>OZ001648.1:2891952-3513708 GCA_963924145.1 Pyrausta purpuralis | reverse complement strand
TTAAGGCTCTTGATTAGATATCCTTTACATAATGGTGGGAGACAGACAGAGTTTTCACATTTAAAATATAAATTTTAAATGTGAAAACTCTGTCTGTCTCTCATATAAATACTCAATATCTTTCGTACTTACTCAAAATATAGACTGTCAGCTCCAAGAAACAAAGTTAGAGTTTCGAAAAACGTTTAATGAAGCTGTTCCGAAACCTTAAACAACAGGGGTTTTAATTGTGTTTAATTTTATTGTATTTCAGAATTTAATTTAAAAACAACATCAAATTGAAATCACAGCAGATTGTAACTTACAAATACTTTATATTGCACGCTGTGGTTCAACACACATATATAGTATATCATAAAATAAACGAAGGCAATATCTTGGCACAAGTTTAAAAGAGGTAATAGGTATCTTGATCGCTTTCATATGTCAATTTAGTATATTATTAAAATTGGACACGAATCACATACATTGCGAATACGTCATGCGAAATTTGCATATGTTATGCCTCGCTCTTATGTTAGAGCGAGGTATAAAATTTGCCAATTTCTATTTATTGAATGTGTAAATATCATCTTTATTAGTACCGTTGAGCGGCATGCGAATGTTTTGGTGTACTAATGGCGTTCGCGTTTGCAAATCGCCATCGCTATCGCGGTCGCTTTTACTTAGATAGGTAGTACCGCCGAACCTTGCAGGCTGCTGAGATTACGTTCCCCGCGCTCTGCGTGCGCGTGAAGACTGTGCACCTCGCGCCCGCCGCGCACGCGGCCGGCCCGCGCGCCCCCCTCCCGCGCCCTCATCCCGCGCCCTCGCCGACAACACCGTCGAGATGGAACTTTTATAAGGCAGATTTCCCGGTATTGTATTCCACCATTGCAAACATAGATTGGTCTCCGATCTCAGATTTAGATTTAAAAGATAGTTAAGACTATTTTTATGAAACTCTTAACTCAGTAATTAATGATTGTGTTCCTCAAAAAAAACAACAAAATTTAGTAACTTCAAAGTTTACATACCCTGGCTGGTATACATTCGATATAATTCAGAATATTAAATTAAAGGCAGTATTTCATAAAAAATATAAAGCGAGCGGTTCGGATACTGACTACCGAGCCTTCTCAGAGCAAAGAGCAAAAGTAAAACATATGGTAAAACTCGCGTATCAGCAATATAGTCATCGTGTTCAGAATCGTTTACTTAAAGAACCTAAAGCTTTTTGGAATTATATTAAAGACAAGAGAGGTAGCAGGAGTCCACGAAGTATAGTGATGAATGGTGTCGTTTTGAGTACGGATCAGTGTGCCGGAGAGTTTGCTAAGTATTTAAGGTCGGTCTATAGCACAGAGAAGGCACAGCTGGACGTGAGCGCGAGCATGGCGCGGGCCGGCGGCGGCAACGCGGCGGCCCGCGTGCACCTCGACCACCTGGAGTACGATGACGTCGACGACGCGCTGCGCCGACTCAAGCCGAAGAGCTCGGCGGGGCCGGATGGCATACCACCTTTCGTATTCAGGGACTGTCGAGCAGCGCTGGTAAAGCCCTTACTGCACGTATTTAATTTATGCTTAGGCTCTGCAGTTTTTCCGGAGCGATGGAAAATGATACGAGTCGTACCAGTTCCGAAGGTGAAAGCGCCGAGCAGTGTTGAGGGGTACAGGCCCGTTGCGGTGCTGTCGACGCCGGCGAAAGTTCTGGAGTCTGCCATTCATAAGAGACTCTATAATCAGGTGAGCGCGCAGCTGGCGGACGAGCAGCACGGGTTCCGGGCGGCGCATAGCACCGCTTCAAACCTCCTTGATTATATGGCGGATGTGGTTCCGGCGGTCGACAGTGGGGTGCAGGTAGACGCCGCTTATTTTGATTTTCAAAAAGCTTTCGACCTTGTCGACAATGACGTACTGCTCAAAAAATTAGCTGCCGTCGGTTTCACCCCTCACCTTCTGCAGCTGTTTGCTAGCTATATGGCTGATAGACAGCAGTATGTAGAATACGCCGGGCACAGATCGAATCCGTATTTCACGAGATCTGGAGTGAGTCAGGGCAGTAACCTTGGGCCTCTGGAGTTCTTGTTGATGATCAAACGAAATGTTATTAAGCATAATTATGCGGTCGGGGGTGTGCCTATGCGGAGGGTTACGGAGGTCAAAGATCTAGGCGTCCGGCTGACTGCTGAGCTATCTTTTAGGGATCATGTTACCCAGATATGTCAAAAGGCGTATCGCAATCTAGGGTTTATACTCAGAAGAGCGCAGATTTACCAATATCAGTACGGTAATCACATTAAATAACGCCTTAGTCAGGAGTCACCTGGAGTGCAACGCGGTTGTTTGGGCACCTCAGGAGTTAAAATACAAACTTATGGTGGAAACAGTTCAGAACAAGTTTACAAGGTATTTGTACATGAGGCTTTATGGAGTCTATCCTTTTTACCCGCTGTTACACCCTAATCTATTTGTTCTGGGAATGGTGGGGTACAACGAGCTTAGGGTCAGGAGGGACTTTGCCATGGTGTGCTATATCCATAAGTTGTTGAGGGGTAAAGTGCACAACGCGAAAATTCTCCAACATATCCAGTTGGACGTGCCGGACAGGTACGTGTGGCGTCGGCGCGCGCCGGTGCTGCTAGCGCTGCCATACGCGCGCACCGACCTGATGGCCAGGGCGCCGCTCACACGAGCCTTACGCACTATGAACGCGATAGCTGAACAAATCGATCTATTTTCGTGTTCTCTGAGTGAGTTCGCAAGAACTGCATTGTATATAATAAGTTATAAGTAAATAAGATAAGAATAGATTAGTTTTACACTATTGAATTAGGTTAAGTCTACCTGTAATGATAGTGTAATGTTAGGTTATAAATAAACAAATAAACATTAAGCCGCCGTTGTTAGCAAGTCTTTGTCCCATGCCAGATGACCCGGGACAAAAGGTCAGGTTGTAAGGCTTAGGGATTGAAAGGCAAGTGGCAAAGGAACGACTAAGCGAACGAGAAAGCATTAAGTCTGCCTTTGTACGTTCACGCCTGATGACATAAAAATTCCAATTAAACATACCTTGATAACACCTCAACAATACCTACATTACCATAATCATAAATTAAGTATCGATCTTTGAAATTCAAACAAAATGCTTTGATGATTGTGTCTTACGTACCGAAGTAACACCTCATGGAGAAATATTCATTTGTTTTAATGTGCATTCTACTTCATTACTTAACTATTTTTTCTTGTTCGCTACAAAAGAAGCTGAAATTTTCCACACAAGACAAGTTTTTTTTACCCTTTATGTTTAGTATTTTTAGAGGCTTGGCCGCTGAGCGATCATGCCGCCTCGTAATTTAAACCGATACAATATTGTTAATAGTGGATGAGCCAGAACACTGTTACAATGTCCTATGTTGAAATGGGTATGGACACCAAAAATTTAATTGCGAATATTTTGGACCCTAACACATTCCAATCTTTGTAATCCGAAATTTTGCGATAATTTCAAAAAAAAATGGCCACAATTCACATGCAACAAGGGGATTTTGAACGTTATTTCGCTTAATTTCTACACAAAAGGTGTTATATTCCTTTGTTCAATATCAGAATACATACATTATGACAAATTAAGGTTCTGCGTTGTATGCCCGTAAGGTCAGCCATTGAGCCCAAAATTATTCTAACGCCGTAATATTTGTCTGGAAATTTTACCCTGTTTTTGTTCGAAGTCATTTCAAGAGCCCCTTCCGACTGGTCCGAGTTACAAGAAGGTGTTGTTTCGCAATCACCATGCTTTATTCAACCTCAAACTTTATATTTTGGATTCCAAAGCTAAACTTTATAGGACTAGATTTAAATTATGGACAATATGTATACGTTCTAAGGTTTTCTCAGCTTTACAAGTAACTTGACAAAAATAATGAAATCTCACCAAAAACGTCAATAAAGAATGGCTGCTAAATCTAAACGGTTTCCTCACAAAAGAATTTGGTTTTTTAGTTAGATCTCACTTCTTTTTAACATTAATATTTTTACTGTTTTTTTTGTTTATTTATTTATACTATGTCCAAGTGAGTCAGTTATCTGTCATATACTCTATCATATTGAATAAATAAAATAATTAAAAAAACTGGCTACAACAAACTGACAAAACGCTTAAAACTCATTTGCCTTCTTCTTAGGAGAAACAAATTCATTTGGAGTCTGTACATGATGTGTGTAGACTGTTGGTGTAGCTTGACATCATGCACTTGTTTCTCCCAAGAAGAGGGCAAATGCTTCATTTTAAGCTTTCAGTCAGTTTTTAATGGCGGTTTAATTTTTTATTTTAGTTTTTTAGTATTTTTTTTATTAAATTTATGTATTTGTTATTATTCGTTTAATATCTACATTTGTTTGTATTTACTATTCACGCCATAGAATGTAAAGCGAAGCTTTTTTGTACCCTCTATCTATGGTTGACGCTTATCACTTGTTCCAAATAGTGTACAAGTGTTGACGATCTCTGCTACAATTTAGATGATGTTCAGAAATAATCGTGTCGCCGACAATGTTAGGTGATAATAATATTTCGTAACAAAGGATGTATTTTGAAAGTGCTACAGTAAACAAAGATAAAAATGATTTGGCTTTACAAGTTTAGCCCTTGTATTCGGTTATTAGCAGTCAGTTAAAAACAAAGGTTGTATTTTTTTCTAAGAGGAAATGTTTATACATATTTCTATTGGACTACCTGCTTAAGTAAAAAAATTTTCCTAAAATGTTGTGCAAATTAATATATAAGTATGAACAATAGTTAGACTTTTTTTCTGTCTGTACCGCTTTAAATTACTAATATTATTTGTTAGTTTGAATTAAATTGAATAATTTAACATTTGTAAGACAACACTTTATTAAAATTATAACAATGAGACTTCATTAGACTTTTAGTCATCAATCAGTGTACAACTTCTGGGTTCAGGGTACAACCTCTCCAACTTTATGTCGCAAACCAACTGAACTGCCGGAAAAATATGTCGGAGTTGCCAGTAAGTACACTTATAATAACTATTACAAGTTACGTTTCGAATAACTGATAGCAGCTATTTATTTGAATATTACGATAGTACGATATTTTACGTAAAAGGTCGATTTTAAATAGACCCTGAATTTTCAAAAAGCAATACCATCAAATTAAATTACTAGTACCAAACTGTCATTAAAACCGCACAGTTACCCGTAATCATAGGACATTTCCCTTTCACCCTCAAAATGTTAAGGCATTAAACCGGCGTCTAAAGCACCATCGCTTAACCCGTCAAAGAGGAATCAGGTCATAATACCTTTGCTTGTGGCCCTTGGAGAATCACTGAAAAGGAACTGACGTGCAAAAGAACCGACGAAAGAGCGGCTATTCTGGCGATGATTGAAAAATTACAAAATATGGTGAAATGTTTATTGTGTGCCATATTCTTTCCATCTCACCGTAAAACAAAATAAAATTTTCATTAATATAAAATAATACTTTTGATTTAAATACTAATTATTTTTTCTAACTAACCCATTTCATCGTTTCGACAAGTATTCACTTTAATACATATTTTTTTAAATCCCTATTGGCTTAGAATGTGTTGTGTCAAAATTACTTATAAAAATTGAAAAACGTGACTAATTTGTTTTCCATACTTAGGCTCAATTTAACAAATTATAGACAAGAAATATTCATCGAATATAATACAAAACGCCTAATTTGAGAATGTCACCTATTTATCGGCAATCATTAAAATAAATGTAATTTTAAAATCGGTCGTTTTATACTTATTCAGTCGGATAAGTCCTTTTTGATATGGGTAAAATCGACTCTTAGTCAATAAAAATATTAGCATTAATAATTATAATTTTAGCACCTTTGTTCAGTATTATTATTCGTGCAATATAGTTTTTACATAAATAAAAAAAAATGCGTGTTTTGCAATAAAAAAAATAATGATTAATAAAAATGTTTTTGACATACAAAAATGTATTATTGTCGACCGATTCCAAAATAGGGTGGGCGATTCATAAAACGTTTACTTCAAAAGGAGCTCAAAACGTTGTTGTCGCTCAAAGCCTTTGTGCGACGTCTATCCAGGATATCAATAGAGCCGAATGCAAATGTTACTATCGGCAAATACAAGTTTTGGGGCGGTTTTACATCTGTTTGTGTAGCTGAGTTTTCTCCCATGATTTTTCTTGATATGATTGAGAGTAGACCACATTTTAAGGATTTTGTAGCCGCGTGGCAAACAACGGAACCCTTATAGTACCCCTGTTTAAACTATGAGCATATCTGTGTACAGATCAAATTTGGTAGGTAGGTGTATCCTGTTAACCGCTTTACGGTTCCTATACTAAAAATTAAAAAATATTACAATTGCTTGGTTGGTTTAGTATGTCATTATTTTTTCCTTTACATGGAACTAAAACAAAAAAATATGGTCAAACCTATGCCCTTGGGGTGTCTTTGGATACGTCTCTTAAAATGACATCGAGGTTTTTGAAATCATTTTATTTGAAAGCCAAACGTTTATACGATATACGCTTTCAAAATGGTGAAATGGACGTCCCTTCACCCCTCTTACTTATGACCTAGATACTGAAAATATTGAAAAAAAAACACATTGCAATCTTTACAAATAGGTACTTTCAACGAAAATTTATGGAAATAGTAGTTTTTGGGATATAGCACATTTTCCACAACCGCTAATATGACTTTGTCCTTTAACTTTTACCAAACCCTTGTTCAGTGTTCCACCAAATTAGTGTTGAAAATATGAAGCTATAGGTTTATTTTTATTTTTACGAAAAAAATATAGTAATACAGAATGTCTAAAACAGTACCGGGTATTTGTTTGTTCAATAAAATAAATAGTACAAGGTCTAAATAATAAAAACGTTTAGAGTGATTTTAACACTCACAGTGTCATATTTTATATTCATAAAGATGAAATAAGAAACCAAAACTTTTCGCACAGGCGGGACTTGAACCAGCAACCTTTTGGCTGACCGGGCCAAACGCTCTTACCAATTGAGCTACCATGCTGTCAGTCCGAACCTACGAAATTTGTGGTCTCTTATGAAAACGTCAATTGCGTGACGCTTAGCGTCATCTAGCCGTCTGTTTATGAAACAGATGGCCCAAGATGTTATTCTTTACAGAATAAATTCAACTTGGAAATTGATGACGCTTCGCTATCTAATGCTTTAGAATGTTTTCAACACTCACAGTGTCATATTTTATATTCATAAAGATGAATTAAGAAACCAAAAATTTGCGCACAGGCGGGACTTGAATACAAGGTCATTTTTAACCGACTTCAAAAAAAGAGGAGGTTATCAATACGACTGTATGTTTTTTTTTATCATTATTTTTTTTTGTATGTATGTTACCTCATATCTCAGTCGTTTGTCGACCGAATCGAAAAATTTTTTCGCCTACTTAGAGGGTGTACTGTCTAGTTGGTCCCATTTTTTCCATTTTGGGATCTGATGATGGGATCTTGGTGTAATCGAGGGAAACCCTCAAATTTTAAAGGCACGTATAGTATTTCTTTACTAGAATCTTAATGTTGACGTGTTGTTACGTCTGATAGTCAACATCTTGTGGGGCTGAGCTGATGGTGGAACTCCTTAACGCTTAGGAGTTCAGTTATTGTAATGACGAAACTTATGATAGGTAATTTGTAGCTTCTTAAAAAATTGAATCATAAGGTGCAACTCCCCCCCCCCCCCCTCTTATGTAATCACTAAAAATGAAGAAATAAAATAAACTTTAAAAAAAGTAAAAACCGACTTCAAAACCAAAATGCAGGCAAACAATTTCTTTTTGGAGTCGGTGCCATCACTTTGACCATCAAGCATCAACTATCACAGCACCGACTCCAAAAAGAAATTGTTTGCCTGAAACGGATTCCTTTCCTTTCAATGGTGAAGAGTTTATTTAAGACTTTTTAGTGCATTTTGGTTTTGAAGTCGGTTTTTACTTTTTTTTAATTGTGTTGAATATTAGAATAGGAAATGGAAATTTCTTTCTAAAAAGTAATGTTATACAAACGATGACTATTAAGCTGCTGGTTATCTTATAATCTGGAATGAAGATTAGTGATGGTTTGATGGTAACACGCTGTCTCATAGTTCTTTGATATTGCTGCCGTTTCCGCCCTAATATTTTGTTTCAATCGAATTAGCTTTGACGAATTATTGTTATATTCCTCAATTACCTCCGCACGAAAAAGTCAAGAATCGTAGATTGCTAGCAGCCTAACTAACGGTCACCAATTGGATAATATAATATTTTCGGAATACATTTTTTTTTGTTTTTTTTTATTCAACATAAAAAAAACACGAAGTACTTTTTGTCTCATTGAACAAACAAATTGAAAACGTGCGTGAAACGGTGGAAGCGTAAACATATTTTCGAATCGAACTTTGCAAAGGTTTTTTTGCTTTTTCACGTCTAAAAAACAAAAATAATTCAATGTCTTCGTATGTGTGACGCGTCGTAAAGCTTTAATAAATCAAGTTCAACATCTTGGAACCAGATAAAAAAAACTATTATAAGAACTTAATATAATATTTTACCTTAAACCTATCTCATAGTATTAAAAAAGTTTAACAGCCCCAGCGCTTACTATTATCAATAACTGGTAAAAAGTTAAACGGAAAAAATAATCTCATTTTTGACATTGTAAATATAAACCTATATGAATGATTACATTAAAAACCGCCCGATATTAAAAACGACACTCAAAATTTGAATCGATAGGACATTGTAGAATGTAGTCAGATCCTCTCATCAACTATTAAAGACCAGATGACCTTCAAATATCAAATATCATTGAAGTAATACGGTACCAAATTTATTTCGATAGAAATTAAGGAAGTTAGTCAGATCTCCTAATCAACTAAAACAGCTACGATACCACATACAAATACACAGGTACGCAGACAGACACTTTAAACTAATTATACTCCTCTTATTTTAAAATAAGATAGAGTTAAAATAATATTAATAGTACGGTCAACTATAAATAGACAACCATTACTTCGACCTTCGTGGTGTAGTGGCTAAGCACGCTGGTTTTAAGGCGTTGCCGCTCCGATGTTCCTGGTTCGATTCCCGGTCGGGTCAATATAGAAATCAAAGTTTTCGATATTGTCTCGGGTCTGGGTGTTGTGGTACCACCGTCGTGTTCCATAACACAAGAGCATAAGCTTCTTTCTTTGGGATTAGAGCAATGTATGTGATTGGTGTCCAATATTTATATTTATCTTTATTTATTTATTTATTCATCACTTACTGTCTTTCCACCTTAGTTGCGATACAATTTGAATTCGTAACATGAGACGAAATTTTGGTATGCGCTTCAATTGTTGTTCAATCATCGCGAAGCCTGGAGAAATACTTCAGACCAAAACTCTCGTAAAATTTACCCTCAGCTACATTTCATATTTCCCGCTCATCTGCCCTGTTCTTATCGCAAACTTAACACACACCAGTGCGCAAAACCCTCTCACACAAACACAAATGCGACTTAAAAAGAAGTCAGAGATAAAAGAAATCCAATATCGTAATGTTATTGGCATCAAGAGTGATGTAACTTCGTTATTGCGCTTCCGACGTATCATTCGGAGTGGAAGGCTCGCGAGTTTTCGGCGCGTGTCAGCAGTTTGACATATCACGCCAGATTATAACTTTGAGGCTACGGGGTTGGTGACAGCCAACAACTGTATAACGTGTGACAGCCGACATATTTATCTTTTAGGACGCTGTTTTTTTTAGTTACAGGGGTCGACAATATACTATTATTGATTTTTATTGTTATTTTTTTATTCGGAAGCAACTTTTAAGTAATGCCCTTTAATTACACATCTTTTCTAAAGAAATATGAATGCAAGTGTCAATATTAATGATTTAACAAACGTGTTTTGCAGAAAACCTCCGTTACACTATTTTTTTTTTATTGAAGTGACATAAAAACTATTTGTAAGTAAATAATTTTAATATTTATGTCAAAATCCTAAAACTGACATTGGTTAAGTAAGCAAACGTTCAAACGGAAGACTTTTTTTTTAAATTAACGTAGTGAAAGCATTCTGTGGATTTTCGACTGAATATTTATAAGTAACGCTTAGGAGAAATCAGGTGGTAACAAATATGAGAGAGTACATTTTTAATTAAATAATAAAAGAGCACATCCCATGGACCCTTTTAATTTCATCAAAACTTAGTTTTTAAAGATATATCTTTATTTAACACTAAAACATACGTGTATTAAAGCCCTAATTATATTAGGAAAAAGTCATAAAATCTCGTAGGTTACCAGGGGCTTTCAAACTAGGCTATGCGTTAAATTTGAGAGGCCAGTTATAAATAATAAGCTGAAGTATTTGGTATTAAACTAGCTAGCGGATAATCGCACCACTAGCATGCATGTCCATTATTTCGATATACTTCTTTCTATAAATCGTATCTGACATCTTATAACCTAAATCCTTTCTCGATAAATAAGCAATCTAACACAGAACTATAATCAAAATCAAAGATAGCCACGTTTAAATACTAATACAAGTATAGTTCAACTAATAATATTGCACTTATGTAAATAACTAAACATAACAACGTACTAAGCACTTAATCAGTACAACGTACATAACTCAAAATTGTTTGTCAGTGTGTTTACTAAATCAAGTATCTTACAAGGTTTTACTAAGACAAAATCTTTATTTTTAACATTAACGTTATGATTTAGAAAAAAGAGATGAAGTGCGACAAAATAGTTTCTATCAGAATAACCCTTAAACTCAGTGGAGTATTACCCGGTTAATAGCTAGAGGCTATTATTCTAGGAAAATATCAGAAGGCCTTTTCGTTATTCGTACGAACCAAAATTGTGTTAGTTACGCTGCAACGGACACACTTTTGTTCGCGAATTAAATTCGCATAGACTGGGAATGATAGGGTCCATCATAAAAAAGAGGAGAGTGAATAGACTGTTACTTGGCACTCATGGTCCATCTTAGGCGGCATTGTTACTAAACATTAAGTGTAATCGTGGCCAAATGTCAGACTATATCTGTAATGGGAATAGTTGTCAACACCATCAATAAAACAAGCCTGAAAATTCAAAGAAAATCGCCATGAAGCAAAAATAGAATTTACCAGGTAGATCGTAAAATGGCTTAATCACGTTTAAAAAAAAACACACTGTGTAAACCAAATAGCATCACAATACCCTACAATTTTTGTATCAGTGTTTTCATTTAAAACTGATTGGTTCATTTGTCCAATTTAATTGCCAACAGTCTGTTTACAGTGTTACATTAATTTTCTGTGTAATGCTCACCGGGGAACGACATTTTAATGTCACACTTATGAAGACACCTGAATTTTCAGCGATCACCCTGGTAAATGTACCTTACCAATTAAGGATCGTTTCAACCAGAAATTATTTTATGGTTAAAGCGTATTCTTCCTTTTCTCTGTTTTATTTTAAAGTTTTGTGCAAAATTAGCATTCAATAAATCAACGGTAACAACTGAATCTGCTTAAATTGGAAAAGTTTAAGTAATTTTTCGAAATTGATGGATTTGATACCGAATATGCGTAACTGATGACGTTTTATTCCAAAAACGTAAAAGAAGTGATTTCTTTCTAAATGCATTCCTTCTTACTTGAAGATAGGTACCTAACATAAAATATTATAGAATAGATTCTGTTTGGCATCGCATTCATATATAAAAGTTTAGATTTAGATTTGATAAATTTAAAACCTCTCTGATATAAAATAACATTTTTTATTTTATATTGTTTTTATTGTTTTTGTTTTAAAATAACTAAAAACACCAAATCATATCATTCCCAAATGTAGAGCAATCCGTCACAAAATATTTCGCACTCAAAATTACTCACCAACCCGCACCACAAAATTGTTGATCTTTTAATTGAAAAAAAAAAAAAAAACACCAAAGTATCGAAACTCACCGGGGCATGAAAAAAATCCTTTTACCAGCACTGTTTGACTTATAGTTATAAACTTGCACTTGTCACACGCGATATATAAACGAGTCACACACTGATTAAAAATAACGTGTCACTATAACTATTTTCGTACGCGTCAAGTTGCCGGGGAGCGAGCGCGCGACCTACCCCTACGACGACCGGGGCGAAACTGAACTAAACTGACTGTTCGTTCTCATTATGGCTGCAACGAAACAAGGCAAAGATCCAAAGCCCGTTCAGCCAAGCATCAAACTTATTGAAGCATAAACAGGATAACCTCATAAATCGTTGGATCGCATGTGACGTGCCTGGATTACATATTTTTTTCTCTGGAAAAGCTTGATCGTACAACTTTACCAGTCAGTGTTTTTCTGACGTTATTTTAATCCTTTTTGCGCGCTTTTCTACAGTTCTAACTCTTGTTTAGATACGGCTTAATTACTGCTTTTAAGATGGTTGATGGCGTTTTTGCCGACTTCTTACCAATTAAAAAAAAAGTGGTAATCAATTGAATGTTTGAGAAAGGCTTAGAGTGTTTTTAACACTCACAGTGTCATATTTTATATTTGAGAATGTTGATCTATTAAAACTTCCAAACACGTGTACAAAACTTCTTAAGTTTATGTGTCTCTTTATCCATGTTTTAATTGAAAACAAGAAGTCATAAACAATATACACTTTTTTAGTTAGATTAGGTATATTTCAAATTTTCAACTTAGGTTAAATAGAGTTCCATCCAAATGGGTCCAGTAGTTTATGAGATTGTTAAATAACTTCAAATTATGAAAAAAACGCCTTCAAGAAACTGTCATAAAATTGAAAATAACGCATTTAGAGGGCAAATGGAATACTTAGGAGAAAAATAATAATTTGGAGTCCATGCATGATGTCAAGTTTACCTACACCAACATTTAGCCAAGTTTTTTATTCGCAGTATGCATGCACGACATTCTATTTTTTTTTAATTAAAATAAGTTTTTTTAAAGCTCAAGCAGTTATCAAAGTTAAATTAAAAAGCTTCTTGGGGCGTAAAGACTGCTTAGTTACAATCAACTTTCTAATTCATATTACATTTAATGTATTTAATTAATATTTATTGAAGCGCACCAACGATTTTTATAAACACAAGAAGATTGCTACACTTAATTGGGTTGTAACGAGTTTTGAAGGTTATTGGCCCTAATTCTAGGCAGCCTTCTAATTAAGGGCTTTATTCTATTGTGATAAAATAGATAGGTTTATTTATTTATACCTTCATTGGTATTTATATTGCGTTAAGTGTTCATTTAACATATACTATCTAAAACATTCGCGTTATATTGTGTGTTAGGTCCCGCGAGACGTGATGTTTCGATAAAAAGACAGAATATGATGTCTTTCATATAATAAAACTAAGAATGATGATATTTTGGGAACATATGACACGTCTGGTGTAGTGATCAAGAAATCGCCTACTACGCAGCGGGTTGCGGGTTCGATCCCCGCACAATACAAACATTTGTGTGAAAGAACATATCTGTTTGTATTGGTCTGGGTGTTTTCTATGTAGGTATCATATATCATGTATGTATTTACAAACAAAAAGTATTTAAGTATTATATCTGTTGTCTGGCACTCATAACACAAGCTTTAAGTAGCTTACTTTGGGACCAGATGGCGATGTGTGGGAATGTCCAAAGGATATATATATTTGCAAATAATCAGTTTAAAAAGTTTTCAAAAGTGTAGATACCTGTGAAATCGATCTTGACATCTGTAGAACTAATTTAACCGGCGGACAGTGAACATTTGAAATAAACAAGCACAGATGAAAATAGAAAACGATTATTAGAAACGAGATGAGGTCTTTTTATAGAAATCTTCTGATAATCTCTTAAGGATAATTACTTTTTCATTCGTGTAACTGATTGTTGGAAATTTAATAAAATCTTTCACTTAAATATCCTATATTATTTTTTGAAATGTTGTACGCTCATTTCTGCTTATATTTACAGAAATTGAGTTCCCTTAGTTGTATTTCTAACCATAATCTATATCAGCTATACCTCTCTCAAAGAATATTGCAGGTATCTGACTTCAGCCTTTTTTTTCTTACGCCCTAAATCAAGATGGTGCTTATAAGATCACCAATATTCAAACTTATTCCTCCATATAATTAAGGAATAAGTGATCGATAAAGAGGACTATTTTGCAACAAAAGTCGGCTCCCTAAGGTAATTTTTGATGATGTACTTGACAACATACACTTCTTAATATACAAAATTAAATTATCAATATCAGTTGCGTTGTTTTGGAGGTCATAAGCATCTTCACATGTGTTTCTTTATATATATATATATATATCTATACTAATATTATAAAGCTGAAGAGTTTGTTTGTTTGTTTGTTTGTTTGTTTGTTTGTTTGTTTGAACGCGCTAATCTCAGAAACTACTGGCCCGATTTGAAAATTTTTTTTTACGTTGGATAGTCCATTTATCGAGGAAGGCTTTAAGCTATATAACATAAAGATACGACTCACAAGACCACAGCAGCAATGAAAAATGTTGCGAAAACGGGAGAAAGATATTCCTTTTGAGAGCTTCCGCTGCGTACGCTGCGGAAACCGCTAAAGTTACACAAAAATCATGTATGACAGGATTGTTCAACATTAAGAGTTCTATAATAAAGTCTGCGACAGCATATGTCTATCTTTTATGGTTGACTTACTACAACCTTTTTATGTTAATAAATTTGTAAAAAAATAATGCATCATTTTTAGAGGTGTATTATACACACAGGTATTTATTCTTATCAAAATAAATACATTCATCATCACGAGCATTTCATTTAGAAAAAAGTTGCCCTTTATATCATTTGATTCCAATAAATATCTTAGGAGCTATCACAGTTTTAACATAACTCCGCACCAAAATAATGTTCGCAGCTTAAGTACAACGTGCGCTTGCGCTAATTATATTATAAAGCTGAAGAGTTTGTTGGTTTGAAGGCGCTTATCTCAGGAACTGCTGAACCGATTTGAAAAAATATTTCTGTGTTAGATAGCTTATTTATTAAGAAAGGCTTTAGGATATAAAACATCACGCTGCGACGGGAGGGGAGGGAGCAAACTCAAAACGCGCGGACGAAGTCGCGGGGGACCGCTAGTATATATATATATATATATATTATAAATATACACGTCCCGACATTGACCCTACAACAACTTTGGGACAATTGTGGGCTAGTGCCGAGAAGAAACTGCGCAACAAACTCAGTCAGTATTGTCATATTACATTCCCTCGTATGTATTACAATTTGACTCATTAGGTATTAAAATATTTTTAAATTAAGAATATGATAACAAAATAAGAACGAAATATCATTAGCATAGCTAACAGGTATTGGTAGGCAAAGGCAGATTAACCGTTAAATTACTATTTTGACCAGTCCGCAATTCTGAATATTTGTGCAGCGTCAATGTTAGCCACCCCACTAAAAATAAACTTTAATACCATGTCTTAAGGACAACCGAAAATACGACGGTATTAACAAAATATGACTCAAAATTGTATCAACAAACGGGGGTACCTACAACGGGGGCATAACACACGAAGCCAAAGCCACGCGTCAAAATTATCAGTCCCAACATTGTTGTAATACATTTGAAATAATTCATCGCTTTGTATGAGTGACTGTGGAGTAATCTCAGGGCGACCACACTTTAAATAAACAGGACTAACCAATATCAGGCTGATAAAAATTGGACACAATAAGACCTCAGTTAGTGTCGCAACCCATAAAAAGACTAATGGAAATGAATCTAAATTGAAAAATAAATATCTCGCATAGTTAATTAATCAATCTTTTATCATATACTTTTTCAAATTCGTTGTTTGGAAAAGATTACATACGTTGTTTTGTTTTATGATGTACTTATAAAATATAATAATTCTTGACTTATTGAGATATTAATAACAACACGAGTAGGTCAAGTTCAAGGTAGGTCAACTTTGAAAAAATAAGTAAAAGTTGTAGCGCACACAAATATTCACTCTATTTTTACCGACTTATAAACAGGAGGTAATCAATACATCTTGTATAAACGTATCTTTTAAATGACCGTAATGACGTCATTTGCATTTATTATGACGAATGGGATAAAAATTTAGTATGGTAATTTATTAACCTAATACATGTGCAAAGTTTCCTAAGTTTATGTACGTTTGTATATTTTCATGTTTGTCTAAGGATTTCTTGAAAACGAGAATCATAGTGATTCTTTTTTAGTTAAATCGGTAAGTTTCATCAAAATCCGTCCGGTAGTTTTTGAGATATGAGGAATGACTAAAAATCATGTTCCTTTTATTTATTATGAAACCGCAAGCCGTCAAGCTTTCTTACACAAACAATCTACACACATGTCACTTGTTTTACTAATTATAATTAATTCATTGTTTTTACTAATAAATTAAAGACGAGTGCGTTTTTTTAAGCTTTTCATTAGGTTTTTTGAAGGCGGTTTAGTTTTAAGCTATTGCATAGCTTCTATCACGGGCTTTGAGCGTGATGACCGAATCCGGAAATTCCGTAACGAAAATAACCTAACACCCCCCACTACGGAAGGCAGAGGCGGTGATACTTTTTTGATTTTTTCATCTACCGATGAATAGCAGAACTTTTAATGACTTTTTGAAATATCACGCTTGTCTCTTTAGTTCAGCTACCCGCCTTTAGTTGGCATTGGTTGTATAAATAAAATAAATAAATAATTATAATCGCATAAGTTGATAAAAAATGCTATGCAATAGCTTTACCGCGGCAGTCTCCGAGTGCCACACGTCTTTTTTTTACTTATTATTTGATGATTGTCTTGATTCCTTAATTGCTTTAAATGTAATATTTCTTTTACTAATATTGAATCTAATATTTTAAGATATTAAATTCTTGGCGGTTTCCTTTTCAAAGTCAAAAAGCTTTTGTTTGTTATGTTGAAAAGATGTGGTCACCCTATCTAAATAAGTATGAGCAACATTAAAGTCTGGACTCCACTGTACTTACGAATCTGGTCGTTTTAATTCTGCTTTCATTTCTATTTATTATGTAACACAAGCATTACATCAAAGCTAGCCTCGACAACTCCTGCAGTCGTTAAGTTAGCAGTGATCGGAAGGTTAAATATGTGAATATATGTGTGAATAGAAATAAAGAAAGGAAGGACATGAATTTATACGATCGAAATTAAGCAACATTCCTTACATTAAAACTTTGAGGTTAAGGGTTTAATACTAATTGACGAAAAGGAGGTAAGTACACTTAAGTCGAAAAAGAGTGGAACTCTTTGACTGCATCAGTGTTCCCAAGGGAATATAACCCAAAATCATTCTAAGACAGAGTGAACAATCTTCTTTTTTTTATTATTATTTTTTTGGATGTTTGTTACCTCATATCTCAGTCGTTAGTCGACCGATTCGAATTTTTTTTTCGCCTACTTAGAGGGTGTACCTTCTAGTTGGTCCCATTGTTGCCAATTTGGGATCTGAAGATGGGATCTTGGTGTAATCGAGGGAAACCCTCAAATTTTAAAGGCACGTATAGTGTTGTTTTACAAAAATCTTAATGTTGACGTATTGTTACGTCTGATAGTCCACATCTTGTGGGGCTGAGCTGATGGTGGAACTCCTTAAGATTAGGAGTTCAGTAATTATAATGACAGAACATATGAAAGGTAGTTTGTAGCTTCTTAAAGAACAGAGTCATAAGGTGAAACTTCCCCCCCCCCCCCCCCCATCTCTTGGTAACCTCTAAAAATGGAGAAATAAAATTAACTTCAAAAAAGTAAAAACCGACTTCAAAACCAAAATGCAATAAAAAGTCTTAAATAAACTCTTGAACATTGAAAGGAAAGGAATCCATTTTAGGGAAACAATTTCTTTTTGGAGTCGGTGCCATCACTTTGAAAATTCAGCCTCACCTGTTGCAGCACCGACTCCAAAAATAAATTGTTTCCCTAAAATGGATTCCATTCCTTTCAATGTTCAAGAGTTTATTTATTGGTGAGCTTGCTCCATCGTCAACTTTGTCTAAGCCCAATTATGTCTAGGTTAGAGTCAAGAGCAAACCCCTTTCGAATAAAAAAAAAACACCCGCTCGGATAAATTATTGAGATTAAAAATAATTTAATATAATTGTAATAATATGATAATAATTGTTTAAATCTAACATAATCGTAATAAAACATTATGTAAATTTTAATGCATAGTATTGTGGCAACTCAGATTTATTTAACCCTTAGGGCTACATTACTAGGCTTCAGATACAGGTACTATCTTCATTAGACAGGGTGCATTTAAAAAAAGTCTCTATTGGTAGAGTTCAAACAACTGGTTCATACATACAGCTCTAGCACTCGCATTATCCTCAGTGACCTATCCACAGCAAAGACCAATCAAACAAAAAAAAATCATGGAGATCGGTACATCCGTGCTTGAGTTATTGAAAAGAATACAGATGGTAACACTATTTCAACAAACAAGTGCAATAACACTATTCCTTGCCTGAGTAAGTAAATAGAGACGGTTGTTCGTTTAGTAAAAATGAGTTTACTTATAATACTAGGTTCATTTGTTTAAATAAATAATTGTTAAATATTTAGTGAGCATCCAATGAAACTTCGTTTGCGCTTGGTTTCTTTATCGCTAATAGTGTGACAAAGCTTTATCATAACTTCCTGGAAGTTTACTGTTTGTGGTTAATACGTCACTACGACCACTGGCCAATCAGCAAACTGCTTGTATACTCGGTATTGTTTTATTTACTTTAGTTCAAGATTCTAAATGAAAAGAATACAATAAACCAATAAAATAGAAACATTTCTGCATCATAGAACAGTTGTCAATACTTAAGCTTTCCACTTTAAATAGTTTCGGAGAAAAGCGTACTCAAGAGTAGCAGACCTGAATCGCGATGTTAAAGTTTTTGATCCTGGTTGCTTAAATACAAAACCCGGTATATAACTGTTGGTCTTCCTTTGGGTTTCTTCATCTGACTGACCCGTGGTGATGTCCCCTGGGCTGCGATCTGTGTGTCCCGGGCGCCACTCGGTACGTGGCTTTGCCAATGACATTGTAACCCGGTTCGCCGGGCTCATCCTGACCATCTTGTGATAAGAATCTGTCTCTCCTAAGGGCAGTTTCGGGCGTCCGGGGCGTTCATAAGATGCGCCTGGGATGTGGACGGCTGCGGTGGTTGGCCAGGAGGCCTCCAGTGTCACCTGAGGTGCTGAGCGCCACAAGTGATACTGTTCGGTGGTTGGAGGAGCCCAAAGGAGGTACCCGCAGAATCCAAACTGCGACAACAAAAGTGGGTAACACTATAAAATACCTACTCCTCCTCAAAAACAAACCTTTTGTTTTTCGAAATCGTTTTTTTTTTAATTTGCTATTTTCCAATTCAAACGCTTATCAAATGACTTTTACTGTATTTATACGTGACTCAAATATTAAATCTATCAAATCAATAGATAAGGTTGATAAGTTGAAAGATAAATAAATTTAAAACAAAAATGCTTGAGGCTTAGGCAAAACGATCACATCAACCACAATATAGTGACTTGAAGACGCCACTGTTTTGCTTCATGAGCAGTTTCGGGGTTCGAAAAGTAAATCAGGAAGTCCATGCAGAGCAACCCATCGTTATTTCAATCATAACAATTTTAACTTCCCATTTCATCACTTCCGCATAGGCGATCCTCACGACCTCAACAAATAAATCTATACAAATATTATAAAGCTGAACAGTTTGTTTGTTTGAACGCACTAATCTAAGGAACTTCTGGACCGATTTAAAAAAAATGCGTCGGAAAGCTTATTTTTCGGGAAAGGCTTTAGGCTAAAAACAGCACGCTGCGACGGGAGGGGGGAAGCAAACAAAAAACTTGCGGTCAAAGTCGCGGCGGACCGCTAGTAACCTTTATTTTCTTATCATCATTCTTATCATTAACAAACAAACTCTTCAACTTTATGATATTAGTGTAGATTCGATTTCTAAATGAAAATTCATAATGCTAACTACAAATATCGATTTCGACACTCGTTCCAACCTCTGGCTTATCATTTGCAACATTGTTGTTGTACGTATTAAATAATGCATGACATTGTTGAGTGACTATGACGTTTCCGAGTCTTGTGTTATCTCAGGGCGACCGCACTTTACTGTCAAAAACGAGGACAAATCAAAATACTGCCATAACTGTCAAACTACAGGCTTGGAAGAAGTGACATCACAACTGAACATAGCATAGAAAAAGAAAATTCAATTTAAGGTAAAGATGCGGTAATAAAAAAACTAGCTAGGCATACATAGAATGTATGTAACTTTACATGGTATTATTATTTCTGAAGCACTATACTATGAATGTACTTATAACTTTTTACTGAATGGCTCTACACTGATAGCAATAACATAGAAATAAGATGGGTCTAAGATGCCCGCTTAGAAATAGAAATAAACAGATTTTTACAGTAACATATAAAAGTTACAATCTGGAAAACGTAAAAAAGTACTCATACGCTTGGTTATTTAGACTTATTTGATAAAATAATATATCTGGATACCTCTTGAATTCTTTTTTTTTGAGTCTACAATATTAAGAGGTAGTGTCAATTTTCTTAACTAGACGCCGCAAATCAACTTAACTCCGGAGTCCGCGCTTTCCTCGAATTCGAAAAACTCCCTTATAAACAATAATATATCGGTGTTGTAAGTAAATAATATTAAATTTAACTGTTAAGTGACAGTTCTGATAAATTATAGCAGCTATAAATAGATAATACTACTTTTTGATTAAAATACAATTAATGGATATTTTTCGAAGCGATTATAAAATTTTATACACCGAAGTTTTAAATACTTTTCAGCGTTCGAGCCTTACTTGCCCATATTCCATTGTACTGCTTTAAAATGGTGTCATATTTAGGAAATGAAAACGTTTTTTTTTAAGAACATATTGCACAAATTCAGTGTACAAAGGTGGACTGAATGCTAAAAGCATTCTCTGCCAATCAAACCTTTAGGTCACGTATTGGTGACTTTATATATATTATTTATTTAAAGCAAAACAAACCAGTTTATATGGTGTGGCTTCCCTGCTCTCTGTATGTATGCTTAAATCTTTAAAACTACGCAACGTTTGTTCAATATGACCAGCACACGTAGCAGACATTATAAATAGTGATAATTATAAAATAAGAACCATCAAGGCCTTCACTGCCTGTTCTGCCACCATGGTGGCACCACTGCGTTGTCAATTTACTGCGTCTAAAAATTGTTCAAAAAAAGGTGATATTGTGTACTGTGTCTGCTTCTCTGGGGCTGATGATCACAGCCATCCTGTAAACACAAAAATTGAAGAGGGTGATATTTAGAGCTCTGCCTTTTGTAGTTTTTTTTTTTTAGTTTTTTAGGGTTCCGTAGCCGAATGGCAAAAAACGGAACCCTTATAGTTTCGTCAAGTCTGTCTGTTTGTCCGTCCGTATGTCACAGCCATTTTATTCTGTAACTATAAGCATCACATTGTTGAAATTTAGTAGAAAGATGTATCCTGTTAACCGCTTTACGATTCTTATACAAAAAATTAAAAAAATATCTTCTTCCTTGTTTGGGTATGAAGTTGGAAAGACATAGTGATTGTGACCTGTCACCGTCCTGTTATCACTATGAGCCACCAACTTATCTGAAGAATGACAGGATCGCGCCACATTCGAAAAGGGTTGCTGTTTTTTCTAAGTTAAACACTTTTGGTCTTTTTTAGGATTCCGTAGCCGAATGACAAAAACTGAACCCTTATAGTTTCGGCAAGTCTGTCTGTATGTCTGTTTGAGTATTGGCCTTATGAACTGAGCCACTGATTCCACCGACCAGTACCGGTTATATGGCTATAAGCGATCTCTTCTAGACAACCTTTGGGTAAAAAAAAATATAGGAAGGGGTATTTTGTGCACAAAAAATATAGAGCTGAATAAGTGAAATAGAAATATATCTGTATAATAGAATTAAAATAATAATAATCAAATAAAAATAAATACAAATAGTAAATAAAATTAGTATGTAATATTCATGTTTATTAAATATAACAGATTAATATGTACTAGACGAAAACCCGGCTCCGCTCGGGTGAAATGTGACTCATAATACACATCTTGGTACACAATGTAGGTAAAAAATTCTGTAGTCATCGGTTCTCAAGGAATATTAAAGGCAAGCCATAGATTCGTGTAGTTTCGTTCATTGTGTTTAATAAATATATTAAATATAAACTGCAATAGTTTTTACACAAATAGTTTTTTTATTTTAAATCAACATTCTAACTAAACTCATATAAATTTACAAAACATAACTTTTAAAGTTTATTCTGTAAACCGCTTTGTTTTAAGCATTCAGTCTCTTTCTCTACTTTGGCGGGCAGATGAGTACTAACTAATTTTAAAAATAAAAAAACATCTAATCAGCGCTGACAGCGGTGCATTAAGCGCTAGATTCGAATATATTCACGAACCATTAAAGCGCTAAATCGGCTCCGCTTTTTACAAAAATAAACACTTCTGTTTTTTTTTAAATTATTCTCTGTAATTATGTAGATAATGAAAAATTAAAAGACGTATTTATTTAACTTTATTGCATAACATAAGGTGGAATTAATGCCGAATGGCATTCTCTACCAATTATAAATACCTAAATACAAATAAACATCTAAGCCGGTTGTAAATGAGAATTAAAATATATTCATATAAGTTTTCGATCGAGTCTACCGTACCTCTTGACGAAATTATCAATATAAAAAATAGGGTGTCATTTAAAATGTAAGCCGGTTGTTAATGAGAATTAAAATATTATAACTTAATCAATGTGTGATGGTTTTATACCTTTGTCTGTATATCATCCGCATAAAAGAAAAATAAAACGACGCTAGCGACACCACAGGTTGCTTCCCCAAAGTTTATAAGGGTTCTAAACGCTCCAAGAGCTTTCCAATCTATCTGTCATATCTATGCACTATACGCCTTGTCAATGGCGACTGTGGTTTGTTTGTCAGTGCTATTAGTATTTAACGAAATTCTCCACAATCCGAATTTTGCGGATATATGTTGTCGACTCGAAATCAATATATTTTTATGCTTTGTTATTCATATAAGGTTTCGATCGAGTCTACCGTACCCCTTGACGAAATTATTAATATAGATAGTAGCAAAATAAAAATCATGCATAATGTATACACAAACCAATATGAAATGAAAGGTAACTAACTCAGACATAAGAGTAGATATAATTATTTTAAAAAGACTAGATGTTCTTTAAGCTATTTTTTTTTAGTAGATGTTGATAGCTCGTGAAAACAGCGCAAAAGTCGTTGTCCTTATGAAATCGTATGAAAAACAGGCAAGCCCGCGACAGATCATTATTTGAAACATGCATAAAGATGCAGCCTGCGCCCGGCGGATGTGCTAATAAACGCAATTAGGACGTGGCGCGCCGTGAGAAATGTCTTTAGACTCGCTGTAGTCTCCAAGCTATAAGCTGAGGCGTTAAATTTAAAAGTAATAATTAATATTAAATAACTTTGCAGCTACGGTCACGTGATGGACACCGTTACCAAAGACATGAAATGAGCTCTGAGGTCTCATTTTGAATTATATGGAATATGGCGTGTGATTTTTTGTATGTAAAAATATAGCAATATAGCACATTTTCAACAACCGTAAACATAACTTTTCTCTTCATACAAACACTATGAAAAAAAAGTTATATTTGCTTTTAACAAAATATTGTAGTATTTTTGAAGTGAAAACTTCTCGTTGAGCACTTTTGTGGGGTTGGGGAAAAATGTGAAACTCGCGTCAGGACACGTGACCTGATCGAAAAACCGTAAGACGGTTGGCGAAATTATGGATGTAAGTTGATTTTTCTGAAATAAACTTTTTAATGTAATTTAATATAATATAAATTGTAATGTTTGTGTACGATAGCGCAATAAATAAATATTGTATTCTATAAAATTACTATATTATTATTATTATTATTGTATTATTATTATTATTATTATTATTATTATTATTATTATTATTATTATTATTATTATTGTAATCTATCACAAAAGGGGTACTTTTATATTGATAATAACTATTCCAAAAAATCAAATATGCACAACGTTGATATTCAAGTTTTCACTTCTGCCGGCACTCCCGGAGTGCTTTCACAGTTTTTTTTTTTTTAATTGGAAGTAAGTGGATTCCCTAATTCAGTTAAAGTTGGCTCGAAATACTCAGTGCGCGAGTCCGACTCGCACTTGCACCAGTTTTTTTGCCATTTGGCAACGGAACCCTAAAAATGAGACTAGATTCATGCTATTTTATTATCAGTTATTGTGTTTGCTTTTTTTTATAGAATATAAAATTGGAACAATTAGTTAGCGGCCTGAAGTGCAGAACAACCAGTGTGCCGTATTAAACACGCTATTTCTTTACCCAAATAATCAATGTTATCAGTATTCGCTCCAAAAGGGTTCGGAAACTAAGAAAATATCGCTCAAGCCTGCACCAAAAACCGTGAACTAAAAATATTCGTCATGTAGGTAGCAGCCAGCAAGTAAAATAGATTCGAGCAGCGGTTCCGTCGCCAGTACATTCTTTTTACTCGTAATTTTCTAAGGACGCTAGTTTTTTCACCGCGTGTGCACAGCATGAGTTACTGAGTGTGGTGAAAATTGAAAATCTTGTAGAGCCGTAAGCTCTACAAGACGCGGGAATGTTCAAAGTTGAGAGCCGTGATCTTTTTGAGTAATAGACGTTTTTGAGAAAATCGCGTACTTAGTTATACTCGGAATTTTGGGGCTTCTTGTGATTTTGTTATTTATTTATTTATTTATTTAAACTTTATTGCACTGTAAAATGTACAATTGGCGGACTTAATGCCTTATGGCATTCTCTACCAGTCAACCACCTGGTAATGCAGAGAGTTTAATTAGTGGCGGAATATTAATAATAAGTGAGAGGAGTGGTACAAAAAAAAGAAGTAAAATGCACTAACATAAACATACATACTAATATTACACAAATATATAATAGGATACATAAGCAAAATACTAATAAACATACATAGAATACATATACTTAATAAATACAAAAATATGAATGATAAAAGTGATGATATTGATGACATCCAAAAAAAACACAAATAAAAGAAAATGGTTTTTAATTCTGAGGAGAGCCAAGGTTAAGATAGTGGGTGCGGAGAGACTTTTTAAAAGTCAATTTGTTGGGGGACATTCTGATTTCATTGGGGAGAGAATTCCAAAGTCGAATCGCAAAATTTTGTTCTGGCATGTCTTTTTAGAATTCATAGGTACATGATTGATTGTGTTGATGACTGTCTTGAAGCGGTTGTAGAGCCAAAACCCCTTTTTTTGTAAACCCTATTAGAAGTTAATAACAGATTTATGATAAACTATTATGTGTGTTTTCTACATGGCATCATTCAAGTAATGTCAAGCAAGTCCAAATTACTTCAGTGGTTTAATTTGTCTCCCCTTATTACGAGGGTCAAACTGAAAGTTCTTAGAACTGGCCACTTATAAACAATATAATAAAAAAAATATTCTAATATTTGAAAATAGAACTCTTTGCCAATATTATTGAGTATATATTTCATTCATTTGTCATTTGTTTTACGATTTGGCGGCAAATTGAAAATTGTCTGTGTCACGTCAACATGCATTTAACACGAGAAAATTTTCGTGCAATGATTTTTTATGACTTTCGATGTCATTTAAGTCAACAAGAAAGTTATGATAGACTACGATTGGCCTTTCACGATGAAGCCCCATCTCGTGCGACTGTTTACAACTGGTTAAATGAGTTTAAACGTGGTCGCACTAATCTCACTGATGATGTACGTGAGCGACGGCCTTCTACGGCGACGACTGAAAATAACATCTGTGTTGTGCGGCGTATGATAGAGATGACAAAAGAGTGACCTATCAGCAGATTCGGACAAGCTTAGGCATCGGTATGATTCAAGTGCACAAAATCCTCCACGAACATTTAGCGGTCAGGAAGCTTTGCGCCCGGTGGATACCTCATAATTTGACTAAGGCTCAAAAACTCCATCGTGTGGATTGGTGCCGTAAAATGATTGAAAGATTTAACGGAGGTGACTCAAATGCTGTGTTCGACATACTAACAGGTGACGAAAGCTGGATTTACTGTTATGATCCTGAAACCAAAAGACAATCTGCTCAGTGGGTGTTTCCTTTCGAGGAGTTGCCAACTAAAGTGAAGAGAGATCGAAGTGCGGGAAAAAAAATGGTGGCCTCGATCTTTGGAAGGATAGGTCATTTCGCAACAATTGTGTTAGAGGATCAAAAAACAGTTTCTGCAGAATGGTACACTACCAATTGTTTGCCATTTGTCTTGGACAAATTTCGAGAGAAACGACCTCGCAGTAGGATCCTCCTTCACCACGACAACGCCTCGTCGCACACCGCCAAGCGAACGATCGACTATTTGGCGACATCAAACGTTGAATTACTGGGTCACCCGCCGTATAGCCTCGACCTCGCGCCTTGTGATTTTTATTTATTTCCAAAAATTAAAGAAAAACTTAAAGGAAAGCGGTTTATGAATGCTGAAGAAGCGGTGGCTGCGTATCGCGATGCCATTGAAGAGACGAGTGGGCAAAGTGCTTTTCCCAGTGGTTCCATCGCATGCAGCGGTGTATTGACGTCAATGGACAATATTTTGAAAAGATATAATAAAACTAATAACTGGCTAATGTAATCAGTTTTTGATTTTCTAAGAACTTTCAGTTTGACCCTCGTATGTGTTTCATTTCTCTCAGTGCATTCCAGATAACTGATAATTTTATGATTGCAGTAACTCTTAACTGAATATTACATGACACTAAGGCCCGATTTTTCCAACGTAAAATAAAGAATATTCTTCGAATATAATGCAAAACACCTAATTTGAAAAGGTCACTTATTTATCAGCAATGTAAATTTCATTTTAAAATCAGACTTTTTATACTAATTCAGTCACATCTGATGTTGGTAAAATCGGTGCTTAGTAACAGTAAAACTTATATGTATTTTAATATCCCAGCTTTCTCGTAGCTTAACCCAGTAATGCCTAGCGTGTCCAAATGGACACGCAATTAGTAGAAAATAAAGATGATGACTGTGGTCGCCCTAACTCTTTTTTTACTATGTTAACAGTATTTTACTACTGACAAAATATCAAATAACATTTCTTTATAGCGCTCGTGAGTGTTGTGTGCAAAATAAGGTTATAATTTCAGTTCGATTTTACTATTTGGAAAAAACATGGATGGCATTGAAAAGTAAGTATTTTTTCTTTTAAATTATTTAAAACGCTAACTGCTTTTTGCATAGGATTATGGTCAATGGTGTTATCTGATGTTTGAAATTATAACCTAGGTGAAAACTTTATTTCGATCTAGTTTTACAACAAATTTGTCCGTGTGTCCATATGGACACGCTAAGCACTTGCATGAGCACTGACATCGCTTTGCGCTTTCTTGTTACTAGGTACTTGGAATATGGAATATTCAAAAACAAAGAACATTTATATGTTTTGAATGCGTTGGAAGAAAGCAGGGATAAAAAATGTGAAGAACGAATGCCCATCCCTGATGCAATATATGTTGCTCCTCCAAAACCTTCTGTATTGACTGATAAAGATTCTGGACATGAAGATGCTGGTGGACGTATTGAAAATTTGAGTTCCAGACAGTTATTGGCTGATGCTGAGGTCCATTATCAAAAGGATAGTTCGAACACAGAACCAAATTTTGAGGATCTCGTTGGAAAAAAAAGAGAACCTGGCTTACTGGCGGGGATTTAGAACCTTTTTAGGGCCGTTTCCAGAGCAAGATATCAATGCTATAGAAAATTTGGCTGCAATTGAAATATTTTAACTAATAATTGATGATGATATAGTGAATATGTTGGTTTCGCAATCTAACAATTACGCTTTATGGAGACATTGCCCGGATACTAAAATAACAGCTGATGTAATGAGATGTTTTAAAGCAATTTTGATACTAAGTGGATACAATCCCGTTGCTAACAAATGTAATGGAAATGTAATGTTGGCCTTTGCGTCGAATGTTTTAGAGATTATCACAAAACAACTAAGTACTTTCTTGTTTTTCTCGTTTCTGTTTGTTTTTTTATATTAGTGAAGATTTCATTCAATTGTACATCTTAACGCTTAGCGTGTCCATATGGACACGTGTGTTTTATTTTAAAATAAAAGTTTTTTTTACAAAAACAACTTGTTTTCCGATTTATATATGTTATTTTAAGACGTCTGATTGCAACAAATCCAAATAAAATATTAAAAAAAGAAACTGGGCCTTACTGGGTTAATTCGAAATACCTTTTTAATTCCAGTTCATTTTTATCAAATAATGAGAACACAAATCGGCCACTATGCCTGAACGCAGGACCCAGACGGACCGGGTTTTTATACCAATGTCAGACAAATAGTAACTGAAGATCCCGTATTTTAATAAAAGTATTTTTGGTAAATACACAATTGAATATTCAGGGCCAATAAATTAGGTGATAGAGAAACCGGTTAATCATGAACACTCACGTCTAATCTCTGAAGAATCTCACACGCGCAGGAGGTAATGTTATTTTTTTAATTATTTATCGATACAAGTATTTTAAATCTGAAGAGTTTGTTTGTTTATTTGAACGCGCTTAGCTCAGTAACTAATAGACCGATTTGAAAAAACATCACGCTGCTTCTAAAGGGCAGGGAGCAAACCCAACACGCGCAGGCGCTGCCGAGGGAGACGGTTAGTTTGAACATACAAACATTTTTTGGGTATATTCGATACACGAAACATATTGATTGCTGTGTCTCCTCCCAGAAATCAAGTTTTGTTTCTTACAATATGGAGGCCTAAATTTTGCTATGGATCACTACAGAATATTGCAACAAAATATTAAAAGCTGCGTCTATTCAATCTGCCAGTCTATGCGTAGAGATAAGAAACGCTATTTGGATTAAAAATATTGCGGCCAGCAAACTCAAAGCGCTGAATATAAATTTCGAGCCTTTATTATGAAAATGGGGCGTTTTCATTTTCGTCAGTTCAGCGCCGGGTGAATTTTCAGCTTCGTAATTTTTCCACCACACATTTTAATTACTTCAAAAGATTATTTCAATGCGGCAAAATATAATGTAAGGATTCCTGTACTTTTAATTTACAGACCGAGGTCTTTGATCAGATTTCGTGTTTACATTGTATGGTATATTAATGAATGAAAAATTCAATTACTTCCATAACACTTATTAACGAGATAGTAAGACGTGTGTTTAACATAAAAAGTTAGTTTAACTTTACCTACTCATACCCTTAGTTAATCATTTCAAGGGAGCAAACTCAAAACGTGTGGACGAAGTCGCGGGGGACAGCTGGTAAGATATATAAGAGTTTATGAGTTTGAGCGCGTATATGTCAAAAACTACTTAACTAATCAACTAATAAAAGATCTCTTTGTAATAGAATACTTTATTACCGGGTGAGGCATAGATAGGCTATAAAAAATCACGATACAACTTATAATATAGTCAATTGGGAGTTACCCCCGTGGAATGTATTTTCGGGGTTTTAGAAAGTGAGCTACTTTATAGATTTTACTAACGATTTCTTAGTTACTTCGGTAAAGGAATAAATTGAAAACGTGCGGACTTAGTAGCAAGGGTTATTATCATCTGCAAAAACATAACCTTACTCCCAATGAGGGTAATATTATAAGTAAAGTTAGCCTGTAACATCCCACTGATGGGCAAAGGCCTTACCTCAACTATTAGGTAGTTTGAGCCATACTCCACCACGCGTGCGCAGTGCGGATTGATGGAGGGGTGATTGCAAGGCAAGCGACTAACCCTGCTGTCAGATGCTATCAAGCTATAAGGCCTCTGACTAGGCTTAACGACTAATATCAACCGATATTAGCCGGGACAAACGGCCGTGCCTTCTGAAGCACGGATTTGCTCGGTATGTACGTCACATATATGGTCGGATTGGTCATCCATCCAAACACGACCGCGCCGTAGGTTGCTTCACTTCGGTATCACTAAAAAAGCGCTGCTAACACTGCGCTACGAACACTTCGTAAATATCGTATATCGTAAAATTATAAGGTTATAAATAATTACTGGTTACTCTAAGGGCCTTTATTTAAATATTTGCTAGTATTTACACTGTATAACAATAACAGTTCCTCACCAAAACGACGTCACAACTCGTTTGTGACGCAGCAGAAATGATACGTCGATTCTGCGAATCGAATTAATCATTCGGACTTATTTAAGCTTGATTTTCATGAATGAGTTGGCATTCATTCACAGTTGATTTCGTTGTGCTCTTGCTCTCTTACATAAACGCAACATCAATTTTATGTACGAAATACATATTGACAGATGAAACCACGCAGTGAAGTTATTGTTTTTGTTATTATTCTTTTTATTATTTGTACCAGATTTTAGGTTTCAATTCTTTATGACAGTTTCATTAACTTTGAAAGGCAGTTGATTAAAATCCCTACGTTTAATATATATGGACGTAAGACTAAAGTGATAACTATTTCGAACAAGATAAACCTTTTGGACCGTCAAAACGTAAGAAAAACTCTGTATAATGTATTAAGACATTAATCTCTATCTTAATATTATTTTGGAAACTATAATATATGCTTTTCACTTATAATAACTTCGTGGTTTAAGGTTTCGCCACTCCGAGGCCCAGGTTCGATTCCCGGTCGGGTCAATATAGAAATAAAAAATTTCTATATTGTCTTGGGTGTATTGTAGTACTACCGTTGTGTCTGATTTCCATAACACAAGTGCATTACCTACTTAATTTGGGATCAGAGCAATGTATGTGGTTGGTGTCCAATTTTTTTTAAATTGTCAGTTAAATAATTACTAGTCTAGACGCCAAATGGAAATGAAAATTTTATTTCAGGAGACGAAAAAGCCTTTTCCTATTTATAAAATAAATAATAAAGTCTTTGCGTTTTCTACACCTACGTATTATTTAATAAAAATGAGTAAACCCACTTTACCGCATTAGCCTGAGTGGAAGAATAAAATTAAGTATTTATGTTATTTACTTTCAGTTCGAGACGCGAAGCTGAGTGATCACCATTGTATCGTTCATTTTCACTAAAAACTAAGAGTATTAAATCAGTTTCAAACTGAAGCTCTTAATTTGTTATTTGAAACGCTATTTCGAGACGTATTTTTAATTTATTAAGTAGAAAAATGACAAAATAACTGGTTTGTTAAGTGCTTACTCGCAGGTCTGGCAATATTCCAAAGATACTGTACAGAATATAGAATAAGCTAAAAATTGACGACGGCCGGATTTATAACACAACACAACCATTTTTAAAAGTCATTTTCTTATTATTTGTTTCCGGAATTTTAATTCAAAGTGCTCGGTTGACAAATAATTTTATAAACTGGACAATTTTTAATATGGACTGCGGAAGCAGTAGATATATTTTAACCAATACATTATAACCTTGACTCAATTGAACAAGAGTAAATAGAATACATTTTTATGCAGTTATAGTAACATTACTGAATTATTCTATTCTTTTTCTTCTTTCATTCTAGTCCGTGGAGTAATCGATATTTTTCTTCGGCCTTCTTTCATGTTGACTTTGGGTCGAATTATGAAAATAAAATGTCAACCTTTACACACTGCCCTACTTTTAGCATCGATGCAGTCGCGATGTTAACGTGCATTAGCATTGATACAGTCGCAAATGTCAACCTTTACACACTATCCTATTTTTAGCATCGATGCAGTCGCGATGCTAACGCGCGTTTGCATCGAAACAGTTGCGATGCAGAAGCTGTAAATTGTTAAATTATGCACTAAGTTCTTGCGACTGCATCGTGAGTTGCGATGCTGAAGCGCGTTATCAAAACGCGTGATTGCATCGATGCTAAAAGTCACAGTATAAGGGGCCTCAGGGTTAGTTTTCAAAAAAAAAACTCTGTCTACACTGTTAAAAAATGTCATAATTAATTTTAAGAATTAGTGTAACTTAAAAAATACTAAAAAATATTTACAAAGGCAACATCTAGAATAATCCCCTCGACCCCCACTCATACAAATGCAGCAATGTTTTTGTATCATCCATCATTCCTATTGGTAATTACGTGACTCCACAGTTTTCTTTTTCTTGTTTTCTGAATTAAAAAGTTTCGCTGGTAAGACGTCCAGTAGTGTAATAGCCAAGTTTTAATATTTTTCTTGAGAAGTATATTTTAAATGCTCGTAGTTAATTTTAAGTTTTATCAAACATAACTTGTGGTTAGGTGAGACATGACCACATGCAAATGAACAAGTAGGGTTCTTTCGAAGACTACTTTATACGCGCTGAGTCACTGGGCTCTTTAATCGGTACGCGTGTTCCAGTATTAATACCTAGTTTCGTTTCTAAAAACCAAAACTAGCTAAACACTTAAGATAAATATTACAGAAATGGAGACGATATTTAAGCAACCAGAGCCCCTATTTCTAAATCACTAGCTTGAATAGGGCGTTTGTTTTTTGGTCGAAAACGATTCAAATGTAGACGTAAGTAGTTACAAAATAAGCTATATATGTTTAGAATACCATGATTCTTTCTCTATGCTAGAGATATGAAAATCTGCCTGCAAGTTAATCTTCAAATTGGGCACATATCATACTCAAGTAACCTTTGTACTAGGATTTGCTACTCAGTTGTCTCAGTTACTCTCAGTGCCGATTTTGACAACGTCAGTTACTTATGCAGCATAAGTACATAACGACAGATTTTAAAATGAGTTTTAAATAATTAATGGCCGACAAATAGGTTTTGTATTTTAAATTGGGCGTATTGTATTTGATTCAACGAATATTCCTTAACTGACACTGTACACTGAACAGGTTTGTGTATTTTATTATACCTAATACACACTCTAGTCTATTTAAGAGCCTACTACAGTTTTTGAACTACAAATCAGATTTATAGCTGTCGTTTAATTAATATGATTATCCGAATATTATTTTAATTGGAGACTTTAGATTAGTGCTAATAAGATCTAAATATCAGAAGTATTAGGCAAAATTATCATGTTATTAACACGAAACTCGAATTATTATTTTTTTAATTTTTTTCTGTTTCCAACTGACCTGCATTCAAAAATTAGACTTTAATCAATGAATTTCACACGCCATCTTGACGCAAGAGATTCAAAAATAAAGCCCCAGAACCGACATGGTCATTAGTACAAAGAACGATATCTATATTTAAGCGAGTCAAATTCATTATATCAGGGATGGTGACGCAGTGTTAGCCAGCCAGTCGAACAAAGAGATTTGTATGCATTATTCATGTTGATATTGGTCGAGCTGGTAATATTTTCATTACTCACTGAAGTACTATACTTGGGGAAGAAATTCGCAGTTCTAGGCCATGTGAAAAGTGCTAAGTGCATACAGCGCGTCAAGGAGCAAAAAATAAACGCCATTAATCTTCGATGCATTCCCTCGCTCTGCATTATCGAATTAGTCTTCTAGAGCTACAGCCAGTGCATGATATAAGCGGTGGCGGAATTAAGTGACCACGTTACTTTTTAAAAAACTATTAAATCGGCTGCAAGAAAGTTGTATTGAGCATTGTTTACTTTCGTTTTGATAACCATAGCAAACTGATATAATCAAACAATTTTCATTTGAGCTCAAGTTAAAGTTATTTTTTTTTTACCACAAAACAAGACCATTGGTGTGTAATCTTGCGCATATTTTTTTTTATTTTTTTATTATGAAAATGGCTATTAAATTAGCACCGAATCTCTGATGATAACCGAAAATTCTGAACGTTTCTAGCGCGCTACTATGTTAAAACTTAGCTTGTAGCATGGAATCGCTAAATACTATGTATTAATAATGAAATTCTTTGAACATCTTGCGGGGCAACTCATACTCATTTTAATAGGAGACAAAGCGGTTTTAGATCGCTACAGGGTATGCCTTATCGATCTTTTTATCGATCCTGCTGTCGATACCGGCCAGCCGTCGAGGACTCTCCATTACTCGATTACGAACAGCTGATTTAGGCGGCGATACACATTCTGAGATCTTGATAACAGGCGGTTAAAGTGGAGGTCGGTCTTGTTACGAGTAATTGTGGGTTGATTAATCAATTCATTTACGAAGAAACAAAGATCGTACAAAATTACTGCGGCCTAATTGTACGAATTTACTTTAAAGAAATAAAAACATTTTTTTTGTTCAGTGTGGCAGAATCATAAAGTTTCGACGTTTCTCGTAATAGGTGTATAAAAGTGTAATTGTTTTCGCAATAAAGAACCGTTAGTTGTCTTTGAATCTTGTCATCTTTTAACAATCATCACAATCGAATATCTACATAACTAAGTTCACTATATTTAGGCCCACTTGCGCATGATGATTTAACCCAGGATTACGCTACTCCTGGATTAAATCATCATTATGTCTCGGTCTGTTTATTTGACGATGACGTTAAAAGACTTCCACATCATGGAAAATTAGCAACAAAAAATCTAACGACTAGTTTTTCCGTAAGCATAAAACACTAATTAAATTAATTAGGTACAATGTCTTTTATTACTTTAATATATTCGTAGTATTTGCTTATCTTACTAATAAAACTCCAAAAAAGAAATGGTGCATCCACCCCATTTACAGAAACCTACGTTGTGTCGATACAAAAACAGCGATTCCGCCCCAAATGTGACCCTCAAAATTGCAAATGTCTGATTTGTCACGTCATACGAATTCGACGACCCTTTGCATAGGAAGTCAATGACGTGACATCACCCTCGCTGTAATTTCGATATTAATCACACAGTGCATAAATTGAGCGCTTGTTGCTGACCAAAACGGAATCACGAATATTTGATTTGTTATTGACGTTAATTAGGGGGTCAATTTGAGGTTCCATTTGATAGAGGGTCTTGAACAATGTCTTGATTTTTGTAAGTGCAGTGTACACTCGTTATGTAATTTTTATTAGTAAATACATTTTACGACTTTTGCAAAACTCTACGAGATTCACCACCACAGTCAACATAAAAGGTTGCTTAAGTGTTAGGTGAGTTGTGAATCTGACTGTACTTGAAAGCGACCTCAAATAAATGAATAAAATAGGAAATCAAATAGCGTTACAGACAATAAACTAAAAGTATGCTTAAGATAGCATCGCGAATAAAAGGTTTCCCTCAAAATGATACTTTTATAAAATGTACGGACAACAGCACGTCAAGTTAAACACTGCGGTATCTTATTTAGGTGTACTAGGAGTTAGTTTGCAACAAAAGTTGGTAACCTGATGTGCTGACCACTGTACTGTGAGAGCTAAAAATATTTACCCAGAATTTAAATTATTAAACCTGTCATGACAATGACATGACAAATAAATATGACAATTATAGTTTATACTAGTAAAATTAAGTAAAACTACTATTGCATTGGAGTTCGTGAATATCACCTAAAAATTAACATTCATAAACTGTCTTTAAAATTAATTGTTTACTCCCAAAAATCACGAGGTGGGATTAACATTATTGCCTAGTGCAAAATATTTGCTAATAAGCCGGCAATATAATTCGGGCTTCAACAGGTTCCGAGTATGTTTATAAAATTGACGGCACGAAAGAGGTATTTGCTCATCGGATATTAAGGAGAGTTAGCAAAAAACATTGTATTCTTTTTAAATAATTATTTTTAATTTTAATATTTATCACATACTCAAAAAACTCATCGTTGGTGAAATACTTTATATGTCTTTCTTAGATATCAGACTTTAGTTGTTTCTGTTTTTATTAAAATAAAATAAAATGGATTCCTAATTATTTTATTATTTGTAATGCCTAAATGAAGTCTTTTATGATTTATAAGAGTAATAATTAATAAAATAAATAAGAATCAAACTTTTAAACTACTTTATTAAACTTCATCTCAAACTTAAAATCGAAATACGTACAAACTGAACTTGTTAAGGCAGGTCATAACATTTCTTGAGAAACTGAGACCGCTTAAAACTGTAGTCCAAACTACATAAACCGAGAGAAAATTATATCCTATTTTTTTTATATGTCATTCGTTTTAAATTGGCCAGCAAATTTCATTAGCCTTCCTTAAATAAAACTAAATCTTAATTTTAATTTAAAGGAGCTAATACGAGTAGTTTATTGACATCTTACTAATGGAGTAATCCCAGTAAAGATTGGCCATCGTCATGTTCCGCGCCGCCAACGCGCCGATACCGAGTTTCAATCAGAAACTGTCCGACCCCTATTGTAGCAATATTGTAATGGTCTAACTAAATTATCTATAAATATGACAGTCACTACTTAGCTTCATAAAGATGAAATAAGAAATCAAAAATTTGCGCACGGGCGGGACTCGAACCAGCAACTTCTTGACGCTCTTTCAATTGAATTATCGTGCAGTCGGTCCAACCCTGCGAAATCTTATGGATACGTCAGTACGCATGCCGTTTATCGCTACTCAGCTGTTAAGATAATGTAGGTGTATCAGTTGTCAATGTTACAGCACTATCAGGCAGGGCTTGCAGCCATATTTATGAATATTACTATTAATACTTACTTGAGTTTTTTTCCTCTTTATTTATTTACGAAGTATGTCAGTCCCATCATAACATAATCTTATTCGTCTCAACAACCAAACAAAAACTACGGAATAATAAAAATCAAGTGACTGGTAAATCACCGAAACCATGTCGCAGACATGTTTAGCAGTATTTAATTTATTTGAGTTCATAAAAATACATGAACGGATAAAAATACCTTTACCAAACTATTTCTATTTTTCTTTTTTTTTTCTTTGCGCCTTTTTGTAAGAATTCAAAAGCTTGTTCCAGTACTACGGTTAGACAGATTCACCACACAGGCGATAAGCTAAGACAATCATACTTCAATTATTTGGGTAACCTAAACAACAGCGCTGATTCTTTTGACTGTGATGTGACCTGATTATTTCTTGTTCTACTTTATGGGCATTAAATTTTTGGTGTATTCAAGCAAAAAATATGTTTCAAAACAAACAACTTTAAACATCAACATTTTACCTTTTTCCTTTCCTGTACAGATAACCGTAATAAAAACCTGTCCGTCTATTACATTTGAGTCCACTTTTCGCCATCACAAATCACAGCCCGAATATAATTCTACACATTATTGGAAGATGCCAGACCCTTAATAAATAAATCTAATCCACTCTCTGCTAAAAACGGACATCAATTTTCCCTTATCGACCTGCCCTGTTTATTATATAAAATGTTTGTACAGGACGTCTTTGTGTGGTAATTAAAAAAACACTTCGTATATTGGATGAACTTTTTGCAGGCTCCGCCAATGGAAAATATCACAACAACCTGAGAGCTTGTCGATTTAATTTCGTATTCTTATTCATTGGCTGCTCGGTAAGCAACAAACAGAAGATTGTCTTTGTAGATTGATTGCGAATATTTTATCGGCCTATCTATTGCTGAATATTTGCATGAAAAAGTGCATCAGTGAAACAAGCCGGTTTTATCCCCGCTATTCAGATTCCTTACTAAATTATTCCATATTTATCCGACCACATGCAATTACAAATAACTCATGTATTATCATTTTTTAAAAGAATGACCACTTGACTCTCCTATGTAAAATTGACAGTAAATCAAAATAACTTATATTCCTGAGTGTTTATTAAAGATTACCCCATATATTTTGGGAGCCAAGTCACATATTATGACGCATTAATGAAATTGCATTGCATTACATTGCACAGTTGAAATATTATCACTTAAAATGATTTGAGTTTATATACTACTTTCAACAAAAACTCACTATGAACCATAAATAACAGTAATTTATACTAACATTTTTTTTAATAAACCTGTAGATACTTCAAGAAATACCTAGGTACTTTCCTTGCCATCAACTAAAAGCTCTATCTGCCATATTTCACCCTATATAGAAATGGTCGCTGAATATTTATCATCGTAAAGTTAACAGTTATGGTACAGCTGAGCACATAATTTTTATTTCCATCCATAACAGTCGGTCAAGTTTATGTCTTGGGGTAAATCTGATGGCAACGATTAATTACGTAGTACTGTTTTTACTTCTTGATTATTAGAGCAAGGAGATGGACTGTGTAATTTTATTTTAATGTATCTAATTTAATATTATCATCATCATCATTATCAACCAAAGGACGTATGATGCTAAACAAAGTCCTTCCCAAAAGTTTTCTACAGTAAGCAGCTGCAAGCGGTCTGCATCTAGTGTGATCCTACAATCCTTTCAAGGTCGTCAGTCAATCTTGTCTGACGCTTTAGGTGTTAGCGTTTTCAATTTGGAACTTTTCTGTCCAAACGACCATCAATTCTCACTATGTGCCGTGCCCAAATCCGTCCGCTCATTTTTTTAAAATCTTTCTTTTATAATAACTTTCTCCTCATAATAACCAACACAACAAAAAAAAAAAAGCGTATCACGCGTCAAGCCGCAATATTAATGTGAGGTTCATTGTTGTAGTTAGTATATTTATGTTCTCTCATTCGTGAATTATTTTAAGACTAGTAGTCCGAGGTCTTTGTAAGCCTCTGTTATCATTTGACATAATATATTCCTAAAATTATTCATTTCTTTGCATAGTGTTTCACGACTACCCGTGTCTGGCTATGTGATTGATTGGCGAGAGACGGCGCTAGCGACAAGATGTCCTATGATTGATATCGCCACTGACGGTAGATACACTTGAAACGTCCATTTTGGTGATGAACAAATATGTATGCGTTATTGAAAAATAAGTAAACATAATTCTTGTACTCAACGAGATCGAATCATAAACGAGGAGATATGAAAAAGAACTAAAGTTACGGACATATTCCTACGAATCGATTGGACCCTTCGACCAGAAGCGTAGCGTGGGACGTCCACCGACAAGATGGACGACCTTGTAAAGATCGCAGGATCAAACTAGATGCACACCGCTCTCAATGCGATCAATGACCGGTCGCTGTGGAAAGCCGTGAAGGCCTATGTTCAGCAGTTGACGTGCTTTGTCTGATAGTGATGATGATGATGATGATGAATGCTTGTTACGGGATTAGTCGCTAGAAAAACAACAGACACAGTTAAATAGAAAATTATAATAACGAGAAATGCAACTGTAAAAGTTTGGAAAAGTAAGTTATAATATAATTAATTAATAGTAACGAACAGAAAAAATCAATCAAAAGAATGCATGTATATGGTTATGATGTCCAAAAAAAATAAGAATAGTATATTATTAATTCTTTAATTTTTATTTGTAACGACAACTTCTGAAAAAAAACAATTATTTCGAATGTGATTCCACCAATAAATTTAAATTGTGTAATTTTCTCTCTTTAGTGCCTACAGAGTATAATGGGGTCCTATGAGAAACACTTTGAATCTCCGACGTATATGACTAATAATCTAAACGTTTCTGTAACCCAAAGAAACATTCCATGCGAGGGACGGCGCAAATGTCATCAGAACCTCGTCTGTGTCATATTGTGAGCTGTGATTGATGAGGTGTGACGTCACGACGCGAAGGCGGAGTGCACATGATCGATACGACTTGCAGGTTGATTACGTATCAAGCAATAGTATTAAAATGCCACAGAATAAAAAAAAAAATATTAAGGCAGCAATTTCATTTTGCATGCACATTTTTCTAGGTGGTCAAACTTTTAACTCGGAAAATAAATTATCTCCTTTTATCATGAAGGTCTTATTCAAATATCACTTCGGTATACGGAGATTGTAGAGTACATCAAAGTGAAGACCAAATACTCACTGAGGGTCTAAAAGTTGGAATCTCGTCACAACACGAATTTCAATTCGTTTACAGTGGAATTCGACCGAACAGCTGTCGACCTTCATGAAAGCAGAGTTTTGGCCGAAGCCTGATTATACTAATCGGTTCGAGGTAGTCGGTTTCGAGGACGGTTACCGGGCCAAATTGAGCAATTCTACGCCGGAATAAATTGATTTATTTTTATATTCTTTGTATTTAGGCTACAAATGTAAGTACATACTTACATTTGTAGCCTAAATACAAAGAATATAAAAATAAATCAATTATGTATATTAAAAATAAATCAATTATTTATATTAAATATACATAAATGAAAAAAAATAATAACGATCAGTCACGCTGACAATAATTGCAAATTAAAGCGCTAATTCGATTAAGAAGCCCAAGAACAAAAAAAAATACAGTGGTCTACCTGACGCATGCCGCCTGGTTGACGGCAGGTGGCTGACGACTGCCGGTTCGGTTCGCTACCCGGTGTCGATCCCATCCGAGGCGTTGCTGTTCCCTTTACCTTATTTGCTTCCGTATGGTTGACGCCTAGTTTGTGCTGTTCCCTTGCTGTTCCCGGGTGGGTAGATTTGTTTCAACCTTAAGCCGTGGCCTGTACTTTAGCACTTTGAAGGTGTGCGTTTTCATAAGTTCAGTTTGCGTTGTTGGTGCGTGATAAAATTTAAGCCGTTTAACTGGAAATACGCAAATTAGACAACGCACAATACAATTTCAAATAAATGAATAAGAATATGCGGTTTATCTAAAAAATAGCGGTCCTTCACGACTGTGTTCGCACGTATTGAGTTTGCTCTCTCCCCTCCCTTCGCAGGTAATGTGTGATAACCTAAAGCCTTCCTCGATAAATAAGCTATCCAATACAAATAATATTGTTTCAAATCAACCTTTACTTCGCGAGATAAGCGCGTTCAAACAAAGAAAAAAAAACTCTTCAGCTTTATAATATTTCTACAGTTATTAATATGAATTTATTCTAAAAATAAAGGGATATTAACTGACTCGACCGCTTTCGTTTTGCAGTCGATAAATGGCATCATGTTGACACTATTTTGAAAGCTCCAATCAAATTAAGCGCTAACAATCATAATACGACGGCAAATAATCTGCACGATACTCTTTAGAGTAATTCCCCTATTTCATTCGCCACGTTCATTCCAATCGCATTACGACAGCTTGCAAGTTTAGTAATACGTCTGCGAGTTTGTTATACGACTTAATTAATAGTCATAGAAAAAGTCAATATGTCTTCAGAACTTGGCATCGATTAAAAGTCAAGAAACCGAAAGTAATGTGAATAAGAGCGAAAGGTCGAATACGTAGTAAGTCAAAAAGTCAAGTTTGTGGCAAGTCAAAAAGGTCAGGTTCGAGTATGACAGAGATATTTCGGTATTTCTACAGAGTCGCTTGCGTCTCTTGAAAGATGGTGAAAAACAGTCTTTGTAATTAATAACTGTCTCTAGAGTAATTATCATTGTAAGAAAACTTCAGTATAATATTTAGCATACCAACCTATGCTACGCTACTTTCACTATAGAAATATCTATACTTTCTCTAGAGTGAATAAATAATAAGAAAAATTTAGTACATTTGTGCTTAGTTAAAGTTAAAAATATGTATTTATTCACGAATCGTTCGTATAATATAGTTTATTTTCCAGACTATTCTAAAGATAGATACGCTATTGTAGGCAATTGCTTTTATAAATGAACAACAATTTGACATCACCCGATCGCGTCCTTGAGGTGTCCAAACCAAATTCCTCCTTACCAAAGATATCAGCGATGTATTCCACTTTCAGCACTCAGTTTTTCGGCACCCGCTGTTACAATCTGTGCTCTTTTACATTCGGCATCTGCGTATTTTTAATATATCTTTAAAAATCTGAAGAAACAAGAGAGTGACAGAAAGTATCGGCGTTTGCACCTAATAATCTAAAAGTACTTAAAGTACAAAAGTTTTGTTGCCACATGCCAAAAGTTTTGTTGTCACATGCAACATGTAACTTTTTGAGTATTAGTATAATTGTTATTATTTTTATGTTCTCTCTTTCATTTGTCAATAACTGTATGTAATACCAAATAGGCGCATTTTACCTAATGGACCTCTTTATTTTACCAGTCCATACGACGTAATTTAATGCAGTCTTCTACAAGTTGAATACGATGTTAATGGTAGATTAATATTTTGGAACAAACGTCATGTTCTCTCTTAATAATATAAAAATGGTAGCTAGGAGTGCAGAAGTATATTAGAAACTTATGACGACATTATTGCTGTTTTTTTTTAAACGTCTTAAAAAGTGATATGTCAAATCACTATAAACTACTTGACCGATCGTGCCAAAAGTAATATCAGGCAAGGGCCAAAAACGTAGTTGCCAAAAGTAGAACACATCATATCAGGATGCGGATGCCAGTGGCGTACACTGACAAATATCTGACCCAAGCAAGGGTCGCATATCGCAAACGATAGATCGTGGCTCATTGATTCGGGTATCCTGAGGAATTCGACCAATCTCTGTGTTTATTTTGGAGGCAACTGAAATGTGGCCACTGTCTTACCGTATGTGAGTTATGGCGACTTGGAGGCATTGTTTTGCTTGACATAGTTTGAATTGAGCGTCCCTTTTGAGGGTGAGTTATTTAAACAGAAACTCTGAGAAATGATATGAAGTTCAACTAACCGTTCTGTCCGCACGTATCTTAAGACATATTTTCTTAGAAAACCAGAAAAGATAACAATTTATAGATGTGTGTTTGTGTAAAAAGAGAAAATGTAAAAGACTCAGGTCTATTATTCGAAACCTCATTGTCAATATTCAGGTACTAATTTCTGATGAAACAAATTCACTAACGATTTCCAAACCTACAGTTTTGACAGGAGTAGTACTGTAGTAGAGTTATGTATTATTTATTATTTGTTAGTAGAGTAGTTTGGTTTAGAATGTTTTTAAAACTTACAGTGTCATATTTTATATTCATAAAGATGATATAAGAAACGCGCGCAATTTTATGTTTCTGGCTTCAAACCAGCAAATTTCTGGCTAACCGGGCCAAACGCTCTTCTAATTGAGCTACCTTGCCTTCGAACCGACAGAGTGAAATTTCTGGTCTCTTATAAATACCTACGTCATAACTTGTAACGTTTACATTATCTACCCCAACTGTTTTACAACAGCAGCGGGCCAAGTAGTTATTAAATACAAAATAAATTCGACTTGGAAATTGATAACGCTTCGTTTAGAATGTGAATAAATGATTTGTACTACACCTAGTAGTACAAACCTGAAACAAAAATGTTACTTCCCTATTTTTACACTAAGTTGAAAGAGAATATTTGCACTTACGCTAAGTATGTACAGTTTTTCAACATGCTAGTTAGCCTGCCCTGCCATTTAAATAATTTGAGAGCGCTCTATGTATCCATGTAATAAAATCTATAATAATATTATAAAGCTGAAGAGTTTGTTTGTTTGAACGCGCTAATCTCAGGAACGACTGGACCGATTTTAAAAATATATTTGTGTTGTATAGCTTAAAACATTACGCTGCAACAGGAGAGGAGGGAGAAAACTCAAAACACGCTGATGAATTCGCGGGGGCCTGCTATTCACGATGTAAATGTGTTTGCACATACGATAGACACTACTAGGTAGTAGGTACCAATTACCAGTTGACCTATACCCATTTATAGTCAGAACAGTTAAAAAGTAAAACAAGAATATAATGTATTGCAAGTAAGTTCGTGAAATAAGCACTAAAGACGTAGCAGCTCGTTATCAAGTCGTGTCAGTTGCACACACGATTTAATCATCATAATCCAGTTCTCCCACAGAATATATCAGCGTAACGTGCACTTGTATGTGGCTGTGCTTACAAAGGCTGCGCAAAGGTCTTTAGTTAGCAACGGGGCCAGATAACGGCACTAAATTGGCGGTATTGCAGCAACAATAGCAGTTAATTTAATATTGTCCTATTTATTGCAGTTCGCGAGACTGCACTGGCTAGAGTAGGGTGGACTAGCTTTTGGGGTTCGGCTGGCAATATCATCACAGTACAGTAAAAGAGTAATTATCGGTAAATACTACAAAATCATAGGGTTAAGACCCCTTGCAAACTGCGACCCTTTAGCATCAATGCAGTCGCGTTTTCAAAATGCGTGACAGAATCGCGTCCCACGCAATAAACATATTTGATTTGGCATCGATGCAGTCGTGCGTTAACATCGATGCAAAAGCGCGACTGCATCGATGCAAACGCGCGTTAGTATAGATGCAGTCGCCATTATACAGTAGATAATTTGTCAAATTTCTATGACAACGTTCACTCTTTTGCTGTGCACGTGGTGAATGATGACGTTAAGTGTTTTGTTCGTGTCGTGTTTCTGTATAAAAAACAATATAGGTCTTGTCAAAAACCAACATTTGGTCACAGTAACTCTGTGCGCTTTCACAGCGCTTTGCTTAAAGGTTTTACGCGATAACAATAAAGTTGTTTTGAACTTTTAAGTGCACGGTCGATTTGTCTCTAATACTAAAAAATGTAATGTTATAAAATTTTGATTCGAACAATCTAAAACCTTCAGACGGTGCAATTTGTCAACTTGGAAATAGGAAAAAATTTTGTTAATTTAAGTTTTATTTATAATGGTCATTTATTGAATTATACTTGTAAATACTTGTAAATGTACTTGTAAATTTTATTCATAAGCACAAATCTTAATCGTACACCATAGGGTTATTACATTAATAATAATAATAATCGTATATATATTTTTTGGTAGACTCAGAACAGTTATATTGATATTTGGTTCTGAAGTTTACGCGAATACTACAAATTGAAATAAAAAACTTCATACGTACGTCCTTTGGCAGATAATGATGATTAAATACTCTGCTTGTTTGTAACTTTAAAATATATCTTGTCAAAATTGACCATAGTAATGCGAACACACATTTCGGTTTCTATTGCGGGCACGTTTGTTACATTTGCATCTGTGTTTGAGACGTGCAGTATTATCGTGCATTTCCAGACGTGCACTTACATACGGTACGTGTATTTCCCGCTGATTGTAAATGATTATTTTGCATAAGCTGCGTTGGGGTAAAATTGTATTATGCGACTAGTTTGTATGTTTATTAGGGTAGAAATATGTTGAACATATAGTTTAATTAAAAATTAGTTAGATCCCACAATGTTTAAATTCCACTATGATCAAGCTGTCTAGCATAGCTGTTTTAAATTTTTGGTTATCTCCATTTTCACAAACTCTTTAACTAGCCCATAAGCAATCTCATCAAAATTTGACTTAAGTTCATACTCAATATAATCGCAAGCTGCTTTTTTACACAAAAATGTTTTCATCGACCCATACGATATCTAAAACCGGGTATTAGGACATTTCACTCCTCAAAAGTTTTCGGACCGCGGTGTCTTCCGCCCAAGTGCTGTTCCATAAATGTGTAATTCGCATCGCCAGTGATTTAGCAGTACAAATCTCCTGAATCGATCCATTTCTTCGACCACTACGGTGCGAATAAACAACACATAGGCGATGTGCCCTGCGGTCCGAAAATCTCGTGGTGCGGAACGCTCGAATTCCCAAATAACGTGAAAATTCAAAATCACCAAGTTCTTTAATGTCAATTTTCATATATAATGCGAATTTTCAAGGCTCACATTACGGTTAAACTACGGATCCAGAAACTCTGAAACTGAAACATTTTCAGCTCGGCCCAAAGACGTAATGGAGTGAGCTGAGCTTAACTCACGAACCGCTCGGCGCCACTAAAGTTTTTAGGGGCGCGTAAGCAGAGATTAAAGCCATGGTTTTGATTAAATACAACAAATAAGGGGAGGATAAATATATCCAATTAGGAAATTATTATGCATATTACTAAAACTTATAAAGTTAAACGATTCAAGAGAAAGGAGTCTGACAATCCGAAGCGTAAACTTAAATAGGGAACGGAGTAAAAACGCGCGGACAAAGTTGCAAAGGAACGCTTGTTCTTATAATAAACACTATAAAATGATTTGTTTGCCTAGGCTATGACAAACACACGGTTTGTCATATGTTGCTATTAAATCATGCTTACCAAGACTCTACGCAATTCTAGCACCAAGCTCAACAAACTGTCACAAAACTGCCTCGGTGGCGCAACGGTAAGAGGGTCGCACTTTAAAGCGACGGCTGCGCCAGAGATCCCGTGTTTGATCCCCGCGTTGGGCTAAAAAATAAAGCTGGGCTTTTCTGTTCAGAAATTGTTATGGTAGCCCGGAGATTGGAAGTTGGCGGTGTTTCAACCCCGTGCCTCGAAAAGCACGTGAAGCCGTCCTGCGCCTGATCTGTCTCCGGTCGTGTCAGATTGCTGTCCCATGGGGCTATGAGAGTAAAAGGAATAGAGATTGCACCTGTATTTGAGCACACACTTGTGGACTATAATATGTCCCGCGCAGTCGGTTTGTCGTAGTGACTGACCACCGTAGTCGAAATCGACTAAGGGGACTATAATCTCACCAAGTAGGCACCTCTACCCAACTTGTACAGCATCAATACCTAATTGTCGCGATATTGCCAATACCGTGGAACTTTTGAGTGGATCGCGTTGCCTTATAAACTATTCATGGGTTAGAGGCAAGGCTTTTACCTAACTCGGTCGCTTTCGGATTGCTATAGTTAATGAGTTCATCTAAGTATTGAAAGCTTTAAATTTCTTTTTGGGTTACTTCCTTAGAAAGTACGTTAATAAGCCATTTGTTGATATTGCGCTTCCCTCACTGCGGCTATGTCAGACAGTACCGTCTTACCCGACAATGAAAGTGATAGAAAGAGTGCATATTACCCAGTGCACCTGAGAACTATAATATATCCCGCGCTAATGACTAATAAGCGTCAGTTGGGATTGACTGCCGTGGTCAAACATGGTAAGGAAGAAGTTATTAAAATATTAAAATCGATAAAATTAGCGCTAGTTTTTCTGTCAACTGAAAATACTTATCGCAGACAAAAACGTACCCCTGTCACTCCCTGTCGCATTGCAATGGTTGATGACGCTTAGGCGTAGGCGTAGCGCTAGTTAGCGCTTACTAGCATTGGCAGGACTGACAATCTGCTTGATACTGTAAACGGTGTGTCAGCTATTTTACTTGCAAACACTTTAGGCGCGTATACTCTGTCTGTTATACATACTGATTGCATTCAAATTTCGTTTGCTTATAGTTACGTAAAAACCCTGCGGAACCCCGCTTCGAATCCGCGTCGTATCTAGGACATGCTTTTTCATGTATTGATAAATAAATGAGCACTCCTAATGTTTGTTGAGTGGCTGTAACGGTGAATCTCTGCTTTAGTAATGTCATTGAATCTCTATCTTGATTTAGGTGTCAAACCTTATTCGAAGATTTAACTCGAAATAACTTCTAGAAATATTGTATCACCAAGCAAAATTATTTTGACTCGAGTAGGTATAGAGTTTGTTCGTAGCCTTAAGACTAGCTTGGCTCTCTAAGAAATCTGATATTTTATACTTTCTCCAGATCTGACCAAATGATAATAAAAGTTAACTTTAGAATAAATCGCTAATTATCTGAGAGTAAATCAACTTTCCGATTACCATCTACTACTCTAGAATATCACGTTTTAACGGGAGTAATTCTTAGACCTGCTGTGTTAAATGAAATAAAAACTAACCCATGTAAAATGTAATCTACTTGCTTAAGACTTATTTCATTATGTTAGAAAAAGTTGTCTATTCTAAACTTATGACAGCTTCATTCTTTCCACGCTTTATTACGACAGAATTTTTAACTTCACATCATACTGCTTTGATCCAGAATTGAGTTCCGGATAAAAATACAGTTCAATCATTCGTTCTGATATGCGAGTTTTGTTACTTCAAGTAAAATTTTAGGTCAAAAAACGACTTTGAGTTACTCGAGTATAGAATCGAGAAATCAAATTATCCTTCACATAACTGTTACAAGCGTGATAGTCGATGTTTTCATTCGACGAAGATTCGACGAATCCAAAAAAATGATTATCAATTATTTATTTATTTATAACTTAATGCACAAAACATTAATTATACATATGGCGAACTTAATGCCAAAAGCATTATCTACCATTCACTATAGGTATTTTTGACGTTACAAATAATTCACACTAAAAATTCCAACAACATTAAATTATTACTTTAATTTAACGGCTCTTATTAAGATGTTATGTTAAGACAATGCTTCCTCAGCAAACCCTTAATTGAACACATCGTTGGCAATATGGGATTACGTGAAATAAAGTTCCGTCGTCTGGTATTTAATGAGAAGCTAATAAAGACCCTGCTGACACGGGGCCACTAGAATGGCAGGCGGCATTTGTGTGACCATGGCGGAAGGAACATTAACGTTAATGCTAAAGATTTAATTAGTATTAAAAACCTATCTAAGCTTTTCTCACGGGCATCTGTACTGAATAAGAAGTGTTAGAGGTTCATAATTTATTTTTATGGCTACCTAAAGATTTAACGTGCACAATATTTATCTCTTGTTTGGAAATATAATAACATTGTCTGTAGAATATGACACTATCATTTTATGTGTTTTAAAATAAAACTCATTGAAGGCTTTTTAAATGTTTGCGTACTTTTATCACCTTGCACGATTGACTCTAGCTTTAGATGATAAGTGGTATGACATGAATGTATTCAAATTTATTTGCATTACATATAAGTAGTATACAGATGTCATTTAAGACGAAAAAGCTATACATGCACCCTGCCTTAACATTTGGGCGACTTGAGCAGCGTGAAGGTCGCTCGACAGTTGCGCTGCTGATAACTTCATACATAAATGGCAAAAACGGTACGCGGCAGCGCCGCTGTTTTTTGAGGTTCCGTAGTCAAATGACAAAAAACGGAACCCTTATAAATACGTCAAGTCTGACACGCACTTTACCGGTTCTTTATCTATGAATAAACGCTGCTACCGCGCTGCTGTCGCTCTCATGTTAAGGGAAACTTAAACATGCTACAATTTAGTGGCCCCACGAATATTACCTGCATACAGTTATAAAGACCGTAAAAGCATCTATGCCGCGTTACCAACGAAGTACGAAGTAACGATGTTATAACCGTTATCGTTATTCCAGATGACGACCATAGACGAAGACGGGATTTCCGTTTAACGATGCATTCCAATTTCAAAATTAAAATCGGTTTTATAAGCTCTGCGGATTGACTTGGTGAGGCGGTTGCAAAAAGATTTCCGCCAATTACTTTTCTTAAGTTTGCTAGTTAGGTGGTTTTGCATCAAAACTTTCATTGAACTTACCTACATCATTGGTTAAGCCGATTCTTAAAGGTGCATAGTATAGCTTTAAATAGTGATATCTGTGCCTAAAAAAAAACTTACTACAAATATGTGCTTTTTAGCAATGAATATACCCAAATATATTACTGCTACTTAAGATTTCAAATCAAGCAAATTGACATTTTAAATTCTATATTTAAAACGTTTATTTAAACTTTGAGTCAATCGATACTTTTGATCTAAGAAGTACAGTTTAAAAATAAACAAAAACAACAAACTTATTGTGGTGGTTATACTAATTTACTGAAAGGATATAAACTTAGGTTATATTTTTTGAACAGGCAACTCTAGGTTTTATGTCCAGTAGTTAGGCTACCTACGTAACCCACCAACCTTACGACATTTAACGCTTTCTAGGAAAACATAGATATGTATCTATAATGTTATAGAATTATGCGTATAGTCCTACAATAGTCTACCACCCAACAATGCCTAGACATCAGTTTCCCTTTTAAGTCACAAAGAATCGCTATCATTTATGGTGGCTAGGATAAGTTTCTAAAAAGATTAAGTAAATACATAAACGATTCCGACAAATGGCACACAATATTTCTTGTTCCTCAAATTATGATAATGTACCATATTCATCATTCATTTTTAATATAAAAAAAATACATGTCGCTTACAAAACTGGGCTTTTCCGGGAGATGTACAAAGGCAGTCCCTTGTGAGCTTACCTAATTCAAAATTATCCTCTATCCGTGTTTCTTTGTTTATAAAACGAACAAGTCTAATCAAATCTTCTTTTTCTTTCCGTTTAAGTGTAAAATCAAAAGCGGGTGACCAGGGAAACATAAATCAGCTGAGTTAAACTGTCCCCGCGGGAGTACAACACAGTGTTGCTATTGTACAAAAATCGATGTACGCACAACAACACATTACGTGGCGACATCTTGTACCCCTATTGCTTGGATTACAATATTTGACTAGGTATGCAACTTTGTATGGACTAGTAAGGAGGTCAACATTTAGAAAAAAGTAAAAACCGACTTCAAAACCAAAATGTACTAAAAATTCTTAAATAAACTCTTGACCATTGAAAGCAGAGGATTTTAGTTGATGCTCGATGGTCAACTGATGTTTTTTAATTTCTTTTAAAGTTAATTTTATTTCTTAATTTTTGGAATTGCAGGAGAGAGAGAGGGAGAGGGAGAGGGAATTTGCACCTTATGACTCTGTTCATTAAGAAGCTACAAATTACCTATCATAAGTTCTGTCATCATAATTTCTGAACTTCTAAGCGTTACGGAGTTCCACCATCAGACTCCACAAAATGTTGACTATCAGACGTAACAAATCGGCAACATTAAGATTGTAGTGAAATAAACGAATTGATAACCGCCTCTATTTTTGAAGTCGGTTAAAAAGTCCCAGCCCGTAGCCCTATATCCGGAAGTAGGGGAAGGGTTTGAAGGTAATGTTTTTAAGTTCAGCAGTGGACGTAGTTTTTCTAAATTTTTGCCAAATTAAGCCCACTGCTGATGCACATGATGGTTATGCACATAAAAGTTTACCTATATACCTATATCTATCGCTTCTTTGACTATCGATAGTCACACAACACCGGTTGTTACAGCAAATAAAGTGTCGTTATTTAAAACAATCGGAAGTATTTCTCCGGCGCCGAGATATATTTGCACCTTGCAATATGGAGTATTAGGCTAGGTGCTTAGATCTTTATTAGAACGCAAAAAATCAATGGAAGAAAACACGAAGTAGATAGGAATTACGTATTCGTTTAATGTGAATCCCTAGATACATTTGTAATAGTTAATCCAAAAATTTAGCATCATATTTCGTACATTATGCAGAAACAGTGATAGAATAAAATGCTGGCAATTTTTAGTTTGTTTTCAACTGATTTCAATCACAAAACGGATAATTTAGGTCGATATTTATAGGTGCCAAACTGATGGATCTGTCGGTAAAGACCAACCGATCGCTTAGCTTAGCACTTTTTTTTCTGCTTATTATTTTTTATAGTAGGTAAACTATTACCTAAATGACTTCATTCATTATACTTAAAACCAAAATTCATCACAAACATGCTGAAAAACATGTAAAGAAAGTTTATGACGAATAAAAATCATGATGTAAGTATAAGTTGTCTTATGTATAAATTGTTTACGCAAATTTTACTTTTATAATATTTTACAGCATTCATTACATGCTAATGAAAATGTAAGCTAAGTTTATTTACACGTCTGAAGTATTGTGTGGGCTGAGGCACCTTGAGATTTGTTGATTAATGTAGCCATTTGCCTGTGGTTTGTACAGGCTCTATAGTAAATAGCTTCAGTAGGCCTGCTTTTACACAGGACGCGATTAGCAATGTATAATAGTAAAACACTTTTATAGACTGAGAAAAAAATGCACAACATACATTTTACAAATTTGATTAAAGGAAATGTAAAATAACAAAGCTTTTGTGAAATTTTTAATGCCATTGGCCATGTCAGGTAGGTGAAAAATAGCCAGTCAAGGAATATGAGAAAAAACTAAATAACTTAAGCAGGTATGTGATGAAGAAAAATATGAACTCTTATATTAATTTATTTATTTAAAGACTTTATTGCACAAATCATAGTGTAACCTCTTGACCATAGTATGACCTCTTGCAATTTCAAACTATAAAACTGTAAGATATCGTTACAACAATACCAGTCGGATATACCGTATTCATTTAACTACATTGTCTTGGTAGTAAGACGCGTATTAGGCCGTGAAATATCGCAGCATAATGTTGGTTTAGTCTGTATTATTACAGCGACATAGCTCTCTGAAATAGGAACACGAGGTGGGTGAAAGATCCACAGATTACATAGAAATCTATGTATCTATTAAATTACAATTTGAAAAGTCAAACACAAAAAGATAGACATTTTAAAAGTTCATGGGTTGGCCTGGTTAAAAGTTGACATGCCTGGAGGTGGGCTTCATATAACTAATGATCACTTCGGAAATTAATGGGGTTAAGAAAGAGCTTAGAATCCCCCAACGAGCGATAGAAAGGGCTATGCTGGTTATTTCTATACGGGATCAAATCAGAAATGAGGAGATACGTAGAAGAACTAAGGTAACAGACATAGCCTTAAGAATCAGTAAGCTCAAGAAGCATTGGGCAGGTTACATAGCGCGAAGAACTGATGGCCGTTGGGGCAGAAAGTTCTAGATTGGAGATCCTTTGACCAAAGACGCAGCGTAGTACGTCCACCGACAAGATAGACAGACGACCTTATAAATCAAACTGGATGCAGTCCATAAAGATGAAATAAGAAACCAAAAATTTGCGTACGGGTGGGACTCGAACTAGCAACTTCTTGGCTAACCGGGCCAAACGCTCTACAAATTGAAACATTCTAAACCATTGTATGCAGACCGCTAGTAATCGGTTGCTGAGGAAAACCGTGGGGGAGGGCCATGTTTAGCAGTGGACGCCCCTTGGTTGCTAATGATGACGATGATGACCAATAAGAAGCAGAAGCTGTGAGAGTCTTATTAAAACCTTATAACACTGTAAATTGCACAATTGTCGGACTTAATGCCTTATGGCATTCTCAACCAGTGAACCGCTGGAGGATTGAAATTATCACTTAAGCCGAATCTCGAGGAGAACACGTAATCGGTGTCTCTTGAATATAAAATCCGCTTTTGACCATGCCTGGTGATCAGCCATATTCCAAAGGCTGAGGAACACTGACTGCCCTAGGAACCTCTATGAAATTCATCTAAATAACGAAGAAGATTGGGAAATACTTCTCCAGTTCGCAGTTTCAGGACAATAAACAGCAGTCGTGAAGCTTAAACTTCATGACTGCAGTTCAGTGTATCAAGCAGAGCTTCTTGCCATTGCACGTGCTTGTGAATATGCAAAAAACCACCAGTTGCAACGCGTCATTATAATGTCCAACAGTCAGGTCAGGGCTACCACAACTCCAAAATGCAAACTCTCATAATCGCTTCGCCGTTATGGTACAAAAGCATATGCTAAGCGCCTGTACTACTGGGCGGATCTTAGGTTTTTCGTGGATCAAGGCCTACGTCGGATTGCTTGGTAATGAAGTCGCAGACTCCGCAGCGAAGGCCGCGGCTAATATGCGTAAAGCCCCAGACATTAAACAAATCCCAATTCATAAATCTTCATAATAAGCAGCAATGCCAAGACGCTGCAGAAGATCTATATATGGACCAAAGAACCTGTGTCCACACTAGGAGTTTACTACCAACTTTTAAACATTTGACCGACTATCTTAGACAGACCTGTCATTGCCATTACCCAACTCTTGACAAACCACGGGTACTATCTTGAGTGCCTAAATCTCTTTCACATCGTAGCTACGGACAAATGTCCAATGTGACGCTTCCACAGTCCAAACCTGGGATCATCTACTCACCTCGTTTAACCACTAAGCACCTTAATCACATCATTACCTGCAACAATCATAACATTAATCCTTTTAATCTCTCTGAAATTATATTCAAAGAGTCTTCTTTTATATTATCATTCAACAACTCCTTAACCTATGTAGTCAATAATCTCAAACTATTCAATAACACATAATCAATAAAAGCCCCAAAATGAACACACCGTTGTGTGTGGAAGTAAACCGCTAACTCCGCAAGCACCTTTTTCCTGTAGTTAAACAATTGAAAAAAAACCGCTTGGGGAATGCAGAGAGTTTAATCAGTGGCAAAATATTCAAATGTACTAAGAAGGACCAAAAACATTTGCTTTACAATGCAGTAACATAAACATACATACTTATATTATATCGATAAAAAATATAAATAAGCAAGGGACTAATAAACATACATAGAATACATATATTTAATAAAAGCAAATTACAGATAAGGAAAGTAAATATATTGATGACATCTTTTAAGATATTAACTTAAGTAATTAAATCTTAAGGCAGACTTGCACATAATTTTTGTCGATGTCGATAAACGGACCAAGAACAAGTTGGATTCAATTGAATGATGATAAAAGATGTAATTGCGATAACAAATATTAGTGGTTGATCAAAATACATTCAAGGAACCCTAAGATCATATCAAAATAGGCATAACGTTCCCTGGTCATTTTTATACCTATCATTAACCCCAATGCTAATACCAATTGCCAACAGCTACTAATTATCCGGTTTCTATTAAACACACAGCGCAGGAGGCGACTCGAATCCAATAGTTCCAAAACATCACACCAACTTCCTTGAACAGGATTTTAACAAGGGTCTTACTCATTAGAAGTATCCATCCAAAAAAATGCTTTTCATTTTAAATCAAGTATAAGGCTTGGGAAACTAAGGAAGCATGTTAAGGAAAGACTTTTATTCTAATCGTACAAAATGTTTTGTTAATTCTCAGAAAAGTAATTTTAAAATACGAAAAACTATTTTGTTCAATAAATTATAACTGATAGTCATACTGATATGCGGTTATGGTGAAAGGTGACTACAGTTGTACTTATAACGTCTAGACCGGACACATTCTTTCGAAGCGTGTTTGACTAGGAAGAAAATATCTGGCACATCTTCTCAGAAAACATGTATTTTACGTATACTCGTATCATGTGAATAATTCACAGTCATCATTTGATAACACAATCCTGTCACAGGCTGCCAGTATAATGGACAGAAAAAATGTGAGTCGCGAAGCCATGTCACATGATGACAAATGAGAGACCTGCCACGCGACACAAATGATTCACATGAACCAACCACTAAACATGAAATTATCTTATTTCAAATTAAACTTTATTGTGTTGAGATGAATATCAAAATTGGTTGGTAGATGTTGGAAATTTGAGGTAACTTGATAAGCCGTTGAATGTAGGAAAAACAATTATTTCGTGACGCTCGGCGAGGCACACAACATTAATAAAGAAATATGCAACTTTCTTGAAAAAAAATATGAACTCTTTCTTCGACTGTGAGTTGGTGGTATATTTTTCAAGAAATCAAGCAACATTTAGTGAAATAGGCTCACGCTAGACCAAAGGTCTAGGAACTCGTATTTACAACAAAGCTGATCAGAAAAAAAAATCAACTCGTCGGATATCATTGTCTATTTTATACTTGTTTGCATCGTCCTTTACTGGCAGGTCATATTTCAGAAAAAAATTGAGCTATTTATCAAACAAAATTACGTAAGTATTTCGAGAACGAAGAATCAATATTTTTTTATATTCAAAGCAAAAACAAGTAACAGTATCTCCATTTAGCGCAGTAAATCGACGTGAGAAAATAATTTTTAAATCAGCTCGTGAGTGTATGAATAATTCAACCGACGCAGCGCGATCCCTGCCGCTTCTACTTTAATTTTAAATCTATGACACCGTGCACTAAAAACAACGAAGTGATTCTGAACTATGATATAGAAAAGATACTTAAAAACTTAGCATACACGTGAAACGACCAAGAGATCTGCTCCAAAAATACAATTTTAATACATGTAACATACAAGCACAGAGAAAATTATAATCATTTTCGTAAGAAAAAAAATATATTTCGAAAGTTATCTCATTCTCTGTCATAGAATCAATGATCTATATAGGGATAAAAGATTGCGTATTTTGTCACCAGAACTAGCCCTTACGCTGAGAGCTTCACCATACTGATACCAAGAGAATACGCAAAAATAGAGATATCATATATAATTGACTGTCGTTAATTGTAAGAAGGTAGGTTATCTAAGATAAATATAATCTAAAATTACAAATTTTACCCCGTCATATTTAAAGTCATGGTTACCTTACCATGTTACTATAATATCATTGAAGTAGGACGGTACCAAATTTTGAATCGGCAGGATTTAAGGAAGGTTGTCAGAATTATTGAAGAGCTGATGATTCTAAAACTGCCGACCGGGTCATGGATACCATATACTGTCAATGTGATTGGAATTTAATTTCGAATCGATCGGCCAGCTAAAGCTATTAAAAGCTGATGATATTAAAATGGCTGATCAGATTTTCATAAAATGGCTTTCATTTCATGGCTAAAAAACTCGGAATAAAATTATGTATATAAATAATATATATATACGAAAATCGGTTTATTCGTTGGGCGCTACGATATCCACGGCAGATACACACGAAGACAGACATGTTAAACATATAACACCTCGCTCTTTATTCGTCGGGAGGTTATAAAAACGGTAGCGAAAAGTCTTAAATTTCAATAATTTACTTTGGGTCATTTTACGGATAGAACTTATCCGACCGAATAAGTATAAATCGACCGATTTTAAAATATAATTTATATAAATGATTGCTGACTAATAGTTGACGTTTTCGAATTAGGCGTTTTGTATTGTATTCGAAGAATATTCCTTATATGAAGTTGGTAAAATCGAATCTTTATGGACCATAAAATAAATTTATTTTCACGATAAATAGGAACATTCACCTAAATGAGAACACAACAATTTTATAAAGTAAAATTGGTTTCAAACTGAACTGAGTGGTTGAACTCACGTGATATTATAAAATATAAATATCTTAGTTAAAAGTTCTGCTATAAAAAAAGTCTTGAATTAAAGTAAACTAAAACTAAAAGTTTAAATATCGTGCCTCGAAATTAACTCTCTTTACAGTCTTTTTGGATCGATTGAACTATCCCGGTATCGTCTCTTCCAAGAAACCTCCCACAAACACACTGGGAAGACCATTATTTACAGCTGAATCATATTCATCTGCGGAATATTATTCGAACTAAATTAGTTTTAAGCTCGATAGCGGTGCAGTCCGGAATAATATTTTGAATTATTACATTTCGAAATTATGTTTGCGTATTTCAGAACGCAGTCATGTAGCCTATTTGGTTTGCAAAGAGCTTTGAGAGATTAATAGAGAATTTTAATGGCCTTTCCAATTCCATAATTTAGTTTTATTTTGATGAGGAACTAATAAATTTAGTGTTTAATATTAAATTACTAAAATATATCTCTTGTAATTGCATTAATTAAAAACTGTGGGAACCTATCAAAGTTTTAATGGTTGTAACTAAAATCTTAAAATAATATATTATAATTACTTATTAAACTATTTATAGAAACTTAATTAGAAAGTTAGTCCTAATTCTTTCAAAATTGTTCTGACAATGCTTTTTTCATCAGTTCATTTTCTCACGAAATGACTCATTTATTATCAAAAATCTGGCGCTACTAACACGTTGAATTAGAGGAAGCTGCAATTGTACAGATAAAATTTGTTAAAGAGACAAAGATGGAAATTTAATATAAATAACAACCAATATTTTTATCTCCATTACATTGCATTTGTGACCAATATTTTAAACCGGGCATTCAGTTAAATTAATATTTCATGACAAAACACGCGAACAGATGGAGTGTCATCGGTGTTGCCAACCGATATTGATACAGTCGGCACTCACTGCGCCCACAATATTGATACATTTCGATACATGGAGCGTACTTCAAACTGTTATTGAAGTACTAGATCCGATGCCGCTTATTTTGAAAACCGAATGCTGGTTACAAATATAAATGTAAAGATTAGTTTACACTTATGATGGGAGCGAAGTCAGCATAAAGTATTAAAAGAAAACAATGTTATACTGTGCTTAAAAGGAAAATTAAGGGAATTACGTTAAAAACAATCAAAGTCTTTGCATACCTACATTATAGCCAATTAAAAATAAATATGGAACTTATTCCAAAGATATTTTTCCATACTAAATTCTCTTTATCTTTTCTGTACTTTTAAGTTAGAAAGACATCATATACATAAAAATATCTTATAAAACCGAAGTCTGAATTCAGGGTTCAAAAATTTTTATTTTCTTATTTTTGTTATTTAAACGTTATTGCACTGTTAATGGTACAATTGGTGGACTTAATGCCTTATGTATGGCATTCTCTACCAGTCAACCGCTTGGGAAATGCAGAGAGTTAAATCAGTGGCGGAATATTTAAAAAAAGTTATCATTTATTCATCCACCATTTACAAAAAAATCAAAGCCATTAAGTATTTTAAAATAAAAACATTTGGATATCAAACCAAGCATTTTGATTACAAACCTAATAATAACTCTTATTACTATATGTAATAAGAGGCATATTGTGTGTTCTCCCTCCATCGTGGGCTCTACCACTGCAATTGGCAGAAAATCTGGAGTCAAGAAAAAAAACACATTAAATAAAAGGTCAATGACAGTTAATACTAACTTTATTGCGTACAAGGCTTTACAAAACTACACCGAGTATTCATAAAGATGAAATAAGAAACCAAAAATTTGCGCACGGGCGGGACTTGAACCAGCAACCTTTTGGCAAACCGGGCCAAACGCTCTTACCAATTGAGCTACCGTGCTGTCAGTCCGACCCTGCGAAATTTGTGGTCTCTTATGAAAACGTCAATTGCGTGACGCTTAGCGCCATCTAGCCGTCTGTTTATGAAACAGATGGCCCAAGCAGTTATTCTTTACAGAATAAATTCAACTTGGAAATTGATGACGCTTCGCTATCTAATGCTTTAGAATGTTTTTAACACTCACAGTGTCATATTTTATATTCATAAAGATGAAATAAGAAACCAAAAATTTGCGCACGGGCGGGACTTGAACCAGCAACCTTTTGGCAAACCGGGCCAAACGCTCTTACCAATTGAGCTACCGTGCTGTCAGTCCGACCCTGCGAAATTTGTGGTCTCTTATGAAAACGTCAATTGCGTGACGCTTAGCGCCATCTAGCCGTCTGTTTATGAAACAGATGGCCCAAGCAGTTATTCTTTACAGAATAAATTCAACTTGGAAATTGATGACGCTTCGCTATCTAATGCTTTAGAATGTTTTTAACACTCACAGTGTCATATTTTATATTCATAAAGATGAAATAAGAAACCAAAAATTTGCGCACGGGCGGGACTTGAACCAGCAACCTTTTGGCAAACCGGGCCAAACGCTCTTACCAATTGAGCTACCGTGCTGTCAGTCCGACCCTGCGAAATTTGTGGTCTCTTATGAAAACGTCAATTGCGTGACGCTTAGCGCCATCTAGCCGTCTGTTTATGAAACAGATGGCCCAAGCAGTTATTCTTTACAGAATAAATTCAACTTGGAAATTGATGACGCTTCGCTATCTAATGCTTTAGAATGTTTTTAACACTCACAGTGTCATATTTTATATTCATAAAGATGAAATAAGAAACCAAAAATTTGCGCACGGGCGGGACTTGAACCAGCAACCTTTTGGCAAACCGGGCCAAACGCTCTTACCAATTGAGCTACCGTGCTGTCAGTCCGACCCTGCGAAATTTGTGGTCTCTTATGAAAACGTCAATTGCGTGACGCTTAGCGCCATCTAGCCGTCTGTTTATGAAACAGATGGCCCAAGCAGTTATTCTTTACAGAATAAATTCAACTTGGAAATTGATGACGCTTCGCTATCTAATGCTTTAGAATGTTTTTAACACTCACAGTGTCATATTTTATATTCATAAAGATGAAATAAGAAACCAAAAATTTGCGCACGGGCGGGACTTGAACCAGCAACCTTTTGGCAAACCGGGCCAAACGCTCTTACCAATTGAGCTACCGTGCTGTCAGTCCGACCCTGCGAAATTTGTGGTCTCTTATGAAAACGTCAATTGCGTGACGCTTAGCGCCATCTAGCCGTCTGTTTATGAAACAGATGGCCCAAGCAGTTATTCTTTACAGAATAAATTCAACTTGGAAATTGATGACGCTTCGCTATCTAATGCTTTAGAATGTTTTTAACACTCACAGTGTCATATTTTATATTCATAAAGATGAAATAAGAAACCAAAAATTTGCGCACGGGCGGGACTTGAACCAGCAACCTTTTGGCAAACCGGGCCAAACGCTCTTACCAATTGAGCTACCGTGCTGTCAGTCCGACCCTGCGAAATTTGTGGTCTCTTATGAAAACGTCAATTGCGTGACGCTTAGCGCCATCTAGCCGTCTGTTTATGAAACAGATGGCCCAAGCAGTTATTCTTTACAGAATAAATTCAACTTGGAAATTGATGACGCTTCGCTATCTAATGCTTTAGAATGTTTTTAACACTCACAGTGTCATATTTTATATTCATAAAGATGAAATAAGAAACCAAAAATTTGCGCACGGGCGGGACTTGAACCAGCAACCTTTTGGCAAACCGGGCCAAACGCTCTTACCAATTGAGCTACCGTGCTGTCAGTCCGACCCTGCGAAATTTGTGGTCTCTTATGAAAACGTCAATTGCGTGACGCTTAGCGCCATCTAGCCGTCTGTTTATGAAACAGATGGCCCAAGCAGTTATTCTTTACAGAATAAATTCAACTTGGAAATTGATGACGCTTCGCTATCTAATGCTTTAGAATGTTTTTAACACTCACAGTGTCATATTTTATATTCATAAAGATGAAATAAGAAACCAAAAATTTGCGCACGGGCGGGACTTGAACCAGCAACCTTTTGGCAAACCGGGCCAAACGCTCTTACCAATTGAGCTACCGTGCTGTCAGTCCGACCCTGCGAAATTTGTGTTTGCGTCATCAATTTCCAAGTTGAATTTATTCTGTAAAGAATAACTGCTTGGGCCATCTGTTTCATAAACAGACGGCTAGATGGCGCTAAGCGTCACGCAATTGACGTTTTCATAAGAGACCACAAATTTCGCAGGGTCGGACTGACAGCACGGTAGCTCAATTGGTAAGAGCGTTTGGCCCGGTTTGCCAAAAGGTTGCTGGTTCAAGTCCCGCCCGTGCGCAAATTTTTGGTTTCTTATTTCATCTTTATGAATATAAAATATGACACTGTGAGTGTTAAAAACATTCTAAAGCATTAGATAGCGAAGCGTCATCAATTTCCAAGTTGAATTTATTCTGTAAAGAATAACTGCTTGGGCCATCTGTTTCATAAACAGACGGCTAGATGGCGCTAAGCGTCACGCAATTGACGTTTTCATAAGAGACCACAAATTTCGCAGGGTCGGACTGACAGCACGGTAGCTCAATTGGTAAGAGCGTTTGGCCCGGTTTGCCAAAAGGTTGCTGGTTCAAGTCCCGCCCGTGCGCAAATTTTTGGTTTCTTATTTCATCTTTATGAATATAAAATATGACACTGTGAGTGTTAAAAACATTCTAAAGCATTAGATAGCGAAGCGTCATCAATTTCCAAGTTGAATTTATTCTGTAAAGAATAACTGCTTGGGCCATCTGTTTCATAAACAGACGGCTAGATGGCGCTAAGCGTCACGCAATTGACGTTTTCATAAGAGACCACAAATTTCGCAGGGTCGGACTGACAGCACGGTAGCTCAATTGGTAAGAGCGTTTGGCCCGGTTTGCCAAAAGGTTGCTGGTTCAAGTCCCGCCCGTGCGCAAATTTTTGGTTTCTTATTTCATCTTTATGAATATAAAATATGACACTGTGAGTGTTAAAAACATTCTAAAGCATTACACCGAGTATTGTTTGTTCATTAAACGAGCGGTCACAGGATGTGTTTGCCGTCCGCAGCGAGCGCGGGAAATGTTATGACTCTATTATAATTGACTCACAAAATACTCTAGTACGTACTGCAGTCCGAGTTGTTTCAACTTTGTGTACCTGGCCTTATAGTTGTGTTGAATGTCCACATGAAAGTTTGATTACGAATATTCTCGTTGTATAATTAAATGCGTGGAATTTCGCAAGGAACACTTGTCATGCGGTTGCTAGATTTTGGCAATATTAGCTGGTTAACTTTGATTTACCATGCGTAACGTTTGTTGTATACTGGCACTATGATTTAATAAGTCTTAACTGCATTTTTGGAATGGAAAGGTAAATAAGTATATCATGCAACTAAGCCATGATGATGAGGAAGACAATTTTAATAAAAATACTTTGCGCCTTTGCTACAGTGAGACACGGTTTTATTTCCTCGAAAAAGAGCGCAATGATCACTTTTTCTTTTTGGCGCTTAATCGGTAACAATTTCGTATTTTTACTCATAAGACACCCAAGAGTTATTAATTTGTATTTAATGAATTATATTAAACCCAAAATTATTATTCGAGATTTTGCAGTACTTAGGCACGATTTTACCAACGTCAGATAAAAAATATTTGTCGTACATAATACTAAACACCTTATATGAAAACGTCACCTAGCTGTCAGCAACCATTTATGTAAATGTCATTTTGAAATCGATTGTTTTATACTTATTCAGACTCAATTTTACCAACATTATATAAGGAATATTCGTCAAATACAATAAAAAACTCCTTATTCGAAAACGTCACCTAATTGTCAGCAATCATTTATGCAAATGTCATTTTAAAATCGGTCATTTTATACGTATTCAGTCGGCACTTAATCCGTGTTTGATACGTGTACGTACCTATTAGCTACGGATGAAAAAAGAAACGTCTGTATTATCTTGTGGCAAAGTGACTTTTCTGATATTTTAATAGGTATATTAATATTCCTTATCTAACTTTTAACATTACTTGCCGATCATATTTCAGCGCAAACTCTTAATCCTTAATTTTCGTTGAAAAATAAGAATAATTTCTGGAAAATGTTCATTTTCTACGCTGCTTTATGATTATTGGATACTAAAGCAAACTTGGTGTGGTGCCAACTATAAAATTCATAACCATTCTCACAAACGCGCTGATTTTTGCTTTATTTGTGCGTACATACATGGATTTAGTTTAATTATTTCCATGAATTACTCATTCAGCAAAAAAAAATCCGAAAACCTACAGCTTTAAGAATTTATCTATTAGTACACCACTTAGGTTTTTTTAAAGTCAGATAAGAACATAAAATTATTATCCCTTTCCGATAGGGGATAGTACTTCTATGGATAAGTAATATTCGTCGAAAAAAATACAATACGCGTAATTCGAAAACGTCACCTATTTGTCAGCAATCCTTTATGTAAATGTCATTTTGAAATCAGTTTCTTATACTTAATCAGTTAGATAAGTCTGATCAGACGTTGGTAAGCCCTTATTAGTCAACTCAATTCCAAAGTCTGAAATAGAGGGGTTATACCTATTTTCATATATTTTTTACACAACAGCGCCAAATAACCATACGTTGTTTGCATACAAAACCTCAGATAGGTAGTGTAGGTCATACTATGAAACACATGGAGATAAAATATCTCGGGACCCATTGAAAAATAAATAAATGAAAGACGTTCGAAAGTTAACAAGTTTTATTTGCTTTTAACTCTAGGTCCAAATTAAGCCCATTGCGCCTGAGATAGATACCACGATGGCGCGAGCTCACCCAGAAAAATCCTGTTCACTCTGAAAATAAGTAAAGAAGTATCCTTCTTTCGCTGTGCGCGTTTGTATAAGTAGGTTTGAAACTTATGTAAAATTAAACATTACACAGCGCCAACTAGTCTTGATATTATAAATTCCTCAACTCCAAAGCCTTTATCAAGTTACCAGCACTTTATTTGGTTTTAAAGTTTCCACTGAAATTCACCGCAAGTTTCTACAACGTCTCTACCACGTTTGCTTCAATCCGTCTATCGTCTTCTTTCTCACTCTATTTCGTATTTTATCGTGAGCGAAAAAGGCGGCTGGTGACAAAAATATGGTAATTTTTAGGGTTCCGTACCCGATGGCAAAAAACGGAACTCTTAAAGTTTCTTCAAGTCTGTCTGTCTTTCTGTCCGTCCGTATTTCACAGCCACTTTATTCTGAAACTATTAGTATGACACAGTTGAAACTTAGTAGGTAGATGTACCTATCCTGTTAACTGCTTTACAACTATCATACAAAAGCATCACTGTGGAACTAGGCCTCTTCAACGGTTTTCCACAGCGAATGATCGCAAGCGGTCAGCATCTAGTGATCCTCGGATCTTTACAAAGTCCTCTGTCTATCTTGCCTTTCTTCTTAATCTTTGGTCAAAGGGTCTTCAATCAAGAACTTTCCTCCACAACATCCATACGTTCGTCGCACTATTTGGCCTGCTCTTACCATTCCCAGTTGAGTTTACTGATTCTATGGCCTTTATCCGTTATCCTCATTGTCCGAGCATAGCCATCTCTATCGCTCGTTGTGTGATTTTGAGCTTTTATAAATGGCCCATAGTTAGAGATCTCGCTCCGGATCCGTATGTCATCACTAGGTACACACACTGGTTAAAGATTTTCGTCTTCAGACACTGAGACTTGAGATGAGAAGGCACTTTTGCGCAAGTTATTATTTACTGCAGTCCATTGCTAGAGATGAGAGTAAGCCCCTATTTCCGAGTGGCGCCGCCCATATTTTATACACTCCGCACACCCAAGCCTCACTGATAGCGCACTATATTTGCTGCCTTGCAAATGTGTGTCGGTGGTGAGAAATAGAGAAAATCTCGGAACGGCTCACGTTTGCATTGAATCTTGCCGATTTTTGACTTAGTGAGTTGAAAAACCGCCTAAGTGCGAGCCGGACTCGGGCACGAAGTTTGTCGTATCTGCTTTGAATGTAAGCACTTTTCTTGCCCTAATAATGTCCTGTAAAACATGATTAAGATTGCCTTAAGGTTTTGATTCCTAATATCTGAAATTATGAGACAAAACCGGCTATATTTTTTTGATGGTGCTGACTCACAATTTTGTTTTTTTAGAGCTTATACAGACAATGATCAAGATCAGTATTTGAGTATACAGTTTCAATTTCATATCTTAACGCGTTTTAGTGGTAAAGATTTTTAAGCGAAAATTTACATTAAAGTTATTTTGCTTTAAGTTTATAGACTACAACTCTGTAATTTGTTTATTTATCATAGCCGTAGTTAATAAATTAGCAATTCGTGTTGCGATTTCGCATGATATTTATAATGTTATTATAATTAAACATAAATATTACAATGATACGCATTGTAGTATTATTATAATATTCGTTTACACTGAGTCGGAATTGAGCTGCCTGGAAATTGAACGTCTAAAGTTAGACCGCAATAGACCCCCTTGTTGGACAACAGGGCTATTAAAAGGATACAATATTTTTTTTTTATTTAAAGTCTTTATTGCACAAATTGAGTGTACATAGTTGGACTTAATGCTAAAAGCATTCTCTGCCAGTCAAACCTTTAGGTCATGCAGAAAGATGGCAACGGGTGCAGTTATCAGGAATTATCAGGAAATTACTTTTGTAAAACTTCAAATTTAGACGTACAAAAAGTTTGGCGAAAGCGTATCTACGAGTACAGTTTTTTTTTAAGTTTTCCTCTACTAAATTGTAACAAACTGAAGAACAAAAGAGTTCCATAAAATTAGTTTCCTATCACCCCTAAAAATCTTCTGCATACAAACAAACTTCTTAAGTTACTTTGAGATTATCAGTGAATTTTCAAAAACTTTTGACAGAGAATCAAGTGGCAATGAGCAGGGCACATAGCGCGAAGAACTGATGGCCGTTGGGGCAGAATAGTTCTAGATCGGAGACCCTTCGACTAAAAACGCGGCGTAGGACGTTCACAAATTACAATGACCTTGTTAAGATTGCAGGATCAAACTGGAAACAGACCGCTTGTGATCGGTCGCTGAGGAAGACCGTGGTGGTTCCCAGCAGTGGACGTCCTTTGGTTAGTAATGTTGATGCTAGCATAAATAAACCTTAAAGCCTATTGACACTAAAAAGCTATGAAATTACAGCTTTAGAAGCCTCTATAAAACTCCGCTCATGCCTTCAATAACGGTAAATGTTTTGCTGGGCTTTTTCCGTACAACACAGTGAGGACATTTAACTAGTGGAGATTCTGGTGTGACCAACCCTAATAATTTAAAAATTTACTCCAGTTTCTTTGTCGAAACTTCAGTGGCTAGTCAACGCAGCGTTGTCATGCTATCGACGTGTCGTTGACTAGCAGTCATCGGTTTTAAGGCAGCCACAACCATTGTCAATTAATTCTCTTTGTCATAGAGAGCTCTGAGGGTTCTTCAGTATTAATTTTGTTTTTCAGGTGTAAGGGCTTGTAAACTAATATTTTGAATGGAATGCAGTCGTAGAGTACTGTAGGTAATGGCACTAAGTATAACAATGGTGCGATAGTATATTAATTTTTCTTCTATTTTTTTGTACCTCCAAAATCGTATTATGTATGTAAAGCTGTCTGTCAGCTTCAACAAAAAAATATCAAAATCTTTTGCAAACTTTTCCACGCTCGTTTTCTGGCCCCACCGTCCCCAACAAGTCAGTTGAGACGAGATACGTAGTTCCGGACAGCGCGCACAATGCGCGATCACGTCGCTGATACGGCGCGTGCGCGTTGATTTAAGACTGCACTTAGTTAGTTAGTTAGTTTGGCTGGGGTGTTTTCCGCACTTAGTCTCACGATCGGGCCGTTGTACGTATGTCCCTTTTTTGCAATTATCTGCTCCTTAGACAATATGCTATGGTTATATGGTATGCTTTTGGCCTAAGGGTGTTTTGTATCGTCGGTTTTGCGGACTCACCGGACGGACACCAAGTTGCGCAACACTACGCCAGCAAAATAGTGTTTCAATTGTTTTCATTTTTTTAAATATTATTATATGTATGTCATCATTATCAGCCAAAGGACGTCCAATGCTGAACATAGGCCTCCCCCACGGCTTTCCACAGCGACCGATTACTAGCGGTCTGCATCCAGTTTGATCCTGCAATCTTTATAAGGTCGTCTGTCCATCTTGTTGTTGATTATATGTATGTATGTTTAGGGTATCTATTGTATGAACCTTTGTTGCCTGCAATAAGTGATTTAAAAAAACTACTTAATCAACGAATAATACGCTAATTTACACTAAGAACAAATAAACAATGTTGGTAGTTTCGAGTGATCAATTATGGTTTTGAGATATCTTTACACAAATCAATTTATGATGTAAATACGGATTATTAATATTTTTAGTCCAAATCACATTTGTTCACGTGACTGTTACCGCCTGTCAGAGGATGTGACGTTACGGCTTGTGCGATGGCGCGCTTTCTTTGCTGTCAAGAAGACTTTTGAATTTACGCTGTGAGTTCATACATTCAGTAAAAATAATAATAACACAAATTAATTCAAGTTTTATTCAAAAGCATAGGAACACAGAATAAATAAAAGTATATAATGTACTTGAAATGACGTATTTATTAGGGTTCCATAGCCGAATGGCAAAACCTGGAACCCTTGTAGTTGCGTAAAGTCTGTGTGTCTGTCAGTCTGTCCGTCCGTATGTCACAGCCACTTTATACTGTAACTATAAGCATCACACTGTTGAAATTTAGTAGGATAATGTATCCTATTATACCCGCTTTACGTGATTACACAAAAAATAAAAAAAAAAGATACTAAATTATTTATCATAATTGGACGATCGTCCGCTGGTTAAAGGCTACATAAAATAACGTAAAATTGATAACAGCGCCCTCTAAGAGACTTAAAGTAAAGAACTAAAAAAATATAATTTCTTAGGGTGTCGTATGTAGAATCAAATGAAAAAGGTCTTTTAGCACATTTCGTCGACGCGTTTGGTGTATTGGTTAGAGCTCCTGACTATTACGCCGGCCGTATCGGGTTTGATTCCCGTAAGGGGTAAATGTTAAAGTTGAAATAAATAATTGTTAAAGGGTAAATGTGTGATGAGCACGAACGTTTGTACCTAAGTCATGGATGTTTAATATTATGAATTTAAGTATTTATGGGAGACGCCCCCGTCATGATCGTTGTCTGCTATTCGTTACACAAGGAAGAAAATTCCTCACTTCGAAACCACGACAATTAGTGTGTTGTCTGGTGCATTTGATAATGTCAAATATGTAAATAATATAAACTGTTGCTCACGGCTTTGCTTGCAATCAACTGATAGTTGCAAGAATTTATAAACTCCCTTTTAAACAAGTTTGGTTTTAGGAATGTACTATATGTGTAAGTGCTCTGCCTAAAAAAAACCTAACTCAATAAGTTAATTAAAAAAAAGTTTATATAACCAAGACCCGACTACTTAAAACACGCTCTAAAAAGTACGAAACAAGAAAATGGTCTTAAAGCATAGCCGGGGTCGTATGCCACCTACTGAAGCAAAATAGATTCATTTCATTATAATAATAAAATAAAATCAAAGTGGCATACGACCACGTTTCTTGATTCGTACTTTTTAGAGCGTGTTTTAAGTAGTCAGGTTTTAGTTTAATAAACTTTCTATAATAATCGACAGACTTCATAATATATATTGCAGCCGAGGAAATGAACACCGTGTCTTACGCTATCCGGGCGTATGCCTATACCACTCGGCCACTGTCACATTAGCAAGCCTTTTGAATTTGGCAAGCGCTTACTTTAACGCGTAGGCTACGTGACGTCATCAATGTTGCGAGATTGCTCTCACAATATCCGAAGGAAATATTTTTACAGATATTTAACAATCGGTTAAGATGAACGAAGCCAATTTATAATCACATTTTGTTTTTATAGTGTTTTGTCACTATACAAACTTAATTATATAAATTGCACTTGTAAAAAGCAACTTTGGCTCTGTGACAGACGAGGAATGTGGAGTAATGTGACGGTGGCCGAGTGGAATAGGCATACGCCCGGATAGCGGTAAGACACGGGGTTAATTTCCTCGTCTGTCACAGAGCCAAAGTTGCTTTTTACAAGTGCAATTCATATTATTATGTTTGTATAGTGACGAAACACTATAAAAACAAAATGTAATTATAATTATAATCGACAGATTTTATTCCTGCGCATAATTCTAACAGAAAGGTATGTCACCGTAATAAAAACCGCTTGATTACAATCTTACTACTTTTAGGGCTGATTTTTCAATAGTCAGATAAGAAATATTCATCGAACAAAATACAATATGGCTAATTTGAAAATGTCACCTAATTGTCAGCAATAATTGGTACCTGCCATTTTTTAAATCTGTCGCTTCATAATTTATCAGTTTGATGAGGTTTATCTGACAAAAGTTGTCTGGAAGAGATCGCTTATAGCGATAAGACCGCCTAAATTGTAAATTTCCTTAAAACGAATTTGTAAATCAATTTATGTAATTTTGCAATAAAGAGTTATCTATATTTCTATCTATACGTGAATAAAGGAATTAAGACTTTGTAAAGCAAAACAGACAGGTCGAATAAAATATTTAGACTATTTTGCAGGCAAAATAAAGTTTCTATTATTTCAATAGGTTATGTGTGTACGAATAGTTCGCCAGTAAATAATTATTTAAACATACACCCCGAAACTTGCGGCCCAAAACAAAATCCATCATAATAGAAACGAAAAACGTTGTATTTTTTGTTTCGATTATGATGAATTTTTTTTTAGATTAGCTGCTAGCTACAGCACATATGCCCTGTAGTATTTAATCTGTCATTCGTACTACTCACAATGAAATATAGTTACAATTATGAAATCACAAATAATATATTTTTCTAACAACCTGTATAAGTAGACGTGACTACGATGCTGTTACTTTATCGAGAATTACGAGCAAATCGTTTTATTGGGTTATTAATAAATCAGATGCACGAACAACGGCAAAAATATAATTTTGATGTTATTTTCGTGTCCCAACTAGCTGAAAGCAACGAATAATTCAGCAGATTTGATTATTTGTTGAATAAAAATAATGTTCCACTTTAGTTACAGTTAGGAAATTACTAATGCATTGTTATTACTTTATATTTTTATTGGCATTTTTAAATACCACGTCTACTGAAAATTTCATATTTGAGATTATAAGATTTCATATTATAAGATTTTGTTTGCTTTAACGCGCTTATATCAGGAAGTAGGACCGACCTGAAAAAATATATTTGAAAGTTAGATAGCTTATTTATCTAGAAAGACTTAAAGCTAAAAAAAAAACGCTGCGGAGCAAACTCGAAACACGCGGACGCAGTTGCGGGAGACCGCTAGGAAACTATAAGAATGTAGAAGAGCCTTCTTCAGTTATTATTCGATTTTATTTTCGGTACCTACCTTCACTAAAAAGAAGTGTTTGAAGTTATTCTGCAGAAGGTAATGAACGTTTTATTATTCTCAAAACATCTAGAACCTCTACACAGTGTCTTTTAGCATCGATGCAGCCGCTCGTTTCAAAACGCGATTTAGCATCGAAACCCATGCAATGAAATGATTTGATTTGGCATCGATGCAGTCTCGCGTTACCATTGATGTAGAAACGTGACTACACCGATGCAAATGCGCATTTGTATCGATGCAGTCGCCAAAATACAAAACATAATTTGTCAATATCCAGCTTCTGCATCGCGACTACATCGATGATAAAAGTAGCGTAGTGTGCACAGGTTGACAGTATGCGACTCTATCTATGCTGCATCGCTGCTAAAAGTGACAGTGTGTAAGAGGTCTAAATAATGAAGGTACTGGGCATTACTGAAACCACACAAGTGCTCGGTGACTTACGAGGGTCAAACTGAAAGTTCTTAGAACTGGCCACTTATAAACAATATAATAAAAAAAATATTCTAAAATTTGAAAATAGAACTCTTTGCCAATATTACTGAGTATATATTTCATTCATTTGTCATTTGTTTTACGATTTGGCGGCAAATTGAAAATTGTCTGTGTCACGTCAACATGAATTTAACACGAGAAAATTTTCGTGCAATGATTTTTTATGACTTTCGATGTCATTTAAGTCAACAAGAAAGTTATGATAGACTACGATTGGCCTTTCACGATGAAGCCCCATCTCGTGCGACTGTTTACAACTGGTTTAATGAGTTTAAACGTGGTCGCACTAATCTCACTGATGATGTACGTGAGGGACGGCCTTCTACGGCGACGACTGAAAATAACATCTGTGTTGTGCGGCGTATGATAGAGACTGACAAAAGAGTGACCTATCAGCAGATTCGGACAAGCTTAGGCATCGGTATGAGTCCAGTGCACAAAATCCTCCACGAACATTTAGCGGTCAGGAAGCTTTGCGCCCGGTGGATACCTCATAATTTGACTAAGGCTCAAAAACTCCATCGTGTGGATTGGTGCCGTAAAATGATTGAAAGATTTAACGGAGGTGACTCAAATGCTGTGTTCGACATACTAACAGGTGACGAAAGCTGGATTTACTGTTATGATCCTGAAACCAAAAGACAATCTGCTCAGTGGGTGTTTCCTTTCGAGGAGTTGCCAACTAAAGTGAAGAGAGATCGAAGTGCGGGAATAAAAATGGTGGCCTCGTTCTTTGGAAGGATAGGTCATTTCGCAACAATTGTGTTAGAGGATCAAAAAACAGTTTCTGCAGAATGGTACACTACCAATTGTTTGCCACTTGTCTTGGAAAAAGTTCGAGAGAAACGACCTCGCAGTAGGATCCTCCTTCACCACGACAACGCCTCGTCGCACACCGCCAAGCGAACGATCGACTATTTGGCGACATCAAACGTTGAATTACTGGGTCACCCGCCGTATAGCCCCGACCTCGCGCCTTGTGATTTTTATTTATTTCCAAAAATTAAAGAAAAACTTAAAGGAAAGCTGTTTATGAATGCTAAAGAAGCGGTGGCTGCGTATCGCGATGCCATTGAAGAGACCCCTAAGGACGAGTGGGCAAAGTGCTTTTCCCAGTGGTTCCATCGCATGCAGCGGTGTATTGACGTCAATGGACAATATTTTGAAAAGATATAATAAAACTAATAACTGGCTAATGTAATCAGTTTTTGATTTTCTAAGAACTTTCAGTTTGACCCTCGTATGATGCTGCTGTAGGTACCAACTGACATGCATACTTTACAAATTTTCATCTTTTATTATTAATGTCTCATTTTAATACTCTCTGTCTCATGTTCATTATGTTTAAAAAAACAAAAAGGGGTTTATTAAACAATTTCGTTAAATTGTTAGCAAAGAAAGTTAATAAGTATCGAACAACCTGTCTACATTAACTTGTTCGTTCGAAGTCAGTCACAGACTTTAAATTTATTTCATAAAAGATCAAAGTCTCCTTTGTTTTAACCTTCACTGTTACGTCTCAATTTGGTCGTTTCGTTGTACTTTTTGTAATATCCAGAGCCTTACGTAATATGACAGGCAACAAGCAAAATTTTCTGCTATTAAATTAGCTGTAGGCGTTTTTCGTGTCAAAACAATAACCCACTTAAATTGCGTAAATAAATTATAATATCGATATTCTGTCAAACAACATAAAGTTATTTCAAACAATAATTGATTAGGTAGAACGATATCTAAAGTAGTTAGAAAATATTGGCCATTGCTCTGATGCCAAAGTAAGAAGGTAGCCGATGCACTTGTGTTATGGAAATCAGACACAACGGTGGTACCATAATACCCAACCCGAGACAATATAGAAAATTATGATTTCTACTTTGACCGACCGGGAAACCGGGAATCGAATCCGGGACCTCAATGCAGAGACGTGTTGAAAATATTTGAGAATCTAGCCAGTAGATACCTTATGGACATATTTTTTTACAATTTTAGTAAGCAGTGTAACTTTACACATTTAATTTACGTAATATGTGTAGTGAAAAAAGTCAACTGTACGAATTCTCACCGAATAACCAAATCACCGTTTAATCGACTCAAAAATTGGCGCTCAAAGCGCAATCAATCGAACTTTTTTTTCCTTTATTCGTGTGGAAATTCGATTAAGAGTTTAACCGTTCCACCTCAAAAATAATGCAATATATCCACACGTTTACCGCACGGACGAAAGGTAAATAGAAATCGTGATCCAGAGAAATCAAAAACTATTTTTTCATCAACAAAAAAAATTAGATCGGTGTTTTTTTTTTGTAAACAAACTGAGAATACAAACAGAATTGGCACCCGAATGTTTTATTGACGTTAATGGAGCTTAAAAAACTATGGCTCTTTTTAGGAGGTCATTCTCAAGCCACCGTTAACAGCCTAAAACACCGTCAGCAGTCAATTAATTTACGATCTCGTACTTGGAGACAAGCCGCGGATATTTAGTACAGCTGCGCACACTGGTTCAGTTTTCTAAAAAAGTGGACTTAGGGTCAATGTTCACCTATATGCTTGAATTTTTTTTCACGTATTCCTCTTTTGATTTCAAATCACTTTTACTGATTGCAATTTTGCTTAAAACCCTGCAAATTTTGAGAAAAAAAATGATAAATATTTTTTTGTATGGAGAAAAAGTTATTAATGATTGTAACTCCAAAATGCGCGCGAGTCACACAATGCCACCTAGTGGGCACTAAAGAAAACATTATTCCCTAACATAAATATAAGTAACTTTTTTCTATAAACTTGCAACTTTCAGAGCTAGAGGCGATTAAACATCGGTAATAAATAATAATATTTATTTGGACTTTCCGTAGATTAGATACAAAAATCCTTCAAATACAGTTCGGATCAGATTCATAATAATAATTAGGTACATTGTAACACCACAACATCCATTGAAATCAGTGTCTCATAAACTAATAAAAAAAAAAAGTTTTTTTATTGCCAAATATCATTTGCAGACAACTATGGTCGTAAATTGGCTAGCAGTTTTGCGCATCTGTGTTACACGTGCGCGTGCTTTTGTTTGGCTACCTGGAATAGTTATCAGCTACATGTGGCTAAAATGAACCGTCTATTGTTCATAAGGGTCATTTATGACTTGTATCGGTTCATAATATTTTATATGCCTATGAATACAACAATTACAAATATTTGAAATCACCATAATTCAGTCTCAGGTAGAGTGTGTTTGTGTGTAGACTTCCTCGCTAATCTGTGACTACGCTAGCTTTCGAGTTTTTGTTGAATTTCTTGTTAGTTGTTGTTGTCTTGTTTGTTGATTTTTGTTGTTTTTTTTATTGCTCATTTTTCATTATCATAAATTTGTCTTATCTATTTTGTTGTTTTATTTTCGCAGTCATTTGTCAAAAATTCTGTTGATTGGTTCGAAAGGTTGGGCTGGAAATGGCTCAATTTGTAACTAATTTGAATTTTTATGTGGCATTTCAAGATTGTCTAGATATATAAAAAAGTGATTGCTTATTTAATTTGTTGTCAAGTCGTTTGCCATCGGAAGTTACTGATGAAGACGTAAAAATTATCAAAAAAATTACCAAAGATTTGTAACCATTTTTCAAACAAAATGGAAAAAAGCACAGAATAGCCAAACAATTTTCTATACAAAATATGTCTCGGTTGAACTCCTATATTCGTTGGCTCTCTTGTTCATCAATCGATTTGAAGTCGCTATTTAGCCGAGAAATCATAGAAGACACTGAAAATGTTTCTTTGTGCAATCAAATTATGGAAGATGGTCTATCTCACTGTGATGCTAATACAAATACACCAAGGCCAAGAAAGGCTTTTGATGATTCGACATTCGACACAAACAAACAAAAAAAAGACGTCCTGGATAGTTGCTTGATTATGATGCAGAAGAAATAACATTTTTTTAAATAGTATATGAAAAACTGATTTCAATGGATGTTGGGGTGTTATAATGTACCTAATTAATTATTATGAATCTGATCCGAACTGTATTTGCAGGATTTTTGTATCTAATCTACGGAAAGTCCAAATAAATATTATTATTTATTACCGATGTTTAATCGCCTCTAGCTCTGAAAGTTGCAAGTTTATAGAAAAAAGTTACTTATATTTATGTTAGGGAATAATGTATTCTTTAGTGCCCACTAGGTGGCATTGTGTGACTCGCGCACTCGCGAGTTGCAAACATTAATAACTTTTTCTCCATATAAAAAAATATTTATCATTTTTTTTCTCAAAATTAGCAGGGTTTTAAGAAAAATTGCAATCAGTAAAAGTGATTTGAAATCAAAAGAAGAATACGTGAAAAAAAATCAAGCATATAGGTGAACATTGACCCCTAAGTCGACTTTTTTAGAAAACTGAACCAGTGTGCTGCGGGGCAATAAAGAGCTCTTTACGAACTCCCCAAATCCCGCAGGTTACGATTGCTTAGCGGGACACCGATAAATAAGTAGGTAGGGTATAAAACGCTCCCAGGCTTTTGGGATCAGCGAGCGAAAATATGCGACGGAAGAAAATCGGGTTGGTTTCCTAATTGCTCGTAAAGGGGCTTGCTGATAGTTGAAATTAAGTAGGTATTCTGTTTCCATTTTACTTTAAGTAGGTATTCTGATTCCGTAACGCCGGACTCAACCGTATTTGCACGTCCTAATTTTTTTTGGTTAGATACCATTTTGAAATTGACACATTCGGGGACAGCCTCTTTAAATTTAAGTCAATTGCCCACCAGACTATTAATTAGTAGTTTTTTTTTTAATTATTCACTGTTTATGAAAATAAGCTTTATTTAAAATTTTGATAACTATTAACTACCTAAAAACCTAAAATTAAAAAAATTAAGAATTTTGTACAATATTCCTATTATTGGCGAACATCATGTCTATGTGATGTCGTTGTATTAATAAGTATAACGTTTGTTATGTATCGCTGCTGGTGTACCTTAATCATTAAAAAAAATACCATAGACCAAAAATTGTTTCGTTTATGTCCACACAGAATTATATCATATTACTACAGTATAATAATAAGTACTAACTTCATTACATTTGTTGAAGACAGACCTTCGGTTAAGACTGTTATGGAAATATAAAGATAATAATTTGGTTCTGAAGTTAACGCGAATACTACTCATTGAAATAAAATTATTTTACGGAATTATATCATGCACATTTATTTCAACAATATGCAAGTTTTATTTTCAAATCTTTGTTTTTTGCCAATACATAGTTTTGAAAAATAAAACTAGAATCACTTATAATATTAATTGAAGTTCCTATCCATGCAGAAAGAGCTCACTGTATCTTCAGATCTTGCAGTATGTGATGTTGCTTGGGTCTTCGAAAGAATAGGATCCTATGCTGGTTGAACTTGATTAATGATACAAATCACATATCAAGGAAGGTGGCAATGAAAACTGAAATAAAAAATATTTATTCTTGACTCAAAGGCAGAAATACTCAACCTTTTCTTCCTTGCACAAAAAAGTGCTAATAAATTGCACCTCCTTCTGCCCTTGACTCATTTTAACTTGTTTATACTCATCCCTGAAGAAGTACGGTTTGCTGGTTCCCCTTATTTTCTTGTCACTCCAAATTGAACCTTGCTCAGTCGTATTAATAGTGAAAGATGGGGATGCTGGGTTTTCGGCTACTAAAATACTTCAACACATTTTGAACCCTGTTCAACTGTGATAAGAGTGAGAGATGTGAATACGAGGTATGCATTTCAATAAGTATGCTTTTGCGATTCAAAGCACGTGCACCGACGACATGAGAAGTAATAGCCCAAGGAAGGGGGTGACAAGAGTTGGTAAAATATATCGAGATGGTATCTATTGTCGATTAGTATCGATCAAAAGTCAAATAATAAAAAAAGCCGTGTGGCACTCGGAAAATGCCGCGGTAAAGCTATTGCATAGCATTTTTTATCAACTTAAGCAATTATAATTATTGATTTATTTTATTAAATCAACCAATGCTACCTAAAAGCAGGTTACTGTACTAAAGAAACAAGCGTGATATTTAAAAAAGTCATTAACAGTTCTGCTGTTCATCGATAGATGCATAAATAAATAAATATTTGACAACATCACATACATTGCTCCGATCACAAGCTAAGTAGCTAAAGCACTTGTGTTATGGAAGTCGGAAACAACGGTGGTGCCACAACGGTAGAATTGACGACCTCCGTGGTGTAGTAGCTAAGCACGCCGAGTTTTAAGGCGTAGTCGCTTTGAGGTCCCTTGTTCGATTCCCGGTCGGGTCAATATAGTTTTTTTTTCTATATTGTCTCGGGGCTGGGTGTTGTGGTATCACTGTTGTGTCTGATTTCCATAACTCAAGTGCATTAGCTACTTAGTACTTACTTTAGGGTCAGATCGATGTATGTGATGGGTAAAGAAAAAAAAAGATGGAAAAACAAAAAAGTATCACCACTGTGCAAATCGGAGTGGGGAGTGTTAGGTTATTTTCGTTACGGAATTTCTGAATTCGGTCTCCACGCTCAAGGCCCGCGATAGAAGCTACGCAATAGCTTAATAAAAACTTGCGTGTGCAATACAACAACGCATTCAGTGTGCTGCTGGGGCTGCCACGGTACTGCAATGCGTCGGATATTTTCGCCGAAGCGCATACTGATGGTTTTCATGCTATCCTTCGGGCAAGAGCAGCCACAATGCTAAGCCGGGTCCGTGGGAGTTCCAATAGCATCCTGCACGTAATATCTGAGCATGTATACTGTCACTACATAAGTCAGAGGGTTCGGCTGCCTATTTTGTAAAGTGTATGCTGCTGGCTGTTTTTTTTAAATACAATTGTGTGGACTTATTATTTCCGAAATAAAAAGGTATGATTGGTATAAGTAAGTGTCTTCTTTAATTTGGGTTGTATGATGTAGTAACGGCATTTTAACTTAGTATTTGACCATGCCAAATGGATTTTATGGGACATAATTTAGCATGTTTGTATGCTAAATTTTGATGCACCCTGACAAAAAACAACAAAAAAATATGGTACCTACCTTTGTCACTCATCTAGTCAAGAAGCTCGTTCAAGATTCAAACCATTATTGAAGCAATTTCTTCGCTTACCTTTTTTTTTAAAAATGCCCGCCGACACTTGTCTCGGAGCTCCCAACGATAGAAATATTTTTATCGATATCGCCACGTTTATCGATATTAACGACTACAACTCCTTTCCAAGACGTCAGAGGTGCACAGTGGCTAATGACCGGGCGTCCTGCGCTCGGTTACGTGCGAATGATTGATTAGATGAAGCAGGTCCGATTACCCGTGGTATGCAATGCAACCCTTGAACCCTTGTCAGTTGGAGAAATCAAGAGTTGTAGAAATGTAATTATAATGAGTGGACTGCAATAAGTGATTGATAGCAAAACAGTGATGATCCCGTGTTTTTTTTGTTGCTTCGCAGCTGTGGCTCAAAAAACTCGTAATTTACGGAGATCATGCTTCTTAGTACAGGCATATTGCCATTTTTTCTATGATATTGCCTGCCTACATACACATACCTATCTGTTTTTAATCGATTTTAAAAAATAAGGTTCTTACTTAGACTTGAATGTTTGTATGTACGAGTATGTATGTTTGTCCACAAATATCTCGCGTTCGGCTGGACCAATTTTGATACGGTTTGCACAAAAGTATTTTTTACACTGATGAGAAGATTTTAGTAGTGTTAGACGGATAATGGATAATGATATTATTATGATAGACAACACTAGGACTTATGGACAGCACTAGACCTGTCAGATAGATTGTGAGGAGTTTTGCGCGGGAAACGAAAAGGGAAAGACGGATCTTTTTTCTCCGTTTTAGTAATTGTTTTTTTTCGGGTCAATTATTGTGATTTTGTGGTAGAATTGTCATGATAATTTGTGCTTTTGAAGAAAACAATGCAATTAAAGTGGGGAATTAAGTGAAGCGAGCTCTGATCGCGCCGTCTTACCTGGATTGCTGTTCCTGCGCTGAGATTCCTTGTTGAACATTGAAATGCGAACCTCCTCGCATTTCAATGGGTTAGGTTGAGATAGGTTAGGCTAGGATATAGGTAGGTCCCCCTCGAATGGAGCACGCCTTGTCGTGGCGAGGGGGCTCAGTAGCCTGTCGCAATCCAGCGGCGGGTGAAGCCAAGATGCTCCGTGGAGAGTGCCGCTGCGTCTGTTCCCGTATCAGGCGGCAGTGGCCATAGTGAGTCGCGTCTGTCTCGCATCGAGCGGCGGCTCACTAAAAGTCGTTAGACTCCCGGCACCCCTCTGATTTAGCAGAGGAGGCAGGGGATGTCCTGAGGACTTTGGTCCTCTGGGCGAGCTCGGCGTGCATTTGCCGTCGGGCGTGGCTCGCCTCGTCGGGAGGGTCTCGGACAGACGGTGTGGGGACACCTCTGTCCAATCACCAGGGACCCTCCTGAGGCGCCAGGGTGCCGTCGGGAGTGGGATTGCCCCACTCCGTGGAGATCCGCCCTCCTGATGGAGGGTGGAGGTTGCGCTGGCAAGGGTCGCGGGACTGTTGAGACACCGCGGCCCCTGCTGTCAAAGCCACCAAACGCGGCGGGCGTCGTCAGGTTTTAGTGGGTATACCCGGGGGCGTATCCGGGGGAGCCCCACACACGCCCCTCCGTTCCCCAACGGAGAGGTACGGTGCGTAATTGCATTTCCTGACGTTAAAAAAAAAAAAAAAAAAAAAAAAAAAAAAGGATATAGGTAGGTCCCCGTGTCGGGTTACTGGTCCCGCATCGGGCGCGTCCCCAGGTGGTGGATAGGGGAACGCCTCCCAGATATGGGGGGTACCGGCTTCGGCCGGCGCGAACCAAAACCAGAGCGCGGCAGGTTTTGTCAACTCGGCGGACCTGTCGGGCCAGAGGGAAGGCCTTATGGCTCAAGACCTCTTGTATTCGCTGCTCCGCCTGCTCCTCCTCGAAGGAATGGACCGGAGCGGCTTGAGTACCTGAGGCGTAGATAGGGGTGCCTAGACCGGCGGGGCGTTTGTCCGGGTCGGAGGGCATTGGGTCGTCGGGGCATATTGCCCGGATCCGTGGGTTTTTCCCGGGTTGTAGCCTGTCATCACGACAACCCGGGCAGCGCATTTGTGCCGTGCGCTGGGTCCCGTAATCCTGGGAGAAGAGGGTCCTGGACGTTGAGCCTGAGGCAGACCACCCAGGCAACACGCTGTCTTTGGCCTCGGATTCCGGGCACACGGGGGGCCCGTGGAGTAGCCGGTCCACGGGTTATTCGGCTGCGGGCGAGCGGCTTAACCCTCGTCCAACGGTGACGCGGGGGGTACGGGGGGCAGGGCAGGCGGCGGGCTCGGTGATGTTGCGCGTTCTGGTCGACGCGTGCTCACCTTGCCCCAACCGTCTCGTCAAAGATCCCGTACTAGTCTGCCCGAAAGGGAAGTGGCGTCCTCGCTATAGTCGGTGGGAAACCCTGGGGTGTCAGTGGCACCTCCCCAGATGGGGCTCCGTGGTGGGTGGGGTCACCACCGACTGAATTTACGAAGACTATGGACATGGCTTGCTCACAGAAAGAAACTCCGAAACTAGCGACCAACCCCCGAGCGCGAGGCGCTCAAACAGAGAGAAAGGCAGAGGGTGATGGTGACGTCCTTTTCAGGACGCCCGTTGTCCTCTTGCAAAGGTGTAAAACACCATTGGATGGACCGACGGGTAGCCGGTTCTTCAGGCCCGGGGATTTCTCTGAGTCTGAGGACGAGGTAACCCTTACAGGACGTGACAAAGAGGGGATGTCACTTTGTGTTTCCCCCTCTACCGGATTTGACAACAAAAACCAGGACGACAGCCTGGAGATTGTGGACTCCTACGAGTCCGCGTCTTCGGGAATAACATCTCGTTCGCCGTCTGGGACTCGCACCAGCGGCAGAATGACAAGAGCCGGAAAACGACGGGCGGATGAGGCCTCCACAGACCTCTCCCCTGCGAAAGTCCCGGCGGACAAAATTACTGCTGCCCGCAGAGGCCGGGGCCGCCCACCCACGCATGGGGAATACGTAGGTGTAGGCAGAGCCCGCGAGCAACTTTGCGACGAGAAGCGCCGTGCGGCGATCGTGGAGGCCGAGGAAGAGGCATCCCGTCTTGCTGAACGGCTAGTTCAAGGAAGGAGTAGGAGCGAGTTCTCTGTTAAGGATCCCACCGCGGAAGAGCTGCGCGGCCAGATCCGGGCTGCCACGGACACAGTTATGTTCTGCGTGGCAAAGTCCGGAAACCTTAAGGGTAGCTTCCAGCATGCCCTGAAGGAGGCCGCCACCTCGATTACGCGGGCGGTTGATATCCTCAGCACGAGGACGATCGATGACGAGACGCGGCGGCTGCAAGCCGCGAACAAGCGCTTGGAGCAGGACGTCGCGGACCTGAAGCGCGTCGTCCAGGAGTTGAAGGCTGAGAGGCTTGCGGATATGCGCTCTGCTGTTCCAAGCGGATCGCAGTCTAACTCTGCCTTGGAGGAGCTTGAACAGCGCCTTATGCGCCAATTCGGAGGCATGATGGACGCAAAATTGGCGTCTATCACTGACCGGCTGCTCCCAGAGCCTCGCTTGCGCCCGCCACTTGCAGCGGACGCCCGCAAGGCAAAGGTTGAGCGCCCGTCTGCCGCCGCAGGCAAGGCGAAGAAGCAGCCGCCGACCGCAGCACCGCCCAAGAGTGCCGCCTCTCCCCAGACGGGCAAAGCGCCGTCCGAGGTGTCCGCCCCTGTGGCCACGACCTCGACTGCCGGCGCGGTCCCCGCCGGGGAGAAGAAGAGAAAGCGGAACAGGCGGAAGAAGGCCCGTAACCAGGGCCAGGAGTCCGCGTCCGCTTCTGCTTCCCAAGCAGGGAGTTCCCGCCCGTCAGCCCAGTCCGCAGCTGGCCCAGCAGCCGAGTCGTGGACGGAGGTAGTACGGCGTGGGAAAAAGGCGGCCTCTACTTTCGCCCCTAAGCAGCAGCCTACGGTCCAGCCGAGGAGGCCAACTGCCCCAACGACGAAGAAGACTCCGAACCTCCGCCCGCCGAGGACCGCCGCCATCTTGGTGGCGATGCAACCGGGAGTGCTGGAGGCTAAGGAGCATTCGTACGAATCCGTGTTGGGCAATGCCAAGCAGGCTATAGACATCGGGGCGTTGGGTATCCCTGGGATCCGCTTCAGGGTCGCCAAGACTGGCGGCAAGGTCCTGGAGATCACTGGCCCCGATAGCGAGAAAAAGGCTGACATCCTGGCAGCCAAGATGCGGGAGGTCATCCCCGAGGCGATCGCAAAAGTGACTCGGCCGACCAAGAGCGTCGATGTCCGGATATCGGGACTTGACAACTCGGTCACGAAGGTAGAAGTCGCCGAAGCTGTCGCCAAGGCGGGGTGCTGTGACCCAAAATCTGTCCAAGTGGGGTCTATTGGCCGCTCTTTCCAGGGCACAGGCGCCTGCATTGTTAAGGTGCCGATAGCTGCAGCCCAGAAGGTTGTGAAAGGGAGGGTTTTAGTGGGATGGGTCTCCGCCCAGACCAGGCTTATGGAACGGTTGCCACTTAAGTGCTTCCGGTGCCTGGAGGTGGGACACGCCCACGAGAGCTGCCCCTCAACAACTGATCGCAGTACCCTCTGCTACCGCTGTGGTGTTCCGGGACATACAGCCAGGGGATGCACTGCCTCGCCGCACTGCCCTCTGTGCGCGGACGCAGGGTTGCCAGCAAACCACCGGGTGGGCAGCAAGAGCTGCAAACCGCCCAAGCGTGGCAATCGAGCGAGAAGGACAGTGGCCAGGACTCCAGCCGCATCGTCCGCGGCCGAAAGGCCCACAAACATGGAGGCAGAAGAAACAGCGCGCTAAGATGGCCTTCAGCGTTCTGCAGGCGAATGTGAACCACTCTGCCGCTGCGCAGGATATCCTCTTGCAGCACGCGGCAGAGTGGTCCATAGACGCCGTCCTCGTCTCCGAACCCTACTTCATACCGGCTGACCGGGAGAACTGGGTTGGGGACGTGAGCGGCCTGTCGGCCATCATGGTATCAGGAGTGCATCCAATTGACGTGGTAGCCAGGCAGAGCGGATTCGTCGCCGCCAAGTGCAGGGAGTTCCTGCTGGTAGGGGTCTATTGCCCCCCCAGCCGAACCAGGAGCGAGTTCGAGGCCGACCTGGACCGTTTCGGGTCGGTTCTCCGTCAGTCCACCTTGCCGGTTATCGTTGGCGGCGACTTCAACGCCAAGAATATAGCCTGGGGCTCACGTCAAACTGACCCCAAAGGGGAGAGTCTGCTGGATTGGGCGGTGTCCAACGGACTAGTTATTGTCAATGTGGGGACCGAACCCACTTGCGTGCGACCGCAGGGGGAGTCCGTCGTGGACATAACGTTCGCGACCCCCGCGGTTGCAGCTCGAATAAGTGGCTGGAGAGTGGTCACAGAGGCGGAAGAATTGTCGGATCACCGGTACATCCGGTTTGACATCTCCGCCTCCGGTCCCGTGATCCCTCCGAGCGGTACACCCCACCCGACATACCCCCGATGGAGGCTCAGTTGCCTGGACAGAGACACAGCGCGGGAAGCTGCGGTCGTCAAGGCCTGGCTGCCTGTAGGTCCCGAGCCCGTCCAAGTGGATGCGGAAGCGGAATGGTTCCGGGAGGCCGTTACGGACGTGTGTGACGCGTCCATGCCTCGGTCCGGACCTTCCCTTCCCCGGCGGAACGTCTATTGGTGGACGGATGAGGTTGCGGAGCTGCGCCGCGTGTGTATCGCGGCGCGTCGCGCCTCAGCCAGACACCGAAGACGCAGACGCCGTGATCCGGCGCTGGACGAGCCGCTTTATCAGGCCTACAGAGAAGCGAAGCAGGCGCTCAAGATCGCCATCCTGGAGGCGAAACTCAAGGCGAGGGAGGAGCTCCTTGCATCGTTCGATGCCGATCCGTGGGGACGCCCGTACCGCACGGTGCGGGGGAAACTCCGCCCATGGGCACCCCCGGTCACGGAAAGGCTAGAGCCCGAGTTCCTCAGAAGAGTCGTGTCCACCTTGTTCCCAGCTCAGGTGGAACACACCCCGCCTTCGATGTTGCCACACCCCGTGGCCTCCAGAGAGTCCCCTGACCCCGTGTCCGAGGGCGAGTTCGGCGCGGCATTAGAGCGGTTGAAGGCCAAGAACGTGGCCCCGGGTCCTGACGGGATTCCAGGTAAAATCTGGGTTCTCGTATCGGATATACTGGGTGACCGCCTTCGTAGGCTCCTAACCGCTTGCCTAGAACAGGGGCGCTTCCCGGCGCTATGGAAGGAAGGGAGGCTCGTGCTTCTGAAGAAAGACGGACGTCCGACCGACTCCCCTTCGGCATACCGTCCGATCGTGTTGCTGGATGAGGTGGGCAAGCTCTTTGAAAGAGTCGTTGCAAACCGCCTCGTTCGGCACCTGGATACGGATGGGCCGAATTTGTCGGATGTGCAGTATGGCTTCAGGAGAGAGCGCTCTACGATTGATGCTATCCTGCGAGTAAAATCGCTCGCCAGCGAAGCGGTGGAGAGCGGCGGTGTGCTGTTGGCCGTGTCTATCGACATTGCCAACGCGTTCAACACGCTGCCGTGGACCACGATAAAGCAGGCGCTCCGATTCCACGGAGTGCCTGTTTACCTGCAGGACACCATCGCATCGTACCTAGAAGGACGAGAGGTTGCGTGTGATTCGGTGGACGGTCGTTTGCGGCACTTGGCCGGATGCGGCGTTCCACAGGGGTCAGTCTTAGGGCCACTCTTGTGGAACATCGGGTTCGATTGGGCTCTCCGCGGCCAGTTCGTCGCGGGGGTTGGCGTGACTTGTTACGCCGACGATACCCTGCTGACAGCTCGCGGGGACTCTTTTGCCGATGCTGCACGTCGTGCGACCGCTGGGGTCGCTGTAATGGTACACCGAATCCGCCTTTTGGGGCTGCGGGTGGCGCTGGAGAAGTCTGAGGCGCTGTGTTTTCACGGCCGACGACGTGCGCCGCCTGCGGGCACTGGGTTGATGGTGGATGGGGTTCTGATCCCGGTTTCATCCACCATCCGGTACCTTGGGCTTGTGCTTGACGGAAGGTGGCGGTTCAAGGCCCATTTCCGTCAGCTCGCTACCAAGCTCAATGCGACCGCGGGTGCTTTGAGCCGGTTACTGCCAAACCTGGGTGGTCCGTCGACGGCTCCTCGACGACTGTACCTAGGGGTGGTCCGCTCGATGGCACTTTACGGTGCCCCGGTGTGGCATGACGCCCTCTCGTCCGAGAACGTGACAGTCTTGCGGAAGGCTCAAAGGGTGTTAGCCCTGCGTTTAGCGCGAGCCTACCGCACCACCTCCACCGATGCTGCGCTGGTCCTGGCCGGCAGCCTCCCCTGGGATCTCGACTCCCTGGTCCTCGCCGCGTTATACCAGTGGCGGGGAGACCAAAGATCTCAGGGCAATAGGCCCGCACCGACGGAGGTGGAATCGGAAAGGACACAGCTCACAGAGCTAGCCCACGAGCAGTGGCGCCGTAGATTGGCCAGTAGCCACTTTGGCGTCCGGGTCATTGAAGCCGTACTCCCCGTTCTTAAAGAATGGGTCGAGCGACCACACGGCCAAGTGACATACCGGATGTCGCAGGTGTTTACAGGCCACGGGTGCTTTGGGTCATACCTCTGCCGCATTGGCAGGGAACCCACAACCCGATGCTGGCACTGCGATGCTCCGGAGGATACGGCACAGCACACCCTGGAGGTGTGCCCGGCGTGGGTCGCTGACCGCCGTGCCCTCCGAGCACACGTGGGGACCGACCTCAGCCTGGGCTCTATAGTCCGGCGTATGGTCGAAGACAGGGAGGCTTGGCGAGCCATGGCCGCATTTTGCGAGCGGGTGATCGCCGAAAAGGAGAGCGCGGAGCGAGAGCGAGAGGCTGCGGCTGACGCACTCCTTATGCGCCGAAGGCGTACTGGGCGCAGGAGGCTACTCCACCACCTGCACATGCCCCTCCCTGTGCCTCGGGTCGCGGACGCGGGGGCGTCCGCTTCCCACTAAGAGGCGCGATGGTGTGTAATGCGTTCTGCGCATCATCGGGACATCAAGCCAGAGGATAACCACCTCTGGCGCTGAAGGCAGGGGCACTTGCCCTCTTCAGATCGGGTGAGACCGTGTGTCGGTCTAGTCAGTGAGGGGCCGCGGATGTGTGCTTATGGCGCTGACTCGTGGCCCCGAACTCATGGCTCCCGAGAACGCCGCTGGTTTTTAGTGGGTATGCCCCAATCGGGGAGAGTCCCACATAACCTGTTGCCTTCCCCCGAGGGCGACAGGTATGCGTAAAGCATTTTCCAGCGAAACCAAAAAAAAAAAAAAAAAAGGATATAGGTAGGTCCCCCTCGAATGGAGCACGCCTTGTCGTGGCGAGGGGGCTCAGTAGCCTGTCGCAATCCAGCGGCAGGTGAAGCCAAGATGCTCCGTGGAGAGTGCCGCTGCGTTTGTTCCCGTATCGGGCGGCAGTGGCCATAGTGAGCCGCGTCTGTCTCGCATCGAGCGGCGGCTCACTATAAGTCGTTGGACTCCCGGCACCCCTCTGGTTTAGCAGAGGAGGCAGGGGATGTCCTGAGGACTTTGGTCCTCTGGGCGAGCTCGGCGTGCATTTGCCGTCGGGCGTGGCTCGCCTCGTCGGGAGGGTCTCGGACAGATGGTGTGGGGACACCTCTGTCCAATTACAAGGGACCTCCTGAGGCGCCAGTGCGCCGTCGGGAGTGGGATCGCCCCACTCCGTGGAGATCCGCCCTCCTGATAGAGGGTGGAGGTTGCGCTGGTAAGGGTCGCGGGACTGTTGAGACACCGCGGCCCCTGCTGTCAAAGCCACCAAACGCGGCGGGCGTCGTCAGGTTTTAGTGGGTATACCCGGGGGCGTATCCGGGGGAGTCCCACACACGCCCCTCCGTTCCCCCACGGAGAGGTACGGTGCGTAATTGGCATTTCCTGACGTTAAAAAAAAAAAAAAAAAGTGGGGTTCCCAGCAGTGTTGGCTTCCTCGCAGCGATCCCCGGGCAACGTCTCGTCTGACCACCGTAACGGAGTGGCAGACAGGCGGCTAACGAACACTGTGCAATCGTATACTTTCAGAGCGGATAAGTGCGATCTTTGTGGTTCGACAACATGTCGAAACCTTTGCGGGACGCCTCCGGGCGTTTCATTAAAAAAGGCCCTTCTCAGGGCCAACCCCAAACGGCCCTTCTCAGGGCCACCCCCGACGACGCTTCGACGTCGAAGGCCAGCCGCACAACATCTGCGGCTAGCGTGGTCCGCAGGGAGGACGATCTGTCGGAGTCCGACAGTGACGCCTTTGTAGCGGAGCTGCCTGACCGTCAGGCAAAAAGCGGGCCTACTTGAGGCAGAGTTCGGAGGGCTCTTCGGATTCAGCCAAGAGTGGCCCGAAAAAGATGAGCAAGGCTGTCAAGCCGGCTAACCCTACCCTGGCTTGCACTAGCCACGACGTAGGCCTGCTGGACGCCCAACGTCAGCTAAACGTGGCGAACAGGGCACGAGTCCAACAGGAGTTGGAAGAGGAGGTTGCCGCTAAGGAGGCACAGGCACGCGTACGCAGAGCCAAGGCCGACTACGGCGCGTCAAGCGTCTCTTACACGGATCACTCCATAGCGGAGTTAGAAAGGATGGCTGAAGAGGACCAAGAGGAGATCGTCAGGGTCGCCTCAAAGTCCTCGAATCTGAAGGGGACCTTCCAAAAGGCCCTCAAGTGCCGGGCTGCCAGTCTTCGTGGCATCATCGGTGAGTTGGTGCAGCGCACAACCACTGACGAGGTAAGGCAGCTCCAAAAGAGGGTGGACTGCCTTACAAAGGAGGTCAGCGAGCTTCACACGAAGCTCGCTGAAGCTATTAGGCAGCCCGTCCAGGCCCCGCCTGCTGCAGTGACAGTGGATCTCTCCTCCTCCAACATTGAGGAAACCATCCGCAAGGTTGTGATGGAGGAGAGAGCTTTCACACGGGCCTGCATCGCGGGCATTGAGGACAGGCTCTTGCCCGAAAGGCGCGTCAGGCCACCGTTAGCGGCAGACAGGGCTGCTCTTGCCTCTGCCCCTGCCCCGGCCGCGATGGCTCCTCCCCCGACCCCTAAGCCCGCAAAGGGTAAAGGGAAGGGAAAAAAGACGGTGGCTCCGCCGGCTACGACTGAAGTGGCGGCAGCCTCATCCCAGAGGGAAGACGCCTTTTTCCCTCCAGCACTCCGTCCAACGAATGGACCGAGGTGGTTAGGAGGAAGAAGAAAGGCGCCAAAAAGGCAGTGCTGCCTGCTGCCCCTGCCAATGTCCCCTGCGGCTCGTCCAAAAGGACGAGCAAAGGAGGAGAGAAGAGCAAGGGGAAAGCAGCCCCCAAGCCGAGTGGGAAGAAACTGATTCCTCCCAAAACCGCAGCCGTCGTAGTGACGCTCACTCCGGAGGCCGTGGAGAAGGGTGAGACGTACGAATCCGTCCTGAAACGGGCTCGTACCAACGCCAACCCAGCAACTTTGGGTATTGGCCTGGTGACATGCCGCCGGACCCAAACCGGAGCTCGACTCTTCGAGTTTCCGGGGGCCCAGGGTGGCGCCAATGCGGACCTCTTCGCAACTAAGCTGCAAGAGGTCATAGCGGATGCGGCCAAAGTTGCCAGGCCAACAAAGACCGCGACATTGGAAGTGACCGATCTTGAAGACTCGGTCACAAAAGATGAGGTGGTGGCGGCAGTTGCCGCTACAGGAGGCTGCGACGCGGCAGCTATACGGGGCGGGGCTATCAAGCCTGGTCTTGGTGGTCTGGGCGCTATTCGCCTGGAGTGCCCGGTCGTCGTGGCAAAGGCTGTACTGGCCAAAAGACGGCTCCCCGTGGGGTTCTGTGTGGCTATGGTCCGAGCACTTGAGGACCGGCCTTTCCGTTGTTTCAGGTGCTTCGGAGTAGGACACACCAGAGCTCTGTGCCCATCCCGAGTGGACAGGTCGGAGCTCTGCTACCGCTGCGGGGAAGCGGGGCACAAGGCGTCAGAGTGCGGTGTTGCCACACCGCGCTGCGCAGTGTGCTCTGCCAGTGGCCGTCCAGCTGGCCACGTGATGGGGGGTAGGCAATGCAATCCTCCCCCAAAGAAGGGACAAGCGCAGGCGTCAACCCGACCCACTGCAGCTGCCGCCACTGTTGAGGCTGTCGAGGCCTCGCAACAGGCTGAAGAGGGCAATGCGATGGACCAATAATGACAGTGGTCCATCGCGTCTTACAGGCTAACACCAACCACTGCAGAGTGGCCCAGGACCTGCTAGTGCAAACCATGGCTGAGTGGTTGGTGGATGTTGCGGTTGTCGCTGAGCCATACTCTGTCCCTAGCCGCTGGCTAGGGGATCGAGACGGCTTAGTGGCACTTGTGGCGCGGTCTTCCACGGACTCCCCCCCCCTCTCGCTCTTAGAGAGGGGACCGGGATACGTAGACGCCGCGTGGGGAGACATTGCTTTTGTGGGGGTCTATTTCTCCCCTAACAGACCACTTTCCGAATTTGAGGACTTCCTTGGAGTCCTCACCGCAGTGATCTCAAGGGTGGCGCAACGTCAGGTCTCCGTTCTTGGAGATCTGAACGCCAAGTCGGTGGTTTGGGGTAACCCAGCCACCGACGCACGCGGGCGGGCGCTCGAGCTGTGGGCGGCCTCCTCCGGGCTCTCCCTTCTAAATAGAGGGGAGGTCCATACGTGCGTGCGGCGGTGGGGTGGGTCAATTGTGGACGTCACTTTTGCCTCACCCACCCTAGCTGCACGTGTGAATAACTGGCGGGTGGACATGATGGAGACCTTCTCGGACCACCGCTATGTGCAGTTCGAGATCTCCACCCAAAGTCCCCAGATAACGGCTCCTCCGGGCCAATCTCCGTTCCCTAGGTGGGCCCTCGTTCACCTGGACAGGGAGGCAGCGAAGGAGGCGGCGTTCGTCCAGGACTGGCTCTCGCCTAACATAAATGTCGTGGACGTTGACGCCGCCGCGGCACAGTTGAGGGAATCGTTGACCGAGGTATGCAACTCTAGTACGCCTCGGTCTCGTCGACCACCTCCCCGACGCGCCGTGTATTGGTGGTCGGAGGAGTTGGCGGCACTTCGAACTGCCTGCGTGGCGGCTCGAAGAGAGTACGCTCGAAGCCGGCGGCGGCGAATACGCGACCGGGAGAATGAGGACCGCCTTCACGACCAGTACGTGGAGGCAAAGCGGGTCCTCAGGACGGCAATGCTCGCCGCCCAGGACTCGGCGCAGGCTGAGCTGCTGGAGGGCCTCGACGGAGACCCTTTTGGGAGGCCATATAAGGCGGCGCGGAATAAACTGCGTCCCTTCGGCCCTCCCGTATCGGAGACCCTTGAGCCGGCAGTGCTGGATGGGGTCGTACGGTCCCTGTTTCCAGGCAGGGCCGACGCTTTTACCCCACCAGCAATGGACCCTCCACAGGGTGCGGTTCAGGAGGAAGAGGAGGACCAGGTGGCTCCTCTTACTGGGGTCGAAGTTCGCACGGCGGTTCTTCGCCTTCGTGCGAAAAAGACGGCCCCAGGGCCAGACGGCGTCCCAGCAAGGGTGGTGGCAATAGCCTCCACCGAAATGGAAGAAAGGTTTCGGGACCTCTTTGACGCGTGCTTCGCGTCGAGAAGGTTTCCGAAACCTTGGAAGGAGGGGCGTTTATGCCTCCTCCGAAAAGAAGGACGCCCGGCGGACTCACCCTCGGCATACCGACCCATCGTTCTGCTCGATGAGGTCGGTAAGATGTTCGAGGGAATCATCGCCGCCCGCCTGAAAGACCACCTGAGGGTGGTTGGGCCGGACCTGTCGGACGCTCAGTTTGGTTTTCGACCTGAGCGTTCGACAATAGACGCCCTTGCCCTATTAAAGGGTGTGGTAAAGGAGGCGACGGATGCTGGGGACGGAGTGTTGGCTGTGTCGTTCGACATAGCCAACGCCTTCAACACCCTTCCCCATGCGACCGTCCTCGAAGCACTCCTGTTTCACGGAGTGCCCCGATATATGAGGGAGCTCCTGGCTAGTTACTTGGAGGACAGAGCGGTCCTCGTAGTCGACAAAGCTGGCCAGGTCCGGCGATACCCGGTGGAGTCCGGTGTTCCACAGGGGTCAGTCCTAGGACCACTCCTGTGGGACATCGGGTTCGACTGGCTATTGCGCGGGACCCTCCTCCGGGGCACGAGTGTCATCTGTTATGCAGATGACACTCTCCTCACTTTCGGTGAGGCGGCCAGTCTGGCCTCGGCGGGCGGATCGCTAGTCGCTCATAGGATCCGCCGGCTTGGACTGAGGGTGGCGTTGCATAAGACCGAGGCCGTTTTCTTCCACGGGCCTCGGCAGCGCCGCCCACCTGGCGCCCACATCTTTGTGGAGGGCGTCAGAATCGAAGTTAAGACCCAGATGAAATATCTGGGTCTAACGCTCGACAGCAGGTGGCGCTTCAGCCCGCATTTCAGCGGACTGTCGTCGCGCCTGCTGAAGGCAGCGGGGGCCCTCTCATGGCTGATGCCTAACTTGGGAGGGCCAGGCGGGCGATGCCGGCGGCTGTACGCCGGCATCCTGAAGAGCATAGCCCTGTACGGGACACCTATCTGGGCAGACTCCCTTCAAAGAAGGGAGAATGCCACAGCCTTGCGGGTGCCCCAGAGGGCCATTGCGCAAAGGGTGGCGCGGGCTTACCGCTCGGTAAGCTTCGCAGCGGCGTGCGCTCTGGCTGGCACCCCTCCTTGGGAGCTCGAGGCATGGGTGCTAGCCAGAGTCTACGAATGGACGGCGGGGCGAAGGGCACTCGGTGAGCGCCCTGCCCCTGAAGAACGCGAGGCTGTTCGGCAGGAGGCGAGGGATGCCGTTGTCCATCATTGGATGGCGGACCTTGCCTCCGCAGTTTTTGGCCGTCGCACCCTCGACGCGCTTGGGCCAGTCCTGCAAGATTGGCTTGACAGGCCGCACGGTTTTCTCACCTTCCGGCTAGTGCAGGTACTGTCCGGGCACGGCTGCTTTGGGTCGTACCTTCACCGGATCGGGAGGGAGGAGAGCCCGTCGTGCCATGACTGTGGCGCGGCGGAGGACACGGCACAGCACACCCTTGAGGTGTGCCCGTCGTGGACCGAGCGGCGCCGCAGTCTTGTTGCGGCGATCGGGCCGGACCTCTCGCTTCCCGCCGTGGTCATCGCCATGTTGGGAAGCGAGGAGGCGTGGGTGGCGGTAGCCTCCTTCTGTGAAGACGTCATAACACAGAAGGAGGAGGCGGAGCGTGCGCGGGAGGACGATCCTCTCGCGCCACTTCTTCGCCGAAGAAGAGGCAGGAGAAGGAGGGTGGTCAACCACCCTCTTCTCCCCCGGTGATAAGCAGCGGGCGACAGGCGCGGGGGCGCCCTCGTCCGCATTGCACTGCTTATCACCCAGCCGAACGAGGATGACCGAGCACCGCGAGTCATCCTCGAGCCCCTTCCCATATGCGGGAGGGGCGTGAAGGGCCCGCCGCTGCAAGGCGGGCGAACGCCGGCGGGGAAAAGGAAGCAAAGGCTATGCCGATTCCCAGAACCCCGCCACCAAAGGCGATGCGGGAGTGCCGCTGGGTCGTTTAGTGGGTATACCGGGAGTCCCCGGGAGTCCCACATACCCCATCCGTCCCCCGACGGGTGGGGATGCGTAATGCATTTTTCCCAGCGAAAAAAAAAAAAAAAGGATATAGGTAGGTCCCCCTCGAATGGAGCACGCCTTGTCGTGGCGAGGGGGCTCAGTAGCCTGTCGCAATCCAGCGGCGAGTGAAGCCAAGATGCTCCGTGGAGAGTGCCGCTGCGTCTGTTCTCGTATCGGGCGGCAGTGGCCATAGTGAGTCGCGTCTGTCTCGCATCGAGCGGCGGCTCACTAAAAGTCGTTGGACTCCCGGCACCCCTCTGGTTTATCAGAGGAGGCAGGGGATGTCCTGAAGACTTTGGTCCTCTGGGCGAGCTCGACGTGCATTCGTCGGGAGGGTCTCGGACAGACGGTGTGGGGACACCTCTGTCCAATCACAAGAGACCCTTCTGAGGCGCCAGTGTGCCGTCGGGAGTGGGATCGCCCCACTCCGTGGAGATCCGCCCTACTCATGGAGGGTGGAGGTTGCGCTGGCAAGGGTCGCGGGACTGTTGAGACACCGCGGCCCCTGCTGTCAAAGCCACCAAACGCGGCGGGCGTCGTCAGGTTTTAGTGGGTATACCCGGGGGCGTATCCGGGGGAGTCCCACACACGCCCCTCCGTTCCCCGACGGAGGAGGTACGGTGCGTAATTGCATTTCCTGACGTTAAAAAAAAAAAAAAAAAAAAAAAAGATATAGGTAGGTCCCCCTCGAATGGAGCACGCCTTGTCGTGGCGACGGGGCTCAGTAGCCTGTCGCAATCCAGCGGCAGGTGAAGCCAAGATGCTCCGTGGAGAGTGCCGCTGCGTCTGTTCCCGTATCGGGCGGCAGTGGCCATAGTGAGTCGCGTCTGTCTCGCATCGAGCGGCGGCTCACTAAAAGTCGTTGGACTCCCGGCACCCCTCTGATTTAACAGAGGAGGCAGGGGATGTCCTGAGGACTTTGGTCCTCTGGGCGAGCTCGGCGTGCATTTGCCGTCGGGCGTGGCTCGCCTCGTCGGGAGGGTCTCGGACAGACGGTGTGGGGACACCTCTGTCCAATCACCAGGGACCCTCCTGAGGCGCCAGTGTGCCGTCGGGAGTGGGATCGCCCCACTCCGTGGAGATCCGCCCTCCTCATGGAGGGTGGAGGTTGCGCTGGCAAGGGTCGCGGGACTGTTGAGACACCGCGGCCCCTGCTGTCAAAGCCACCAAACGCGGCGGGCGTCGTCAGGTTTTAGTGGGTATACCCGGGGGCGTATCCGGGGGAGTCCCACACACGCCCCTCCGTTCCCCGACGGAGAGGTACGGTGCGTAATTGCATTTCCTGACGTTAAAAAAAAAAAAAAAAGGATATAGGTAGGCCTGTGCCTCGGTTCGTGGACGCGGGGGCGTCCGCTTCCCACTAAGAGGCGCGATGGTGTGTAATGCGTTCTACGCATCGTCGGGACATCAAGCCGGAGGATAACCTCCTCTGGCGCTGAAGGCAGGGGCACTTGCCCTCTTCAGATCGGGTGAGACCGTGTGTCGGTCTAGTCAGTGAGGGACCGCGGATGTGTGCTTATGGCGCTGACTCGTGGCCCCAAACTCATGGCTCCCGAGAACGCCGCTGGTTTTTAGTGGGTATGCCCCAATCGGGGAGAGTCCCACATAACCTGCTGCCTTCCCCCGAGGGCGGCAGGTATGCGTAAAGCATTTTCCAGCGAAACAAAAAAAAAAAAAAAAAGGATATAGGTAGGCCCCCCTCGAATGGAGCACGCCTTGTCGTGGCGACGGGGCTCAGTAGCCTGTCGCAATCCAGCGGCAGGTGAAGCCAAGATGCTCCGTGGAGAGTGCCGCTGCGTCTGTTCCCGTATCGGGCGGCAGTGGCCATAGTGAGTCGCGTCTGTCTCGCATCGAGCGGCGGCTCACTAAAAGTCGTTGGACTCCCGGCACCCCTCTGGTTTATCAGAGGAGGCAGGGGATGTCCTGGGGACTTTGGTCCTCTGGGCGAGCTCGGCGTGCATTTGCCGTCGGGCGTGGCTCGCCTCGTCGGGAGGGTCTCGGACAGATGGTGTGGGGACACCTCTGTCCAATCACAAGAGAACCTCCTGAGGCACCAGTGTGCCGTCGGGAGTGGGATCGCCCCACTCCGTGGAGATCCGCCCTCCTGATGGAGGGTGGAGGTTGCGCTGGCAAGGGTCGCGAGACTGTTGAGACACCGCGGCCCCTGCTGTCAAAGCCACCAAACGCGGCGGGCGTCGTCAGGTTTTAGTGGGTATACCCGGGGGCGAATCCGGGGGAGTCCCACACACGCCCCTCCGTTCCCCGACGGAGAGGTACGGTGCGTAAACTGCATTTCCTGACGTTACAAAAAAAAAAAAAGGATATAGGTAGGCCCCCCTCGAATGGAGCACGCCTTGTCGTGGCGACGGGGCTCAGTAGCCTGTCGCAATCCAGCGGCAGGTGAAGCCAAGATGCTCCGTGGAGAGTGCCGCTGCGTCTGTTCCCGTATCGGGCGGCAGTGGCCATAGTGAGTCGCGTCTGTCTCGCATCGAGCGACGGCTCACTAAAAGTGTTGGACTCCCGGCACCCCTCTGGTGTAGCAGAGGAGGCAGGGGATGTCCTGAGGACTTTGGTCCTCTGGGCGAGCTCGGCGTGCATTTGCCGTCGGGCGTGGCTCGCCTCGTCGGGAGGGTCTCGGACAGACGGTGTGGGGACACCTCTGTCCAATCACAAGAGACCCTTCTTAGGCGCCAGTGTGCCGTCGGGAGTGGGATCGCCCCACTCCGTGGAGATCCGCCCTCCTGATGGAGGGTGGAGGTTGCGCTGGCAAGGGTCGCGGGACTGTTGAGACACCGCGGCCCCTGCTGTCAAAGCCACCAAACGCGGCGGGCGTCGTCAGGTTTTAGTGGGTATACCCAGGGTTGAATCCGGGGGAGTCCCACACACGCCTCTCCGTTCCCCGACGGAGAGGTACGGTGCGTAAACTGCATTTCCTGACGTTAAAAAAAAAAAAAAAGGATATAGGTAGGCCCCCCTCGAATGGAGCACGCCTTGTCGTGGCGAGGGGGCTCAGTAGCCTGTCGCAATCCAGCGGCAGGTGAAGCCAAGATGCTCCGTGGAGAGTGCCGCTGCGTCTGTTCCCGTATCGGGCGGCAGTGGCCATAGTGAGTCGCGTCTGTCTCGCATCGAGCGGCGGCTCACTAACAGTCTTTGGACTCCCGGCACCCCTCTGGTTAAGCAGAGGAGGCAGGTGATGTCCCAGGACTTCGGTCCTCTGGGCGAGCTCGGCGTGCGTTTGCCGCCGGGCGTGGATCGACTCGTCGGGAGGGTCTCGGACAGATGGTGTGGGGACACCTCTGTCCAATCACCAGGGATCCTCCTGAGGCGCCAGTGTGCCGACTGGAGTGGGATAGCCCCACTCCATAGAGATCCGCCCTCCCGATGGAGGGTGGAGGTTGCGCTGGCAAGGGTTGCGGGACTGTTGAGACACCGCGGCCCCTGCTGTCAAAGCCAACAAACGCGGCGGGCGTCGTCAGGTTTTAGTGGGTATACCCGAATTCGGGGGAGTCCCACACACGCCCCTCCGTTCCCCGACGGAGAGGTACGGTGCGTAATTGACATTTCCTGACGTTAAAAAAAAAATACCTGATGCACTCCGGGAGTGCCGGCAGAAGTGAAAACTTGAATATCAACGTTGTGCATTTTTGATTTTTTGGAATAGTTAGGGAATAATTTTGAATGAATTGCTCTTATTATCAATATAAAAGTACTATCATTTAATTTATATTATATTAAATTACATTAAAAAGTTTATCTCTCAGAAAAATCAACTTACATCCATAATTTCGCCAACCGTCTTACGGTTTTTCGATCAGCCCACGTGTCCTGACGCGAGTTTCACATTTTTCTCCCATCCCACAAAAGTGCTCAACGCCGCTAAAGAAGTTTTCCCAAAAAAAAAAGGCTAGGATATAGGTAGGCTAGTTTAGTGTTAGTTTTAGTTTTAAGTGTATACTTAAAATTCACTTAAGTATTGTCTGTATGGCCTAGAGCCGAAGACGTCAAACATGTAAAAAAACTGTGTTTGACATTAGTTTGATTGTTGTGGAATTGTCCCGCGCAATTTTATTTACCTACTGCATTTTAGTAATGTACTTTAGTAATTAGTAACTTTGTTATGAAATAAGAATATTCTTCAACACACCTAGATATCTCTTTCATCTCAGAAGTGAAATGTGAACAACAAGCCCACTCGTGGATTTTCACTATATAGTTCACGTTGCAATCTACCGGCTACCGGCAAGCAAATGTTTCTTACGAAACGTATACCTTATAGCAAATCAAAAGAAGTTACTCCAATTCCAAAGTCAAAACACAAGGACATTATGTGAATAGTAAGACGAAGAAGAGAAGTAGAAATGATTAGTCTTCAAAATCACATAAAACTCCAATGCACCTTTAGTCAAGCTTATGGCAATGTAAAGACAAATGAAATCTATCCTGTGTGCTACTTGAGAAGTCATAAACATACACTTGTTAAGGAATTATGTGGTCTGCAAGCATATAAAAACATGCAAAATAAATCAGCAATTGAGTTGAATAGCAATATTTTACTTGATAAGTATACTGAGCACCTCTAACATGACTACCATGTTTGAGGTGTAATACTTAGTAAATTGAGTGTAAAATTATCATTTAAATTAAGCTCTTACATAATTCCAGCTAGGAATAATGTGCTAAAGAGGTACCTACTGAGAGCAGGTCATCCTTAGCAGTTGAAAATTGTTATCATAAATATACTTGTGGCATTACACCAAAAGCATGATGCATTTACCTTGTTTATGTGGTTCAAGCATGGATGAATGGGTTTATTATTATATCACATAATGCCAGTGAAATAATGTTATGAATCATTTAAATTAATGCGGAGGAACAGCAAATGTTAGCAATTTCTCTTATATCAATAATATTTTATTGTTGGTGTCACAAAGAAATGAGAATGCGTAAAATGGATTTTGGTTATTATTAACATTTCTTGAAAATGCCTATATTTTCTAATACTACACTTAGAGGTATGCAGTGGAATGTCACACTGATTGGTTACACCAGACCATGGCCTATGTGTATAGTAGAAATGTGTAATAGATTGCTTTTATGCAAACATGTTATTTTAGGATAATTTTGAATATTTTGTTACATAAAGGTTTTAGATGAAAAAAAATTAAAGGATGATAACTTTCAATATAGGTAATTAATCTTTGAGTAGAAGTAGTTGGATGAGTAAGAAATAGTAATATGATGTATAATTACTCATGTTACAATTATTTAAAAGTTCTGGTAGTTTGTTTCAAAATTATTGCATTTTATGTGTGTGAATGTGAAATTTATGTCCAACTTTATAAGTTTTAGCTGTGCATGAAAATGTGAATGCCAACTAACTGCCTTGTGAATTGCATCTCCAATGTGCATAGGAGACAAAATGGTACATTTGAAAAATCTGGAGTGAATTATTGAATGACAATAATGTCAATGAGTTAATATGGAGGTGAAAAGTAAAGAGCTGTTCTGGTGAGTTAATTCTTGCAGAATATTACTTTATTATTTCAGCATAACATAATTCATCCCAGTGATTTTATGGTTCACAAGGGGTCATATCAAGTTCAGAAAATAAATTTATATTTAATTTAATTGAATAAAATAAAGAAAGGAATCCATTGCACTTGGGTGATCAAGGTAAACAAATTAATTTTAGCATAAAGTATGGTGATGATGGTAATTTATCAAAGTTAGTGTTGTTGTATATCTGACCCTAATTCACTGTGAATTGGTTTAATTTGTTGCCGCTCGGGACTCACTGGCCGCTTGGGGCTCCCAGGCTGATCGGGGCTCACTCGCTGCTAGAGCTCTGTCGCCGTTTGGGGCTCACTGGCCGCTCGGGGCTCACTGGCCGCTCGGGGCTCACTCGCTGCTAGAGCTCTGTCGCCGTTTGGGGCTCACTGGCCGCTCGGGGCTCACTGGCCGCTCGGGGCTCACTGGCCGCTCGGGGCTCACTCGCTGCTAGAGCTCTGTCGCCGCTCGGGGCTCACTCGCTACTAGAGCTCTGTCGCCGCTCGGGGCTCACTCGCTGCTGGAGCTCTGTCACCGCTCGGGGCTCCCAGGCCAATCGGGGCTCCCAGGCCACTCGGGGCTCACTCGCTGCTAGAGCTCTGTTGCCGCTAGAGCTCTGTCGCCGCTCGGGGCTCACTGGCCGCTCGGGGCTCACTCGCTGCTAGAGCTCTGTCGCCGCTCGGGGCTCACTCGCTGCTAGAGCTCTGTCGCCGCTCGGGGCTCCCAGGCCGCTCGGGGCTCACTCGCTGCTGGAGCTCTGTCACCGCTCGGTGCTCCCAGGCCAATCGGGGCTCCCAGGCCACTCGGGGCTCAATCGCTGCTAGAGCTCTGTTGCCGCTAGAGCTCTGTCGACGCTCGGGGCTCACTCGCTTCTAGAGCTCTGTCGCCGCTCAGGGCTCACTGGCCGCTCGGGGCTCACTCGCTGCTAGAGCTCTGTCGCCGCTCGGGGTTCCCAGGCCAATCGGGGCTCACTCGCTGCTAGAGCTCAGTTGCCGCTCGGTGCTCACTCGCTGCTGGAGCTCTGTCGCCACTCGGGACTCACTGGCCGCTCAGGGTTCACTCGCTGCTAGAGCTCTGTCGCCGCTCGGGGCTCAATGGCCGCACGGGGCTCACTCGCCGCACGGGGCTCATTCGCTGCTAAAGCTTTGTCGCTGAAAGGGGCTCCGTCGCTGAGAGGCTCATTGCCGAAGGCGCTGGTTGAACGACGCCAACTGCCGAAGGGAGTGTGCTGCCGATTGACTGCGCGTAAAGACGTTATTGGGGAAGACACCAGGAGTATCCTTCGAGGACGAAGGGTTTTGCACGAAGGCTGAACTGTTAGACTGATAATCGATTATGACATTACTATGATAGACAACACTAGGACTTATGGACAGCACTAGACCTGTCAGATAGATTGTGTTTGACATTATTTTAGTTGTTGTGGAATTGTCCCGCGCAATTTTACTTTCTGCATTATTGTATAATTAGTAACTTTGTTATGAAATAAGAATATTCTTCAACACACCGACTTATCTCTATCAGTATGTATGTATGTTTGTCTACGAATATCTCGCGATCGGCTGGACCAATTTTGATACGATTTGCAAAAAAGTATTTTTTACACTGAGGAGAAGGTTTTAGTAGGTAACAATTTATGCTCATCAAGTAGGTACGTTGGCGTCAACCGTAAATGATATCAACCGTAACGGACAGCAGCAGTCTACGTACGCAAATCATGAAACGACTTGAACTGAGTCTCTTTCTCTTATTAGCATTATTTTCGTCCTTGTAGGGTTTGTTTTTTAAGGCGATTAACTTTTAATTAAAAACAAAAAAAGGTTCTTTTCACAAGCTAACATCTCCAAACTACAAAATATGTTTTCCACATTCTATTGAATTTTGTTGTTAGGCTAAGTTGCCTTCCACGTAACATAGATGGCGCTAAGTAAGTAAAGCTTGATTAGTGAAAGATTCACATAGATGGCAGGAGTGGACCTTCCAATAAACTTAGGCACGATTTTTCCAACGTCAGATAAGGTATATTCGTCACAATTCGCCTAATTTGAAAAATGACACCTGTTTGTCAGTAATCATTTAGTTTTATGCTTACTTAGGGCCGATTTTTTTAAAGGTCAGATAAAACTTATCAGACTGATAAATTATAAAGCGACAGATTTAAAAAAATACAGTTTCTTATGATTGCTGACAATTAGGTGACATTTGCAAATTAGCCATATTATATTTTGTTTGACGAATATTTCTTATTAAACTATTGAAAAATCAGCCCTTAGTAGAATAAGTCTTATCTGACTTTGGTAAAATCGGATCTTACTCGTTCATATACATTTAGTCTATGGTTTATGCATTGATGTTTTCTATATTGTCTCGGGTCTGGGTGTTGTGGTACCGCCGTTGTGTCTGATTTCCATAACACAAGTGCATTGGCTACTTACTTTGGGATCAGAGCAATGTAGGTATGTGATTGGTGTCCAATATTTATTTATTTATTTTATATTTTATTGTATTGTTTGTTTGTTATGTGTATACTGCAAAATTTATAAATATGAACCAATTTGACATAAATATTAAATTTTAACCAAACTCTGAAGGATATTCTTTAAAATTCTGCTGTTTAAACTAAGTGTAACCAAATAACCAACCAAACATATGTATGCGAAAAGAACTTGTTTTCTCTAGCTAGCTAGAATGTAAAGCGTATGACTCGCAAAAATTTTACATAAGACAAAAAACAACTACACAAGATTCATTTTGTTTTGCTTATTTATCAAGGCAAACCTATACATTTTTTTTTCATTTATATAATAAAGTTGAAGAGTTTGTTTTCAGCGATTTTTGACTCACTCGCTCGCTACCACAATGATTTTGTGGGTTATATTCATTTTCTTTTTGCATCAGTATCGTTTATACTATTTCGGGATCAGAGTATTGGAATGTGATTGGTGTCCAATATTTACTCACATTACTTTATCTTAGAGTCGCTCGTCGCTGAGCAAATCAACACCTTGTTTATATCATTTGATGGCGCTGACTCACAATTATGTAATGGGATGGATGGGACGTAAGGGAGCTTGACCAAGACCATAAGCTCCAAGCCAACCTCACCTTCACGTGGTGCGTCCTGTTTATACAGACGAGGCTCTGGCGACCGACCGATGGCGGTATAACCATCCAATGTAAGGCGCAGCTAAATGTTAGACTGTGACGGGCAGCAGCGTCACAGCTGCAAGGGGCTGCGCCTCTGCGCTCGCCAACCCGCCTGCCAAGCGTGGCGAGTATTGGCAAAATCCCCTCACATGAAAGTACACCAGAAAACCAGGCCCCCAGTCTCCGGCAGCCCCGCTATTCCTGACTTTGGTAGCGGTCACGGTAACGGCGGGGCAGGGGGTGCTAAGAATCCCCGGAGGCGATCGCGCTGCCACCCCCGACGACAACTGGCCCTGGTAACGTACAACACGTGTACACTGAGGACAGATGAGAAGTTGCTCGAGCTGGAGGAAGAAATGAGCAGGTTACACTGGGACATAATGGGTCTATCAGAAGTCCGTAGAGAGGGCGAGGACACGATAACTCTACAGTCCGGAAACCTGCTCTACTACCGGGAAGGCAACCAACGAAAGTCCCAAGGTGGTGTCGGGTTCCTCGTTCACAAGTCCCTCGTCAACAATATCGAGACCATCGAGAGTGTGTCGAGCAGGGTAATATACCTTATACTCAGAATATCCAAGAGGTATTCGCTGAAGGTCATACAGGTATATGCACCGACCTCGAAACACCCGGATGAAGAGGTGGAGGAAATGTATGAGGACGTAAGTAGAGCCATACATACTTCCAAAACCTATTATACTGTTGTAATGGGGGACTTCAACGCGAAACTAGGCAAGCGAGGCGAGAATGAGTTGAAGGTGGGACCTTTTGGATACGGGCAAAGGAACGCCAGGGGACAGAGGCTGGCCGACTTTCTGGAGAAGGAGGGACTCTTTGCGATGAACTCTTTCTTCCAGAAGCCGCCTCAAAGGAAGTGGACTTGGTTGAGTCCCGATGGCTTCACGAGAAACGAGATTGACTTCTTCATGACCTCCAAGAGACGGTTATTCAATGATGTCTCCGTGATCAACAGGGTGAAAACCGGAAGCGATCACCGAATAATTCGAGGCACATTGAATATAAATGTCATATTGGAAAGATCCCGCCTGATGAAGTCCACGCTCCGACCGACTCGTGCTCATATCCAAAATCCCGAGAGCTTTCAACTCGAGTTGTCAAACCGCTTTGATTGCCTAGAAAATTGCGTTACAGTGGACGAAATTAATAACGGGTTTGTGGAAACTGTTCAAACGGTGGGGTCTAAGTATTTTAGGCCTGGCCGTAAAAATAGACCTCAAAAACTGTCGGTCCACACTCTCGACCTTATGGCAAAACGTCGATCTATGGCACTGCAGACCTCCGTTAATGCTGAAAACTACAGGCAGCTCAATAGACAAATATGGAAGTCCCTGCGACACGACATTCGTTGCTTTAACACTAATAGTGTTAAAGAAACGATAGAGCGGAACCAAGGCTCCAAAGTGTTTGCAAGGGACATGTCTATTGGGCAAAGCCTGTTGACGAAGCTTAAGACGGAGGACGGCAGTGTAGCGTCGACGAAAGCAGAGGTTTTGAGGGAGATCGAAAGGTTCTATGGGCAGTTGTACACCTCAGTAGCCAAACCCGTTGATAGCTCGGCCAGAGACCCACGAGCTATCCTGACCCGTCACTACACCGAAGATATCCCGGACATCAGCCTCTACGAGATTAGGATGGCCCTTAAACAGCTCAAAAACAACAAGGCACCTGGCGAGGACGGAATCACAGCAGAGCTTCTGAAGGCGGGTGGAACACCGGTACTTAAAGTCCTTCAGAGACTCTTTAATTCCGTGCTGCTAGAGGGCATCACGCCTGAGGCATGGAACAGGAGTGTGGTGGTGTTGTTCTTCAAAAAAGGAGACAAAACCTTATTGAAGAACTACAGACCCATCTCACTCCTGAGCCATGTCTACAAGCTGTTTTCAAGGGTTATCACGAATCGTCTCGCACGTAGGTTTGATGACTTCCAGCCTCCCGAACAAGCCGGTTTCCGAAAAGGCTATAGTACCATAGACCACATTCATACGCTTAGGCAAATTATACAGAAGTCTGAGGAGTATAATATGCCTCTATGCTTAGCGTTTGTGGACTATGAGAAGGCCTTTGATTCGATCGAAACTTGGGCGGTGCTTCAATCTCTGCAGCGGTGCCACATAGACTATAGGTATATAGAGGTGTTAAGGTGCCTTTACAATAACGCCACCATGTCGTTCCGTGTACAGGAGCAGAACACGAAGGCGATTCCATTGCGGAGAGGTGTGAGACAGGGAGATGTCATATCTCCGAAACTGTTCACAGCGGCATTGGAAGACGCCTTCAAACTTCTGGAATGGGAAGGAATCGGCATCAATGTTAATGGCGAATACATCACACACCTCCGATTTGCCGATGATATAGTTGTTGTGGCAAAGACGCTGGACGATCTTGGCACTATGCTCGAAGACCTTGACCGAGTATCCCAACAAGTGGGTCTTAAAATGAACATGGAAAAGACGAAAATTATGTCGAACTCCCTTGTTGTACCCACTCCAGTATCCGTTGGGAACTCAACTCTCGAAGTTGTCGACGAGTACGTCTACCTGGGACAAGTGATCCAATTGGGTAGGTCCAACTTCGAGAAAGAGGTCAATCGACGAATCCAACTCGGCTGGGCAGCGTTCGGGAAATTGCGCAAGAGTGTCTTCTCATCTCATCTACCTCAGTGTCTGAAGACGAAAGTCTTCAACCAGTGTGTGTTACCAGTGATGACATACGGATCCGAAACATGGTCTCTTACTATGAGCCTTATAATGAAGCTCAAAATCACACAACGAGCGATGGAAAGGGCTATGCTGGGTGTTTCTCTACGGGATCGAATCAGAAATGAGGAGATACGTAGAAGAACTAAGGTAACGGACATAGCCTTGAGAATCAGTAAGCTCAAGTGGCAATGGGCAGGGCACATAGCGCGAAGAACTGATGGCCGTTGGGGCAGGAAAGTTCTAGATTGGAGACCCTTCGACCAGAGACGCAGCGTGGGACGTCCACCAACAAGATGGACAGACGACCTTATAAAGATCGCAGGATCAAACTGGATGCAGACCGCTAGTGATCGGTCGCTGTGGAAATCCGTGGGGGAGGCCTATGTTCAGCAGTGGACGTCCTTTGGCTGATAATGATGACTCACAATTATTTTTTCAACACACTTGCTCAAAATGACGCTTTTATTCCACCGATTTTTGGCACATAATCATAGATATTAAACACGCGTGCTTTTTCAGTATATTATTGCACTAGTGCCTTTTGCTTATTAACCCGACCAATTTACATTTGTACCCTAGTACCAAGTAGTAAGTAAGAAGATGAAGCGATATAATTTAGTCGGGTTATAACTTACACAACAAACAGTATTTATGCAAAAAATAACAGTATATACATATTTATTTCAATAAATGGTAAATTACTAAAAATAACTCAAATTCATTTAAAAATTTCCGTAATTTGTGTTTTAAATAACGAATTATTACATTTCATTCTACGTACCTACGTAGGTATTATCTAGTAGGAACAAAGAAGGGAGGATCAAAACTATATTACCCAAAAACGAATTGCTTAGGTTAGGTTAGAACTTTGAAAACCCAGTCAAGAAAATGGCCCTAGTTCATAAGTGCCATAAGCACAACACCATTGTGCCCAATAGTCATGTAGGGCCAAAAAAGCGGGGGTTCGGGGGGCGGAGCCCCCCGCCATGCAAAAAACTATGTTACCCAAAAACGAATCGCTTAGGATAGGTTAGGTTAGAACTTTGAAAACCCAGTAAAGAAATTAATGGCCCCAGTCTATAAGTTTATGGCACAACGCCTCTGGGGCAAAGCTCCCCTTTCATGTAGGCTCCTCTTGCTTCCTAAATTTTACGCACGGGCGGGACTTAAACTAGCCACCTCGCCCACTTGGGCCATTCAGCCAAGAGGTTGCTGGTTCAAGTCCCGTCCGCGCGCAAGGTTAAGGCGCGATCTAGATCGGCCGACAGCCAAGATTAAAAATGTAATAATTCGTTATTTAAAACACAAATTACGGAAATTTTTAAATGAATTTGAGTTATTTTTAGTAATTTACCATTTATTGAAATAAATATGTATATACTGTTATTTTTTGCATAAATACTGTTTGTTGTGTAAGTTATAACCCGACTAAATTATATCGCTTCATCGTCTTACTTACTACTTGGTACTAGGGTACAAATGTAAATTGGTCGGGTTAATAAGCAAAAGGCACTAGTGCAATAATATACTGAAAAAGCACGCGTGTTTAATATCTATGATTATGTGCCAAAAATCGGTGGAATAAAAGCGTCATTTTGAGCAAGTGTGTTGAAAAAATAATTGTGAGTCAGCGCCATCAAATGATATAAACAAGGTGTTGATTTGCTCAGCGACGAGCGACTATAAGATAAAGTAATGTGAGTAAATATTGGACACCAATCACATTACAATACTCTGATCCCGAAATAGTATAAACGATACTGATGCAAAAAGAAAATGAATATAACCCACAAAATCATTGTGGTAGCTAGCGACTGAGTCAAAAATCGCTGAAAACAAACTCTTCAACTTTATTATATAAATGAAAAAAATATATGTATAAATGATAAAATTTTGTTTTTCATTTAGATTTTTATTTATTTTGTGTTAAAAAAAAAGATCGTGATAGAATTGTTGTAACGGAACGCAAATTACGACGCCATATTGTTTTGTTAACTCTTCGGTTCCAGGTAGGTACGTAGGTATTATCTAGTAGGAACAAAGAAGGGAGGATCAAAACTATATTACCCAAAAACGAATTGCTTAGGTTAGGTTAGAACTTTGAAAACCCAGTCAAGAAAATGGCCCTAGTTCATAAGTGCCATAAGCACAACACCATTGTGCCCAATAGTCATGTAGGGCCAAAAAAGCGGGGGTTCGGGGGGCGGAGCCCCCCGCCATGCAAAAAACTATGTTACCCAAAAACGAATCGCTTAGGATAGGTTAGGTTAGAACTTTGAAAACCCAGTAAAGAAATTAATGGCCCCAGTCTATAAGTTTATGGCACAACGCCTCTGGGGCAAAGCTCCCCTTTCATGTAGGCTCCTCTTGCTTCCCTCCCCCTAATTTGTTGGTCCATGAACAAATTTTACATTTTTTTCCTTAACCTAACCTCAAAACTTCAAATTGATGTTTCTCGAAAACCTTAAGGTCGTTGAGTCCCCACTTCACAGGGGGGGTTCCCCTAAGCCCCCCTCCTTTCCCCTCTCTCCCCTCCCCCCTTAAATCAGCGGTCCATGTACTAAAGTTTTACCGGTTTTTCTTTTGTAATGGATCTGTTGGTATTGGAAATATAATTATCTTTACAAATCAGGATCTTGTAGGGCAATTGGCAGTACGCGTAACAAGCCCCGTAAATGGTATAAAATAGAACTATCACTGTCAATACTCGTCATCATGTTTGATACAATACAATTACACATATTTTGATTGTTCATTGCATTGCAAGGAGGTTCATTGCTTCTTATGAGAAGCAAATGTTTATCATGTATGAATAATTTCGATATCAATAATATTTTGTCTGTATTTATTGTAAGTAATAAGTAAGTAACTAAGTAATTTATCGACAATTTACAAGCACAATTAAAATTAAACTGAGGTGGCATTGTGTACCTAATATTTTAAAGCAATTGTATTCATTTGACAGTTCAAAATGTACATTATGATCTGTCAAACGGCAAAGAACAAAGCGTTTCACCATACTCTTACTAATCTGTGCGTTTCACACATCTTAAACAGTAAGTTTTGAACTGTCAAAGGAATACGATTGCTTTTCACCATATAAATAGGTACTATACCTAATAATGTTATGCTTTACACAATTCCACCTCTGATAAGGGAACGAATGATAAACGTACGTCAATCCTACCGTATAAAGTATACGTTATCTTGTTGATTTTGTAGTACTTAACTGACCACCACTTTTGAAAAAGGAAATTTTATTTTTCTCTTGGAAAACACATTTCACAAGAAAAATTACAGCTTTTATGGAATAAAAAGTTACTTACGGATGAAATGAAGTTTTTTTTTGTCTTGCCGCTATTATTTTTACACAAAATTACGGCACATTTACCCATTTTTTCCGACAGTGTTTCTCACTGAGCTCTATCACCATTTAGACCAGTCTTTCTCAAAGTTGGCGATAACGCCCCCTTGTGGGCGCTGCAGGTCTCAAGAGGGGTGGTCTGGTAAGAGACCCAGAAAGAAAATGTTTTTTTTTGCTAGGAGCTTTATTTAGCTAGGAGGCCTCTAGAGAACAACGACCGCAAGAGCTCTCGACTCTCAACAACAACATGTGAACATCAACTAATATGAATTAAAAGATTGCTCAAACTCGGTTCTATATTTCTCTCCGCGTAGTTCGTATATCTGTCCTATTTTATTGAATATAGAAAAAATGAAAATCACGTCAATCGGTCGCTCCGTTTCGTAACGAAAGTAGACACAAACAAACAAATAAAAATGCAACAGACACACTTTCGCTTTTTAATAGTTATTAGTACTCGTAGATATCTATCATGTTTTAACAAGTTTTTGTTAAATAACCCGAATTGTGCATTCCTGTATCAGTTGGCTGGTTCATTGAATGCTTGTTCGGACTTGTTGAGTACGATTGAGCGTCGAATGAGATAAACGAGTTTATGCATGTTTGTTTTATTCCTGTCGGTGCGTGCTGCTTAAGCATTCCTATATAAACAATGTAATATTTATTTTATTTTCATTTGTGCTTACGCGCGCAATAGATGAGCAGTACTTACGCCTCCTCTACACTACTCGCGAAGTTGAATGTATTTCTCAAAGCAAAACAATGTCGGAAGTAAAAAAGAAGAGACGGCAATACTGTGCGGAATATATTAAATTCGGATTTATTGAAAATCCCACAAACCCATCGTCGCCTTTGTGTCTTCCATGTCTAAAAACATTTTCGAATGAAGCAATGAAGCCTTCAAGGCTGCAAAATCATTTGAATAAAATGCATCCAGATAAGAAAGACAAGAATGTAGCATATTTTCAAGACCTAGAGAAGAAGCATAATACTCAGCCAAGTGTAGCAAAACTATTTTCGGCGGCTGCCAAACAAGATGACGACGGACTTCGAGCTTCGTACAATATCTCTTTGTTAATTGCTCAAAAAGGCAAACTACATAACATCGGAGAAGATTAATATTGCCAACAATAAATGAAGTAATAACTACTGTGCTCATAAACCGGCCGCAGATATTATCCGAAAAATTCCTTTGAGTAATAATTCTGTGCAAAGACGAATGGATGAAAACATTGAAGAATTATTGTGCTATCACCTGAGGACAAGTCAATTCTCAATTCAGCTCGATGAGTCCACTTTACCAACTAATGAAGCATTGTTGTTGTCTTACGTGAGGTTTATTAAAGATGAGAAAATATGTGAAGAACTATTATTTGCTAGAAATTTAGAGACCGATACAAAAGGGGAAACCATATTCAATAGGTACATTGGAAAAGTTTTGCGATGAGAAAGAGATTCCTTTGAAAAATCTTATTTCAGTTGCTACAGATGGCGCTCTAGCTATGACAGGGTGCCATAAAGGCTTCATAGCGTATTTAAAAAATTAAAATTCCAGATGTCCTTGGTGTACATTGCGTTATTCATAGACAACATTTAGTTGCTAGAAACTTAAGTGAAAAACTATTTCAATCTCTGCAATATGTTATCAAAGCAGTCAATAAAATCCGCAACAGCTCTTTGAATGATAGATTATTTTATCAGCTTTGTGTTACTAATGACGAGGATTTCATACACGTTGTTTCTTACTGAAGTTCGTTGGCTATCAAGAGGCAATTGTCAGACTCGATTTTACAACCTGTTTGACTCTGTTATAGAGTTCTTGGAAACTTAAGATACAGAATTGCACGACAAGCTCATAACATCAAAAAATGATATTACATCAAAGAATGATATTGCTTAGGTACATGACAGACCTCTATAAATTGTTCAACGACATTAATCTCCAACTGCAAGGCGATAAACTAAATTTAATTAAAACAAAAAACGTCGTTGCTGCTTTCGCAGCCAAACTGCTTGTACACAAAAAGAATCTGGGCAGACGTGAGTTTCACAATTGTACCCTGGATTGTGGTCAATCGTTCAACGATTCTTGAAGGCATTCCCATCGTCATATTTGTGTGAACGTGGATTTAGTGCTGTGACAACACTGCTTACTAAAAAGAGAAATCGAAATCGTTTGCTTGTTACCGAACGTGGCGACTTGCGACTGTTCTTGAGTAAATTGGAACCTGATATCAACAAACTTATTAAACAGAATCAGATTCATCCTTCACATTAGTTTTTATATAAGTATTGATTATTTTAGTTATATTTTTTTAATATGAGATACTCTGTTTTAATACTATAAAGTTGCGTTTCAATAATCATTCTTATTGGCAGGTGGAGCCCGTAAGAGTTAACTTGAGACCTAAGCGCCGTTGTATGTTACCTACTGCGCTCAGGTTTCAAGTTGCGGGTTATAGTAAAAGTTTCGTTTAGGGTTCTCCGTTAATATACATATATAGGTCACAATAATTAATTAATTAAATTTGAAGTTATAGTGGTTTTTAAGTAGGTGAAAAAATGGGGGCGCTTAAAAAATATTTATTCTCAAAGTGGGCAGTAGACTAAATAAGTTTGGGAACCACTGATTTAGACATACTCTTACTAATCTGTGCCATACTGACAAGACGTCACCTGTAAGTGGGGCCAAAAAGCCCGCTTCGTAGCCAAGGGGGCACAAACAAGCTAAATTGCGCGTCCAGTGGTTTATTCGTCCAAGTCTAAGGCATCTGCTACTTTACCAGTTACCACCAAGTGGGCGTGGTACCAGTTACCACCTCCTGGATAAGCATGGCCATTGTAATGTTAGAATTATGATTTATTTTAAAAATTAATACTGGCTGTAAGGGTTTAGCTCAAGCCGTGAAATAAATTTAAAAAATATCATGGGGGCAGTGTTGCCACCTTAGCCCTTTTAGGGCTAGATCCAGCTCTTTTTACTATATGCGAACTCGTTGTTAAATGATTTAACCCGGAAAGGGCTATCTAGTTCTTTTCATTAAATTGAAAATCTTAAATTATCTATCATCTAACATAACTTTCGCGACTTATTGACCTACGATTAGACATAACAAAACTAATGGGAATCCGAACCGATAACGCCTCTGTAATGGTAGGAATAAATAATGGGGGGATCCAAATTCTGGAAAAAGAATATAACTATCCCCATTTAGTTTTGAATAGGTGCGTTTGCCACTCCATACAGTTGGCTGCATCACACGCTTCGCAAAAGACCATTTCACGTAACGGTTTTGTCTATCTCCAAATGTGGGAATAATTTGAAATATACTATCAAATTGACGAAAAATACTATAGATTTCAATGTGCCAGATGGCACATTGAAATCTGTATGTTTCTTCTGTCTGCCATTTGTTAATGTTTTTTATTGTTTTTTTTATTCTTTTGTTTTGTTTAAATATGAATTATTTTAGTTTATTCGTTACCTAAATAATATTTTAAATGTTTAAACCTCTTTGATTGATTAAATCTACAAAATTTGTTCGAGTTTGAAAATATAATATTTTTATTAAAACCAAAATTAAACAAATAATTGAAATCAGTATAAAGGTGTTTTATTAGCTTTTTTACAGCAAGGCTGAGTAATTTTGTGCTCCATCTAGCCCTATCTAGCCCTTTTTAGGGTTCCGTAGCCAAATGGCAAAAAACGGAACCCTTATAGTTTCGTCAAGTCTGTCTGTCTGTCTGTCTGTCCGTCCGTATGTCACAGCCATTTTATTTTGTAACTATAAGCATCACACTGTAGAAATTTGGTAGGAAGATGTACCTATCCTGTTAACCGCTTTACGATTCTTATACAAAAAATAAAATATAATAATGGGGCTACCAATATACTATTCTACATAATATACATAAAACTAAAACCAAAAAACATTTTTTTAGTCAAACCTATGCGTGTCAACAATATAATGTGGTATTTTACTAGTATTGTGTCTATTGTGTTTTAGGTCTTTTAAAATGACATCGAGGTTCCTAAAACCATTTTCTTTTAAAGTCTAACGTTGCATAGCTAGACGTTTCCAAAGTGTTAAAATGGGCGTCCCCCCCCATCTAAATATTTAATGTAGGTCTTAACAAATACTTTCAACGAAAATTGGTTCGGACGAGATCGAACGAGAAGTTTTTGAGATATAGCACATTTTCAACAACCGCAAACATAACTTTGTACTTCATACAAACACTATGAAAAACAGAGTTAGGTATATTTGCTGCCAACAATATAATGTGGTATTTTACTAGTTAATGTTGGCACGGAACCCTCAGTGCGCGATTCCGACTCGCACTTGGCCGGTTTTTTGCTTCTTCAACAGCCCCAATTACTAAGACTAAGGTGGCAACACTGCATGGGGAACTTCTTGAAATGGCTTGAAAGGGCTAGAACCCAGAGCCGTTTAAACTAATTAATAAAAATAAAAAAGACTTCTTGACTTGAAAAGGCGCGTGTACCAAGAGTTTGTGGTTGTGATATAAATATTGTACTTGAGAATAAAATGTTAAAACTGTGTAGGTATCTGTTATTAAGATAAGGAGATATTGCCTACTTGCTGTTATAATGGATTCTATACATTACATGGATATACAAAGGTAATTATGAGTTTTCATTTTATCTGCCTCTGCCACACTAGTACATACTCTCGACAAAGATACTGGAATTACTACATTTCAGAAGTGTTATAATTGGACACTTGCAGTGTTATTTGGTAGGTACCAAGCAAAATTATGCATTGAGTACAAAGATAATATACTAACTACCTACTTCTTTCGTATGTATGATTTCATTTTCATTTCAATAATAATAAGCACAACTAGCAGTCAGTTGGTAGAACTATGTGGTGAAAATTTACAAATTACCTAGACTTGATTCAGCTCATTTGGATACAATTGAATCTTTGGATTTAACTTATGAGTAGCAATGCACTGGACTTGAGTTTTGTCTGGTAAAATAAAATCACAAATTTAATATTATTTATACATATTTTACAGTTAAGGCTCTTTTAACTTTACTAGCTAAATAATTACTAACTTTTAATATTCATTTGAGAATAAGAACTAATGCCTGGGTCATGAATTTCAGACGCAATGAGGAGTCAATGCGCATCATTATGATAATTGCCCTGGGTGTCTGATGACGAGACAACACAGATGATGATTGGCAATGGGAAGTAAATAAGTGGCGCAATCCAGTCCAGTCCATTGAGATTTGAGTGAAGTAGATATTGCTATGAAAGAGAACAAATGATGTGTTAAAGAAGTCATAAAAGTATAGTAGTCATTAAAGATGTCACAGTAAGGAAAGAGATCATACATTGCAATTGTTGATATCATAATGCCTGAGGTTCATGAAGATGGCAGCTTCGTATTGGACATTACTAGTTAATGATGATAAGAATTTGTTGTATTCTTGTAAAACTGATAATATCATGACAACTATCACAATGAAAAATAAATTATTATTGTTGAAAAGTAATCTTTTGGTGACCAAATGAAATTCACTGATATGAAGAGACATAAAAATCATTACTTTTGCCAATGATTTTGTAAATAAAGACAACAATTATGATTGTAATAAACTAATAATTATGATACCAAAGATTCCCATAATTAGCTTATTATTATTGGTTATGAGTATTCTTTTAGGATACAAATATGAATGATATATATATATATATATATATATATATATATATATATATATATATCATTCATATTTGTGTATGGGCAAACCATTGATAGAATCAAGGTCAAGGAAAACTCATACAGTTACAAGAGGACTAAATGGCAAATAATAGAAACTATAGTAAATGATTAATTCATTAAAATTGATGTTATGTAATGGGAATTAAAAAGCTCAAGAACTGTCAATTCAGCCAACTGTAAAGGACATTTCTGGCTAGATTTAAGTGGATTCTTTGGAGTAAATTATCATAGCAGTTCTAGTGATCTGCACATTCTTATTTTTTTTTTACTTGCCTATCTTAGTTCATGTTTGCTTGACATGTAAAGCTATAATGGCATGCCAGTAACAATATTCTAAATAAATGACTGATTCATGACTTGTGACTTGCCTCTGACATAAAAACCCTTAAATATTATATAATAATGTGTATTTTGTGCAATGCAAGATTTATTCATTTGTAGCATGTAGATACTTTTTGAACAGACTATATTGCAGAATAGCCTAATCATATTCTTAAAGTGCTTTACTTTTATAAAGAGCTTTGGTTAATTTCTGCAAGGCATAGTAGCCATATTTTATATTTTGTTTTTATATTTCAGTTGATTAAAACCAAAATGCTAAGAACCCTTAAGTTTTTGTCTCATAGTGTGCCAAAATTTTAAAAATATGTTTTAATCTTAAAAGGCCACACATATTAACTGTAATACTGTAATGTAAAAGGTAATTTAATGTTATTATGTGTCCTGATAGTTTTATATAGGATATGATGTCAGCGAATAAGAGATCTACATAATTATGTGAAATGAACTCTGGATGATTAGTGTAAATCTGTAAAGCAGGTCAGAGAGCTTGTTCTTAAATTTAGGCAAGGTATCGTGGAAAATGTCTAGATCCTTAGTGCAAATCGTTATATTGAGAGCAACATCAGGAGCTCTATTTTTGAATCACTCGCTTAAATAAGGCGTGTGAAAGTCGTTTGAAAACAAATTAAAAATCAATGAAACTCACGCAAAATATAGACAGGTATGTACTCACAAAAATCAGCTATGTTTTTTCAAATCACTTTTGCGTGAAACTATAGGTACTAGTTTTCATTGGGAAATCGAACATTAATCAATGAATTTCCCAGGAAGGGCCCAGGGCCCTTATTTTTGAATCACTCGCGTCAAGATGGCGTGTGATATTTATTGTTTAATGCCCCATTTTCCAATGAAAATTAGTATAAAAACACGTGGAAGGGATTTGAAAAAAGATAAATGAATTTTGTGATTACCAACGCTAATATTTTGCGTGTTTTTCATTGATTTTTAATTTGTTTTCAAACGACTTTCACACGCCATATTCAAGCGAGTGATTCAAAAATAGAGCTCCTGACGAGAGACGCATGATGGCCTAGGTTGGTTCGAATACGAGGTAAAGCAAAAGTATTTATAAAGAGTAACGAGGGAGACGAGCTGGTACTGTTAGTATGGTACGTTTAACGAGATCGGACGACAGACGACTGTGCTCGACGACTACCTACGCAATTAATTAATCAATTTAAACATTATTGCACTATAAGTATTAAAATTGGCGGACTTAGTGCCATTCTCTCTTCTCTTAAGGCATTCTCTACCAGTCAACCACTTGGGAATGCAGAGTACAACCAATTTATATCTTAATACTTTAAAAGTGGTAGGTATAGGCTAGCGCCTAGTCAGCGTAACAAACAGATACATATCGATTCTGTGTCTGACAGTCACATTTTACAAGTGTTATTAAATTTTAGACAAAAAAGTTTTGAGTCAAGTTTCGCTATTTCCTGTTTTACTTTTTTTTGTTGGTATTTTGTGTATCTGATTATTAGAGAGACAGTGATACAAAAATAAATGCTTTAGAGATATGAAATTAATAAGGGTTGTACAATATTTTTCGTAAAAAAAAGAGAGAGACCGCCATGTCCTCTACCTCCATGGTCGATGGCGCTGGTTTCAAGCGTCGCCATCTCGTGAGGTTCTGGGTTCGATTCCCGGTCGGGTCAATGTAGAAAACGATATGTCTCGGGTCTGGGTGTTGTGGTACCATCTTTGTTTCCGATTTCCATAACACAAGTGCTTTAGCTACTTAACTTGGGATCGGAGCAATGTGTAACGTCATGTTGTCAAATATTTATTTATTATGTATTTATTTATTTATATCGATATCAAAATATAAACGATGTCAGCCTGCTTGTACGAATACTTTTGTTCTCTTTAGGGACGAGACATGTTGGGACGAGATTTGTCTATAATTGTTTAATTGTCTATCGTATAGTTTTAGAGCTTCAGTAAAAGATTCAGGATCTTAACACGTTTATCAAAAACGCTAATACCTAAGTACGTCTTTGTTTGTTGCATTCCCTAATTTTTGTGATGATTTTATTGCATCAGTGTAATAGTTACAGTTCCGTATGTAAAAAAAAAACTATGAATACTTTTCATATAGTTTTGTATAGTGTTACGTACGTAGGTACGTTTTATGTTTGTATGCTTAAGTAACTACTTACCTACGAATGTTAAAATGATTTGAATTAAGCTTGATACCATTGTTGATATCTAAGGTTGTTTGATTCTTTCTTTTGAGAAAAGTTTGTCAGTTTTCCACTGCTTAAGCAGCTTTCCCTATTAATAAGTTTGATTTTGCATTTATTGTACGGACAACAGCACGTCAAGGTAAACGCTGCGGTATCTTATGGAGTTGTAATACTTGTAATAAGTGCTAGTTTGCAATAAAAGTGGATAACCTGATGTGCTGTCGACTGTACATTAATAATTGTAAATCAGTGTTGAATAAGGATAACGAGTTAGTACAGTAAGCATAACATAAGTCATAGAAGTTGGTATGCGCTGCGTTTGTTTTTTTACTGTAATGACTGTTTACATGTGCAAAGCAAATGTTTCGCCAGTTACTATTGGAAACTAATGAATGTTTTTCAATTATTGTTTTCGGAAAGGCAAACTTTGGTTTTGTACTTAAATAAGTTCACATACCTTAACATGTGGTCAATGCATGATGGACAGGAGCAGGAACCTTTAACTATTTGATAAAATGTTTATTGAACTGTTACGTTAACTTTGCGAATACTTACTAATAGGTAGGTACTTTACTTATACTTGTGACAAGACGTGACTAATCACATAATCTTTTTAAGAGTATTAATTATGTTAAATATACTTAAGTACTTGATTTTAAAAATATTTGGAAGGAAGAAGTTCAAACTTTAAAGAAAGTTATCAAAACATACATATTTTGTGGCTTTGTTTTGATACATGTAGACAACAATATATACTAATATGGATGGGTTAACTACAGGCAAAATCTTGGTTAAATCTTATTTTTATGAATATCTAACAATTAACTGAGCTACGGTTTTGTGTTTCTATCGCGTTGAGGTTATAACTTTGTTTACATTCTATAAATAGCCTCGAGTTGGTCGAGCGGCACTTTGGTTTACGTTTTTGTTTTGATCCTTTGTATTTTGACGTAAATATGCTTACTCGCAAGGCCTGCGCTCGCCAGGAGGAGTCCAAGCTCAGGATGGCTTTGAGCGAACTACAGGCGGCCAAGGAGTCGATCGAAAAACTGCATAGGGAAAGAGATGACAATGAAAGGGAAATGCTAGGTGAGTTTGATAGGAACGCTAAACTAAGAAAAGAGATGGCCGAGCTGCACACCAACTATAACTTGGTAGTTAAAGAACGGGACCAATTGAAATTGGTGATAGAAGGGTTCGGTGAGTGCTGTGAGGAGTATGAACAGAACCTGAAACGCATATCTGTTCTTGAACAAGATCTTGGTGATGCCCATGATTATATCAACCAGCTGGAGACCGAGAAACAGGACCAAATAAACAGCCAAACCACCCTTCTATTTAATAAGTTGGTTGGTAGTGCGCCCAGCCTGACGACAGCTGCACCTAGTAATCAACCAATTTTGACAATAGATTTAACTCATGACACACCTTCTAAAGGTATTACTAAGTGCAGCAAAAATAAGTTTAAGAAATATGTTAGAATAAACCGTTTCATAAAAAAAACTAATAAATTAATCAAAAAACAAAAATCCTTACACACTAAAGTAAAATACATCAATGAGCGGAGACAACTTGGAGATGAACTGGATATGTATTCTTTAATTTTAGAACAAAATGTAGGTAAATATGAGAAAGATGTTATGAGTTTAGAATGTCAAATTAGGGAACTTAAGCAGTCATTAAAAATAATGACTGAAACTTATAATTGTACTAAAAAGGAGTGTGGTGAACATATCCAGGCTTTGACAAATATAATAGCTTCCTGTGAATGTAACTCTTCACATGTAATTTCAAAAAACTCCATTGATATCTCTGGAAATGAGTCATCACAACTCACCAATAAGATTACTAGAACTAAGTGTAATGTGAACCCTTCCTGTTCTCAACCCAGTGGATCGCTAAGCAAGTCTGTTAAAAATATAGTTTTGTTTAGTGATCAGATTGGGAAAAACATGGGTCACTTATTATCAAAATACATGGGACAAAATGTGATCAACCATTGCATGCCAGGGGCATCATATTTAGAAATAGTTCAGAAAGTGCTTTCTTATGAGTTTCAAGAAAATTCAGATGTAATTATTTTCATAGGAAACAGAGGTAATATGAACAAGAAAAACCTAAATACATACTTTGACAGTTTAAGAAAATTAAATGTGAATAAAACAATATTGTTTACATTACCTTACAGTAGTGGATTGCCAGACGAAGAAAATGATTTAAGATATAAAATTAATTTGCAACTGCATAAATTGACATTATATGAGGTGAATAAATTCCACCTACTTGACATGAATAATTATTTTAAAAACAAAGTGTATTTGACGCGAGATAATTATTATGTTAATAATTATTTCAAACGACAGATAGCAATGTCGCTATCATATTATTTTGACTATTCAGCCAAGAACTTGGCTACCAAATCTGCTTTTATTGAGCAGATTATTGACATGAATATTCAACCATTGGAATCAGTTCCAATAACAAACAATCATTTAAATTAGTAGATCAGACAATAGAGGATAACTCTTGCTTATCAGAAATTGTAGAATCAAATCAATTAAATATAGTACATCAAAATATTCAAGGCTTTTCTGGAAAAGATTTGGAAATTGAATTGTTTTTAAATAAAATGAATATTCATGTTCTCTGCATAACTGAGCACTGGCTCAAGCAGCATGAACTGATGTTATCGATAGATAATTATAATCTTATTAGTTCGTTCACTAGGGAGACTGCCATTCGCGGCGGGACACTTATATTAATTAATAATAAACTAAAATGTAAAGAGCGAAAAGACATAGTGTCTCTCACTATTGAGCGAACAATTGAGATATCGTGTGCGGAGCTGGACGACTACATTATTGTCTGTGTTTATAGACCCCCAAGTGGAAACTTTAAATTATTTGAATCTGTAATGGAAAATGTGTTAAACAAAATATGTAAAACTACAAAGAAAGTAGTTGTATGTGGAGATTTCAATGTGGACATTATAGATATTACGGAGGAAAATCGCGTTCGGTTTTTGAGCATTTTCAAATCATTTGACCTCACTCCGATTTTCGCTGAGCCCACTAGAGTAACTCCTACAACAGCTACTTGCTTAGATAATATTCTCTGCAACTGTAAAATCATCAAACAATCTATTATTAATTTTGTAAAAACGGATCATTGCGGTCAGATAGTTACACTACAGAACCGTTTTATTCCACCCCGTCTAGAAATCAAATGCAGGCCGGTCACTGCATCTCGTAAGGACAAATTTAAAAACCTTGTAAGTGATAAAATACCGTCTATACCCTTTGATAAAAAAAATGCTAGTGACTTGTATGAACAATTATTTCAGGTAGTTAAAAAACAATTTGATATTACTTTCCCTCAAAAGAAAATACTTATCAATAACTGTAAACCGAAATTCAGTGACTGGGCTACACGAGGAGTTTATACAAGTAGGAAAAAAATGTTTGAATTGTATAACAAAAAAGCATATAGAAAGGATCTATCGTTTCATGAGTACGTTAAAAGGTACTCAAAAATTTTCAAAAGAGTTTGCTATGTAGCTAAGTCGAATTACATACGCGATAAAATTAAAAAATCTAGTAATAAAATCAAAGAAACATGGAATATTATAAATAAAGAAACATGTAAAACGAAATCTCATGATAACAAATTTAGTCTAGAAATAAACAACAAGCTTATTAAATCTGATGACGAGGTAGCAAACGCTTTTGAGGATTACTTCTGTAACATTCCTATAGAGACGACTAAACAGTTGAGTTCTTGCTCAAGTCACGCGAAATCATTACTTGTGTCGAGTGTTCATAAGTGCGAATCCTCATTTAAATTCAGAAATATTAGTCCTTTAGACATCATAAAAACATTTAAAGAATTAAAACAAAAGAAAACAGAGGATAAATCGGGTATATCAATAGACACAATAAAACCCATTATACCTCTAATAGCTCCTTACTTATCTTATATCTTTAATGAATGTATTGACCAAAATCAGTTTCCAAATTTATTGAAACATAGTAAGGTTGTCCCTTTATTTAAATCGGGAGACAAAAGTGACCCCAGCAATTTTAGGCCTATTTCAATATTACCCACAATAAGTAAAATTTTTGAAAAACTAATTTATAATCAATTGCTTTCCCATTTTAAACTTAATAATTTACTACACGAAAAACAGTTTGGGTTCTCTAAAGGTAGAAATACAACTGATGCCGGAGTAGCACTCATCAGACACATTCTTGATGCTTATGAAGACAAACATGATGCCGTAGGTGTATTCTGTGATTTATCAAAGGCGTTTGATTGTGTAGACCATCAGACACTGCTCATTAAGTTAGAACACTATGGTGTCTCGGAAAACTCATTTAAGTTGTTAAGTTCGTACTTATCAGGTAGAATACAATCAGTTAACATAAATGGTACCTACTCTTCCGGAGCCCCTCTTCAAATGGGGGTCCCCCAGGGCTCAATATTGGGGCCTTTACTTTTCCTGATATATGTAAACGACCTGCCATTTTATTCCACAAATCTTTGTGAGATAGTTCTGTTTGCTGATGATACTTCTTTGATTTTTAAAATGAAAAGACATGAAGAAAATTTTGACGAAGTAAACAATACTCTCTCCAAAGTATTGAATTGGTTCACCACCAATAACTTGTTGCTGAATGCTAGTAAAACTAAATGTGTAAAATTCACTTTGCGTAATGTAAAGCAACTTACACCAAATATTGTACTAAATGGTAATAATCTAGTTTTAATAGACTCCACTGTATTTCTGGGCATTACACTTGACTCAAAATTACAGTGGGGACCTCATATTGAAGCCCTAGCTAGGAGGCTAAGCTCGGCTGCCTTTGCAGTTAGAAAAATAAGGTATCTCACTGATGTTGAAACGGCGAGGCTTGTGTATTTTAGTTACTTCCACAGTATTATGTCTTACGGTCTCTTCTCTTGTGGGGTTCTGCTGCAGACATTGATACCATATTTATTTTGCAGAAAAGAGCCATTCGTGCTATTTATAAACTAAGTCCTCGTGACTCCCTGAGAGAGGTCTTTAAGAAAATCAACATATTAACTGTGGCTTCTCAATACATTTTTGACAATATAATGTACGTCCGTAAAAATTTAGATTATTTCATGAAGAAGAGCGACATTCACTCATATAACACAAGAAATAAACACAAGCTTGTCGTTCCTAACTTCAGATTAGTTAAAACTAGTAATTCGTTCATGGGAAATTGTATAAAATTCTTTAATAATATACCACACAATCTTGTCGAATTGCCGGTTGATAAATTTAAGAAACACGTTAAAAACACGCTTATGTCTAAAGGCTATTATAAGGTTCAAGACTATCTGAACGACACGAATATGTGGTCTGTCCAGCCTGCACCGACTGATGTACTTACCTTTGATGATTTTGATTTTACGGCAGCTAGTGGTGACTGAGTTTGTTCCGGCGTTTCTTCTCAGCACTTGCCTAATTGTCTGTGTTCTGTCTCGAAGCGCTGGTAGGGCCCAAAAGATAAGGAGACATGATTCGGCCCCTTCAGGGCACAATTATTTTTATTTTATTTTTCACTGTACATTTGACGTTCATAAGTGGCATATTGTGTCCTAAATTGAATAAATATTTTTTTGATTTTGATTTGATTTTGAATAAGATCCGGGTAAGACGGCGCGATCAGCTCGCTTCACTTAATTCTCCACTTTAATTGCATTGTTTTCTTCAAAAGCACAAATTATTATGACAATTCCACCACACAATCACAATAATTGACCCAAAAACCAATAACTAAAACGAAGAAATAAGGTCCGTCCTTCCCTTTTCGTTTCCCGCGCAAAACTCCTATTAGCTCGTTGTCGATCTCTTGGCTGTGTGATTGTCTGATCTGACTATTCGCAAGGCTGTGCTAGTGTGGTGACGTGTGTTTGGTTTGGATAATCGAACACTCTACTGTCGTGTTTTGCCTATTTATTAATAAGAAAATATATAAAAATAATGCTTATAATTGTATAATACTGAAGAAAGTTGATATTCATGTATATTTCTTAAAATAGAGGGATATTTACTGTGAAATATAAAGGCGGTACGGTATGGTCTTTGCAACTATGAATTAAAAAAAACTTAATGTCATTCTCTTGCAACTTGGGGTTTGTTGTGAGCAAATCACAACAAAAATATTAATTCCAAGAAATGAATGATTTACATGTGTTTGACCCACTTGAGTTTTTTACAAATGCATTGCATTCCGGGTTATAAGCTGCAAATAGTTAAGTGTGTTGGAATGTATATTAATAGAACAGAAGGTAAGTAGTATACCAAACGAAGCTTATTTTCTAACATTCATTGGTGATGATAGTTATTAACCTTGAATCTTTTTGCCTCCAGTGACTCTTGCATGATGCAGGATGCAAGTTGATTAGGATCATGGAGATGAGTTACAATTTGCCTATTGTAAACTTACTGCTATGGATTCGATATGGATGGTGAGATAATAGAGGTTAACGAAATGTTTTAATGTCATTGAAGAATGTTGTGTTGTTGCTAAGCTTGCCAATGATCGGTAGTATATAAGTATGTAGTGAATTGGTCTTGTTATGTAGGTTATGTGTATACCAAATAAAGCAAAATTACTTCAACAATAACATTATTTTTATTTTCACTCGTGATTTTTATTAATACTGAAGAAATTATATAAATATTTTTTACTTGCTATTAGTTTATTAGTTCAAGGAAATATTTATAGTACCTGCCAACTTAAATATTGTTTAAATATGTAAAATTTAATAAACATTGATAAGTTAAAAAAAAATGTAAAACATAAGTCAACATTTAAAATAAAATACTCTTTATTGTAACATCAAAAGCTGCCCTTAAGGTTTCTAATGATTCTGTACTCACTGTTCCTTGCCATTTTATGCCGGTACTCTGCTTGATTTCCAGGCTAAGGGTTGCAAGGGGATTGTTATGAAAGAAAACCAATGCTTATGTGCGTTGTTTATCAGCTGAAATAAAATAATGTTTATTATTTCCAATACCTTAGATAGGTTTCATTCAACTGTGTAAACTTAAATGATGTTTATGGTTTTTATATTACCTTACACTCTATATTTGCGATATATACACTGTATTTATAAATAAGTGACAAAGATTGTAATACATTATGATATACCCATTATTTATTACATATTTACATTCGGTTTTGGAAACAGAACCTTTCTTGCAGTAATTTGTAACCTCACGAAATTTTGAAATGCCGTCAAATTTAACATTTACGATCGCAAACCCAAAGAAATTATATGCAGACACCACGTGGCAGACACATATTTTATCCAATTAGGCATGTAATTAACACTGAATTATAAAAAAAAAACTATAAAAAGCCTTAATAACAGCAACGAAATACTAGCTTTTCGTTTGACATTAAAAATCGTAGCCGTTTGTCGAAGATGTCGTCGGAACTGTAGGCTGTTTAACTTAGAGAATACCTACCAAATTCATAGAAACAATGTCAAACTCATGATTCCTAATTACGCCGTTCACAGCCGTGCGGCGCTAGTTTCGAACAGCGTTGTAAAGTAAAAAAGTAAATTAGAGAATACCTACCAAACACGCGTTCTCCACTGTAACAGAAGCTGCAATCAAGGTTTATACGATGTTTGCGCTTAGAGAATAGCACTGGGAATTACTACAGTAAGTAATAAACCCTTGACTGCTGTTGATGATCGTGACATGCTTAGTATTTATGTATTATTATTATTATGTATTACCCGGTTATTAAGGAAAGATTATGCCTCGAAAACATAAGGTCCAATAGAAAAATAGAAACAAAATATGTTTGTCAATAATACTTATTACTTTATATAAATGTAATTATAAATGTGTAATACCTCAACACCCGAGCGGTCGCATGCGACCGCATAACAATTGTGTCTCGTTCACATACGCTTGAGGGATTATATGAGTTTCAGGTACACAGAAAAGTATATTTTTTTATTAATTTGGCTTAAATTATAAGCTACTTGGTAAAACTAGATGTCTTTTCTTATAACTCAGGTGTTCTTTATAAAGAACAGTAGTATTAACCGAGTTAAAATGTAGTAATCATATATAAGGACGTGTACATTATTGAAGTGTATAGTAATGTTTTTTTTTAGATCACTAAAGACGTGTACATCCGGCCGTCTGAGCCAGGCTTCTAGAGAGATCTAGCATATCTAGGCTGATAACGAATCGTTAGTGACGCTGATATATCCAGGTTTCATCGTTTGTGACGCAATAGTTTTCTTGGAAAATCAAAAAAACTAGGCTCAGACAGCCAGAATTTCGCATTTTCTGACTTTCCAGATCTCAACTATCAGACGGTTTCAGGGCGCTGTTTCTTATAAAATGTGATGTGACGCGTAAGTGACGGTCATCTGAAGTAGTTCCATCCATTTTAATCCAGTATTTTTTGAGAAATCTTGATAAACGTGTGGCTCAGACAGCCTGATATCCGGTCGTATGAGCCAACTTGTTTTTCTCTATATTTCACGAAATGTTATGTTTCGAACAAATGTTTTTAGAATTTACTGATGTGACGACGTTAGTGACAGCTCTCGACCAGATTTGAACCTTCGTGACGCACGCGTTTTGGAGAAATTGAGAAAAAGCTGCTGGCTCAGACAGCCGGATGCTGGCTGTCTGAGCCACCTAGTTCTACCACTTCCAGGTGTTGTACGAAGCTGAAAACTCATCTAATCTGATGTGACGCGGCCTTTAAGTACAAAAAATCGTAAGTGACGGCTCTATATGCCGCTAATCAAAAGTTATAAGCATTTCCAATGTTTCCCATACATTGATGCATTTGGGTGGCCAAACTTCGCACATTTTATGGGAACGGAAAGACAATTTAGTAGAAAATGTAAGCTAAAGCCCCTCATATCAAGGCGGATGCTTTCTCCTGCTACCTATTTAAATATTTTATTACGTAGTCAATAACTACGCCGATGAAGGAAATATGTTAATTATTTATGGTCTCAGGTATTTCAAGTATTTATTTGAAAACAACCGCTTGTTTCAGTAAGGTACTACAATATTAGAAAATTTTGATAAAGTACATACTACTTACATATTCCTCGACTCTTCCCATGTGATTATGGCCCACTTGGGACAAAATGGAAAAAAAAACAATATAAATACTAACTTCATTATGCAAGTCGTTTCCTTTTTTTGTTTGGATGGAAATTTAGTAATTCATCAACTCGTCCCACCATGCCTATAAAGTATTTGGGACGAAATGCAGAAAATTAAAGATATATTTACATTCTGCAGCTCGTTCTCAGTAATTCTTTAACTTGCTCAACGTTTATATGGAGGCTTTTATTTTTCATTACTAGTTTAAATGAGATGTACTTACCAAGATCATATTTTATCAGATCATGTACAGGCTCATATTTTATTCACCATTTTAAAAATTAGGAATATGCTATCAAATAAAAGAAAATATGTAAATGAGAACTTTAAAAAACTTTTTAATCACTGTTAATTCGACATGCAAGATAGCGTCAGACGAAAAAGTTGACATTTACAGTGATGACAGTTGCTGAAAAAAATCCACATTACTGATTAGTGATTGATTTACTGACAAGGAAAACCTGCACTTTCGAAATGAATCATTAAAAAACGCAATCAAATATTTTTTTGGTGATGATATTGGGCTAGTTATACTAAAAGGGGGCACAAAGACTTATGACAACAATCAGGCATGTTTTGACATAAGCTCCAGACTCAGAACTCAGTCAGCAGATCAGAATTTAGTTAGACTACTTACTACTTTTACTAGGCGTAGTCAGCGTTCTCTTGAAAAAAGCTAGGCTCCAGGCTGACTAGGCATACTCAGCGCTTTGCACTTACTTTTTTACTCGGCGTTTAGATAGCTGTTTACTGATAATTCTGATCACACCCAATGTCTCAAAATTACGATGTGGAAGTCTCCTGTTGTTGATATTTTAGTAAATAAAAAAGTTATTTTACGGATTGTTTCTGGTGTAGCATTAATACAAATAGTAGCTCATCAATGATTCCCATATAATGTCTGCGTCTTATTTTGGACGAGATGCAAATAATTTAATCAAATGACTTTTTCAACGTGATTTAAAGTAACCAATATGTTAAAACTATCAAATTGAGTATATTCAGAATACAATTGTAGTTATATGAAAGGAAACCCTTTTACAGATTACAAGTAAAATATAACAGTTCCAAAACACTAGATATTATTTCATTCTTTTCGTAAGTTGGTCCCTACGCACCTCTCTTATCGCCATATCCATATAAGTAACAATTACTTACTTACATTTTTATTTATTATGTATACATTTTGTAAGATACATATTTAAACTTTCTTGTTAAATTCAATAAAAATCTTTTGAACTATAAAAATAAATTATATTAAGTGGATCATTACTTTAAATCCTACATATTTTTTTTATATATGATCAGCCATTTGACAACTATCACACCTGGTGGTAAGTGATGATGTCGTCGAGGATGGATATGTCTGATTAGTAATAGCTTAATCACTCTTCTCTTGAAAATTAAGGGTTTCGGGAACACTTCAGCCGGTAGCGCATTCCATTCTTTATCCGTCCAGATCAGTAATATTGATCGAAACTGTTTAGTGCGCATTGACGGCATGTCAACCGAAAGGTATTCCGATATAAGGCTGGCTTAGTAATTTTTGTTCGTAATAATAATAAGCGGTCCCAGCGAACTGCGTTTCACCTTCGGGGCCATTTTATGGTTATTATTTTGCAACCAAAGAAGCAGGAGTCAATTTGCATAATGATAAAAATTGATTATTGCATCTTGTCCCAAATAGGCCGTAATCATATGGGACGAGTAGGAAGAATGTATTTTATACCGAAATAGTCTTATACCTATTGTAGTAAATAGCTGGAACTAGCGATTATTTTCAAATAAATAGTAATCAAACGATTTTTTTTCTTGAAATACCTGAGACCATAAATAATTAACATATTTCCTTCATCGGCGTAGTTATTGACTACGTAATTAAATATTTAAATAGCAGGAGAAAGCATCCGCCTTGATATGAGGGGCTTTAGCTTACATTTTCTACTAAATTGTCTTTCCGTTCCCATGAAATGTGCGAAGTTTGGCCACCCAAATGCATCAATGTATGGGAAACATTGGAAATGCTTATAACTTTTGATTGGCGGCATATAGAGCCGTCACTTACGATTTTTTGTATTTAAAGGCCGCGTCACATCAGATTAGATGAGTTTTCAGCTTCGTACAACACCTGGAAGTGGTAGAACTAGGTGGCTCAGACAGCCAGCATCCGGCTGTCTGAGCCAGCAGCTTTTTCTCAATTTCTCCAAAACGCGTGCGTCACGAAGGTTCAAATCTGGTCGAGAGCTGTCACTAACGTCGTCACATCAGTAAATTCTAAAAACATTTGTTCGAAACATAACATTTCGTGAAATATAGAGAAAAACAAGTTGGCTCAGACGACCGGATATCAGGCTGTCTGAGCCACACGTTTATCAAGATTTCTCAAAAAGTACTGGATTAAAATGGATGGAACTACTTCAGATGACCGTCACTTACGCGTCACATCACATTTTATAAGAAACAGCGCCCTGAAACCGTCTGATAGTTGAGATCTGGAAAGTCAGAAAATGCGAAATTCTGGCTGTCTGAGCCTAGTTTTTTTGATTTTCCAAGAAAACTATTGCGTCACAAACGATGAAACCTGGATATATCAGCGTCACTAACGATTCGTTATCAGCCTAGATATGCTAGATCTCTCTAGAAGCCTGGCTCAGACGGCCGGATGTACACCTAAAGACAATTATCCCTGTCAAGAATGCCTTGTCATACTACAAAACGAATCTGCAACCTCCTCTTCTGGAGGTCCAAAAGTACAGGCTTATGGGCACCCACTGTTGGACTTTGTGTCTGGTAGAAGATTAAAAACGTAGCTTCAGAATAATTAATTTATTTAAAATATAAAAGGCAATACAAACGCCATATTTTGAGACAGAGAGATAACAGAAGAAAAACGAAACATTCTGTTCATAAATAAAAATAAAAAATAAAACTAAAAAGTTTACATAACTTTGTTGGATGCCAACATGCTGCCCGCCAAAACAATACACAGACAGCCTTTACATTTAACATAAACATTCTACTCTTATAGCTTATATGTATAACTATACTATCTCATACATACTTTTAACCGCGCTCTCCGCTAATCCTGCAAAAACAGGTGAATAACTTGGCGTAAAATTAAATTTGATTCCTTGTTGGGACGCAAAATTATTAACAAGGGTTTGGTGTTCCTTAGAACTATTCAACTTGTACAAATCAGCTAGGTGGTTAGCCGCGCCTCTAAAAGCACCTCCGTTGTCGCAAAAGATTTCACTGGGCATACCACGTCGCGAGATAAAGCGTTTAAAGCAATTTAGAAAAGTTTCGGATGATAAATCAGAAGCTAATTCCAAGTGAATCGCTTTTGTATTAAAGCAAACGAACACACAAATATAGCCTTTCGTGATAACTGCTCTTCGTACCCTAGAGTTTTTTATCTGTATAGGCCCAGCATAATCAATTCCGACAACTTGAAAAGGTCTGGAAGCAGTAACACGTTGTTTTGGCAACGACCCCATCAGCTGCTTTGCACAAGCTGCTTTCATTCTGAAACAAGGTAAGCATTTGTGAATTATTTTTTTAACTTGACGCAAACCATTAACGAGCCAATATTTTTGATTGATCTGCGACAGCAACAACTTTGTCCCTGCATGAAACAACCTAAGGTGCTCATGAAAGATGAGACGTTCAGTTAATTTGGAACCTTTAGGTAAAATAACAGGATGTTTTTGGCTGTAGGAAAGAGCCGAATTTTGCAGCCTTCCCCCTACACGCAACAAGCCCTCATTATCTAAAAATGGATGCAGTGGTTTCAAGGAACCCTTAATATTGTCACCTTTTCGCAATGATGCAAATTCATCACTGAAATATTGCTTCTGTTCATTTTTAACTAGCAGTGACAATGATTGTTGGAGCTCAGTGCTTGATAAAAAAAAATCTTGCATCTTAACACTTTGTGGCTTGATATTATTACAAAAACGTAAAACGTAAGCTAGGACTCTTACCATTTTATTAATATCTGAGTACCTTTCTATAATTCCCGAGATTTCATTCTGTTTCAGGGTATGTAGTAACACAGTAGTGGCATTCACGGCGATAGAAGGGGCAGCGGTCTTCATCTCAGGCAAGCGCTCAACATTGCTCGCAGGTAAGTTTTTATTGAATAAATACTCCCTGTTTTTTAGGAACTCAGGCCCGTTCCACCACATATTACATGCGGCAAGCTCTCGCGGATCCAGCCCTCTGCTGATGTAATCAGCTGGATTTTGGAGTGTACTAACATACCCCCAACGCCATCTATCGGTCAATTGAAGAATAACTCGCACTCTGTTGGAAACATAAGCCTGCAGCTTCGCCACTGGAGTGTTAGCCCAGGCTAACGCAATTTGAGAGTCAGAAAATAAAAACACATCATCAATTCTGATTTTTATTTTAAGCGTGTCATACACCTTACTTGCTAACTTGGCTAGCAGGAGCATAGCATTGAGCTCACTTCGCGGGATAGTAATGGGCTTAGAACATGAGTTTATTCTTGACTTTGAACAGAGCAAGGAAAGAGTAACATCACCTGTTTTGTCCACAACTCGTAAATACAAACAAGCTCCATATCCCGTTGTGGCCGACGCGTCCGCAAACCCCACCAGCTGCACAGCCTCGGCGTCGTCAGGAACTTTGATGTTTCTATTTATTTGGATAGGCTCCATAACAGTTAAAGCGTTAGCAAAGCTTACCCATTCTTCTTGAAGCACCTGCGGTGGACTAGTGTCCCAGTCTAGGTTCTCGCACCACAGACGCTGCATAATAGCCTTTGCTTTCACAATTATAGGGCTAACAAATCCTAATGGATCATACAAGCGTGCAATTTGAGTTAAGATCTCTCGTTTTGTTATAGTATTAGTGATAAAATTATCAGGACATTTTATTATAAACTTGTCTGTCTTAGGGTTAAGAACCAAGCCTAGCGCCTTAATATTGCAATTGTTTTGCTGTATTTCAATGTCATCTAACTGTCTCTCTTTCATAGGTATATCAGAGAGGACTTCATTGCAATTAGATGACCATTTGTGCATATAAAAACCACCCTTGCTAAGCAATTGAGTAAGCTGAGTTTTGGCCTCCATTAACATGGTTAAATCAGAGTTAGAATACAAGACATCGTCGACATACACGCAATTCTTAATTATAAATGAGGCTAGTGGCATATCAGATTCATGCATATTAGCAAGCTCTAGAAGACACCGAGTCGCAAGATAACTTGAGCATTTTAAGCCGTATGTAACGGTGTCCAAGCGTAAGCATTTAACCGGCTCATCACACGAGTCACGCCACAAAATATTTTGAAGCGAAGTGTGCTCCGGATTGACTAAAATATTTCGAAACATCTTTTTGATATCTGAGTTAAATGTGTGATCCCCTAGCCTATACAACAAAATTATGTCAAATAGGTCCCGTTGTGTTACAGGTCCATTGAGCAAAATATCATTTAATGATATTTTATTACTTGTCTTCATTGACCCATCAAATACGACGCGCGTTCGCGTCGTTTTGCTGCCTTCATTTATTACTGCATGATGAGCTAAGAAATATAGAGGTTCCTTTTGAAAATTAACTGTCTCAAAGTCTACAAAATGTGCATGTCCTAAATCTACATACTCATGGATAAAATTATGGTAATCAGTTAAAAGGTTAATGTTTTTGTGCAACCTTTTCTCTAGATTCAAAAACCTATACAAGGCCAGGTCAAATGAGTCTCCTAATGTAGAATTTAGATCATGCAATGGCACCTTAAGTGGCAAGTCAACCTCAAATTTATTATTATCTAGTTTGAAAGTTTCCTTAAAATTGGATTCTGCCTGCTCATATTCAGGTACAGATTCTTTGAAAACCTCTGGCACTGATTCAGCCTGCCAAAACTTACTCAAACTTGAAGCCACATCCGAATCACACTTAGTGCATAACAGAGAAATGACCTTTGTTACCTTATGTTGAGGAGGCCAACCTCCAGCAATAATATGGCCCAACTTAGTATTTATAATCTGCGGCTGACCATCCTGAAGCTCAGGCTGCAGAGGCGTGGATGCTGCACCTGCATGCACGCAGCTCTGGATTTCTGGCAGCAACACCTGGAAAAAGATGTCCGCACCAATCAACATGTTAATCTCTGAAGGCTTGTAATACTCCTCATCAGCGAGTCTTAAATTCTTTGGGATGATTAGTGTGGATGGGTCAATCTTTGTTTGTGGTAGAGGGCATGTAATACTATCCACAACATGGCAGGTTAATTTTGTGTGGTAAGGAGTTTTTAGAGAAAACAATTCAAGTGGGACAGAGTATTGAACCCTATTCTTATTATTTGCAACACCAATGATATTAGTTACATCTTGCACTGGAGTGAGTCCCAAAACTTTGATTGCCTTTGATGTAATTAATGAGGCTTGAGAGGCAGAGTCCAGTATGGCCTTAACATGCACCTCTTGGCCATCTTTAGCATACAGTTTCACACGAGCTGTGGGAATCAACACATGATTAAATTTATTAGCAACTAGCGCTACAGGTGGAGGTGAGGTTTCTTCGCGATGCACTAGGGTATTATGGCCCTTCTTACATTGAGCACATCGAAAGTGAAATTTGCATCTCCCCTTATGTGCATTAAGACAAATATTGCACAGCCCATTTTTTTCAACAAAAGAAATTCTGTCTGCTACAGGTAATACTTTGAATTTGTGACATGTAAATATTTTGTGATCGCTATACTTACAATATTTGCAGTCTTGAGCAGGCTTTACTGTCATATTAACTGTCCGTAGAGAAGGCTGCGTGGCTTGATCCTTAGAAACAGCATTTTCAACTGCCAGGGCTGTCCTCTCCAGGAACTTCAGAAACTCGCTGACTGAGGGCACCTTGTTATCAAGTTGCAGTTGAAACCTTTGCGCTGTGATGTTATCTATTTTGCGAGTGAAAATACACATTAAGATAGGATCCCATTCATTAACCTTTGCATCCAAATTTTGTAATGCGGACAAAGTTTGCTTGATCGATGACACAAATTGTCTTAAACACTGGGAAGAAGGCTTGGAAATTACAGGCAAATCTAGGAGGCTTGAGACAAGCTCATTAATTATCTTGTATTTATTGCAATATCTTTCATCAAGCAGCCTATTTGCTTCATTAAAGCTAGCCTCAGTCAATGGAAGATTTTTTATTAAATCTAAAGGTTCACCTTTCAGAAACGACCTCAAATAATGAAGCTTTTGAACTTTATCTAATGATGGATCATTATCGATGAGAGATTTAAACAACTCCTTAATCCCTCAAGCGTATGTGAATGAGACACAATAGGTATTCTATTGTTATGCGGTCGCATGCGACCGCTCGGGTGTTGAGGTATTAAAAGATGTGTATTCTGAATATTTCCCTGTGAAAGTTGGAATTTCAATGACTGGGAGCCTAATTTGCCTATGAGTTTGTTGGTTATTACAAATGGGCTTCTCAGCCTCTCGCCTATTTAATTCTCGCTGTATGCTGGAGAGTAAAATATAATATTTAGATTCGTACTCACCAACATTTTCTTCGTCTTTCGGGTTTAAGCAAATAATCTGCTCATTTAATGATTCGTATGCCTCGAATGCAGAAAGACAACGCTGTTTTTTCACTGCTAGCATTTCAGTAGTGCACTTAGCTAAATAATCATCCTCCTCTATACTGGACAATAGACGGGTAATTGTTGCCTTAATATAACCACGCTTAGCCACTAAATTATCTAATGAAGCCATTTTTACCAAAACACTTGCATAAACCTATGTAACGTCTAGCTAACTACAGTACTGTCTTTAAAATATTGCATCCGCCTTTGGCTGAGATGTAAAAAACACCGTAGATAACTGCACAAATTGATTGTGACGACGAATTAAAAAAACAACGAGATCGCGGCACTTATACAAATTAATAAATTAGAGCTTCTCGTGGTTGACGCGAAAGAAGACTATTATTTTGCCGGCGCCGTGCGTAGTTCAGATTCGCTGCTTTGCGCCGTATGTAGTTGGTACTCCTGCGTTCAGTGTTGCCAACAAGGTGAATCTAAAACTTGCTAAACTGATGTTAAAATTTTGCCAAAATTATGCTAATTGCTTTATAATATTGCCAGAAAATAAGCTAACATTTTTCAATGTCAAATACTACGTTATTTAATTTTAAATGTTTATTAATCAACAAAATTTTGATTTATTCTACGTTTTAATCGACTATGTTACTAAATAAAATGTTAATATATTCGTCTTCATCGGCAGGCTCGGCAGCTGATGTGCATGTAGACGTGGAAGCCTTATTCTCAAGACTATAACTCTTCTTTGTACCTATAGAGCGCAGTACGTTATCCGGAACTGTGTAAGAATAGCAGCATTTCCCTGCCCTCTTTAGGCCGAATCTGACGCATAAAAAACAAATGATAATTACAGTATATTTTATATAGGTATATATTTTTGAAGTATTTGGACTTAAAAAAGGAAAGTAAACTTGTTATTCATAATTATTTTATATGCCAAAAAATATGCTATTTGCTAAATAACTTATAAAAATGCTAAACAACATAAAAATATGCCAAATCTAGCATAAAATTTGCTAAATTGGCAACACTGCCTGCGTTGATCGGTCTCGCTCGCCGTGAGCTCTCGCTGCGCCTGTGTGAAGCGTCCTTTCTCCTGTTGCACGCCCCAACGCGCGTGAATTCAAATTGAAGAAATGGCGGCAGGCACTAAATGCTCGACGAGATCTTATTCTTGAAGCTTGTTTTGCGTAATTAATTACTCTTCACCATATCCATAGGTCGCTGGTTTTTTGTTGGACTTTGTGTCTGGTAGAAGATTAAAAACGTAGCTTCAGAATAATTAATTTATTTAAAATATAAAAGGCAATACAAACGCCATATTTTGAGACAGAGAGATAACAGAAGAAAAACGAAACATTCTGTTCATAAATAAAAATAAAAAATAAAACTAAAAAGTTTACATAACTTTGTTGGATGCCAACACCCACAAGTGTGCCATGTATGTGGAAAGTCCATTATGAGAGCCAAGATACATCAAGTTCCGGAGAATAGTCTAGAGAGGGGTGTTATTATTTTATGCATAATGTTTCATCAGGTAAATATTTGCTTTGTTTGAGAATAAAAGATTTGATTATAGTAATATGTATTTTGAATTACTTAAACATTTGATTCTAAATGACAGTTTTTAATTTCAGATTAACCAGCTTGAGAAAGTCTGTTTACCCTCTTGGACAAATGTATATAGAAGTGTGAGAGGACATGCCTCAGTCGACCCGAGTAGACAACAAGAGGTTGTGCTAGAAGAAGCTTCCACATCTAATCAAAACTTGCATGCTTCTTCACCGAGAACTTCCATGGAGTCAACAATACCAATACCACCTCCATTACCAACATTTCAATCAAATGTTATTACTGGAGCATGTCTGCGCCAGCGTTATTTTAAGATGATGTTTTTATAAATATGAAGATGATGAATAAATCATATAATTATAAGAGTTTCTTTCTTAACTTGTAATATAATCTAGATACAGCAAGTATTGCAACATAACTATCAATTATGTTAACCGTAGATTATATGATTGAAGACAAAACTACATATTTCCACACTTTCATTTTGAGTGATTTTATTTTTTAGACTACTTACAGTTGGAACATTATTTTCATACGTTTATATGCATTCTCTCATTAATACCTATCTTATTTACCTCGTCGTACCTCATTTAGTACCTTGTAACACCTTACCTCAAAACTGAACTTTGTTTTTAATTATCAAACAATATCTAAGTTTTTTAAGTTCAATTTACTTTATTACATTACTCCTCCTTTGTCACCAATTTTGGTACCGTCAACTCCTGTAACTTCGCCTTTTGTACCATACTTCGCCTAAAATTTTAAAACAGTTATAACTTTTTTATTGTGTTGGTAGTATTCCTTCGTGTTCATTTGTAAATTGGCAAATTTAACTATGGTAAAGTAATATTGCAACTTCATTTGTCAAAATCAAAGCCGCTATTTAGTCAGTGTAAGTCAAAACGTGGAATGAGGAGTTTGTTTTTTCGTGGAACCCAGAAAAGTTACCTGCAGCGAGGAAACTACCAAAGGTAAAGGTTTAATATTTTTACAGTAAGTTATCCGTAGCGATAATTATTATTAGGGTGTCTTTGAATAGAACAAAATTATCTAGACAGGCAATGTTAGGAAGGGTATCTTCAACTAACAGCCACCATACTTCGCCTACCCTTAGGGTTGGCACTTTTAGAAAACATATCAATAATAAAATTAATAATGATTTGTATGGTTGTTTTCGTGATTTCATTGTTGTTTGCAAAGTAAAAGTTGAGTAGATAGTTCAAACACATCCATATATATATTAATTTATTTTTAGTATTTTTTTATATACCTATATATTTTATGAACAAGTATTATATTAAATTACCTACTGCAGTTTATATTCCGATATATAATTATAAATCAAAAATAATACAACGTTAAAACTAACGACTACATTGTCATCGATACGCAGTTTTTGTTTTTATGAATATTATGTGTTTATTCCAGTTATTTTGGCTTAAAAACTATACTACTGAACCGATTTTGATAAAATTTATATGACAATGAAGTAAAAGTAGACTCTCTCAAATAATAAAGATTTTCCAAATTGGTTAATAAATGACAGTTCTAGGTTAACAATCACAAAAAAAAAATATATCGCCATCGCAAAATAAATAAATAAAATATATTTTGTATTTATTGTCCAATATTAATCTACAAAAAAAAATGGTTTTTAGCTACCCTATTCTTTGTTCCCAGTTTCGAAAATAGCTAGCCTAACTTCGCCTAGGTAAGATTTTTTTTAAAACAAGCACTTTCTGGTTGTTTTATTTCAATCAAACTGGTGCAGGCCTTATATCTAATGTAATAAGTGCTTAGGTTGCGCAATAAAGTTTGAATTCATTGAGATGAAACTACCAGGCGAAATTAGGTTCAATGCTCTAACTTCGCCCACATTTTTCAACCACAGAATATTAACGTAGAGGGCTTCGTATCAATTCCTAACACACACACCCAAAAAGACCCCACCCCATTGGTCAGATTTGCAGTGTGCCGATGTTTCAGACTATCTTTGTTTAGCGGGAAAATTTAAAAATATGCAATTCTTTATCGAATTTAGGCGAAGTTACAGGAGTTGACGGTAGTTGTACAAATTTATTTGTTGCGCAACGAAGCTCCATAGTAAAATGGGCAATCTCCTTTGTGGAAATTTGTGACTTAAACGGTTTTATTATTTGATTGCATTGGTTTAGAAGTTTGATTATATTAGAGCTGAAAGGTATTATAGACTTGAGTTACCTATAGATACCTATGAATTTCAATTTAATACCTTTACGTGTTCATGAGGCAAGAAATAGTAAGTTAAAAATATTTTAATATAAAATAAAATGAAAAACGCGGTACGGAAACCCCTTAAAACAGGATAGTTTAACTCATGTATTTTAATTGACCGGCTTATATTTATCTGTTACCTCATCGTAAGTAGTATAATTTGAAAATGACTACAAGATATTATTGACTAACATGTAGTATTATTTTAAAAGCCGTTTCCATCACATCATTTTGTACTAGTCTAATAGCATTTTTTAACATATGTATTTTTCAACACTTGTTCAAAAGACGTTTTATTTCCACCGATTTTTGACTCATAATCATAGATATTAAACACGCGTGCTTTTTCAGTATATTAATGCACTAATGCTTTCTTTTAGTTTATTTACCTGACCAATTTACATTTGTACCCTAGTACCAAGTCGTAAGTAAGAAGTATCGATATAATTTAGTCGGGTTATACAATACTTTTATTTTAGCAACAAACGGTATTTATGCGAAAAATAACAGTATCTAAGTACATATTTATTTCAATAATTGGGAAACCCATTTATTACTAAAAAAAAGGTCAAATTCATTTAACATTTTCTGTGATTTGTGTTTTAAACACGAATTATTACATTTTTAATCTTGACTTTTGGCCGATCTAATTCGCGCCTAAGCCTTGCGCGCGCATTGGTATCGCGGCAAGAAAAAAAAACAACGCGCCATTTTTTTCGTAAATAATAGTCGGCTGTGACGAAGTTTGGATAAATTATGTAGTTTAATATCAATGAAAATGTCTACTTCAAGTGAAGAAAATTAAGAAAACCTATTATTAACTCCGCCTGACATACGTAACGAGGCGAAAAACGCGTGCGAAAGTCTTTGCCATAAAAATCGAGTGAAATGTATTTTTCATTTCTCCTGTTCGGAAAATTGAACTTTCATGTGAAGATAGCCGAGTGGAAAATAGCTTTTCCATCCCTAGGATGAAAAGTAATTTAGTTTTAATTGCAACTATTAGACATGGAGTTAAAGATAATTAAGTCACATCATATTATTAAAAAAACAAGCTTTCCACATTTTTAAGATTTTAGCTAAACATTAATAAAAGCATGTTTATTATGAGGGTTGGCGCGGGAAACGAAAAGGGAAGGACGGACCTTATTTCTTCGTTTTAGTAATTGTTTTTTTCGGGTCAATTATTGTGATTGTGTGGTGGAATTATCATGATAATTTGTGCTTTTGAAGAAAACAATGCAATTAACGTGGGGAATTAAGTGAAGCGATCTGATCGCGCCGTCTTACCCGGATCGCTGTTCCCGCGCTAAGCTTCCTCGTTGAGCATTGAAATGTGATCCACCTCGCATTTCAATGAGTTAGGTTAAGATTAGTTAGTTTTAGTTAATAAGTGTTAAAAATGTTCAATTTTACTTAAGAATAGTCTGTATGGCATAGAGCCGAAGACGTAAAACTTGTACGAAAAAAAACATGTTTATTATGGTCACCGATTTTTAAAATTTACAATTGGTCTAATTTTTAACAATACATAATCTACAAATATAATATTCAGTTGCCCGCCATACATAGTGACACTTTTTTTTTCATTTTAAATTATCACACTTTGTTTGTCTTTGACGATATATTTTTTAGTTTGGTCGATTATTGCACAGATTATAAAATAGGCGGAGGCGATTTGCCGCGGTTTTGTTGTTCATCAATCTTCTTATTCACTCCCACCTTTAGCTGTCACTCATAGCGCTATCTCATAAGGCAAAATCAAACCTGGAATTTGACATAACCTGTGGTAGTTTTGGTGACAAGGTTAAGGTTGCGTTCTTTTACTATTATTATTGTCTGTAAGAAAAAATCGATCGATATTTATAATAATGATTTGAAATGTTTTATATCGTCCGCGTTTTATGTACTCTGTTGTCTTCCGTGCCGTAACTGTCCTTCTAATCGTGTGATTTATGTATAAAGATAGAAAACAAACTGCTATATAATGTAAAAGCTGGAGGTTTCATCTCTCGCCAAACAACATAATACTTATCTCATTATCGCATCACAATCACGCAACTAAATTTATTTATTTTTCCTCACAGTCGAAATAAAAAAATTGTATGTTTAACTCGGGTGAAAGCACCCATTTTACTCTCGAATTATTAGCGCTCTCACTCTGTTTGAGCGCCAAAATCATCTCGAGTGAAATGGGTCACTTTCTCCCCTTGTATAACAATCTACTATTTACTATCTGTTTTAGTAATTAAAAACTTAGTAAATGAAGAGTCTTGTTTTTTTCCTCACAAGAGTGTTGAAAAACGTCGTATGAAACACGTTTGCCTGTGACCATAATATACGCGGCTTTCTTATGGCGCACTCGCTTTCGCTCGTGTGCACACAATATCGCCTAGTATACGTAATTGTAAATTGTATAGTAATGGCACAGAATATATAATATGTAGTACTACGTACAGAAGGATCACTGTGCTAAGAATGATAAAGTAAAGACAACTTTCGCTGCAACGCAATGAAGTGCAATTCACTTCGCACGATTTTAATTAAAGGTTGTTTCATCTACCTATCTATACCTGTCTCTTTCTAACACGTAACGCTTTCCCTGTTTCGCGGCCTTGAATGTGTCAGGGTTGCGAGCGGCGCGTGACACGAACATACGCGTAGGTACACAACGCGCTACTCAAATAAAATAAATAGTCTAGAGGACCTAGCACATTTCTTGACTGTGTTCTATCGGAGAAAGTAATTGATAATGTCAGCGTTCGTTTAATATTAAAATAAGTGTTTACTCTGTCTAATTAAATTATTTGGTACAAAATTCTGAATTCGGAGAAATGAAAGTGAAACCAAACACACATGTACGGACAACAGCACGTCAAGGTAAAAACTGCGGTATCTTATGCACAGTTGTAATAAGGGCTAGTTTGCAACAAAAGTGGATAACCAGATGTGCTGTCGACTGTACATCACACTTAACCAAATAAAATTGTATAGTAGAATTATTTTCTCCGTGCAGTTTGGGTCATAAATCATAGCTCGGCCTCAGCCCGGTTAGGGCGGTGAGTATGTTGCGCGGGCGCACCGCCGTTTTAAAATTTATATTATTAAAAAAAAAATAGTTTATAATAAAAAAAATTCAATAAATATAAAATTTTATATTAATTTATTTTTTATAAAAAAATATATAGTACATTCGCCAGCATCTTAGGTTACACACACTTTTGTTGCAAACTAGCCCTAATGTCAACTGTATAAGATACCAGTGTTAACCTTAATTTGCTGTTGTCTGTACTTTACTACAAAAAGAGACTTTTGTTTATGTGAACCTTATCTATCGTACCTTTATAAATGCTATCAAAATCGAGATTAATTTTATTGAAACACCTAAGAATTAAGGGTGATATTATATCGCTAAAGTAAAATAATGAACTGTAGCTCTTGGACTGTTAAATTTTGAACTACGTAAAATCCTAACACAAAATTAATTAAGTATTTTGGTAGGTACTTATAAATATTATGCTTAATTTAAAGTAAGTTTATTGACCTGTTTCCGTTTATTTTAAGTTAGATTGACGTAAGTAACTGGGTAGGTATCTTAAACATATTTATTTGAACAAGAAATGTTGAATACCTACCTACAATTTTTTTTTTGATAAATAATGTCATAATTAGGAACACATATCTCAAATTATTAATAGTTATTTCGTTGTAACGAAGTTAGTCACAGGCTGTGAAAATAAACACAGTCACAGGCGCGTGGCGCGGTCCGCGAGCGGCAGCCCCGCGTTCATTTATGCTCGGCGTACCGAGTCGCTCGAACGTACCTAAACTTCGGAGTGACACCCCCCTGGTAATGGTCAACTTAGCACACTTGTATCATAATGTACTATTATAGAAGTTAAGCTTACTTTATTAACACAAACTCGATTTAATAACTATTCCTTGGTAATTACCCAACAATGTCGATGTTCGTTAAAATTAATATTCTTGTGCTGATCCATACATTGTTTAAAGCTCCCAGGGTTCAGAGACTAACTCGTGAACTTAACTTTCATAAGTTTACTTGATTAAGCGAAAATTATGTTATGTAACTTTATATGATTAAATAAACTAATATACATATATATTTACTAAACTAATATACATATATATTAGTTTATTTACTCGTTTCATTTACCTACACATTTTGGTACTATTTTTTTACTACTAGCGATAATTTGAGGTGGGTGAGATCATACACTTAATAAAACCCGAAAGAGTTATGATATTCATTTACTTGTTATACTACAGGACCTGTTAGTAACAATGTTAGATCGTGCTTAAATATTTTCAGTAATCAAATATGTGCCATATAAAATTCTTGAATGCTCTTTTTAACATAAACAGTTAATGAAGCAAGCAATAGGGTCTTGACTTGCATAAATGTTAAGAAGTCGTGTTGATTGTTTATCTAAAGTACAATAAGCTCAAATAGTCTTTACCACACCTTTCTATGATAACTATGACGTAGACTAACAAGATATTCAGATTGGTCTTATTATAAACAAGCCAAAATGTACTTCCTAGTCGTTGGAAAAAGCTAAACCTACCGCCCCATGTCGGACAATGACACAAAACACATCAAGTCGGCAGGTTTTTTTCAGCATAATGTGACTCATCTAGTTTAGCTACCACTTACATAAAAAGTCCATAAGTAAACGCATTACACTCTGTAGGAAAAACACATAAAACATGGCCCCATGCTTCCCCTCTAACAATTAAACCCCTTAACATTGAAACGTCAAAACTTTTATATTGATACCGCGGTAACATACTTACAACTAAAACATTGTTTTCATACTTTCCCCTTTTGCTCCACAGCTTACATAAATATGATTTATCCGTGTAGGTAATACGTAGTGGAGTTACCAAATTTCGGGATGTATGGTGTCAATTCTTTCGAATATAGATAAGATTCGCTGAATGTAAGCTTTAGTTGTACCAGCACATTGTAGATACCCAGCTTTGTTATTTATATACGAGTATACATAAAGCTAACTAATTGTATCTGTTACCAAATTTCAACAATTGATATACGGCTGATACCTACTAAAATTACTGTCAGTTCGATTTGTAATTCTTTGATTGATTTTATGAAATGTAATAATATTAGACGAGCTTAACAAATTATACATACATAATGTTACGATGAAATGTCATGGAATGAAGGTTTGACATGTTAGCAAGATGATTTTTGTGGACGGATTTGCTCATAATATCGAAAGGTGTATGTATGAAAAAATGGGCACGTCTTAGCTAACACACAAAGTGTTGCTAAAGTGTTTTAATTTTATCGATATTTTCTTAACAGGGCGCATCACTTAGTCGAGTTTCCTTAGCTCAATGTGCGGAGAATTTACATACATTTTCCTATGATATACGGCAGTATGTTTTTGGTCGTCGTATTACATTTATTTTTCATGAACTTTGATTTTCACATATTATCACTTTGTTTATATTGAGAAAAAAACATGTTGTTTTATTGAGTACAGTGCATTGTATATTACAAAATCTTTTCCATTTCAATCACTTTGCTTGCGGAATGCAAAAGCGACAAACGTTCACATAATAGCTCTGCGTCCTTTAAAACATTTACGGCACCATTCCACAGTATCGATTCATTGATACAAAACGCAATAATGTGCTATCGAACAAGAATAAAAAGGCGTGTATTGCGTTTCCTCTCACGTCATAAATCGGTGAACAGGCGCAGAGAGCCTTAATAACTCCTTGATAATGATATGGGGGCACAGTTCCCTCGCTTATGCGTTGAAAGTTAAATTTACTAACCCTTGATATATTCATGGCTTGCGGAATAATTTAGTAATTCCTTATACGGGAAATTCAATATATTTTTTAAAAGCAGAGTAGATGTGCTATCGGGGTATTTTATCGTTTATAAGGATAATGAAACCGTAAAAATGTAAGTAACAGCGGTTGCAATTATGTGTTTGACGTAATCTAATCTTAATCTAATAATAAAAGAAATTAAATATGAAATGTATTTTTTTTTCAAACCACTGGGTGCATTTGTAAATATATTATGATATGTTTATACCTTTAACATTAAATATTCTGGTAAGACTAAAAAGAAAAGTTTTTCGCCACTGTGTCCTGCCAGTGTGTGAATATTGTTACTAGGGTGACCAAGGAATGGAAATAACGACCCTGGCAATAAACTCAGCTGAAAGCCTACGCATGCTCAAAGGGCAATGGAAAAAGCAATGTTGGGCATAATTCTACTCGATCGCATAAACGACGAACGGATTCGTCAAATGTCAAAGGTCAGGGTACCCTCACACTACAGCCAAGCAGAAATGGACATAAGGAGGACATATAGCCAGAATAAATCGAGATAACTTAAGTTGTTATGGAAAGGTGGCCATGGGCCAACACGCGCGGAAGAGACCACCCACCACTGCGATTCCCGAGTCATGCAAACCGTAACTAGATGAAGGGAGCTCGGGAGAGCCAAAGATTGATATGTAGGTACCTATATAGTATTAAGAATGTTTTTGACACTCACGGTAAGATGAAAAAAGCATTGAAAAAAAGGTAAAGCGATGGAAATGTGTAATACGAGGTGGTCTAGCTGTGCTGTGAAAATGTGTGGGTGTTTCCACCAAAGCTGTGCGATCGCATTCCTCGTACATATGTCTCGCACACATCCCTTTACAAGGAAGAGATATCGAACTTCGAACTATCGAACTCACTGTCCTCTTTTTTTTTCTTACATTTGAACCATTAGTATTATTATTATGGGTATGTACTATATTAGGTGTGTTTTTTATTCCATAATTATGTATTAATGTAATAAATAGTGTGTTTCATTATTTTTTATTTTAAATACCTAATACCTAATCTTTTAATCAAGCTCTCTCTCTTTTGCCCTTTTATCAATTCCTTTGCGTCGCCAGCATTTTCTCTGTATAGACCTATGGTTGAGTGGTAGATATGCTTTTAGCATTAAGTCCGCCATATGTACCTTTTGCCTGTGCATGAAGTATTTGAAATTAATAAATAAATCTCTTGTGCACATTCCTCGCTTGTTTGTATGCGCAAATATTTAGCTCCGCTGAGCCGTTTCCATCAGAGTTGTGCTGACCGAGCCGACGTAAATGAAACGATTCTATTGGTTCTATACAAACACATCTCTCGCTACGCATCCTCGCCCATCTCTGGTGGGAAAGCAGCCTTAAAGTCATGTTTTAGGCATCCTTCATACATAAAAGATAAAATAAGAAACTAAAAATTGCGCAGGGGCGAGATCCAAACCTGCAATCTCTGGCAAACCGGGCAAACGCTCTTTCCAATCGAGCTACCAGAATTGCCAGAGGTTGCAGGTCCGTATCCCGACCATGCGCAATTATTTGTTTTTTATTTCATCTTCTATGTATTAAAAAGGTACCTATTTTTCCATAAACGGACTGACTTTAAGGCTGCTCTACCTAAATACAATCATCTCTGTAACCACCTTAGTTATGTTATCTGTCAATACTACATTTTCTTAGTTCATTATTGTCCTGAGTGCTCACCACAATATGAACGAGTGACATATCTCCGACAGTCCAGCCCAATACTGTTGCTTCGTATCCTCCACAGCCAAAACGCAGCGGATTATGCGCATATTTCCCTAGAGAAATAAAATCATTAGCACAACTGCCAACATGACTGTGGTTATGCACGGTGCAACGCGGTAGCAAGGGAGTACTTTGTTTCGCCTAACTTTGCCGGAGGTGTTTCCATTCTGATCGAATATATGGAGTTCAAGTATTTGTTATGTACGTTAATTCTATTTTATCGTTCAAATAGTACCTACGTTTTTATACTCTCTTCTTTTTAAAGTATGTAATCTGGTCAATAAAAAGACGCAGTCTACACGGTGGCCGAGTGGTTGAGGCTTGCGCCGGACAAGTGTAACGCAGGTTCAATCCTTGCCTGGCGGTTGCTTTTTACAAGTGCAGTTTGATGAAGTTGAATTTGTAATACTGTAAGAGTTACATCACAATGTAGCGTGCCTTTAATAGTTTTTGTTTATTAAAATTGTAAGTATGACTATTCTTTTCATAGTGTTTGTATGAAGAAAAAAGTTGGTTGCGGTTTTTGACAATTTACTTTGTCTCAAAACCACTAGTTCGATCTCGTTGAAACCAATTTGTGTGTATTTTTTTCAAAATTAACACTATCGCTTAGATCTAAAGTTAGAGGGGGGGGGGGACCATTTTACCATTTTAAAAGCGTCTATCTCTCTAACGTTACACTTTTGGAGAAAATGGTTTTAGAAACGTCAATGTCATTTTAAAACGCCTATCCTTAGACACATTTTTTAGGTTTTAGTTTCATGTACGGGACTCCCCCCCCCCCTTAATATTATTACTTTTTATTTTTTTGTGTAAGAATCGTAAAGTGGTTAACAGGATAGATACATCTACCGCCCAAGTTTCAACCATGTGATGCTGATAGTTTCTGAATAAAGTGGCTGTGACATACGGACGGACAAACAGACTTACTTGATGAAACTATAAGGGTTCTGCTTTTTGCCATTCTGCTACGAACCCTAAAAACCAGAGGGGACATAGCAAACCTTAACTTTGAACAAGTTTTATATCCTAAAACGCCTCTGTAGGCCTACGCAATAGCCAAATAGAATAGAATGCAGACATAGCACAGGTTTTGGTAACAACACTTTACATAAGCTTATTCCAGTGCATAACTGCCCTGTTTGCCCAGAGCAAACTACGTATTTGTTATTCTGTAACATAAGTTGTAAGGTTGAGTTAGTTCTCTTGGGACAAAACAATCTTGGCGTAAAGGAATTCTAAACTTCCACAGGAGGTACAGGATCGTATTTTACAACTTACTTGTAATAAGAAGGTTATAATAAAATCTAAGACATCTGATATTGTAAAGGCAATGACACAGGATGTACCTATTTGTTTTTAAAAAGCCATGTTTATAGTATGATTATGACGACTTTGATTTCAATATCCAGGTTGCAAGCCTGGACACAGTTTTATACTCGTATGTCGAGCAACCAAGTGGCGTTCAAAAAAGCCGAGACAAAATTCGTGTTAACGTGTACATATTCAGATATCGTAAATTTCTTGTAACATATTATGTTACAAGAAATTTTACGATATAGATTACGATTTTGGGATTTAAACTTCAAGTACTGTATTGCTCATTCAGCGCATCTAACTTACGGAGTATCCACACCGCCCGGCGGCTTAGCCGGCGGCATACATCAATAACCTGGCGGAATGGAAAAAGCTGCTGCGGAATTGTCGGCAGCCGCTGCGGCATTCCGCCAACACATGCCGCCGGGATGTCTCGATACACCATTATGCTTCAATGTCATATTCAGTCAAAAGAAAAACGAAAATGTGCGATAAAAAGTATTCAAATAAGATTGCCTCTTTGTCATTTCATAACGTGTCTCTCTCTGACACGAAGCTAAAACATTAAGGGCGACCCAGTTCCTATAAAAACCCAACATTCAACAAATATGACTCAAAATCCTCTACATCAAATCCAATTAATTAGCTCCAATCAAGCCTCCGTCTTACCACGCGAACCTAACACAAAGCATACTGGTGAATCAGGTTTACCGGATGTCGGATAGGATTCGCAGCGTGACTTACGAGCCCCATCCGGTAGCCATATTTGCGTTATTATTATTAGTTGTTGGGCTCTAAAGTTGCCAGCTCGACCAGGTATGATCTATTGTGGCGCCCTTATATTTAAATTTCACTGCTTAGTCCCGTTGAGTCCATAAATTTCCAGATTCTTTGGAGCGTGATATCTGCTATCTCATCCGGGTGCATGATGTGCCGCCCGAGATGGATACTTCTTTTGCTCATAAGCGGTCCGCATGAGCAGAGGATATGGATGGCCGTTTCTTCTTCTGTATTACAGAATCTACATAGAGTGTCTTCGGTCATGTTCATATTGGCCAAATGTTTGTTCAGTTTGCAATGGCCAGTTAGTATTCTGGTCACTGCACAAGCTTTGTATCTTTCGAACTTTAACAGTTCTTTAGCTACTTTGTTGTTGTAACCTCGAATTAGTGCTTTTGAGTGTTCTTGTCCTTGTGTAGACTTCCACGACTCAATAGCCTCTTGCTTACAGAGGGTGGTTAGAAGCGTAGTGGCGCGTTGTTTGGTGATGCCACAGAATGGTTCTACGCCGATTTGAGGGTTATCGGCTCCTTCTCTAGCAAGTTCATCTGCTACTTCGTTTCCTTCAATCTTTGAATGCCCTGGTACCCATGTAAGTGTGACTTTGTTGGTGTTTTCCAGTTCATTCAATGTCTCAGTGCATGTTTGCACCAGTTTTGACATTTGTTTGAAGGATTTTAGAGCCAGCAATGCAGCTTGGCTATCTGAGTTGATGTAGATGTGTTGGTTCCGGAGTCTCTTCTCAAGGTTTATCTCTGCACATTTGTATATGGCAAAGACCTCGGCTTGGAAGATGGAGGTTTCAGTCCCCATGTTTATACTAACTTTGAGCTTAGGCCTCTCTCCGTAGATCCCACAACCTACATCATTCCCTTTTTTGGATCCGTCTGTGTACCAGACGTGACTACCTTTCTTAAATGACATTTGGCCCTCAAGCCATTTATCTCTAGAAGGTATGTTTACGGAATATAACTTAGTAAAGTTACATTCTGTATGCATGTCGTCACTAGGCATGCTTAGTAGTCGGTTTTCAAGTACTGATTCCTTGAGTTTTATCAGATTTTGAGAAGCCCATCTGACTTTCGTGCGGGAGCAGATTCTATACGTGCTCTGCTTGGCCACTTTTTGCACATGTAAATGCAGAGGTGTTAGATCCAGCAGAGCGTTCAAAGCTGCCCCTGGTGTCGTAGACAGTGCTCCAGTTGCTGTGATGCAGGCAAGCCTTTGCAGGCTGCTTAGTTTCTGTATTGTTGTCGCTTGGTTGACCTTGCTGTACCAGACGGCAGGTGCATATGTTATTACTGGTCTCACGACCGCTGTGTACAGCCATAGGGCAATTTTGGGTTTTAGTCCCCATCTTGACCCCGCCATTCGACAGCAGCTCCACAGAGCCATTTTGGCTTTTTGAATGATATTATCTAGGTGCGAGTTCCAGGTAAGTTTTTGGTCAAACGTTACCCCTAGATACTTTGTTTCACAAGAGTAAGGAAGAATTTTACCGTTTAACTTTGGATTCACCAGTTTTTCCAGTTTTCTCTTTCTTGTGAATGGGATTATCACTGTTTTATCTGCATTGATAGATAATTCATTTTCTCTACACCACTTACTTATGGTGTTGAGAGCGCCTTGCATTAGACTAGAAATTGTGCTGAGGCAGGGACCTCTGATGATCACTACTAGATCATCAGCATAGCCTTGGGTATCATAGTCTTTTTCTGCCATCTTAACAAGTAGTTGGTCTACTGCTAGGGTCCATAGAAGTGGAGACAGTACTCCTCCTTGTGGACATCCTCTCGTGGCAAGGAATTCAAGCTTTGAAGCATTGAGGGTAATGTTTGCTACTCGATTTGAGAGCATGTTTTTTACCCATCTGATGGTGCTTTCATCTATCCCTTTTGCCTCCATTCCATTAAGAATGGTTTCTATAGGGGTATTATCCAATGCACCTCCAACATCTAGAAAAGCACACAGGGCTGTTTGCTTATCCTCTAGGGATTTTTGCACCTTGTCGACCAGATCGAGGAGGGCTGTTTCAGTGGATTTTCCCTTTTGGTATGCATGTTGGTTGATACTTAATGGCCTGTCCACTAAGTATTTGGCCCTAATGTGCTGGTCTACAATCCTTATTACATTCCATATTTGCGTTACTCGCACGCCACATCCGGTGAGGGTTACCCCTAATCGGTTTCCAGTTTTTCGTGTTTATACTAGCCCATTATTTAATGCTGCCGGAACAATCGATTATTCGGTAATCTTTTCAATGTGAGTAACAAGAGTTTTAGGAGGTTAAGCTGTTTTCTTTTCGGTTGTATTTTTTGTATCACTTCATGGATCATTCATCATCATGGCAACCGGTTGCTAGTACCCTGCATCCAGTGTGATCTTAACAAGGTCATCTGGCCATCTTGTTTTTGGATGTCAATGGAGCGTTACTGAAATATCATGCGAGTAAGTCTACAAGTAATAATAGCGAAATTAATATACTTATGAGTCCCAGTTTATGTTAAAAAATATATCAATTATTTTTAGATTTTTAGAGTATTTTTTCATCCATTCTATGAAACGAAAACTCAATATGATTATTTTAAGGAAGAGAAAGATGTTTGTGCTTTCTATCAAGTAATAAGTTTTTTAATGACAATTGACTAAATAAAGATTATTCACTATTATTTACTCATGCGAAATTTGTACCTTCTACTTATCATCTTAGTCGCAAGGTTTTGAAAAATGACAATATTGATGTTAAAAATCTATTTATGTAATTATAACAAGATTGAATTGTATAAAATGGATTAACACGCATTGAATTAATTAATTAATTCAGTGCAATTTCACTGAATGAAATAAACGCTATTTAGCAACAATCTTATGCAAAACAACCCATTTAATTCGGACTAACAAATATTCAAATAGTCACATCATTATTTATTTTCAGCTCCATTAATTGGATCATGAAATTTTAATGAAGTACACATCGGAATCTAATTAGCGAAATGTGATACGAATAACTTCATTCACTGTATAAACATCACAGTCCAAAAAGTAACAGTGATTTGAATTGTCAAAAAAATCTATGTGTAATAAATGGTAACTATAATTACCCAAAATTATTTGGTTCAAAAGTGGGCAGTCAAAGAACGTGTGTTATAAAAATCAGAATAAACACTATATACCTCAAAACAACCTTCTTATATGTAGGTAGTTGAAAAATATCAAAGGATTTTGTTTTAGTTTTTATATCGTTTATTCACAAAACGCATTTAAAAAGCATTTTTATCATATAAAGATGAAACACCGTTTTAGAGTGATAAATGCCTGGAAATAACTTACGTCATAAAAATTAAGAAATCGTTCAGAACATTAGCTATTACCGCATAACAATAATGTTCCCTCGTGTTTGCAGCGCCTCAAAAATGTTTTGTATATTACGCTCAGAGTGCTTTGGTGCCATAATTCGCAAAATAGCAGCTTCCTGCTTGTGCAGATTGCGAGGTATCAGTAGTAGTATTAGTATTTAAAACACGATTGCCCTAAAATAGGACTGCCCCATTATAGGACAGATCGCAAAGATATGTCAAACCTGGAATGAGATGAAATGTAATCAAATCAATCACTTAATATTATCAATTCTACTTCTAACTACGAAGTAGAATTTATCAATCGTAATTTGTATATCAATTTTTTTTTCCTTTTAAATTTTGGACACCAGTAACATACATTGCTCTGATTCCAAAGTAAGTAGCCAATTCACTTGTGTTATGGATATTAGACACAGCGGTGGTACCAGAACAAAAATTATGATTTACACATTGACCCAACCGGAAATCGAACCCGGAACCTCGGAGTGGCGACACCTTGAAGCCCAGCGTTCTTAGCCACTACACCTCGAGGATTTTTATTTGTTATTTAATATTGATGTGAATGCCCGAAATAAAGCTTAATTAATTAAGTAGCTACTTAAACTTTTAAGCTCTGTGTGCTATTGAATAAACTTTGACTGTGACTACCAAATGAAAACATATGGTAACGATTAGCGTGAATATTATCAATAATACATCGCCCAACAGAAGTGTTCATTAATAGAGGTAATTCACATTACTAATAATTAACGTGATAGCTTTTCAATGCCTAGTAATTTTAGAGGTATTTGTTATTAGACTCTCCTCTGTATAAAAAAAAATAAAATAAACGGACAATAAAAATGTAAAAAAATGCGCAATGTCTAAACACAATAACCCAAGTAAATTAGTATAATGCTTATATTCTCTACATCGTAGAGATGTTTGATTGACTGTATCACGATCATTCTTAATGGTATGAAAAGCATTAGTGTCATAAAATGGTTTGACGTTTAACTTTCGCTTTGTCTCTTAAGGCATTTTCCCAAGCCTTCCTTTCAATGAGGCGTTATAAATTTGCATATATGGCCGTAACCCCACCTCGTCATTGAGTGACATGAAAGTATCTAAAAAGACCGTAAAAGCCGTTTTATCGATGAAAATTTCCATATTTTGCCCGCCGTGTACTGTTTGTTACATTTTTGTTGATACATTTCATTTGTATTCCGTACATTACTCGAGCGATAAGTAGTGATGTGTTGATGCACGGATATTTGATGGACAATATGTAAATTTTTTTTTTTATATATTTCATATTTAATTCAAAATATATTCACTAAGTGAAACAGGAAAACCACCCAAAGTATCAAAAAAGTGCATATAGTAAACAGGTAACAATCCAAAACTACATTTTTTTGGCTGGCTTGGAATGGCTTTTTTAAACTTGTAAATTTAGATTTTGTTTAAATTCATGGTTACCCAACTATGTTTATGAAATGTAATTGAAGTAGCACGGTACCAAATTTCGAATCAATGGGATACATGGAAGGAAGTCAGATCTCCTTACCAATTTATTAAAGAGCTAATGATCTTCAAACTGCCGATCGGGTTATGGATACCTAAACATATACTGTCAATGTTATCAGTAAAAAATTTCGAATCAATCAACAACTTAAAGATAGAAAAGAGCTCATTATCTTCAAACGTCTAATCAGATTTACATTCAACATGGCTAAGAACACTAGAGATAAAATCAATGACAAAAAACTAAATAAAAGTCAGTTCATCCGATTGGGCGCTACGATACCACAGGCAGATACACAAATTTGTCGGGGGTAAAAAAAAAAGGTAAATAATCTGTGAATGAAGATCGGAAACTATGATTTCTTCAGAGTTGATTTACGGTATGGTTACTCTCAAATCTTCCCATTTGAATTAATGTTTTTTGGTACATATTTCAGCGCATAAATAGCTTTTCGATAGTAGGGCATAAATTTTAGTATTTATTTAGTCCGAACTATCAGATATTTCGCTTTCATATCACTAGCGCTGTAATAACTTTAGGTGCATTCGAACTCGAACGAACCGAATTATCACAATTCGCAAACATTGTTCCGTTTCGCAATCGTGTTTGACTCGTTAATTTTTAAACGATTGTTAATGTTTCAAATTATCGAGCTATTTCCGTATCGGGTTTTGAATTTCAATGAGAAATTTCGGTATTGTTTCCATTAATTTTAATACGGGTTACGATAGCATGTAAGCTCAAAAAGAAGATAACAAGTCAGCTAGGATAAAAATTAAGGACGAAAAAGTTTTCATGAGCTGTTTGTCATCAAAAATTGATTCCGAAATCAAGATATCTAATGTTCGTTTTTTTTTTACTATTTTTTTACCAAACTAAAATACAACAAGTATTTTTTATTTTATTTTATTTCTGTTCATTCACTTGATAACTTGACTTTTATTTAACACGCACAATAATTCAAAAGTCTATACTATTAATTGCTTCCAATATGAATCAAGAGTGAAACTTTTGAAAATTTCTATTCAGATTTTGATATCAAGCTCCAGTTGACACATTTGCAAACTCGAATGGAGTCACATCGGTGTAGTCCAGTATGCATATTTGAATAGAAAACAAAACAAAGAACGTCATAACAGTTGAGAAAACATACCAAGTCAGAGGCGAGCCAAAAATTTACAAAAGATTTATTTGAAAACTTCAGAGGAAGCTGCGGCTGACTTTGATTTACATTGTCTTGGGCTTTGATTGTTGATGTGATATAGGGGTTTTTACTTTCTTATGAACTGAAAGGTTAAGATTAAAGAAAAGGTAAAGAAACAGCATTAAAATAAGATTTTTTTTTTATATGTGAACTAAATTGTAGTTCCAGTAGAAGTGTAAAATGATAAAGAAATCATAGGAGAAGGGGTTTGTAATAGATTTTAGTTATATTTCATTGAAATGGTATACGTATTAAAGTACTTACTTGAAATGATTAGACTGATCATTGGAAAACATTTAGAAGTACCTACATTTGTGGAGAAATAAACTTATAAAATGATTGCTATCAATTTGTGTCGCAATTGAATAACTCATCGCAAATATGGGACTTATTATTGGCAAAATCGGCAAGAGATCTGTCCAAGAAACGTAGAACCTGACAACAGAGGAGATCAAATCTACAAACTTCTCAAGTTAAAACCATGTAATAAATTCGCCCCTAAAAGCTTAGTGATAGGAATCAAACTCAACGCAAATTTGGCTCTGGATAATTCACAATAAATCCTCAGATTACTGAAATATCTACTCGAATATTGCATGGAGGAAAAACGACTCTATTTTGATCACGATTCGGTCTGAATTTCATGTAGAAAGCATTCGTATTGATGTATCCAGGCCGCGTAGTCTCAACAAGGGTTCTGTCTCTGCTTTGAGAATTTGCTGAGTTTGAAAAAAAAACTGATATTATTTCTATGGGTCTTTTGGGCACCTATTCGTAGGTAATTTGTGAATATTGGACTGCGGTTTGCTTTTGTTAGCATTTCGAGTGCTCTCTGTTACGGTTTTGGCGATAAAGATACAATTTTATTTTACAATTACTTTGTTTGGTTGCTTGTTTCACGTTTTGGCTTTCTTGTGTTATGTTTACAATTGCATTTAAATTCAAGAATTTTAAAGGGCCTCAAATGTCGTTTTAAATACCTGTGTATTAAGTGGAGTCTGTATTAAAAATGTTAGGAAATTCCCCTCATATATCATACCGTCGTAATATTGTAATAGTTGCAATTTAATACTGATAGGTGCATATCTAGTCCTTTCTAAAATTGCAATCGTAAACTTTATTTAAATAAGTATAATAATCATAACAGTTGTATAAAGTTTCAGATTTTTTTTCAAAAAGATATTGAAGTCTTTACTTTCAAGTAAAAAATAAGGTTAAATATTTTAATAGATTTTTTGATCTATGTTATGATCTTCTTCACGCATCAGAAGATAACTCTAAAATATAAATTACCTTCAGTCATATTTACCAAACGAGTGAAATGCGCAGATCCTATATATACGCATTTTGCTAGTAGTCCCTTCAAGTTCCCATAATATTTTATTGTTATACCCATGATAGCACTTCGGCGTTTGATCTCCGAAAATATTAAAACCTGGAAATCTTTCGGAACTCAATTAAATAACTGTTTGTTCAAATATAAATTGATTGAGCGTGTTTAAATCATAATTTGTTTCTGTTCACATTTTAAGTGTTCTATCATAATGTTTTGAAAATGTGTATTAAATATTTTATTCTAAGCCAAATAATAACCAAGTAATTGTGTGATTTAAACAAAATTATGAATTAGGCCGTAATTTACGCAACATATATCTAGCTAAGCGATAGACACGTAAAAAAATGTAATTTATTTTGACGTTGAAACAATGTTTCTGTTACAACATTGAGTTATCGCCAAAAATAAATTCGATTATTAAAGCAGCGACTTTATTTTGTCGTGTAATAAATCATTTTAAACACTTAAAGAAAAATCTGTGTTACGATTTTAGAAATACTGTCCGGCGAGTACAATGCAGTGGTTAAATTAACTTACATTTCGTATTGTATTATTATTTTTACTTTTGTCATACATAAAATATTAATAAATATTGCACAATTTAATATTCATTGTTTCAATAGAAAATTTTAGATGATAAAGTGACATAGCTCTACGTACATTTAAATCGCCAGTACAATGTTTTTATTTATAAATTCAAATTTAAAGCACGATGAGATGTGAAAGAGATAGTAAAATGTTACTTTTACAAGTATAAAAATTAAACTTTTTAAAAAAGTAAAAACCGACTTCAAAACCAAAATGCACTAAAAAGTCTTAAATAAACTCTTCACCATTGAAAGGAAAGGAATCCGTTTTAGGCAAACAATTTCTTTTTGGAGTCGGTGCTGTGATAGTTGATGCTTGATGGTCAAAGTGATGGCACCGACTCCGAAAAGAAATTGTTTGCCTAAAACGGATTCCTTTCCTTTCAATGGTGAAGAGTTTATTTAAGACTTTTTAGTGCATTTTGGTTTTGAAGTCGGTTTTTACTTTTTTTAAAAGTTTATTTTATTTCTTCATTTTTAGTGATTACATAAGAGGGGGGGGGGGGGGGGAGTTGCACCTTATGATTCTATTTTTTAAGAATCTACAAATTACCTATCATAAGATCCGTCATTATAATTACTGAACTCCTAGGCGTTAAGGAGTTCCACCATCAGCTCAGCCCCACAAAATGTTGACTATCAGACGTAACAACACGTCAACATTAAGATTCTAGTAAAGAAACAGTATACGTGCCTTTAAAATTTGAGGGTTTCCCTCGAATACACCAAGATCCCATCATCAGATCCCAAAATGGAAAAAATGGGACCAACTAGAAGGTATACCCTCTAAGTAGGTGAAAAAAATTTTCGATTCGGTCGACAAACGACTGAGATATGAGGTAACATACATACAAAAAAAAATAATGAAAAAAAAAAAACATACAGTCGAATTGATAACCTCCTCCTTTTTTGAAGTCGGTTAAAAATATAGGAATGTGGTTACTAATAATGTACGCTGCGCATGTATGCTGATGCTCTCGACCAGGCACAGATTTTTCGTTTGTTTTGTGAGTTTATAACGTATCTGTTCTTTTAAAATCATTGCTTGTCACTTGTTTCTTTTTGTTAATTTGTTTTATTAGTATTTTTTGTTTTGTTTTTGTTTGGTTGTTAAGATAATTAAGATTAGGTTACTATTGGACTGACATACTATGTAATTTTCCCTTAATTAATAAATAGACAGAGAAACCTACTGTCATGACCGTGTCAGGCACGACAAACAACACTTTTCGCTCTACCTTGCCCACTGAACGGGTTGACAGCGTTCTATCTCACCGTTATATGAAGCGAGAGCGAGAGCGAGCAAGAACATATTTTGCCGGTGCACGCGACAATGTTGATCGATGACGGAACGTTCTTGTTGGCAAGGTGTTATAGTTTTCATTTTTTTTTTTGGTATATTACTGTGTAGTGGGAACCTTTAGGGGTTGAAATAAGTCCTACTAAAGGTTGCCGATACAGATTGTACTAGATACTTGTACAAAAACTACCTCATTACACTTCTACATCAAGATACAAGTAAAGTCCGTTTTTCTTTGCTAGTCGAATAATGTAAACAAACTTTTCGTTACTCTTAAAATAATATCAATGAATAAAATGCATTTACTATTTGATTTAAAAGATATCAGTGTTAAACGATAATTTACCTATGTAGTCGGTGATTATTGTGTTTATTTTATTTTAAAATATTTTTTTTCGATAAAAAGGATCTTTAAGATAGTTTACAATATTAGAGACGACATAATGCAACAGACTTTATCTCTATACACATACATATCCTAAAAATAGTTGCCAGACAACACAACTATCAGATCTCAAAAGCTACCCAATTACGTAACACATTATTTTAATATCTCGTGTAAAACGCGAAACGGTACAGTGGGGTTGTTTACTCCGTTTCCTCGCCCGCGTTCGTCTGCGCCATTTACAGCCTTTATAGTCCAGGGGCTAGGTATTTAGTTTGATTATAAGCTCCAGAATGGCAGACCATATTTTGACCATTGCTTAGCTCGCTTATGGTCGATTAACCAACGTCAAATACGAGTTTTTCGACTGTATAAGTATAAAACGAACGATTTGAAATCACATTTACATAAATGTTTGCTGACAAATTAATGCTCAAAGATTCCATTACATACAAACATACATAGATACAACCCAAGCTAATAAAAGAGTGGTAAAAATATTCACCAGACATCACAACTATCAGATCTCAAAAATTACTCATTTACATAATGTTGTATTATTAAAGATCATTGTAAATATTATAAATTTTTAAATAATGTCGTAATGGAGGTTTGCAATACAAAGAGACCTTAGATAAACAGTAATGTATCAAAAGCTACTTATTAACATAAAGTCGATGATGAGTAATCTCTACCAGGCAGCGTCCTGTGAAGAATATGAAAAAGTTGATGATGTTTCAGTAAATATAGTACAATCAAACAAACACTAGCCCCGGGTCTAGTGTGGCTGTCGCAATCTAGATATTTCCCACTTGGACTATTTACGCTTTTTTTTTATTCAACATCATTTACAGTCTTATCTGATTCGGTATGAAATATTCCGTAAGGGCCTAGTTTTTGTCGTAAAACAGTTGTTTGTGAAGCCGTTTATGAAAACGGGACAAATAAGATTTTCTTAATGTTCAGCGTCCACATTACTTTTGCCGAGAAATTTTATACGAAAAACATTTCTGGTGTAGGGTCGTAGAGTACCATTTGGTCGGAAAACTCTTAAGCGAGTGTGTGTCACCTATGTTTATTTGATACCCATTTTTATCTTGAAGTATTATTGATGTTTGGTTACCTGACTTTGACTGCCACTGAACAACCTATACCTTATTGGTTTCTAGCACATACCTGAAACAAATAAAATAAAAATGATAAATTTGAATGAATGAAATATATGGATTATGAATGAATGAATGATATTTATTGTGTTTAGAAATAAGATAATATAACATTATAAATCCGATAATCGAGAGATGACATTTAAATCTCCAGGATATTAACATCTCTTTGTTATTAACAATGGTTATTGCTGAAAACCCAGTATTTATAAGATTATTTTACTAAAGCTTAAACTCTACGGCAGCAAATTAGACAATCTCCTTTAATGAAAAGTAGAACTAGTTGGAAAATTAAGCAAAATAATAGGTTAGGCCTATAACGCTATGAAAAACTACAAAACTGACGTAGATTCAGAGTAAAATAATACACCTACTGAGATTACGTCAGGATCTAGGTTAATAAATCTTTGAATTCTCTAGAGAATGAGTAAAATGCCAAGATTTTCTTACAATATGAAATAGTTGATGAAAAAAAGAACTTTTACAGACAACTGCTATAAAACCCATCTGTAGGTTCTGGTTCATGATAATTCATCATTATCAGAATGTAGTTACACTATTTTCATCCAATTTAAGTTTATTTGGCAATTGAATAAAAATTTGAAAAAATTGATTTTATGCTCCAAATAGCCAAATTTCATTTATTTTGAATCCCACGGGAAAATACACTGAAGCTACGAAATAACTAAGAAAACAATACTGGTGATGGATGAAATTCCATCTGTGCTGTAATTTTGTAGCAAACGTTATTGATGAGCTATTATTTAACATCATTTACACTTACTAGTTACGATGGACTTAAAGAAGGACTTGTGTGCAAAAAATAAATAAATAAAAAAATAAACAGATAATAAATTGATGGATGTTTTGTATTCGTGGTATTCAATATACAAAAAAATAATATTCCTACGTACGAGACCACGTCAATTGTTTTGTTGTCTGGCGCATATTTATATTAATTTATAACATATATGATTTAATAGTCTGCAGGCAGACATCCGTTACCCGCTAGTATTATAATTAAACATTTTACCCAAAACTTTGCGTTCTAAGCGTTGCAAGCGCAAAAGCCAAAGCTCTGTTCGTGCATAGCAAATAAGCTCTGATTTATCTGAACTGTGCAGGCGCCTTTACCTAACGTAATACAGAGAGGGTGATTCCACAACTTGCCTTTAAATCTCGGCCTCTATAGGACCAGCTAAAATTACAGTTACAGGTTAGTATAACCAAGCTTGACGACGCGTTTGGTGTATTTGTAAGCGCTCCTGACTATCACGCCGGTCGTCGGAGGCTCAAATCCCTTAATCATTCTGCTTAGCCCAAAGGTATGACTGGTGGATATGCTATATAGCGTTAAGTCCACTTTAATAAAATGTTTGGTAGTAACATAAAATATTAATAAAAAGAGAAAATGTTTATGTAACGAGCATAAACATTTGTACCTAAGTCATATTTATATGTATTTACATATTTTTGGGAGACACTCCCATCATAATCGTTGTCTGTTATTCTTATACAAGGAAGAAAAATCCTTTCTTCGAGACCACGACGATTGGTGTGTTGTCAGGTGTATTTATTGATAGCCAAGTGACATCACTGAAAAACCCTCGGATAGAAAAGTGGTTTTACAAACTCTAAAATCTAGCGTAGCTTAGGACACCTAATAACAAGAAAGAAATCGTAAGTTTATTTTAAATTCGAAAATTTTACTCTTTACTATGATACAGTTATGATTGTCAAAAATGTAAGTGTACGAAGTCAAGTTTACATCATCTAATTTAAGAGCTAAACTCTTGATGGTGGATTTTTTATTCAGTTCTTTACGCTTTTTCGCCATTTTCTTGACCTCTTAATACGATAGAACATTCAATTTTTGCTTCATTTGATGCTAGGAGCTTATTCTTGGTCTTCCTTTCTTACTTTTTCCTTCTTTTCTTCCCTCTATTATCGTTCAGATGAAACTCTCGTGAGGTATCAAGTGTCCCAACATTCTCCCTCTTCTACTATCAATTGTTTCTATTAGTTTCTTCTTTTCCTTTACTATGTTTAAAACTTCCTCATTCGTTTTTTTCTCCGTCCAGCTGATTCTCTCATTACTCTTCCAGCACCACATATCAAACGATTCCAGTCTCTTCCTTTCTTTCTTGGTCTAGGTCCACGTTTTACACTTATAAGGTAAGTTTTATAATGCAGAAATTATATATAATAAAATACACTATCAACCAAATTATGTCAATTTGCCCCAAATTACTTTCTGCATAATCAAGCGGTTACTGGTAGAGAACGTGTACTACTCACAGTGCAACAAAGTTTAAATAATGAGCTACTTTTAGGACAAGTTGAGAATCACCCGAATTCCTAAAGGGGATTAAGCAACTGGGACGAAACGAGAACGCGCGATTAATGTTAAGTAAGTTAGAGAGTATTGCTTCGTTGCCATGCCGACTACCTGGAAAAGTTCTGAACATCCTGATAATTCTTATAAAATATATTGATTCAAAAAACTGTTTTTACGAATGTTTAAAAAACACAATTGCCGTTAGTTTCTTATCCTGAGTTATTTTATTAAACATTACTACTCAAAGACATCACCTTGAATAGTGCACAAAACTTAAATAAAATGTTAAATAATTAATACATTTCTCAAGGAAAATTCTGATACACATGCTTATTGTTTGATTTATTATGTATGTATGAAAAAACAAGAATTAATCAAAATAATGAAAAACTGGGCAAAAGTATTAAAGTGACCAATCGCAGTTGTAGTAAAGTTGGCAACGGAGCGTATGCTCTGCCTCGCGTATTATGAATGAAGTTGAGCTGGCAACGTCGGAAAAATAACACTGAAAACAAATAATGACGAACTTTAAATAAAACGATTTTTCTTTTCCAATATACTTTAGTTCAAAAAAATTATTTCCAAAAACATAACTTACACTTTGTACATTCCTTGGTTTCATTTTCCAAAAAAAAAGAATAGTAATAACAAACTTGTACTCATTGCGTTCACTAATGACAATCACATTGTTGATATTTCGTATATAAACAAATTAATCATCGTCCCTGCAATTAATGTAACAAATAACTCTCGCTTAAAACAGAAAGCTTCCTACTTTTAATTCCCGACAAAAACACGATAAAAGTAAAAAGAAACGTAACAAATACTAGTAATAAAAGTGATGGACCGCTATATAACATCTCCGAGTTATAGCATAGCTGTGCTTTATCAGCCACTTGAAAATTCCCAATCAGTTGTTCCTGCTCGTAAATAAGGAAGAAATATTCACTTTAATAAAATCATATAATGAGTATGTACTGGAATAGTACAAGATAATTTATAGTATTAGATAGCATGTCAAATTAAATATTCTAAGTAGGAATGAATAACGCTTTGGTTCCTTGCAAATAGCTTCCAATTATGGATCTTTTGGAGACTAAGTCTTTGATTGTAGCAAGGTTTTTTCACTGAATTTCAATGGGTTGCTATGAATATCGATTCGCGAAGATGACTTTGTCATTTAAATATGCGCCAGACAACACACCAATTGTCGTGGTTTCGAAGTAAGGAATTTTCATCCTTGTGTTATGAATACCAGACAATGATCATGACGGGAGCGTTTCTTATAAATACTTAAATTCATAATAAATATCCATGTTCAGGTACAAATGTACGTGTTCATCACACAAACATTTGCCCTTTGCGGGATTCGAACCCGGCAACGGCGGCGTAATGGTCAGGAGTGCTAATCAATACACCAAACGCATCGTCGCATTAAAAGTAAAAATAGGCCACCAACCTAAGTTAAAAGTTTCGGACGTGTATACTGTTTTCTTTGGCATGTGGCTATAATAACGGAGTCGTACGGACGGACAACCAGTTGCATTATCACGGCTTGTTTTAATTGTTCGGGTAAGTGTTTTTAAATTAGACACATTAGGTGAATTTACACTTTCATGGCCTGCGTGGGGTTAGGTCGTAATTGCTACGCACATATACAGTACGGTCTGCGTTATATATAAAAGATAATAATATTATAGAAGCTGGTACAATCAGAATGACTTTAAGGTGTTCTTTAAAATATTATGAACCCATTAGTTTTGTAAATTAAATAGATGACACATAAATAAATAGGTGTTACTAATCAACGTTAAACCTTATTTATACGTTTTTGATTTTTCTACTGTTTACTTAAGTAATGAAAAAAATATTTTTAATAATAGTAGATTCTTCACTATGGGAATAAGTAAATGTCTTACGGCTCGGTCGCCACCGCAAAAGGATTATAATTTTGACTCCCGAGGGACGTACTTAATCTACTAGATAGGGAGGTAATAGAAAATCCTGAGTTTAGTGAGGGATTAAGCTGGCCCTAGACGAACACCTCATAACTTTATTCCATTGTAAATACTCTACTTTTTGCTTCTATTGGTGAGGCAATTTAAAAGATAATCTATTAAGTTCATACAAAATTTCAACTGAACGCGCTGTTGAATGCACTATTACTGCAGCGAAGGTAACAATTAATATATGTCTATACGATTCAGTTTAGTAACTGAAAGAAACTGCACGCCCACCCTTTTTCCTAATGGCTTGGTTAACAAATCAAAAAGATGTTACGCAACGTTTTTTACGAATCAAACCTTTTCTTTACCCTAATTAATGATATTCACACAGACAAAACATTATTTTTTTAATCTGATTTAATAACGGAACACCATATTTCATCGCCACGGAAAAAAGGCGATGAAAAATGGTGTCCCGTGCTAAAAAAGCAAAATCACTAAATATTTACACACTTTTTTATTGTTTCTTCTCGAGGCGTGGCGTGGCATCACGATTTTCGAATTGTGACCTCTTTGGTACAACCTCGCGCACACTGCTGCCACTACTGCCGCGTTTATTCGAGCTCGTCTTCCAAATACAATCTCATTACGCCACATGGGCTGCAATGGATTTTGGAGAGCTGAGATGTGGCACTTTAAGTCAATTTTATGTGACGTGTAATCGAACGATTCTGAGCAACTGTAGCGAAATCAAACTTAACTACTTGTCTTTGTAAAGGACTTCTTATCTCAATTTTTTCCCCAAAACAAATAATTTGCTAGACTATATCTACTTCTAAAATACATTATATTCGAACATTTCGGACATATTTCATAGCAAGAGCGCCTTTGTTTCGATGTACAAAATAAAAGCAATATACACTAGCTGTCAAGTCAAGCTTTAGGTGTATCCGACCTCTAATAACATTTTAATAATAAACTCGTGTGCCTCTCAGCAAAGAGAGAAAAGTCTTTGTGGGATGGTATAAGTTTTAAGCATTTGCGTTTTTTTTGTTTATTTTGAGAGCATTAGAGGTTTGAATGGATTGACTGACACACGTGCTCAGACACAAGCGGCTTTTGATAACAGCTTTACCAAATGGCAGGTCGACGGTGCGTAATTGTAAAAAAATGACAATTTTAACTTATCTAACCCTTCACCTGGTGTTTTTCACTAATTATAAAATAAAATATCAATTTATGAATATATATTTTAGAGCATCAATGACTGATGAATGAATGAAATGAATGATGACGAAATTTTGCAAATAAAAATAACTTTTACAAAAAAAAATTAAATCCGGCTTCCAAAATAACATTTTGTAATGATTCTACGGTACGGTACGGTGGAACTTGTATAACAGATGGCGCTAGCTGTCCGTAAAAAGTATATTTATATTACGTATATTTTCGGTGCGAATCAAGCCATTAAAAAAATAATTACCGAATTCGAATTAATTTTGAGTTTTATTCATTTGATTACAAACGTGATGTTGCCTGAATACAGTTCGGTGTTTGAGTTTTTACGGATCACGAGGTAAGTTGCACTATTTTTCAAACAGACGTTGTGTCCTTGGACTTTCAATTAGAAACCGATTTCTAAGGGTGGAATATCTTGTCTACAGCTTAAAGACACACCCTTTATGGTAGGGCTGAGATGAAATACTGCCAAGGAATTAGGTCAACATCAAATCAAGTGAAAATTAAAGAGAAATTGTCAGCCAGCTGTATGTATGAGCAGCTCCTTCTCATCACACCGGTCATGGTCAATTCTTGCAACCATCTGATTATCGTAAAAACTTCTTAGATAGGTTGTGTAACTTTTGTCTTTGCCACATTATTTTAAGAAATAAACGATTCATTTCAAGTAACAAGAACCCTGAGCATTACAATTTACTTTAAAGTCTTAAATAAACTCTTGAAAAGACTCCATTTTTAGCCAACCATTTTTGAGTCGGTGCCATCCAGTGCCATCATATTGTTCATCGCAAGCATCAGGGCACCGACTCCAAAAAGAAATGGTTTGCCTAACTAAAATGGAGTCCTTTCAAGAGTTAATGAAGACTTTTTATGTTATTTTGTTTTTGAAACCGGTTTTTACTTTTTTGTAAAACTAAACATCAAACACTAACAATAAGCATATCTACATTCAAAGGACCAAAGAGTTTAGACTGCTTCTGTTAGACCACACAATGAGTGGAAAAAAGGCAAAAGGGAAGATTTACGCGGATTCCCGCAGCTACAAATCAAGTGAACCTGTCTGGATTTGTAAAAAAAAATGTTACAGTTGAATGCAGCTTTTTGCGGCTCACAATCACAATTGTTGCGTAAATTGTTAAATTAGAATAATAGTAACATTAATTTATTTTCATACAATTGTGCTTAAGACATAAAAGCTTAAACATTAGTCAATTATTATATCTTCAAAGTATTAAAAAAAACATTTTAATTTTAAATTATAGCGTACCCGATGATAAAGTATTAGTTAAAGTACCAGTTAAAGTTTTTCGAAAAAATACTACAAAATTTAGCAATACCCTTGTTTTCATCCATAAACGTTGTCCTATTCAGTTTAGAATACCTACTCACCACTATTTCCTGTTATTTAAATTATTACCAGTTATATAAATTATTACCAGTTATTTAAATTCTAGCTTCCTATTATATACTCCTTATGCCTTATTTTTCCAACGACAATTGAAGAATATCGTCGAATAAAATACAATTCGCCTAATTTGAAAACGTAACCTATTTGTCAGCAATCATTTGTGTAAATATCATTTTAAAATCGGTTGTTTTATATTTATTCAGTCTGATAAGTCTTACCTGGCCTTGGAAAAATCGACCCTAATTTGAAAACGTCACCTATTAATTTAATAATCATTTTCAAATCGTATTATACTTATCAGGACCGATTTTGCCAACGTCAGATAAGACTTATCCGATGAATTAAGTATAAAACGACCCATTTTAAAATGATATTTACATAAATGATTGCCGGCAAATGGGCGACGTTTTCAAATTAGGCGTATTGTATTTTATTCAATGAACATTTATTTAATGACTTCAAGCGAAGAATTCCGTATCTCGTATCAGAGGTTTCCGGGCGCCGTACTCAATACTCATTTGGGCCACCTCTCCGATGGCTGATAACAGGGATCAGGGATTATCTCTAGCCGAGACTAATCCATTAACTCGGCCAGCTAAGTTTTACTTGAATAGAAGTATTAAGAAAAGTGTTTTGAGGTGTGAAACTAAAGTATTACTTGATTTTCGTTTTTATTCTGTACCATTCGTTTGTTGTGTGCAATGAATATTTATGTTGTAGGTAAATTTTTAAAGACGTGATATTATAATTTTACTTGTGGCATTATAATGACACTGATTACCGTCTATTGTCTGCATTACTTACAATTCAATAGGCTAGTTTTATTGCCGTTACAATTTCACTAGACTTATGCATGAAAATACTGACTAGAATAGTCAAATAAATATCTCATGGAAACACGTAATATATGTAATAAACAGATATTAAAAAAAGCACGCTCTAAATGTTACGCCATTTTTTTTGCAAATGGCGACTGATTAACTTGATTGACCAATCAGATCCCGCAGGTCTGACACCACAAACTCAACTCATAATAAACCTAGACTTATTAATAAATATTGCGACCTAGTGAAATTACAGTACCAGTGAAAAGAACCCGTGAAATTATATGAACCAGCCGTCATTGACAATAAGTGTAAAGGAGAATGCGCAAACATGGTTTCACTTTGTACCATAATAAATTTAGTATCAAAAATTAAGTTTTTTTTTTACTAAAACTTGTTTAAAATATCAAGTAATAACTTCGCCGGGTATAAAATTGCTAATTAATTAGGAAGTCATTTTATCACTTGCTTGCTATGCCTAAAACACTTTTCCAACTTTTCCAATGTTGCCTGTGTTTAAGGATGGAGGAAGCCGGTCATCTGTCCATCCCCTGGCGTTAATCGATTCTGGCGAATATCGATTTACTATAATAGATATAAAGGCACTAGAAACCGAAGAATGAAGAATTAGCTAGTTTGAAATTGACTCTAGCTCATATTCAGGATCTGATGATGGTGCTGGTAGGTAACTATGGGAACTCTGCAATAAAACGGCACAACATCATCGAGTTTGGGCTTGTTTGAATTGTTTTGACAAGGACTCTGGTCGGTTCGAGATGATATCTAAGGTCTCAAGACGAATCGAACGAGCCCAAGCTGATAAGGGTGCAGCATTGTTTAATTAGATACAGACTACATCATCAGACCCCAAATACGGACCCGAGACCCATAAAAAAATATCGAAAGTCCATTTAACACAGTTTATGCATTAAGAATTATAAAATCTTGTATTAAAACGTAACTATCGAAGAAATATTAACTGTCTGCTTAAGGTATTTTCTGCAGTAAAAACAGATAGATAAACAGTATTTACTCGATTTGAGTATTTAGTCGGTAAATACTCACCATCTGCCTATCAGTAAGTTTATTTGCTTTATTGATTAATAAAAAATGATATCCGAAAGGATGATATTCGATTACAAAAAAACCTTAAACGATGATCGATTATTTTAATCTTTAAAATAATGTGGCGGGCAACACCAAGAGTGAAAGAAATGTCAAGTCATTTATTGTAATTTTGTGTTGGAATCATCATAATATTGTGTGCAATCAAAGAAAACAATGTAGACAAAGAAGGAAACGAAGTAAAGCGTGATCTGATCGCATTTATTATAGATTCGATAATACGGAGCTCGTTCGTAGAATTCTATTTGTCAAAAATAACCTAACCTAACTAATGAATTTCGTGAAGCTGCTGTTCACAAATCCGGCGAATTTGAGATTTATTGTTTTGTGTAATTAATTGTTCGTTTAAAACTTTACAAAATGAGGTAGGTTTCATGGAGGTACATCATGATACAATCTGAAACGAAATTCCATACTTCAATGCACAATCTCCTTTAATTTCACTATTAAAATTGTAATATCACCTGTTTGACAAAATCTCATCAGCGACATTTATATCAATCTATCCCAAGTGTTGAAAAACATGAAGAGATAATAAAATGTCAGAAAAGTTGATTCGACTGTAACCAAACGCCATTAAGAAATATATTTATTGAGTTGAACAGAATTGGTAATAAGCTTGATAGTGCGTATTACGCATTGTTATAAAATAGATTATTAAATAATGAACAGTGCCGATTTTGTACTAGTTTTTAGTGTAATATTTTTTCTCATGTAGATTTGAAGATTTCAAACTATGATATATACTTCAACAAGAAGGTTGTAAAATCTTTTGATCTTTATACAGTTATTTCATCATGGGTAGTATTTCTTAAACTTATGAAAGTAAGCAGATTAATACCGAACATTCTTAATAACGCAATCGTTGTTGTAAAAGAAGTGTATCAAACACGAAGCACTTCCAAACTAGATATGGCCCTTATCGTGATAGAACAAAACAACAGAAAGCAGTTTACCACTAATGAAATTAAACTTCTTTTTCTTTCCTCCTTGTAACAAAAAAGTTTTTAAATTAAATAAACTAAAGTGTTCTTCTTCAGTCATTGTTTGTTCACAAATGTTTACGTTTAATTTTATTATTATTTTTGTACATGATTGGAACCTTTGAGAGAGCTTTCAAAATAGAAAACACTTATTACATTTACTTCAGGTTCTGAAGACGAAAGTTTTCAACGAGTGAGTTTCCAGTGATGACATGGAAATCCGAAACATCGTCTTATAAAGAAACTCAAAACCACACAACGAGTGATGGAGAGGGCTATGCTCAGTTTTTCTTTACGAAATCGAATCGGAAATGAGTAGTTACTTATACAAACTAAAGGAACGGCTGTCCATTCTCATTCTCAACCAGTGAGTGATACCAGTGATGACATGCGAAAGCAAAACATCGGCCTTATTGAGAAGCTCAAAATCACAGAACGAGCGATGGAGAAGGCTATGCTCGGTGTTTCTCTACGAAATCGAATCAGAAATGATCAGTGATGTATAAGAACTGAGACAACGGATGTCTGTTCTCGTCCTCAGGGCTATGTAGCCCTGAGAATCAGTAAGGTCAAGTGGCAATGAACAGGGGACAAAACGCGAAGAACTAATAGCCGTTGGGGCAGATAAGTTCTACAGTGAAGACCCTTTGACGAAGCATAGACTAATAAATAGTAGATTTTATTCATTTATTTATCTCTAGATATCCCAGTTGAGTTGCTCTCTAAAATGCAACTTTAAGTTTAGGAAAAAATATTCAGCACCCCAACGACACCGTAAGAAATTTTCCTCCATTTCTTACAAAGTTTTTTCATGTCCAACACCTTTTCTTAGTTAAAGAAAACTTCAACCAGAAACTTTGCAGGGCTCACGATATTTCACTTGGTACGTCAAATAATTTTCTTGGTGACTCCTAAAAAGACGTCCGGTAAAAACAAGGCGAAAATTCACTTTTATAGCTTTAAAATTCTACTAAAGTGACTAGAATTTTCTGTAGATACTACTTTAAAAGTTTTACACGGGTGCATTTTTGCAACTTTTATCAGCGCGCTCGAGTATTGCCGAATTATGTGTCGTATTTAATTGTGTACGAGTATTACTTAATAATTCAAAAGATACAGGGATGAATACACATTCGTTAATTTTGAATCAGTCAGTAACTGTTAAAAACTGTTTTTTTACTCTACTATAATATTACCGTGTTAGAATAGAGGAAAGCAAAGGTGATCAAAAAAATAAATTGTAGTTATTTGACGCGGTGAACATCAGATAGCACTTTTTATAAATTTCTACTCTAGTGATTTTACGCTAAAATATGATTCTCTGGATTCTTCAATTCTTTTTTTATGTACTTGGCTGCCCTCAGCCCATTCCACATTTCCTCTTTCCCCCAATTCTTTTTGTTTGAATATAAAGCACGCTGGTTTATCCCTTGTTATAAATCCATGGAACCTATTTAACTGTCACGGGATAATGGACGAATTTTTCAATTCGATGTTTTCCTACCCGGCATAGTTTACAATTCTTTCGACTGCCCAACTTTTTTTATCGAGATTTCTTCGGCGAAATCAAGTAGTCCTTTATCTTTGGGATTTTGATTATTTTGGGATGAGTATTTTTTTATTTTTGTCTAAGGGTGAGGTCTTTGACTTGCAAACGTAAATGGAATTAAAAATTTTAGGTGGCTATGTTGTGAAGGCAATACTTATTTTTGGTTGGGTTATAGGATGCCTACGTCCGTCATTTTATTGCAACAATAGAATAGTATAAGCGAAGCCCACGAGCAGGATAAAAATAGAAGTCTGAAGGGCTCTTTAATCGGACTAAAGGATCTAATGGATATTTTTTTCCTTTGCCAAAGCAAAACATCATTTACCTTGAAATTTACAGGCTTCTTTGATTATCATTGTAACATCAGAGAAACTTGTCGTTTCGTATCCAAGGACCATAATGACCAGGGCAGTTTGCGTAGTTCGTATACGAAAAAAGTTCACCGATCTATTTTATTTGTCGAAGAAAAAACTGTATTTGAATTCTCAGGATCACGCTTTCGATGCATTTCAATTTTGTTTGTGCGATAGTTTTTTTACAAAAATATATTTTAATTGATTTTTTAGGTAAACATTTAAAGTCGCAATCGAAAAATCACACGAAAAAAGTTCGATTGCCGTGAGAATAGCCGCTCAGTTATCAGCCAATAATAATTATACTTTGTGATTAATGTAATAAGATAAGTTTAACCCATAATATCTTATGAGTTTATTTAAGTTTGAAAATACATTAAAAAAGCGCTTCGTTTTGATGAGAAATCAGACCCCTTAAACAGTCGATTATTTGATTTTCACATAGGGCTAAAGTGCTACAAAACCAGGTTAAGTGTACTCGATTCGGTTACCCATCAATGCATTTCGTTCATTAAAGCTATCCATAGTGGCACAAATATTCTATCGTCTGTTCAATATCATCGTAGAAAGCGTTACAGAGTATGTTCTAGAGAAGCCCCGTTAGTTAATTGCTTGCATATGGGTTCTGTTATTGAACTGAGATTGTTGACTGTAAAAATTGATAAACATTAAAAACTTTTCGCCAAGGCCCTTAATTCATAAAACCAAAAATACGCAAATAAAAACATTTGTATTTAATTTTAAGGTTATGTTGTTTTTAACAGTTGCTTATTCGTGCTTAACTATGGTGTCATGTTAGTATCTGATACGAAAATTCAAATGCTCCATACCAACGAATCAGTTACCGTGATAGTAACGAATGTATATTGCTTCATAGCAAAACATTGTAATTATAAGTATTTTTGTTCTATGTTAATCTTTTTGAAGACATATTTTTCTTATTTTTTTCTTATGGAAACGCTACAAGTTATCAGCAATGGTGCTCAAATTCTCTATCCATACTTAATACATATTACACCCGAAAATTAATCCAAAACCATGCGCCTTTAAATATTTAAATCGGAACGCTCGGTCGAACGAAATTTTATTCATAGCGTTCGACTGGGGTGTACGAACGAAATTTTCGTTGTTACCATAAATTAACGATATGGTATCGCGCCTTATACAGCCGTGATCATTATGGCTTCTGGCATTATTTAAATTATGAAAACGTGAACGTGAACGGTTATTTTATGTTGGAGATTAAAACTTTAATAATAACTTGTTATCAAAAGGTAATTTTAATATTGGCGCAAACGAGTAGCTCCAAACGAGCAAAAAACTCTTAGCTAAAACATACCTGACTGAACTAAACAACAATCATCCCGGTATCACTTTTCGATTTCAATGAATTTGAGGACAAAGATACTAATAGACATACACTAATAAGATTTGGTATATATGTTTTGGAACTGTACTAGATAATGCTGAGAAATATCCAATTCCAATATTATGACAAACAAACACGCATTTTTATTTAAGTGAGGTAATAAACACACTAATCAAAAGACTCAATAATAAGAATAAATGCGTTTTTATATAAAAACTAGTGGACACAGCATACTTTCTTTCGCAACCCGTCCCGACTCCGTAATTTTAAAAAATAAAAATACTTCGGACGGTGATGAATCTGAGAAAGTAAAAATCGGTCCACCCGCTCATCTTTTTTTTATCATAAGAACCTTCTTCTGGTAATAACAAACACAACAAATAAATAATTAATGAAATCGGAACAGCAGTTCAAGTGTGTCCAAGGGAAATATGGATTAATTTTATATTTAGAGAAATGAGATAACAAAGTATATCTTCTACGTTAATTGTGTCTATTTTCGTGTATTTGATCATTACTATACCAGTCATGTAAAAATAATGAACGAACAAACGAAAATTTTCATATAAAATGTTGCACCCTTATTCGCCTTTTTTAAAAAAAAAGTATCTCAAACGTTTGGTGCGGCTCGAAGAAAAGTGACGGCATCGCCCTTGCCAGAGTCAACTGTGTCAATGAAAAACATAGATCGACCCCAAAAACCATAATGTATATAATCTTTACGTACTAATATACTAATATTACGAAGCTGTAGAGTTTGTTTGTTTGTTTGAACGTGCTAACCTCAGGAACAACTAGATCGATTTAAAAATTATTTGTGTTGGATAGCTTATGTATCGAGGAAGGCTTAAACTATAAAATATTACGCTACGGCGAGAGGGTATGAAGCAAACTCACAACAACGGGGATGTAGTCACGTAGACCGCTAGTAATAAATATAACTTAAAAAAGAGAGATAGATTGATTTATTTTTTATACTAACACGCTACGTGGCTGTCATAACGGGCTCATGTCAACCGAAAGATATGCTAGATAAACCGTCGCTACAGATGCAGGCATTATATTAGATAGAGTTAAAAAAAAACAAGGAGACAATGCAGTACTGATGATGCCTCTGCCGCTGTAGCACAATGTGTTACGAGTAGCAGCTTTCAAATGTCACTTACCTACCGCATGAAAATAAGGCAACACAAAAACACTAACAGAACTTTTCATAAACGCTGTAATCGATGTTAACTTTCAGATTGTTGACATGAAATATCGTTGAGCTTGATTTTGATTAAGACGTACGTATTCTGTTCTTACATTCGTTCACCGTAGTAACCAATCGCCTAGAGATATTCGCGGAAATGTCGTCGGGAACATGTTTTGATGTAAAAATTGGATGGATGGGAAAATATCTATCGTTTCTTATAAATGCGCAAAGGTCACAAAAATGCCTGGGTTTACAGATATGCATTATCCATGAATTTTCCTGTACAATACGAAAACGTTAACGTATCGAAAAGCAATTCTACTCAAATAATATTGAAATTATGTGAAATAAGTGGTTTCGACGACTTCCATGGCTTAGCTGATAACCACTCTGATTTTAAAGGCGTCGCCGCTCCGAGGTCCCGGGTTCGGTTCCTGTTCGGGTCAATAAAGAAATCAAAATTTTCTATATTGCCTTGGGTCTAGGTGATGTGGTGCCACCGTTGTGTCTGATTTCCATAACACAAGTGCATTAGCTACTTTCTTTGGGATCTGAGCAATGTATGTGATTGGTGTACAATATTTATATTTATATACTACATATTTATTTATTTATGTAACTTACACTATTGTAGCTTCTCCAGAATGAGTTACTTATATGAGCTTACCTGAAACAGAAAGGATTAATATTAAATGGTTTTCATCAAAAAAAAGGTTTTTTTATATATAAGATAAAGATAAGAATAATATTAATTGCTTAAAATGAATCTGAATCTTATCACATATGCATAAGTTAGAAATATTCAACATCATTTAAGAATATTCTTAATCTACACCAAAAAAAACTGCGACTAGTGTACATAAAATTCGCAGAAATAAAGCATAAGTACATATATTCTCAGCATCTCATCAATTTAATAGTGAACCTGATTACTATGAAACAAGAAACTTTTCCGAGGGAAATCAGCCCTGATTTCTAAAAGCTTTCAATATAATTAATCGGATTAAGTTGGTAGGAGGAAGATCATGTCAAAGACACTATTCTTGCGGATTAGGTACAGTAACCAGCACATCAGGTCACCCACTTTTGATATAAACTAGCCCTTATTACAACTGCATAAGATACCGCAGTGTTTACTTTGACGTGCAGCTGTGCTACATAATTTATATTTTCCCTTTGAAATGAAGAGTTCCGTTACTTGTACCAGCAGACAAACTTAAATAATGCATATGATGTAGACATTATGATGACGAGGCGTTTGGTGTAGTGGTTAGCGCTCCTGACTACTATACCGACTGTCGCGGGTTCGAATCCCTCAAGGGACAAATGTTTGTGTGATAAGCATTAACATTTGTACCTAAATCATGGATGTTTCTACGTATTTAACTTTTTATGGGAGATGCCCCCGTCATTTTATAATCGTTAATAAACGTAAGGAAGAAAATTGCCTACCACGTAACCACGACAATGAGTGTATTGTCTGGCGCACACTCATTTATTATTATTTATGTTTGCACATAGTAGTAATGTAGTTTAGAAACGTTTGTAACTTCATTTTTAACACTCACAATACAATATTACATTACAATTAACGTAACGACTCCCAATTAATCTAGAACACCAATTACGGGCTGAATTTATTCCTAGAATCGTCAAGCCAATATGAGCATCCACCGTAATCAATTAAAATACCCTTAGGATTTGATCTCCCGGATCCAATTCTTGTAATTGGTGGGACCAATTCAATAAAAAGGTCCAACTGCATGTTGGGTTTATGTCCATCATTGGTCCTTGCAGTTAGTGCTCAGAGAATGAAAAAGCGGTCGGAGCGATCGCACAGACAATTACATGAGTACATTTACGATGAAAAAGCTCTTATGTGCTTGTCTTAGAGTGTTTTTTGGTGTGAATGGAGCAGTTTATTGTGGTTGAATAACGTTTTGGAAACTGGATATCTCCCATCTGAAATTCAGATGGTGGTTTCTTTTGTTAGACGGTCAGTTTTGGGCTATAGCCAACGTTTCCGTGGGTTTGTTTTCAGTTAATTTGTGAATTGGGATTTAGTGGTTTTCACTTGGTTTTTGATCCGGTTTTGGGTGAGGAATTGTATCTTAGAAATTCAACGAGTTTAAGTCTCGCGTAATTGCGTAGGCCGTTCCCACAAGTTAGTTCCCACATGTTAATTGACTTATAAAAGCATAGAAAAAGAATAGGCAGAAGTTAAAAGGGCTTATTTGATAATAATAATGTATACCATCGATATACAAATGTTTTATTGGTTAAGAATATCTTATTTAACGCTCACAGTGTTATTTGCCCATCTGTGCACAATTTTTGGTTTATCATATAACAAATGTTTTACTTTAACACAATATGAGTTATTTGTTCTATAAACAAAGTAGTAATCGCATCAGATCGAATAAAAATGGAGTTATTAAATCACCCGTCCGGAGAGGGTCGCTAGTTTTCAATATAATATAATACTTATCATTAAAATTAATAGGGACTTAATCAACCCAATTATGAAATAGTACCTGTTATTCAGAACCTTTTTCTGTAAGACAGCTCAGAACTCACTGTAACTTTTACCTTTTTTTTTACTAAAAAACACAAGTTTATACACGTGCCTCCTTGAACTGAGTTTATTAGACTGTATCACCTCAGTCACGCACAGACACAACGACCCAACCGAAATTCCGAAAGTTATTCCTAACTTTTGTTGCCAATAAATTGTCTTGACATAACAAAGAAGATAAGTACATGAGTGAAACATTTTTATTGTTAAATTAACCCTTTTTTGGCAAACACATTGATAACGCTTGATTGTTTAATATGTAAGTGATAATTGAATCAATGATTCTTCTTACACGATACAAGCGATATAGCGCGAAAAACTGTTGGTCGTTGGGGCAGGAAAGTTCTAGATTGGATTGCCTTTGACCAAAAACGCAGCGTAGGTCATCCACCGACAAGATAGACAAACGACCTTTAAAAGATTGCAGGATTAAACTTGATACAAACCGCTTGTGATCGGTCGCTGTGGAAAACAGTGAGGGAGGTCTATGTTCAGCAGTGGACGTCTTTGGCTGATAATGATACTGATGATGATGATACAAGCTAACAACGAATACCAACGGTGCTTAAACGTTGATCTATCTACAGGTTTCTAAGCATTAAAATCAATTTTAATTCGAGACCGTCACACAATTTGTAAAAGTAATGTTTAAAAAAAACATTACCTAGCCGAAAATTGGCAGAGTCAAAGCATACAATTCACCTTACTTTGTTAAGTAAGTGCCGCACAGTGGGTCGAAACAGTAATATGAGGGACATAGAGGTTTTTTTTTCAAATCGTATTTTTTTAGTTGCCGATCGATAGTCCTTTAGACACTCGTAAAGACATGTTATATAAGATTTTTCACGAAACCTAATAGTTTGGCCATAAAAAAATAATTTGTGTTTTTTTTGTATGAAACAAGACCTAATGTACTAAATATCTCCCAGGAACTGCTTGACCGTGCCTTATAATGACTTAGGTTAGCATAAGTGCATTGTGCACTGACATCCTAATCTATTTTCAGCTGCTCCAAACAGCAAATTTGCCTGTGAAACAGTTCGGAAAAAAAAAATGATAATCCTATTATGGGGTTATAATTACAATTCTAAGAAAAAGCGTCGATTAGGGTACTAGTATCTATAATTACGTAGTTAGTGTATATTGCTCTGTATTATTAAAATTTTAAAAACCTTTTTTGTTATCATCGGATGACTTTAAAGAAATAATGATGTCAGGTTATTAGGATATTAAAGAGACAATGGTTAAGGGTTGGGGGTATGTAACCTGTGAACTGTGTTATATAATGAAGGTGTATTCATTTAAAAAAATAGTTTGTGCAGTGAAACCTTACCAGTGACACTTAACTTGATTTGCGATCTATTACTTACGATTACAATGGAGTCCATTGTGAACAATTTAAATTAATTCGTAATCCTCAGGGAAATGTTAGAATCTTTGACAGACAGTGAAAAGTTATATAATCATGTTATGCAGAAAAAGGGACGAGAAGAAAACAGTGTTAAATTAAAAAAGTTTTGCCAGTGTTTTTGTGCTTACATTAATAGTAGGTGGACGAAATTCCATCGCTCATTTCCCCAATTTTTAAGAAAAAACGGAGATTGGTTTGAAACCCCAAATAATTGGCCACAAAATATAAACTAAGAAAATATTGAGCACAATATTGATCATTATTTAAGTATGAAAAACAGTATATCGAACAATCTTATTTTAAGCTCTAATATTATCATTGGTGCTGAAGAATTTAAGCTTTGTATTTCTTGTACATATTGTTTAATATTTGTTTTTGTTATAATTTAGTTTTTTTTATATTTTAAGCTAGCATTGTAAGATTTTAAACATTTTTTTGTTTTATTTATTTAATATTTTAATTACTATTAACCCTTGGATAGTCAGAGCGCCCGATGGTGGGCGCTGAGCATGAGTTTCGCGATTATACCAAGCGCCCACCTGTGGGCGCTTTTTAATTACTTTTTTGCAAAAAAAAAAATGGGTGTATAAATGCTTATTCCTTGGGCATGTTGACCTTTATGAGTAAAAAACAGATGTTTCTACTCCATAGACCGCAAACACATCCGGTTGCTGTCAGTTATTGATTAAAATTCGATTTTTTTTTCTCGCAATTTTTTTCGTATATGTCGTCACCCTACCACGAATTTTTTTGGTTCTATTTTTTCATTTTTGAATTAATTTTTTTTTATTACGAGCATAAGTTATTTATTCAGTAACAATAAGCTTTTTACAGAATGATAATAGCTTGTTTCAATAAGATTTTATAACTGTTTACGTAACGTGTATCCTGACACCGCGCGAATTGCGTACGCGCACGCAGTCCACCGCGGAAACGCGACCGCCACCGCAATTGCGCCTTAGGAGGTTAAACAAATATTTATAAATATGTGTTATTTTGTAGAAATCATATTAACATTTTATGGAATAGCTATTCTCTGTTGTCTTACTTAATTACCTGAGATATTTTTTATTTTAAAGTCATCCGATTCTAAGAAAAAAGGGTTTTGAAAGATTCTGTTAATAAAGAACAATGTAAACCAACTACGTAATTAGTTTCTGGTACCCTAATCGATGTTTTCTTAACAGGAGCAGGTAAAACCCCAAACCATTATCTCTTTATTTGTATAATTAATATCCCAATGACCTGACATCATTATTACTTTAATGTCATCCGATGATAACAAAAAAAAAGGGTTTAAAAGATTCTGATAGTACAGAACAATGTAGACTAACTACGTTATTAGTTCCTAGTACCCTAATCGACGCATTTTCTTAGAATTGTAATTATAACCCCATAATAGGAATAATCAAAAATATATTTTTTTCCGAACTGTTTCACAGGCAAAATTGCTGTTTGGAGCAGCTAAAAATAGATTAGGATGTCAGCGCATAATGCACTTATACCAACCTAAGTCATTATAAAGCACGGTCAAGCAGTTCCTGGGAGATATTTAGTACTTTAGGTCTTGTTTCATACAAAAAAAACACAAAATATTTTTTTATGGCCAAACTATTAGGTTCGTGAAAAATGTTATATAACATGCCTTTACGAGTGTCTTAAGAACTATCGATCGGCATCCAAAAAGATACGATTTGTCAAAAAAACCTCTATGTCCCTCATATTACTGTTTCGACCCACTGTGTGCCGCTGTCCTTATCGCGTACCTACGAGTGATATTACAGGTTAAAGCACATTCATTAGCTCCTAATGGGAACAGCCACCAACCACGTGTCAACCAGGCGTCCCATATAAGGAAGTACGTTATGTAAAGGGAACAGCAACGCCTCGGCATGGAATCGGCACTGGATAGCGAGCTCGGATCGTTCGAATTTTGATTCGATCGTTCGATCATTTGACAGCCCGTTTGACAGTGTGGGTGGGTATTGGAAAGGTCGAGAGTAGGTCCCAAGCAATGTCCCAAGTTAATCTCGATCCGAGGAGGTGACGTAACGAAGTAGATAAATGTGCGTAGAAGAACGGAGTTTCATACAAAGAAAACTGAAGGCCTTAAGTTAATACCGTGTTGTTTCTGTAACGGCTGGATAGATAGATGTTATATAATAACCTTAAGTATATGTAATGAAATAAGTGACAGTACCATAATTTTATTTTGGAAGCTAGCTTATTAAACCAATACTGGAAAACTCTACAAATATTTACATTTCTAGCATGTTTAGTCTTAGGTATGGTACATCAAGCACTAAGAATTTTAACCAAGAAGTCAATTTCGTTTGCCAAGAAAATATTATTAGTGTTATCGTGCAGATAAAAAAATCTTCAAAACATTCTCAAAATACTGTTATTCCCTTATTTTCATTTCTTACAGCTCCACCAGCTGTGACTTCAATATTGAAAACATCTTAAGATGTTATTTCGTTGTCTGCCTTATACAATTTAAGATCAATACTGGATTTTGTTACAATTCCTATTAGATAACAGTTTTATGTTGTTTAAATATTCGCATTTTTACTCACGAATACTGAGTTCAATTCTGAAAACTTAGTTGTTATAAAATAGGATTAAAAAAAAGTACGACCATTGCTTTAGAATGTTTTTAACACTTACAGTGTCATATTTTATATTCATAAAGATGAATTAAGAAACCAAAAATTTGCGCACGGGCGGGACTTGAACCAGCAACCCTTTGGCAAACCGGGCCAAACGCTCCCACCAATTGAGCCACCGCGCTGCCAGTCCGACCCTGCGAAACTTGTGGTCTCTTATGTAAACGTCAATTGCGTGACGCTTAGCGCCATCCAGCCGTCCGTTTATGAAACAGATGGCCCAAGCAGTTATTCTTTACAGAATAAATTCAACTTGGAAATTGATGTCGCTTCGCTATCTAATGCTTTAGAATGTTTTTAACACTTACAGTGTCATATTTTATATTCATAAAGATGAATTAAGAAACCAAAAATTTGCGCACGGGCGGGACTTGAACCAGCAACCCTTTGGCAAACCGGGCCAAACGCTCCCACCAATTGAGCCACCGCGCTGCCAGTCCGACCCTGCGAAACTTGTGGTCTCTTATGTAAACGTCAATTGCGTGACGCTTAGCGCCATCCAGCCGTCCGTTTATGAAACAGATGGCCCAAGCAGTTATTCTTTACAGAATAAATTCAACTTGGAAATTGATGTCGCTTCGCTATCTAATGCTTTAGAATGTTTTTAACACTTACAGTGTCATATTTTATATTCATAAAGATGAATTAAGAAACCAAAAATTTGCGCACGGGCGGGACTTGAACCAGCAACCCTTTGGCAAACCGGGCCAAACGCTCCCACCAATTGAGCCACCGCGCTGCCAGTCCGACCCTGCGAAACTTGTGGTCTCTTATGTAAACGTCAATTGCGTGACGCTTAGCGCCATCCAGCCGTCCGTTTATGAAACAGATGGCCCAAGCAGTTATTCTTTACAGAATAAATTCAACTTGGAAATTGATGTCGCTTCGCTATCTAATGCTTTAGAATGTTTTTAACACTTACAGTGTCATATTTTATATTCATAAAGATGAATTAAGAAACCAAAAATTTGCGCACGGGCGGGACTTGAACCAGCAACCCTTTGGCAAACCGGGCCAAACGCTCCCACCAATTGAGCCACCGCGCTGCCAGTCCGACCCTGCGAAACTTGTGGTCTCTTATGTAAACGTCAATTGCGTGACGCTTAGCGCCATCCAGCCGTCCGTTTATGAAACAGATGGCCCAAGCAGTTATTCTTTACAGAATAAATTCAACTTGGAAATTGATGTCGCTTCGCTATCTAATGCTTTAGAATGTTTTTAACACTTACAGTGTCATATTTTATATTCATAAAGATGAATTAAGAAACCAAAAATTTGCGCACGGGCGGGACTTGAACCAGCAACCCTTTGGCAAACCGGGCCAAACGCTCCCACCAATTGAGCCACCGCGCTGCCAGTCCGACCCTGCGAAACTTGTGGTCTCTTATGTAAACGTCAATTGCGTGACGCTTAGCGCCATCCAGCCGTCCGTTTATGAAACAGATGGCCCAAGCAGTTATTCTTTACAGAATAAATTCAACTTGGAAATTGATGTCGCTTCGCTATCTAATGCTTTAGAATGTTTTTAACACTTACAGTGTCATATTTTATATTCATAAAGATGAATTAAGAAACCAAAAATTTGCGCACGGGCGGGACTTGAACCAGCAACCCTTTGGCAAACCGGGCCAAACGCTCCCACCAATTGAGCCACCGCGCTGCCAGTCCGACCCTGCGAAACTTGTGGTCTCTTATGTAAACGTCAATTGCGTGACGCAATTGGTGGGAGCGTTTGGCCCGGTTTGCCAAAGGGTTGCTGGTTCAAGTCCCGCCCGTGCGCAAATTTTTGGTTTCTTAATTCATCTTTATGAATATAAAATATGACACTGTAAGTGTTAAAAACATTCTAAAGCATTAGATAGCGAAGCGACATCAATTTCCAAGTTGAATTTATTCTGTAAAGAATAACTGCTTGGGCCATCTGTTTCATAAACGGACGGCTGGATGGCGCTAAGCGTCACGCAATTGACGTTTACATAAGAGACCACAAGTTTCGCAGGGTCGGACTGGCAGCGCGGTGGCTCAATTGGTGGGAGCGTTTGGCCCGGTTTGCCAAAGGGTTGCTGGTTCAAGTCCCGCCCGTGCGCAAATTTTTGGTTTCTTAATTCATCTTTATGAATATAAAATATGACACTGTAAGTGTTAAAAACATTCTAAAGCATTAGATAGCGAAGCGACATCAATTTCCAAGTTGAATTTATTCTGTAAAGAATAACTGCTTGGGCCATCTGTTTCATAAACGGACGGCTGGATGGCGCTAAGCGTCACGCAATTGACGTTTACATAAGAGACCACAAGTTTCGCAGGGTCGGACTGGCAGCGCGGTGGCTCAATTGGTGGGAGCGTTTGGCCCGGTTTGCCAAAGGGTTGCTGGTTCAAGTCCCGCCCGTGCGCAAATTTTTGGTTTCTTAATTCATCTTTATGAATATAAAATATGACACTGTAAGTGTTAAAAACATTCTAAAGCATTAGATAGCGAAGCGACATCAATTTCCAAGTTGAATTTATTCTGTAAAGAATAACTGCTTGGGCCATCTGTTTCATAAACGGACGGCTGGATGGCGCTAAGCGTCACGCAATTGACGTTTACATAAGAGACCACAAGTTTCGCAGGGTCGGACTGGCAGCGCGGTGGCTCAATTGGTGGGAGCGTTTGGCCCGGTTTGCCAAAGGGTTGCTGGTTCAAGTCCCGCCCGTGCGCAAATTTTTGGTTTCTTAATTCATCTTTATGAATATAAAATATGACACTGTAAGTGTTAAAAACATTCTAAAGCATTAGATAGCGAAGCGACATCAATTTCCAAGTTGAATTTATTCTGTAAAGAATAACTGCTTGGGCCATCTGTTTCATAAACGGACGGCTGGATGGCGCTAAGCGTCACGCAATTGACGTTTACATAAGAGACCACAAGTTTCGCAGGGTCGGACTGGCAGCGCGGTGGCTCAATTGGTGGGAGCGTTTGGCCCGGTTTGCCAAAGGGTTGCTGGTTCAAGTCCCGCCCGTGCGCAAATTTTTGGTTTCTTAATTCATCTTTATGAATATAAAATATGACACTGTAAGTGTTAAAAACATTCTAAAGCATTAGATAGCGAAGCGACATCAATTTCCAAGTTGAATTTATTCTGTAAAGAATAACTGCTTGGGCCATCTGTTTCATAAACGGACGGCTGGATGGCGCTAAGCGTCACGCAATTGACGTTTACATAAGAGACCACAAGTTTCGCAGGGTCGGACTGGCAGCGCGGTGGCTCAATTGGTGGGAGCGTTTGGCCCGGTTTGCCAAAGGGTTGCTGGTTCAAGTCCCGCCCGTGCGCAAATTTTTGGTTTCTTAATTCATCTTTATGAATATAAAATATGACACTGTAAGTGTTAAAAACATTCTAAAGCATTAGATAGCGAAGCGACATCAATTTCCAAGTTGAATTTATTCTGTAAAGAATAACTGCTTGGGCCATCTGTTTCATAAACGGACGGCTGGATGGCGCTAAGCGTCACGCAATTGACGTTTACATAAGAGACCACAAGTTTCGCAGGGTCGGACTGGCAGCGCGGTGGCTCAATTGGTGGGAGCGTTTGGCCCGGTTTGCCAAAGGGTTGCTGGTTCAAGTCCCGCCCGTGCGCAAATTTTTGGTTTCTTAATTCATCTTTATGAATATAAAGTACGACCATTCAAGGAGGTGGTAGGTAATCAAAAATAGAATACAGGAAAAATATAAAAAATAAGAAAATTATAGTAATAAAAAAAGTTTTTTATTTATTTTTCCTGTATAGACTCTTAACCCCTAGATTTTCGCTTGTACTGTTTTACTCCCTGTTTTGAATTTGAGGGATCCGTGTACATTTTGTCTGTTAAATATGGTTTTGCCTTTGTTATACATGATGTAAAAATAAAATACGAGTCAAATTTCAAGGGCGTGATTAAGAGTCGATTCGAGAATGAAGAAAATAAAAATATTTCTTATTGATATCGATTCCTTAAAGATGTTTTTTTTTCCTGTATTCCAAACTCGATTGACAACCCAAACTAACAATATTCCTTGAATTTGGCTCGTTCTTTTTTACACTCTGTATTTTTTATCGATAAACTTACTTTTATACATTAAAGTGTGGTGTGTTTTTTTAGGTAGTAAAACATTTTATTAACACCTTTTAAAAAATGTTGGGGTTTATGATAGAAGATAGTTGTAATTTCAATTGTTTGAACCAATTCACACTGAGGTTGGATTCGACCAAACCTAGGCTTACACAGTGTAACTGACTATACGAAAGATAATTTAGTTCCTCAACTTTATACTCGAAAAACTAAAAGTCGTTTTCGGCGTAATTTTATAATAGGAATTACATTCGCGTACAAATGATTAAACTGTATTATTATCCAGCAAATTAATCTTGCACCGTAGCTGTATGATGTGATAGTAAAAAACCTGATAACTAAACAATGTCGTTTTATACTGTGGGAAAGTATCGATCTGACAGAAGCGATATTCTAAAACGGTAAATAATAAAATAAAAATTGTTTTACTTTCGGATAACTATTATTTTTTTCTAAGATTCATATTTATTCTCGTTTGGTCGAATCCACCCTGAATAGTGTTAGCTCTATTTTCTTATGATATTTAAATATTTTGTAAATAACTAAACAAATGAGTTACAAACCATGTTGAACACATAACTCATTAAATTAGTGGTTTAGTATCGAAAGTAGGCAAAAGTTGTTGCGAAGCCTGTTTCCAGAACTTTTAGCCATCCAACTCGAAAATCGAACGAAACTGGGTTGTAATTAAATTTAAATTACCTATTTACCCAAATGTGTCTTTAAATTTGTTTGCGGCTCATAAAAACACAATGTAGGACCATCTACGCGGTTAAAAATGAAATAAATGATTGCACAGGACTTAAATATATTTTTGAGGAATATTAAATCAGTATTTTGTTTGACAGGTAAATAGTTGCTTTTTTACTCTAACTAATTTAACTTTCATATGAAAATAGCCGGGAGAAAAATAGCTTTTCCATCCCTAGGTGGCAAGTGATTTAGTTTTAATTGCTACTATCAGACATGGAGTTAAAGATAATTTAGTCACATCATATTATTAAAATAAAAATATTTTCCATTTTTTTGCTTAGATAAACATAAAAAAACGTGTTTATTTTGATCGTTCATTTAAAAATGTACGATTGGTCTAATTTTAAACAATAGATAATCTACAATTAAAATATTCGGTTGCCCGTAGTGATACTTTAAAAAAAAAGTTATTGTCACAGTTATTCTTTTTTGACACTTTTTTTTTGGTTAGTAGATTATTGCACTAATTAGTATGCTTACTCTTACTCCTACTTACTAACAACAAAATCCCGTGGAGGGGTCCACGGGATATTGTTGTTCGTCTAAAAATCTTCTTACTCACTCCAACCTTTGGCTGTCACCCGAAGCATTATCTTAAGAGATAAAATTTAATCTGAAATTTGACATAACCCATTTTAGTTACAAGGTAAAGGTTACGTTCTTCTGCTATTATTATTGTATGTAGGAAAAATTAATCGACTTTAACAAGGATTCGAAATATTAATATCTACATCTAAATAAAAAATAGTATTTTTAACTCGAGTAAAAGCACCCATTTCACTCTCAAATTATTGGCGCTTTCACTCCGTTCAAGCGGCAGAAACATCTCAAGTAAAATGGGTCACTTTCTCCCCTTGTGTAACGATGTACTATTGTTGTTTTAAGTAGGTATGCATTTCATTGAATTTCAAACCTATACTTGATAATTGAAATAATACCAAACACTATTTACGCTCTAAACATTTATACGTTAAAGTGAAATTCCTATGCAAAATATCTTTGTTTTCTCGCGATCAAATCCCAATATCGCCACCCCACCCCATTTAAGGGCTTTTGGCTCAGAAATTAAGCAAGGAAGCTCTATTTTAGATTTAAACAAACACATTTGTATGCATGACTGGTGCGATCTCCGTTCGGCGGGGCTAATACGAAACTTGATTGTTTCTTAGTAAAACGATAATGACAATATTTTGAATGTTCGAAAACACCGCTGATTGAAGAGCATCAGCGGCATCGACGAATCTGCGCGGACATGATTTGTAATATTTACGCGCCAATTTATTATTATTATAGCAATATAATAATAATAAATTGGTCTTTTCCATTCTCGGGGCCATAGGGTCCCGGACCTTTGGAAGGCGTACAAGGGGCCGAAACCAACACGCAGAGGCCCTTTAAAACATAATCTAAAAGCTGTATTATTATGAGCCCATAGTTTCCCACTGCAGCGCAAAGACCTCCCTACCCTTTACCACTCTCCACGATTTTGGGCAACTGCCTTCCAGTCCCTGTTAAATGAGTCAAGATCATCACGCCATCTTTTTCTGGGTCTACCGCGTGGCCGTCGTTCATATTAGAGGATCCACTTGGTACCTGATTTTGGCCCAGACATCATCCGATATTCAGCTTACGTGACCAACCCAGTCCCACTTTAGCTGAGCAGCTGTTTTGGAGATTTCAGTGATAAGCGTCTTAGATTTTACGTTTTAGGCATCGTGGTGATTTAACTTGCAATCCACCATTTTACTTGCAATTATTGTAACTTCCGCACTTTTTTTTTGCAATATGCAATTGAAAGCAATCGTGCTTTCAAGTTACATAATACCTAACTCAGCAGCGCCTTCACATATTTATTTGGGCGAAAATTTACGCTTGCGATGACGCACGTTTTAGAATTATTAGGCATAAACTGTTTATGAGGTAGCGTTAAATTCATTGAGTAAAAATAGTTGATAGCAGGAATTGAGCATGGTTACCAGTAAAAAGATTTAAAGATAGATTTATTTAAAAAAAAAGGTTTTTCTTCCCAGATATATTTTCTTTTGTTTGCTTGCCGCACTGTGAAGAAATAGACTTAGTTACCAAAGATCAACTAGTTCTTATATGTCAAGAAGGATATCTAACTACAAAGTCAATGACAGTACCGAATGATTTAATTCTGTTCAACTTTTAGTAAACAAGGTGTTAGTTTTGTCGCGCTGAAAAGATTCAAGCATGGACGGAAATATATAGGTTGATCCTGGTGTCGTTACAGATTAAAAGTATCTTCTTGCATTTAAATCAGGTTTATAGAAATCAAACCGATAGTAAATCATAAATATCACTGCTTACACAAATGCCTGGTTAAGCTTTCGATATACCAATTAACTCTATCAAGTCGGAGTAAACGTCAACCGTATTTTCTCGTAATATCTGGGCATTTCCACTTCGTATTAAAATCTATGCGCTTCATTCTAGGTCCATAAACTGTAACAATCTGCAGACCCGAAGACCTAATAGTTCCCATGTGAAGATGTCAGAGGCCCTACTCTCAAAGACTTATACTGTCTTGAGAGTTGTGTTATGTTAACATTTTATCTGAGTGACTCATATCAAGTTATATCTTTGTTACCGACTTCATAAAAGGAGGTAATGAATTCAATTTGTATATTTATGTGATATTGTTGATCTAGAAAGCTTTCAAACACGTGTGAAAAATTTAACAATTGCTGTTTGTATATTTGTATCTTCGTCCACGGATTTCTCAAAAACATGAAGGCATAGCGATATTATTCTTTTTAGTTCGACTAAGTGATTTCAACATAGGGTATAGTGTAAAATTCATCAAAATCGGTCAAGTAGTTTTTGAGATATGGGTAAATAAATAAAAATCTGAAAAAAATTGAAACAAAATTATAAACCATCTTCAGCAAACCGAATAATAACCTTAAAATAACGCATTTGCCCTATACTCGTATTTAGAAGAAACAAATCCATTTAGAGTCGGTGCAAGATGTCAAGCTTACTTACACTAACAGTCTACACTCATCTTGCACCGACTGTAAATAAATTTGATTCTCCTACGAGCATATGCGTTATTTTAAGCTTTTATTATTATTTTTTGCAATTGAGTTAGGATTGGTGACCATTCCGGCCATATAAGTTACGTATATCCCGAGCATATCCGGGCTTCGGCAGACAAGTTAAGTCGTTGGTCCCGGCTTATATCGGTTAATAAGCCTGGTCAGACGCCCTATGTGCGACTTGACATCATTTTACAGCTAGGTAGGTCGCTTGCCTTGGAAAAAAAACCCTCCATCAATCTGCACTCAGACTCAGCCCGCGTGGTGGAGTGTGGCTCACACGACTCGTATTTGATGTGAGGCGTTGACCCAGCAGTGGGACCTTTACGGGCTAACCTAACTCTACTTAAACCTACCTGCTAACAGAAAGCTATCGCTTTATTGATTGCAATACCAAAGTAAAGGACATGTTGCACCAAAGAAAGCAATGCGAAAGCTAAATAATTGCCAATTCGCAGTTGTGTTTTTTATGCGTAAAATTAAAATTTGCACTTTTAAGAGCTACCAGCAGTTGTATTCAATCGCTTTTAAAGTACTTATCGTGCACTATTATTTTTGATGATTGTTTTTTTTTTTATTTATATGGTATGGGACTCAAGAGCAGAGACAAGTCTCTAGACTATACCAGACGAGGCATAGAAATAGGCGACGATAAAGCGAGCTCACCCAGACAAAAGCACGTTCGCTCTTTTTTGGGGTTGTAGACTGTTGAAAACACAGATGCAGGTAGAGAGTTCCACTCTTTTGCTGTGCGTACCTATTATGAAAGTTGACGAGAAGGGCTTCATTAGAGTCAGTGGAATAGCAAAGAGGTATGGGTGGTAATCCGCAATGCGTGCCTAAGTATTTTAAGGAATAAGTACCTTGATCAACTTGAAAACATTTTTAAATCAGTTTTTTTCAATGAGTTAGTACAAAAAAACAATTTTGGTATGTTGAACTTAATGAGTTTAGTTCCTAGAAAACCTATGGGAATCGTGTGAATTAATGGTCTCATCCGTATCGGTTAAGTTTTTGATTCGCAACTATCCGAGTTTGTTTTGGTCATCCTCGTTAGTAGTGATATTCGATTACTTAGATGTTTTGTATTTCAATAAATTCACCAATTCAATGATAGCAAGTTTCAAAAATACCCATTTAAAATACTGATTCTAAATTCAAAAGACAACTCATGTTTCAACGCTTGATTGTTCACTTATTTCTTCACATTGCCAAAATACGAGCACAATTATAACAAATGACAGTCTGGGTGTTTAAGAAAGGCGCTCGCTCAAAAAGAAACAATCGAAAAAGAAAAAGGGCACGCCCGGTGCTGTGTAACTTCAAAGTGATTCGGCTTTGATGTGCTCGAGATAAAATTTCATATGCAAAATAAAATTAGAGGGTGGGAGTCGGGAACGCAACGCTAAGCTTACTGTGTCGCGTGTAATAAGCGTGGCAAAAGAGACGGCACTGGGGATAGGGTTGTGTCGTTAGGTTTAAGGTTTAAGGCTTGTACTTATTTTAAGTTGAATGTCTCTTTCTTTACATCATCATCATCATGATTATTAGCTTACCGTGTCGCGTGTAATAAGCGTGCCAAAAGAGATGGCACTGGGGATAGGGTTGTGTCGTTAGGTTTAAGGTTTAAGGCTTGTACTTATTTTAAGTTGAATGTCTCTTTCTTTACATCATCATCATCATGATTATTAGCTTACCGTGTCGCGTGTAATAAGCATGCCAAAAGAGATGGCACTGGGGATAGGAATGTGTTGTTAGGTTTAAGGTTCTACTCGTTTTGAGTTGAATGTCTCTTTCTTTACTTTAAGCTCGAAAAGGACGTTCTATTTAAAATTTCTATCCATCAAATGAATTCATGCTGTTTTTTTTCTGTTAACTAAATCACTCGTATCGTTAGCTACATTTATACATTTTTATCGATATCTTTATTTCAATAGTAATTTATAGCTTTTAGTCGGTTTAGTTAACTAATGAGGTTGCCTATGTTTATGATGATGATGATCCTGTAAATTTGATTGTACTTTGTTTTGTTTCCTAAGCTAAAAATACACAAAACTTAAAGATATTTGCTAGGTATTCAGTCCATTATTTATAAAATAGACTAGATTTTAGATTTTTATGAAATAAACTACTTTAATGTCAATCTTCTTATAACGACGGTATTTATGACGTTGCTAGCGGTCACAGCGAAGTTCATTTCGACCTTAGACGCGTTCCGCCTCGACCTCGTTTTATAGTTATTATGATATTCAGGGCCAAGACAAATTCAACAAAGTACAAATCATGAATATCAGTCCACCCGTTTTCGAATTCCAAGTGGTGTAACGAACACGACACATGCCAGCCCTAGCAGGGGCCTACCACTGCCTCAGAACTCGGCAAATTCGGTCACGAGTTCGCGTCAAAGCGAAAACTTGATGAGTAACGCCCTCTTGCGGCCGCACACGGAATGAGTAACTAACTTTAGTGACAGATGCTGTTGTGTGGGCACTTAACAAGACAATGTGCCGACTATATTAGGTATTAAGTCCATATTATTTTGCCTTATCAACTTAACTACTTTTTGTAGTTTACTGTCTTAATTCTTTTTAGTACTAACCAAATTAATATAGGATGACAATAATGTTTGTCCTAAGTAAATATTACTAACCCGCTAAGTTTCACTTCATTACATATGGAACAGACTGTGTCAACACATTTAAAATAACGGTCTTATTCTATATAGCGGTCCCCGCGACTTCGTCCGCGCGCTTTGAGTTTGCTCCCTCCTCTCGCGTTGTAGCGTTATGTTTTATAGCCCAAAGTTTTCCTCGATAAACAAGCCATCGAACACAAACATATTTTTTCAAATCGGTTTATCAATTCTTGAGATTAGTGCGTTCAAACAAACAAACAAAGTCTTCAGCTTAATAATATTAAATATAGATTTAAGATACTTTATTTCTGAAAACCTGTGAATAACTTGTTTTAGACCCTTGAATATATAAAAATAACATTACGAAGTTAAATTCTTGGTAGAACTAAAGCATTTCATTCATACACTTTTGTTAGCTCAGCTTTTAAAAACTCGACAATGTACTTATGTACCTAAAATTTTATTGAAGCAAATATGCGAACGCACATAGCCCTGAGAATCAGTAAGCTAAAGTAGCTATGGGCAGGGCACATAGCGCGAAGAACAGCTGATGGCCGTTGGGGCAATAATGTTCTAGTTTGGAGACCGTTCGCCCAATGACGCGGCGTAGTACGTCGGCCGACAAGATGGACTGCCGACCTTGTAAAGATCGCAGGATCAATCTGGATGCAGACCGCTTGTGTTGCTGTGGTAAACTGTGGGGAGGCCTACGTTGAGCAGTGAATGTGCTTTGGCTGATAATGATAATGATGATATGAAAAGTATGAAGTTCTACCGACTCCAATTCCGCATTCCTAAACAATATACATTTTCCAAAGACCTGAAAATCACCATGTTTTTGTTTAAAAATAATAATATTATTCTCAGAAACGTTTTCAGTTCATCGGTTCAATACTTGATAAAAATGATAGCAGTGGATAAACCTACGTTATTCCATACATATTCAAAAATATCAAACGGTAAGGTAAAATATCTTACATTCCCTTCTACGTCAGTAGAATGAATGAAGAAATCTGTCAAGATTTACGAGGTAAAAGAGATAGGGGTAGTCATGGGACAAGATTTTGTATCGATAATTATGAATTATTCAACGTGCAATTAACTTAAAAATCAACACTCGCATGCGGCAGCGATGTGGAACGATACCGACAAAGATGCCAAATTCGAGTTTCTAGTTTCGCATACCACATGTGAATGCGTTTATGTACTAATGGCGTTTGTCAGTAGACCAATAGTTATGCATTGAAAACGATGTGATTGTTTGGAATATAAGCAATGTGCACGGCGCTTAGTTAAAAAATGATTAGGTACTGTAGATGTGCCGATGCCGTGTAAATTTTCGTGCCATAGAAAGGAATACTTAAACAACACAGCTTAAACAGATGGTAAATTTGGCAACGTTAATGACGATTGCAAAATTTATCATCTTTGTATTAAAGTATCAACCAATAATATTCACATTTCAATTAAATAATAAAAGAAGTTTCCTTATTATCCCGTATTGTTTTATTTAAACTTAAGCAATGTTGCTTTCATACTTACACGGGAATGTTGCCAGCAACATTCTCGCACACATTCCCGATGTGCGGCACATCTACATTTAGTACACACTAGTGACCTCCTGCTGGATAAATTTAACAAAGAACTTTGAATAGTGTGCAAGAGTCAAAGAGTATATCGATAAAACAAACATCGTCTCACTCCCAACACTACGTCAAAGTAACTGTGTATTTATTAACTTTTTATATGGGCGCACGTTTTACAAGCTTTCAAGGTTCGACTAGTGATGATAAATGACCTTTCCAGACGCAAAAAATATCGGTGGATTGAGTGCTATATTATTTACTTGATATACGTTTATTTCTGACTTTTTCTCATCATTGAAGAAAAAATATCTGTCTGTTTTCAGAATCTAAAGAAGGTATTGTCTTTTGTTTGTGAATTGTTTAAATTGCAAATTGAACATGAATTTCAATTTGATATCTAATCTTCTTTATATTTAAAAAATAACTATTTATAACCGCAAAGCTAAAAGTTTTCGCCACTGTAAAATAAAAATGCAGTTAGAGTGTGCAATACGTACGTCTTGTCGTCGATAAGTTTTATTATTAAACAAGAAAGCAATGTCTTATGTGTTATTATAAGTTGTTTTATATATAATTCCATATACGGAACTGTATTGAGAGTCTAATTTGTCCTTTAACAGGTTTTTACCTTTACACAAGAGTTTAAAACACACTAGATAACAGCAGACGTTGCAACACTGTTAATGCTAAAGTTTTTCTATTCAGTTTCTATCTCAGGCTCAGCCAGCTATACCCAAACTGCGGCTCGCGGGTCCATCGAACCTGACCTAGAAATCTTGGTATGAAGACAAAATAGGGGTATCTATGTTACCTTTCGATTAAGGGGGAAGGGAAGGTTTACATGTTGGGGCTCGGAGTGTTACTCCTAAAACGTCTCTGTGGCTCTTATGAAAAAAAGATTGAGTAACTGAGTAACACTGCTCTAAACTCTAAGCGCTATACTTAAGCGTAATCTAAAGTTATTAGTTGCTCGGGAGTATTTACTTAAGAGCAAGTATGACTTCCTTACACTATTCTTGGTTACTGTAAACTTCCACCGCCGGCTTGTCACACAAAACCGTTTATGTCTACAATGTCTAATATTATTTGAATTTATTCATTATAGGCTCTATGGTAGATTCTGTAATAGAAAATACTTTTAAGTTCTCTAGTATTTAAGGGTCAGCAGTCATACAACTTAGATCATCATCATTGTCAGCCAAAGGAAGTGAACTGCTGAACATAGGCCTTCCGGTTTTCCTGAACAGCCTAACACAAACGGTGTGCACCCAGTTTGATGCTACGATCTTCACAAGAACATCTGGCTAACTTCAAATATAGTAAAACTAGTGGTTGTCCTCGATTGCATCCGCGCGTTTTACTTTGCTTTCTCCCCTCCCGTCGCAGCGTGATATTTTAAAGCCCAAAGCCTTCTCGATAAATTGTACACCAATTGGACACCAATCACTTACATTGCTCTGATCCCAAAGTAAGTAACTGATGGTGTTATGGAAATCAGACACAAAGCTGGTTCCACAACACCCGAACCCGGGACCTCAGAGCGGCGACGCCTTGAAACCAGCGTGCTTAGCCACTACACCACGGAGGTCGTCAATTAACTATCCAATACAAATATATTTTTAAAAATCAGTTTAGAAGTACCTGAGAGTAGCGCGTTTTAAAAAACGCACAAAGTAAATAGATATTAGAACAGATGGATAAACCAAATTCCGTTTGATAATGTTTAATGAGACTTGTACTATCGATTCCAGTATTAATTAGAATTTGGAAGTTGAAACAGAGATTTATACTACAAAGAGGATGATATACGGGCTAAGAAAACCGTTAACTCTTGCGTGATGAACAATGTTCTGAAAACTGTTTTTGAACTGTGAAAACATGCCCGAAATGCACCACAACCAAATCCTATTACAACATCGCGAACGTTCAGTTAATTATAGGCAAAGCGTCAAAATAAATCCACTGCATACTTCCAAAATGTATTTCATTGCAACTGACGCAGAACAATGTGTTACAGCAAACGTGTAAAGGGAGACACACTTAATAGTAAAGCAAGAAACCTAACAAATGCATATTCTGTGTTTTAAAACACCGTTAGTATACCAACGCCAAATCGTGCGATAGAGATACGGACGGCTATTCTCGGTGTTGCTCTAAGAGATCAAATCAGAAATGAGGAGATACGTAGAAGAACTAAGGTAACGTACATAGTCCATCAGCATCTGTTAGCTCTGGTGGTAATGGGCAGGAAACATAGCGCAAAGAATAGAAGACCGTCGGGGTAGAAAAGTTCTATATTGGTGAATCTTCGACTAAAGACGCAGCGTAAGACGTTAGATGTCTATGTTCGGTAGTAGACGTCCTCTGACTGATAATGATAGTACAAATTATTAATTTAAAATTGCACTTGTAAAAAGCAGCTGTGTCAGACAAGGAATAGAATGGCGTATCTTACATTATTCATGGGCGCACGTCATTGACCAAAGTGGTAAGGGCGTGCGCCCGAATAGCAACTAAATCACATGAGGAGTTAAGTGGCATATATTACAGCTACTACTTCTGTCACATTTGATCACAAGTTTTAATAAAACCGGTCAAGAATATTCTTTCGTAAGTAAAATAAGTAGTCTGCTATGTGCATATTTCGATAAGTAAAACTCTTTTTTACGGATTTACTTTTCGCGAATTTATCAAATTTTATCCTGACGTTTCAAACACTTAACATCGTTCGTGGTCACGGGTAGACTAAGATATTATTAGCCATTTACAGAGTTTTGAAAAAATTAAACTACCGTTACTCAATAATATTAATTCACGTTGCTATCCTTGCAGAAAAACTAACTGTCTTGTGATCTTGCAGTGAGTGAGCATAAGTGAAATGAACCGACGTTCTTTTGACGGTACTTTAAGAATTTAATAAATTCGCGAAAAATAAATCCGTAAATTAGAGTTTCGATGAGTAATATTGTCCTGTCTGTACTTCGACCTACGTACGTGCCACATCTACACATAGTTGCGCTTATCCTTAAACGACGCGTTTGGTGTATTGGTTAGCGCTCCTGACTATTACGCCACCGTCGCGGGTTCAAATCCCGCAAGGGGCAAATGTTTTTGTGATGAGCACGAATATTTGTACCCGAGTTATGGATGTTAATTATGTATTTAAGTATTTATGGGAGACGCCCCCCTCATAATCGTTGTCTGGTATTCGTAACACAAGGAAGAAAATTCCTGACTTCGAAACTACGACAATAGTGTCTGGCGCATATTTATTTATTTATCCGCGTCATAGCCGAAACCGGTTTCATTCTGCAGTGAGCCCGGTCGCGCCGCTTGCTAATACTATGTGTTCGTCTGGTTATTAATGATATCTACACGTTTAGAATGTTTTGAGTTTTATGTTTAACGCTCGCGCATGAAAGTTTGTAACAATTTTATATTTAAGGAAGGTTCTCATATAAGTGAAATGTATTATATTTTTTACCGTAATATTCGGGTAAACGACAGAAACAAGTAGCCTGCTATAGTGTGAAGAAGCCTTAACAACTGTCATTGCGGTGTGGAGAGCGGAAACCGCTTACAGTCAACCGCTCGACGCCGACGCTTAGAATCGCTTCCGCGCGTATAAACCCGTTTTTAATTCAGATCATCTTCAATCAGCTAAGGCTTGGTTAAAAGCGGAGTCTCTTTTTTTAAAGCGTCTGTATTTAAAATTATATGCAAACGCATTTACTAATGAATTCATTGGTTGTTATTTTATACCTATACTTTACATGTAAGCGATTCACATCACAAGTTATGTGATTTTTTTAACACGCTTTATTTTAAAAAATTGATACAATTTCCTTTTTTTTTTAAATCGATTAAAAAGAACTCAAATGAAGATTTTTTTTATTCCATACCTACCATTTTTAAATAGCTCAAATAACCTACTATAAACATTACAACAATTCTGATTCACGAATTAAATGATTAAAATAACCCATTTCGATATAATTCAGAATTGTGCGACAATTTCGTAGAAATTAGAGTTTTGAGAGAAGCCCACACACAATTTTCTACAAAATCGTTTAGTTACAATGTTGCTATCAGGTAAAAAAGAGAGAAGCATAATTGTAAAACTGTAATTGCCAACGCTGCAGAGTTGAAACCGCACGAAAAATCGCTTCTACCCGCACAAACCCGTTTTTAATTCAGCTCAACTCCAGTCGGCTGTGGCTTGATCACGAGCGGTAGAATCAGCAAAAAAATTGACCACCTTTATGGTTATCACATATATCTAACCTCGTTAGCATTGGGTGCCATAGCCGAAAATAAGTAGTAATACTAAAATTTTGCAGCAAAACAAATCAAATAAGAAATTTAATCGAAAACATGTAAATTTTCAACCATATTCTAAAGACCATAGAATGACTTCAAAGAGACTACAGCAATCAAAACGATAGTTTTAAACGGCTCCACTCCATCTTCTGAGCGGAGCGTGCCTATATGTCTGAATGTTGTATTGTACTTTTTATTACAGGAAATTAGTTATATATAATGAACTTAAGTACAGTTACAGTACCATTACCATAAGTTTATGGCAGTTATAATCGCAAACGACATCGTGAAAAAAGTCTATGGAAAATTGCACAGCCCCCCTCTAGCGGTCTCTTGCAAAACAAAAATTTAAAACCATGGTAACGGTGCTGTTCTCAATTTGAACTAAGACATATTTGTCGTTCGTAACAAAACCGCGTCCGTACCGAAAACGGAACACGGATCTCTTTCGCCACCGCAAAACAAAGATAACCGCATTCGAAATTCAAATGTGACACAATGTTCCATACCACTTATTTCCAGTAAGGACATATTTTGAACTCCATACGCCTTCTATTATCTGGTTGTCGGTTAAAGTACGGCGTGGGAATCCTGTTCGTGCAGTTCTTTGAGAATTCGAAATGTATTGTGTTTACGTTCAGGTGTTGGTGTTACATCAACTGTGTTGTTCGGATGTGATCGATGAGGGTGTTGTAATAATATAGGACTGCTTGTTAATATTGTGTAGTGGAAAGCTTTTTTACGTGATGTTACATTATGTTATTCAAGAGATAAAACATATTTCGGTAATTTTTATCCTTGGGGACATTCAATCGAACAAAGTAGCTAAATAAAAATTCAGAAAGTTTAATATTCGTATGATAAAAAAACGGCCAAGTGCGAGTCGGACTCGTGCACTGAGAGTTCCGTGCAAATTTTAACTGAATCAGGGAATCCACTTTTGTTGACAGCAAATATAAATTTGTTTTTCATAGTGTTTGTATGAAGTACAAAGTTATGTTTGCGGTTGTTGAAAATGCGCTATATAATTTATTTGTAAAGATCTACTTATTTTTTTTTAAAAAATTAACACTAGCTTAGTTTAGAAGTTAGTAGTAGTAACATTTTACCACTTTGGAAGCGTCTATCCATCAAACGCTAGACTTTAAAAGAAAATGGTTTTAGTATCCTCGATATCATTTTAAAAGATATATCCATAGACACGCATAAATTTGACAAAAAAAAAATATTTGGGTTTAGTTTCAGCCCTTAAATGTCATTATTTTTTATATATTTTATATGAGAATCGTAAAGCGGTTAAAAGGATACATCTTCCTACCAAATTTCAACAATGTGATGCTTATAGTGACATGCGGACGGACAGACAGATATACAAACTTGACGAAACTACAAGGATTCCATTTTTAGCCATTCGGCTACGGAACCCTAAAACAGCATATTTGAACCCTATTTTCCTTTTTTTAATTAAACTTATACACTTTCACTTTATTCATTTATTTTCAATCTGAAGTTGGATTTAATTGTTTATTATCAATTGTACATCAATTTACTATACCTTACCGTTTTTACTCATATCAGGTTTCACATGACTATGAAAGCAGCAATGAAAGATGAATCCGCGCGTTCTCGCTCTATCTTTCCCCGCAGATTTCTCACCTCGACTCCACTTGTATAATTTCAGAATTCAGACGTTGCATAATTTACTGGTCTCTATGTGCAGGATTCTGAAAGGATTTTATACGTTAAGATTTTTCTTGTTTGTCAACAACGTTCAGGTTTGAAATATATATTTTATAGGTAATAACAATATAAGGCGGAAGAGTTTGTTTGGTTAAAATTGTTATGAAAAACAAAATAACTAAGATATTTCAAGCAAGTATTTTAATATCAGTGGATGAAATTCTTACTTTTTAAAAAGATTTAACTCCATGTTGCAGTGGCTAAGCACGCTGGTTTCAAGGCGTCGTCGCTCCGAGGTCCCGGGTTTGATTCCCGATCGAGACAATATAGAAATCAAAATTTACTACATTGTCTCTGGTCTGGGTGCTGTGGTACCACCGTTGTCTCTGATTTCCATAACACAAGTGCATTAGCTACTTACTTTGGGATCAGAGTAATGCATGTGATTGATGTCCAATGTTTATTTATATTTATTTATAAATGAATGAATTACCTATGTAAGTTGTGAGTTTTGTGTGTAAAGATTGCTCACAAAATTTGACTTGCAGAGACGAACGGACTTTTTACCCTTCATGTCATTTTCTACCCCGCCTACTTAGATGGCATTCAGCGTACATAGGTTTTCAGCCGCTTAAATTACGAAATATCGTATAATCTTAAATCAAATAAATAATAAATAAATAAATATGCACCAGACAACACACTAATTGTCGTGGTTTCAATGTAAGGAATTTCTCCCTTAAATACTTAAATACATATAAACATCCATGACTTGGTGCAAATGTTCGTGCACATCATACAAACATTGGCCCTTGCAGATTTCGAACCCGCGACGGCCAGCGTGATATTCAGGAGCGCTAGCCAATACACCGTCGTCAAAGTTAGCCGTTCAGTGTAAACGCCTCTCACAGAACTCGCCAACGGAAAACACATCGCTCGGTTTAGGCGCAACTCGTCTCATCGAGTTAAGGGAATCCAAAATTATTATTATTATGCGATGGCGCTGAGCTGAGCGGCACTTTTACCAAACAAGAAAACCGCATCTGAAATTCAAATGCCGCTATTCCCCGCTTTGATGCGAAGGGGCAATTTGACAGAATAAGTTTGTACGTTTTTTTTCACAGACGTACTAATTTGTTCTGTCTGGCTCTTTTGAGATTGGATTGTATTTTGTTGTGGTTGAGGTCATTTTGGAGTTAAAAGTTCTGATGGTTAAGAATGTTTTATATTCTTAAAGATTTTCGGTTTCTTATTTCATGTTTTTTTTTAAAATACAAACTTGATAACGAAATAAGATTTTACTTAAAGAATGAATGAATTAATGATGATATGGTTGTGAGCCTCTTCAATAATTTCATATTTTGTTTTAATTTTTAGAGCGTTTAATATTTCTATTTTTTTAACTGTCTCGGTGGCGCAGCGGTAAGAGGGTCGCACTTTAAAGCGACGGGTGCGCCAAAAGTCTCGGGTTCGATCCCCGGGTCGGGCCAAAATATATACCTGAGTTTTTTAGCCCGGAGTTAGGAAGTTGGCGGTGTTACACCCCCAACAAAAAGTGCCTCGGAAAAGCACGTAAAGCCGTTGGTCCTGCGCCTAAACTCTCTCCGGTCGTGTCAGATTGCTGTCCCATCGGGCTATGAGAGTGAAAGGAATAGAGAGTGCACCTGTGTTTGTGCACTATAATATGTCTCGCGCAGTCGGTTAGTCGTTGTGTCTGGCCACCGTAGTCGAAATCGGCTAGGGGGACTATTATTACTACTATCGCTTTCATTATTTTAACGAGATTGGTAATATTTGATTGACTGGAATATGATGATATATATTTTTATGTAAATCAATTTTTTGTCTTATATCACATACATTGTTGTTGTTAATAGTAAGAAAGTATACAATTTGCTACACAATATAACTGTGCTGTAAAATGAACACATCAGGAAGTGACTCGTTCCGTATAATATTTTTATAGGATGCAATCTTAGTGGTCTCCGTTTTATTGCACTGTCACACACGTATTCCGGTTTTATAACAAACCGACATAAAGAAATCTGAATATGTCATAAATTATTATGACAAAACAAGACTATGATATTCCTCCTTGTAAATGAGGTCAGATAAATAAAAGTTTGGCGTGTTTTACAATGAAGTCACGATGCAGTCACGATACAGCATCGATGCAGTCGCAATATGTGAACCTTTACACACTTGCACTACTTTTAGCATCGATGCAGTCACTAATATACAGACATTGGACACAAATTATGTACTGTATATTAGTGACTGCATCGATACTAAAGCGCGTTAGCATCGATGCAGTCGAGATTCTGCATCGATGCTACCGCGCGACTAAATCGACGCTAAGAATTGCAGTGTTTAAAGGTTCGTAATGTGACTTTTGGATTTCATTATTTATTTTATTAAGGTATACAAACAGGATAATTAATTATGGTCTATGCTCATCTTATATTAAAATAAAACTTAATTACAAAACTGGTATTAATTCGTCGCTCATGCGATATTTTAATTTTTAATCTTAATAACCAATCTATACTAATATTATAAAGCTGAAGAGTTTGTTTGTTTGTTTGTTTGTTTGTTTGTTTGAACGCGCTAATCTCAGAAACTACTGGTCCGATTTGAAAAAATATTTTTACGTTGGATAGTCCATTTATTGAGGAAGGCTTTAGGCTATATAACATAAAGATACGACTCATAAGACCACAGCAGCAATGAAAAATGTTGCGAAAACGGGAGAAATATATTCCTTTTGAGAGCTTCCGCTGCGTACGCTGCGGAAACCGCTTAAGTTACACAAAAATCATGTATGACAGGATTGTTCAACATTAAGAGTTCTATAATAAAGTCCGCGACATCATATGTCTATCTTTTATGGTTGACTTACTACAACCTTTTTTATGTTAATAAATTTGTGAAAAAATCATGCATTATTTTTAGAGGTGTATTATACATACAGGTATTTATTCTTATAAAAAAAATAGATTCATCATCACGAGCATTTCATTTAGAACAAAGTTGTTCTTTATATCATTTGATTTCAATAAATATCTTAGGAGTTATCACAGTTTTAACATAACTCCGCACCAAAATAATGTTCGCAGCTTAAGTACAACGTGCGCTAGCGCTAATATATTATAAAGCTGAAGAGTTTTTTTTTTAACGCGCTTATGTCAGGAACTGCTGGACCGATTTGAAAAAATATTTCTGTGTTGGATAGCTTATTTATCGAGAAAGGCTTTAGGATATAAAACCTTACGCTGCGACGGGAGGGGAGGGAGCACACTCAAAACGCGCGGACGAAGTCGCGGGGGACCGCTAGTTACAATGATAAAGTGTGCAAAACTGTATGACATCTAGTTCAGGCATGATCCACACCCCTTAGGGTGTTGGATATGGCTTTTTTGTGAGAAGGGAAACTGATATTAAATAAATATATGTTTTTGCCACCGTGGATCAACTCGTTAAACGTGCGGCAAATTCTAAGTTTCAATGTTATGACAATTTGCTCACATAAAGAATCTTAACTACAAACCAATATGAGATCTTTAACCTTTAAGTGCGCGTAAACAATAGAGTTTTTTTTGTATATTAGATTGAACGCACTAATCTCAGAAACTACTTAAACGATTTGAAAAATTATATTTACTTTAGATAGCTCATTTATTGCGGAAGGCTCTAAGCTATACAGCATCAAGACACGATTCATAAGTTCAGCGCCGCAACGAAAAATGTTGCGAAAACGGGGGAAAAATATTCCATTTGAGAACTTCCACTGCGTATGCGGCGTAAACCGTTTAAGTAACACAAAAACTATGTATGACGAGATTATTCTGCATTAACAGTCCTAGAATATAGTCTATAATAGCATATGCCTATCTTATATGGTTTTCTTACAAAAACCTTTGATCCTTCAGATAGCGTAGTGTAGGGGTGATAATTGCTAGCCTTTGTAATTAAAACTCCAACGTTATGCTCCTTTGACTTTGTATTTACGACTACTGATGTTTTATAAATGTTTACAAGTTTTATGAAGACATTTCAACCAAACATACACCGCCCACCAAAAGGCCTATGCCTTTACATGAATCTCAAAACAAATTTAATAAATTTTCATTTAACACACAGTACATAACATGCAAAATTCGGTATAGGTACTAATCGTCTTTAGCACTTATTAATGGACACAGTTTTGTTATACACCTTTTAGTAACACTGTCACCACACTTTACACTGTAGACACGAGTAGCCCCATCAGGTCCAGGGTGTTTGGCTACTATCCGACCCATCAGCCATTTCCCTGGAGGCAACCCTTCTTGTTTGATCAGCACTATATCTTTGGTGTCGAATTCAGTTTGTTGTCTTAACCACTTAGGGCGTTGCTGCAAGCGGGTCAGGTATTCCATCTGCCAATTATTCCAGAAAGATTGCACCAGTCTTTGTGTATACCTCCATCTTGATAAGTGGTTTAAGTTTAAGGTTGTCAAGTCTGGTGTAGGTAGCTCGACTGAAGGTTCACCTATTAAAAAGTGTGCAGGTGTCAGTGGACTCAAATTATTTGCATCTGTGTCATCGATGGGTGTTAATGGCCTTGAGTTCAAGAGGGATTCTATTTGGCACAACAATGTAGTCATTTCCTCGAATGTCAGGTTGGAGGTGAGGATCTTTTTCAAGTGACTCTTTACAGACTTCACTCCGGCCTCCCAGAGCCCGCCAAAGTTTGGACTATAAGGTGGTATGAAATGCCACTGTGTACCATCTTGCGCCAACGACTGAGCCACCTCGTCCTTGAATTCGAGTTGTGCAGACTTCCAGGCTTCCACCAATTCTTTGTTTGCGCCTATGAAGTTGCGACCTTGGTCGCTATATAAATGTGCGCATCGTCCTCTTCGTGCAACAAATCGCCGGAATGCTGCAATAAAAGACTCGGAGGTGAGATCTCCAACCAGTTCGAGATGTATGGCCTTAGTACACATACATATAAACACAGAGATATAAGCCTTTTGTGTTTTAGCTCCTCGGCCCTTGGACATTAACACGTTGAAAGAACCCGCGAAATCGACCCCACTATACAGGAATGGGCGCGAAATATTCACTCTCATATCAGGTAAGTCACCCATGATCTGGCTTCTTGTCTTGGCGTTTGCCTTAGCACAAATTATGCATCTGTGAACGTGTCTTTTTACGACGTTTTTAGCTTTAATGATCCAGAATCGTGACCGAAGGTGACATAACATTAGCTGGAGCCCGCCGTGCAGAGTCTTCTGGTGTGCGTCTGCGACTATGAGCAAGGTAAGTGCATTTTTATTGCTTAGTATCATTGGATGTTTTGTGTCTCTTTCTAGGTTTGCCTTCATATCAATCTTGGCCTTCATCTTCTGATAGCTGCATCAGTGTCTTTACAGCGAGATAGGGGGCTGACGCTGTCCCGAATGTGACTGTTAGAAGCCGGAAGTGTTTGACCTCATCAGATTTTGAAGTATTCTGTCTCCACAATACTCTCTGGAAGTCTGTGTCATCTTTGTGAACGAGAATCATTCTGTACATCTTCTCTACATCGCTTACAAAACAGACCTTGTGCATTCTCCATCTCATAATGATACTTCTAAGATCTTCTTGTAGGACAGGTCCGTTCATCAGTTCATCGTTCAGCGATATATTGTTCGTGCCTTTACACGACGCGTCGAAAACTACACGGGTTTTAGTTGTTTCCTTTTCAGCTCGCACGACTGCATGGTGTGGTAAGTAAACACATTCTTCATTTATTTCTTCCTTTGGCACTTCTTGCATGTGATTTAATTTAATATATTCTTCCATAACTTCAGAGTAATTCCTTTTTAATTCTGCGTGTCTTTCAAATCTTCTTTCAAGCATGTCTAATCTTTTCATTGCTATATGGTATGTGTTTCCTTTCGTTGATTGAGGTTCTTTTGTTTTAAAGGGTAGTTTTACAATGTATCTTCCATCATTTGTTCTGGCATAATTTTCTTTGTAAATTCTCTCACAGTCTTCTTCTTCTTTGGTCAATTTTCTGTTTACATCTGCATCAATCTCCCATAGTGTTTTCAGCATATCATCTATTTCTATTAGTTGATGCATGACTATAAGCGACTCATCGTCTGTATGTTCGCAATCAGCTACTTTTCCAAATAAGATCCAGCCCAAAGTTGTTTTTTGAGCAATAGGAGACCCTGATGGACCCTTTACGACATGGGCTTGTAAGATCTGTGCATATTCATTGACACCAAGAAGTAAGTCGACGTTAGCTGGTTGATTAAACTTTGGGTCAGCCAGCGTTAACCCTTGTAAATGACTCCATTTGTTCATTGGTATTGTTTGAGCCGGTATCTGAGCAGTCAGTTGCTTTGAAATTACATACGCTTTCACTCTGAGGCTGTAATTTTCGCTTCTCGATGCGACCTCAATCTGAACTACTTGCTTTAGTCTTGTTTTTACTTCACCTACCCCGACTATGTTTCCTTTCACTGGATACCGTCTCGCTCTCATTATTTGTGCTGCTCGTTCGCTTATAAAACATCCTTGCGACCCAGGGTCGATCAATGCTCGCAGAACTGTGGTGTTGCCGTCTTCGCTTTTACATTCCACCAGGGCGGTTGCCAATAGTGCAACAGCTGCATTACGAGTTGATTGTGTTTGTGACGTCATCACTGCAAAGTTCACTTCTTCTTCTGCCTCTGACTCTTCTTCTACATTTGCATGCATAACCTTTGGCTGTTTAGTTTCATTTTTCTCTGTGGGGCCAGAAGTATCGTTTGCCCTTTTTACATGTAGAAGAGTGTGGTGACGGCGGTTGCATAATCTACACGTGGTGAGTAGTCGACACGCTATAACTCTGTGGCCAGGAATCAGGCAGTTGTAACAAATGTACTTCGATTTCACAAACTCTGAGCGCTGCTCTGGTTCCATCTTGCCAAAGTCCTTACAATGACTGAGTGTATGATTTCCTTCGCATAACGGACATACCTTCTCACTAGTAGCTGTGTCAGAAATGTGGTAAGATCTTACTACTCTTTCTTTTGACGAAGTCGGTTGTTGTACGAGTTCAAGTGTTCTGAATTTTGACTCCAAAAACACCTTTAAAGTCTCAAATGTAGGTAGCTCTTCATTTCTCTCGCTGCTAACATATTCTTCCCACTCTTTGTGTGTGTCTGCATCAAGTTTTTGCACTAAAAGATAGTTGATAAGCGGATCCCATTCGTCAGTCTTTATGTTCATATTTTTCAGGCTATTCAGGCATTCAGATGTTGTGTCAATAAGTGATCTTATGTGGTTGTGATTCTGGCTATTCAGTTTTCTTTGATTGAACATACGCCTCAATAAAGATGTGACAATAAGGCGCTTATTACTATAGCGTCTTGTGAGTGTTTCCCATGCTAACTTGTAATTAGCTTCATTTATTTGAATATGTCGCAATAATACCTCGGCTTCGCCAGTAACGCTCGTCTTCAAATAGTGTAATTTCTGTACGTCGCTAATTGTGCTATTCCGATCCACTAGTGAGATGAATAAATCTTGAAACGTAGGCCATGCTTCATAATTACCACCAAACTTTGGTATTTCTATACGCGGTAATTTTACTTCAGGAACTGATACTTGCGTGGCTGAAGAAGATAAATGGGTCACATCCGATCTTGCAGGTTTCTGTTGCGATTCTATAATAAACAATAGATCTTTCATGACACTTTTCGCCTCCGTAGCCACTTCCTCGCATATGAAATAATGTTCTTGTTCAAAATAAGGTAGTAATTGCCGTTGTTCCTTTTTCACGCTTTTCAATAATGTATTATGTGCATCACGAAACTGGTTCCAATATTCCTCAATCGATTGTAATTTAACTGTCACATAACCACGTGTAAGCCGCACCTTCGGAGATTTCTTGAAGTTCTCATAAGTTTTCTTTATAGTGTTATATAAATCTTCCAATTCACATAAAGTTTGTTCGATAGTTTCCATGTTTGTTTATTAATCCTTATGCGTAAAAATACCACCAATGTGTAGCTTGTACATTCAGGAACAGATATCTAATATTCTTGAAGTGAAATTCCGGTGAAAAACAGTCCAAATTTGCAGAAATCCGATCGAGTGTGAAATTTTACATCAACACGTAATGAATGATGAATAAATAATTCGCAGTATTCGTTGCACATAAAAAACGGGTCGCCTTTTGTTCTCTTATCTCTCGGCGTCGGCCGCTGCTGTCCGGCTCGTTAGCCCACTATGATCCTTCAGATAGCGTAGTGTAGGGGTGATAATTGCTAGCCTTTGTAATTAAAACTCCAACGTTATGCTCCTTTGACTTTGTATTTACGACTACTGATGTTTTATAAATGTTTACAAGTTTTATGAAGACATTTCAACCAAACAACCTTTTTTATGTTAATCAATTTGTTAAAAATAATGCGCTATTTTCGAAGGTGTTGTATACCACGGGTATTGATTCTCATCAAAATAAATACATTCATCATCACAAGCATTTCATTTTGAACAAAGTTGCCCTTTACATCATTTGATTTCAATAAATGTATTAGAATCTATAACAGATTTGAAATAACTCCGCATCAAAATAATACTCGCAGCTTAAGGATAAGGATTCCTTCCTAATACGCGAGCTTTCGCTAACTATGGTTGCTGGCCTCTCACATCTATACTAATATATAAGCTGAAGAGTTTGTTTCAGCGCGCTAATCTCAGGAACTACGAGACTGATTTGTAAAAAATATTTTTGTGTTGGATAGCTTATTTATTTAGGAAGGCTTCATCAGGCTGCGACGGGAGGGCAGAAACCAAACTTAAAACGCGCGGACGAAGTCTGGGGAAATCCCTAGTATAATTATAAAGGAAGATTATCCACTTAAAGGTAGGAGGACATAATGCACCGACTTGGAAAGAATTTGTTTCTCCTAAATAGAAGACAAATGCGGTATTTTAAACTTTTTAGTCAGTTTTTTAAGGCGGTTTAATTTTTTTTAAAAAATATTTTATTTCCAAATTTTAACTCATATCTCAAAAACTACTCAATCAACTCAAATTAAAAAAAAAACATCTTACTATGCCTTCTAATTTTTGAGAAATCACAAACACGCTTACAAAATTCAACATACGTGTTTAAAAGCCTAACTAGATCGACATACTCAAATATTATTAAATTCCAACGATATATCAAACATACATTTTAAATTGGTTACCTCCTTTTTTGAAGTCAGTAAATAGATTGCGATTGGCCGTGACTACGCGACGGCCAATCTTAACTGGTGTTTAATCGCATTTCTATGAAATTATTACCACTTCAAGCTTGCCGTGATAACGATAGCTTGCCGTGATAACGATAACTTGCCGTGATATCCTCGAAAATCGTTTGTAATATTGATTAGGCTATTGATACTATCGGTAGCTCAGTTTAGATAGGATCGAAAGGCTTAAACCGCAATAGATATACAGTTGAAATTTTCAGTGTTTTATTTATGCTGTCAGACTGACTAGCGGCGCTCGGCTACGGCGGTCTAAAGTCATTGCTGGGCGATAACATGTCTGTCCCTTGATGTGGCACATAAGTCAAAGTACATGCACCAAATTAGTTATTATGTACTAACATAGTGTGTAAGATGCATTGTTTTCTAACCCTACTTGGATCTATTGTTGTCCTATTTAATAAATAAATAATAATTTCATTTTCGGCTATCCTTAAACATAGACGTCAGCTGACGACAAAAAGAATAGCTATGCTGCTAATAATGGTATAACTAAGCCTTATATGTTTTTTGTGAGTTTACTAAATCTAGGGCTTTAAGGCCGGGTACTCTAGTCTAGTTAAGTCTAGTTTAGTAAATCTAGGGGCTTGAACGGCTGACAGAGACCATCAAAGGGCATCGATTTCTGATAAAAACAAATTGGCTGACATGCTACTCGTATCTGTACGGTTGACGAATAGGAACAAAAAATCTGCAGAAGAGGCTGCATACGCGACGGGTATTGATTATGGACGGGACGGGACAGGAAGTTATGAAAACATCGTTTCATACAAAATATACGTACGTATTCCACATGTCACGGAGTCCTTACGGTATGGAGGCGTTCATTCCCCGTCTCGTTTAGGTCCCGTCCGAGGTTTAATTTCGTTATTGTTTGCAGCTACCTTTAGGACGCTTGTGAAATTTAAGTCCGTTAAGCCATCTTTTATTTTGTCAGTTCCTTTCGCACTTATCCGAATCTTGTTTTTTCAAAAGCTAATTTGTTTTATACTGTTCACTGAACTTATTGAAAAACCGGCCAAGTGCGAGTCGGACTCGCACACTAAGGGTTCTGTGCCAACTTAACTGAATTCGAGATTTACTTACTCTACTTAGCCAAAATACCACAATATTTTGTTGACAGCAAATATAACTTTGTTTTTCATAGTGCGTGTATGAAGATCTTAAATATCATTTTTATTTTGTATAATAATCGTAAAGCGGTTAACAGGCCACATCTTCCTACCAACTTTCAACAGTGTGATGCTTATAGTTACGGACAGACGGACAGACAGACAGACAGACTTGACGAAACTATAACGCTTTAGAATGTTTTTAACACTCACAGTGTCATATTTTATATTCATAAAGATGAAATAAGAAACCAAAAATTTGCGCACGGGCGGGACTTGAACCAGCAACCTTTTGGCAAACCGGGCCAAACGCTCTTACCAATTGAGCTACCGTGCTGTCAGTGCGACCCGGCGAAATTTGTGGTTTCTTATGAAAACGTCAATTGCGTGACGCTTAGCGCCATCTAGCCGTCTGTTTATGAAACAGATGGCCGAAGCAGTTATTCTTCACAGAATAAATTCAACTTGTAAATTGATGTCGCTTTGCTATCTAATGCTTTAGAATGTTTTTAACACTCACAGTGTCATATTTTATATTCATAAAGATGAAATAAGAAACCAAAAATTTGCGCACGGGCGGGACTTGAACCAGCAACCTTTTGGCAAACCGGGCCAAACGCTCTTACCAATTGAGCTACCGTGCTGTCAGTCCGAGCCGGCGAAATTTGTGGTTTCTAATGAAAACGTCAATTGCGTGACGCTTAGCGCCATCTAGCCGTCTGTTTATGAAACAGATGACCCAAGTTTCATAAAGTTTCTTATTTCATCTTTATGAATATAAAATATGACACTGTGAGTGTTAAAAACATTCTAAAGCATTAGATAGCGAAGCGACATCAATTTCCAAGTTGAATTTATTCTGTAAAGAATAACTGCTTGGGTCATCTGTTTCATAAACAGACGGCTAGATGGCGCTAAGCGTCACGCAATTGACGTTTTCATAAGAAACCACAAATTTCGCCGGCTCGGACTGACAGCACGGTAGCTCAATTGGTAAGAGCGTTTGGCCCGGTTTGCCAAAAGGTTGCTGGTTCAAGTCCCGCCCGTGCGCAAAATTTTTGGTTTCTTATTTCATCTTTATGAATATAAAATATGACACTGTGAGTGTTAAAAACATTCTAAAGCATTAGATAGCGAAGCGACATCAATTTCCAAGTTGAATTTATTCTGTAAAGAATAACTGCTTGGGTCATCTGTTTCATAAACAGACGGCTAGATGGCGCTAAGCGTCACGCAATTGACGTTTTCATAAGAAACCACAAATTTCGCCGGGTCGGACTGACAGCACGGTAGCTCAATTGGTAAGAGCGTTTGGCCCGGTTTGCCAAAAGGTTGCTGGTTCAAGTCCCGCCCGTGCGCAAATTTTTGGTTTCTTATTTCATCTTTATGAATAGAAACTATAATGGTTCCGTTTTTTGCTAATCGGCTGCGGAACCCTAATAGTCGCGTATTTACTCAGAATTACAAAATCTGACTTCGTACAACAAGATAAAGACATTGTAACAATTGTTAAGATTTAACTGGGTATTGATTTTAGTTTTAGGCACTTACAAATTAAAGAGGTTACCGAGAAACCTAGAACTGTCAATTACAGATTGTTGTTGAATTAATCTACTCCATCGGCAGAGCAAAGATATAAGCTATTGTTGATGATGCTGAACGATTTTCTTTCTTAACTTTGCGTAGTAAGATACGTATTAAGTTTTGTTCGGCACGATACTTTCGTAGTAGATATGCTTAATCTATGAATAACAACACTTTATTGATCTCTTTATGAGCTCTTAATCATTTTCATTTCATTTATTTCCGATAAAATACTGGTACAGACAGTTCTCCTTACTTACAGAGCTAACAAAATTAAGTAGTAATACATAGTAAGTACAGTAATAACAAAAAATAAAGGTACATAAAGTAGAATAAAAGACGCTCGTGTCTGCGATACACACTCCACTTATTGTCTTTATAACAATTGTTGTTTAGTATTGAGTAAGTATAAATCGATATAGGTATAGACGACCTCCGTGGTGTAGTGGCTAAGCACGCTGGGTTTCAAGGCGTCGCCGCTCCGAGGTCCCGGGTTGATTTAGATCGGGTTAATTTAGAAATCAAAATTTTCTACATTGCCTTGGGTCTGGGTGTTGTGGTACCACAGTTTTGTCTGATTCCCATAACACAAGTGCATTGGCTACTTACTTTGGGATCAGAGCAAATATGTGATTGGTATCCAATATAGGCTTAAAACATGTATTTGTCGGTACCCAGATAAAGTATTCAAACTTCCGTGCTAGTCAAGACTGTGTTACGGCAACTTGTACTGACTGTCTTAATTTCGTTACCATAACTTTACAGTGGTATTACTCGCTAGGGCGATGATCAAAAAGTGTGTGGAAAATTTAAGTTCTGCAAGTGAACGCTAGAGGCGCTGTGCAATTTTTAGTAGACTTTTTACGTCATCGCTAGCGAGTAATACCGCCATCAAGTCATGGTAACGGTACTGGTCAGCTTTTGAAAATGTCTTTGATTTGTAGTGACCTGAGCAACTTTAGTATTAACCTCATTTGGGGATAAATAAATACATTAATATGAGTATTATACTCGAAATACTCACCGATTAAAAGGTCGCCGGCGGTCGCATAAACAAAAGCATAACAAAAGACTGTTGATAAACACATCCGTAAGGAATAAGCCACGGACTAAAATTGTATATTTATCTTTTAGGTATATAAAAAACCGGCCAAGTGCGAGTCGGACTCGCGCACCGAGGGTTCCGTACATACCTGCAAGGTTTACAAAGTTCGTTCATTACGACAATCGGTATCAATGGTTGTACTTTTGCGTTTTGCGTTTTTGCGTTGACTTAGTTTTTTTTTTTTTCACGGGTTAAAGGCAATTAGATCTAAGTATTTGATATGAATTTCAACTTGATAGCTCTACGCGTTCATGAGGAAAAAAGTAATAAGTTTATATTTATTAAAAAATATATATTTTGTAATGTAACTAAAAATTTAAGGTTTTCGGAATTTTTCCTTTATGTGTGCTATAAAACGTTGCTTCATGCCAAATTTCAAGATTCTAGGTCGACTGGAAGTACCCTTTAGGTTTTGATTCCCTTGCGAGTACTTGCGAGTTTCAAAATATGCAGCTTAAATTGCTGTTTCTTTTGATTGCGTTGACATAGAAGTTTGATTTTGTTACAGCTTAAAGGTATTATAGACTTGAGTATTTGGTATGAATTTCAATTTAATACCTCTACGCGTTTATGAGGAAATGGGAAGTAAGTTTAAAATTATTAAAAAAAAAATATATTATGTGATGTAACTAAAAATTTATGGTTTTCGTAATTTTTCCTTTATCTTTGCTATAAGACGTTGCTTCGTACCAAATTTCAAGATTCTGAGTTCACGGGAAGCACCCTGTAGGTTTTGATTCCCTTGCAAGTGTCGAAAATTTGCGGCATAAACGGCTGTATCTTTTGATTGCGTTGGCTTAGAAGTTTGATTTTTTCACAGCTTCAAGGGACAGTAGACCTGAGTAATTGATATAAATTTCAGCTTGATACCTCCACGCGTTCCTGAGAAAAAGGGTCTTGACAGACGGACGGACAGACGGACAACAAAGTGATCCTATAAGGGTTCCGTTTTTTCCTTTTGAGGTACGGAACCCTAAAAAGACACTACAATGATTTAGATTTGAAAGTAAACAGCTGTCAGTTGATTACAATATTTGGGAATCCATGGACAATAATCATTTAACGAGGGCATCAAGAATAATCACACATAGTAATAGGCTACGTGACGATATCAATGTTGCTCATTGCTCTCTCAAAAATAGTGATGACGTCACGTAGCTTACGCGTTAAAAAGAAAGCACTTGCAAAATTCAACAGGCTCGCCAATATGTCAGTAGCCGAGTGGTGTAGGCATTAGCGTAAGACACAGGGTTCGATTTATTGTCTGGCACAATTGCTTTTTACAAGTGCAATTTATGTTATTAAGTTCGTATTGTGTCACAACAACACTATAAAATAAAAAAATAAAAAAATGTATTTTTCTGTAACAGCTGTGCATTTTGACGTCTCTTAATCATTGACGTCTCTCATTTTTTACTTAGAAGAGAAAGAGATATTTTATTTAGTTTTTATTCCGTGTATTACGAGAATAGAGCCCATTGATTGCCCCCATGGTCGCAGACTACTAATTTCACTGCATAACACAATGTCTGATTAGACAGGCATTTGCATAAGACATAGACATTCAATCGCTTCATTAAATCAGTCGTTTAATTGCTTCAACATCAAAGAGTCCAGTTTGCTTCGTTAGGTTCTAGAGAATAGATAGTCCTTAATTGAAATCGGGTCAGAGAAATACCTATTTTGAGATATCTAGTCCAGTGAATTGAGAAGGCTAGGTGATCTAACTATTAATGCTTGTTTGAGAATATTGCAGGCTTTACTTTGTTTCAGAATAAAGACAAGATTGTAACTAAACTTTAGCATTAGTAATTATTTATTATTATAATATTTTTAATTAGGACAACAGGCCCAGCCGAAGTGTTTTTAACACTCACTCACAGAATAACACATTATTTTTCCAAATAATTGTCATGAAAGAAATGTACTTATCTATAGGGTTTTATATTCTAATGTAAACATTACAATATAGGATGTTTTTATTCATTTTTTATAATATCGACCAAAGTTGTATAAATTCATAACGTTCTGTTTTCTCACCTATCGTTAACAACCTTGTTTTTTTTTCCTAAAGACTTTCAAGTGTTTATTTCACAACATTAGTTGTATGATTATAAGAAAATATCGAACATTGATCGAAGCAAAGCAGCCAACTGAATGAACCAAGTGAAAAAACACAGCACAAAAGTTGATTACAGCTCATTAGTACATTCAGTGCTTTTTAACTCACACGAAAACAAGGTATCTGTGTCACTAATCAGGTTAGGTCCTTCGTTCTGGAGCAGGTGCAACGCTAATCGGGTTACCAATGAATCTGAGAGCACAACCGTACGAATGTAGGTAATTTGTAATGACCTCTTTACATACACGACTGTTGTCAGCAAATACTGGTCATTTTGAGCTCTGGGGAGATGGCATTAGAGAACATGTCTAATGAATAAAAACAATATTTTTTAATTTAAGAAGATACGTATACAGCGTGTGGAGCTGATTTTTTTATCAAATTCTATACAGTATACGTAATAACATTGACCTGGCCATAGGTCCCTTAAATTTAACTCACAGATATAGTTATCCAAAGTTATTATCCCTAATCAATGTTTATCAAAGTCTCCAATTCGTTGCAGAGAATGACAACGACAAGTTCTTTTACTAGACACATTTGTTTGCAATACATTGCTGGTTTGTATATTTTTTTTAGAAAATTAAATTAAATTACTATATAATAAAATGGATTACTGGTTACCTAAAGGGTCTATATTTAAAAATTTTGCTCCTATTACAGGCCACAACCTGTATGTTTCGTTTTTCTCGATGTTTTTTATATTTAATTCATTGAAATGTCACACAAGTGACATCTCATAATCAGTGGCGGGGTATTGATTGGTTGTAGGTATTTGAATTTCTATCATAACCATTTCAAATTGTATTAATTTATGTATAGTATTTTAATAATATTTAAAATTCTTTACTGCAAATCATAAAAAGTCAGTTTAAATGAATAAATATAATTAATAACAAGATTAATTTAACTCATAAAATTTTAAAACCTATTTTAATTACTTGCTTCTGTTTATTTTTTGGTAGGTTTTTTTATTATTGTATATTTAACTTAATTTGATTTTGATTTATTAATGAAACTTTTTGGACGTATACCTAGTTCGCCGCGTAAATTACGTCTAAGTCGCAAACAACATTTCTACGACTGTTAGAAGGTCAAACATGACTGGCACTGACGCCAGGTTTGTAATACAATATCCATTACAAAAGCCTGAGAGGTGGCAAATTCCATATCGTCTAGACTGGTGTACATTTTGCTATTATCTTGGGACAGGTAAAGTAAGGAGACATCTGTGTTATAGTTCGTATGTGATGAACGATAATGAACTGTTAATACCTATTAATAATATTTAGATTTGTAAAAGAGAACACAAGCAAATGATATTTAACATGGATATACAGGGTGGAAAAAATACTAGCCAAAGGTGTTTGTCAATCGAGTTAAGAATCCAAAAAAAAATAGAAATAAAAATTTACTTTTTTTGGTATACCCATTGAATTTGGCTCGTACTTTTTTTAACTTTACTTTTTTAATAACAATGCATTGCGTAATGTATTCGGAAAATGTAAGTATATAAATATAAAGGTTGATTGACGACCTCCGTGGTGTAGTGGTTAGCTCTCTGGGTTTGAGGGTGGTGGGAGTCGAATAAATGTATTTTTCTTTTCTTCTTTTCTTTCTTTCTTTCTATTTTCTATATTGTCTCGGGTCTGGGTGTTGTGGTACCACCGTTGTGTCGGATTTCCATAACCGAAGTGCATTGGCTACTTACTGTGAGATCAGAGCAATGTATGTGATTGGTGTCCAATATTAAACATATAAATTTCGGTATATATTTGAAATAGATACATACTCGTACCTACAAGACACAAAATAAACCACATTGATGGATCCCGGGTTAAGAATTATGTTTTTAGCAATCAAAAGACTGTTTTGAATTAGCTTTTTCTTAATTCTATATATATTTTTGTAATATTTAAACCGTTTTAATTTTAACTAAGCTGTGTAAAGTTGTAATATTCTTTACTCCAATACTCATGATATATACTCAACTAAAATCTGCAGCAATTCTACATATCCCACTTTTCTAGTGAGAGAGTCTTTCCCAATGTAAGACGTTTCGATTTAGCATTAATTCAAAACATTGAACAAAGATGTTTGAATGCAATTCAACAGTATTATCGCAGCCGTTTTTTTTTTACAAGTACAAGTATCTTTGTGCTCTCAAATTGTTAGTATAGTTATTACTTACCAAAATAGGTTAATAATTGTTTTCTCAAGAAGTGAACGGTTGTAATTATTTATGAGATTTTAAGTTTTTAAACTCAGTATACCTACTATTTTCGCAATCTTATAATACATCAATAATTAATAATGTACTCAAGGAAGTAATAACAACAAGTCTTAAGCTACTTTTAAGATCTGACCTAATAACGAAGTTGAAACTAGCAAACATTTTATTGCGCCTTATAATTTCTCATTAGAAAATTTTATCATGTCGCCTAAGGCAATCTTCAAGATTGATTGCTACTATACAGTTAATATTTGAAGCCAGAAAAACTCAGTCTATATTTTTGACTATACATTGCTTGACAGTGAAGCAAAAAACACGAAGAACTACTTTTGTAAGACGCGGAATTATATAGAACCACTACTCACCACTGGATGCGGGTTAACACGCTACTATTGGTTTTCCCATGTACGACATGGAACCGTATATAGTACCTCCATGCACCGCTAGGTGGCATTAGCTGTACATTGACTCGCGGAACCTATTGCTGTTTTCGGATCCTTATAAACTCGATTATCTTGCTACGCGAAGCTTTAGAATGATCTAAACATCCAAATTTCAACAGAGAAAATAATTGGAAAATGCCACCAGCATGTGATCCAGTGCTAGCGAGTACCAAAGCCAGACCACTCTCTGCAAAATTTCAAGACACAGTTAGCACTTTCTACTTGGATAGAAACGTTAATTAATATTATCGAGTGACGTTAGTGTATTTTTTGAAAACTCCGTAAATGAAAAATAATATCTTAGTCTACCTGTGACCTCGAAGGCTGTAAAGTGTTCGAAACGTCGGGATGAAAATTTAATGAATTCGCGATATTTAGTATTGAGAAACACGTCAAACTGTAATTTTGAGAGCTGTGGATTTTGCGGTAATAATAAAATAAAATAAAAAAATAAAGAAAAGTACATCTGTAAAATAGTGTTTCATTTCGATGAGTAATATTCGCGTTTACTTCAGACACAAGTACGGTTTTGTTTATATTTTTTTCAGATTACTTTCTTTTCTTATTATGCCTTAACTACTGTAACGCTCAACTTAAAAATATAAACTTTTATATGAGATAGAGTAAAGCTAGGTAACTAAATTTCGAACAACATATTACGACGTTCACAGTCCTAAATTCAGCTGATATTGAACTAATCTCTACTTATCTTGCTTATTAATTATGCAAAATACATAATGTTGAAGCAGCGGAACTTCCTTTAGAGATTAGCTTAACAGAAGTTTGTATTAACACACATACAGCTACATTAATACTGTAATAAGCTTTGATGGCTTATGAGTGGATAATCTTAACGTATGAAGTAAGCTTTAAGAGAGTGGTTGATAAGTACATCACACGATATTACATCAATTTGATAATCACATTAAGTACCAAAGAGCTTTTTGAGAGAAGGTGTACCCAAATTGGTATTAATAACCTTTGGCAGATTTTTATTAGTTATAAATCATTGAAAATATGTTAGTAATGTTTTTAGCACTTACAGTGTCATAATTTTCGTTTCTTATTTCATCTTCTAGAATATTAAATATGACTCTGTGAGTGTTAAAACATTCCAAATCATTGGATTGAATTTATTCTGTAATGAATATCTACTTGGCTCACTGCTGTTGTAAAACAGTTGGGGTATATAGCGCAGACGTCACGCGTAACCAGAAATTTTGCACGATCGGACCTACAGCACGGAAGCTCAACTGGAAGAGCGTTTGGCCCGGTTAGCCAGAAAGTTGCAGGTTCGAGTCCCGCCCGTACGCAATTTATGGTTTCTAATTTTATCTTTATCGAAAATATGTATTATTATCAGCCAAAGTACTGAACTAGTGCCTAACTTAATGTTTTCCACTGAGACCGGTTGCAAGCGGTCTGCATCTAGTGTGATTCTGCGATCTTTTTCACCTGTCCATCTTCTCGGTGGACGTCCTACGCTGCGTTTTTGGTCGAAGGGTCACCAATCTAGAACTTTCCTACACCAACGGTCATCAGTTGATAGTCATCAGAGTCGTCAGTATATGCTCTGCTCATTGCTACAAATTACGTACATAGAATTTATTTTTTTAATTAATCTTTATTTAAGTTAAAGGAAACTCAACAGCTTTTTATACTTACATATATTTGTGACAGTTAAACTTAATTATAGAATCACCAGGGAGTTTCACGGCAAATATACAAGTTCTGTAGGTATAGCAGATACAGAAAAAAAAATTACTTTTAAATTATATTAACATTTTTAAATTATATTATCTTAAAACAGGTTATAAAATAACATTTTTATAGAAGGCGTCCCCAAATTTCAGAAAAGAAACCTGTGTTAATGATATAATACTTCTTTCAAACAAATTAATGTAAATAAATTTAACCTGGACCGAATAAAGTATACTTAAAATCAAATTATCTAAATATTTTTTAAGTTCAGTTATTCCGTACGAGGCTTTGTTTAGCAGATCTACTTTTAAATAAAATATTCCTACTGGAGTTGTGAGTTAAATACACAGCTCCAACATAAAGATAGAGCCAGTTTAAAGCTTTGAAACTTTGAATAACATTAACATTGCAATTTATTACAGCCGGCCAAGCAATTTCATAGCCAGTTTGAACCGGCCAGGGATTTTATTTAACTTCGCAATTAAGTAATTAACTCAGTTCATATTCGCTGGAAACCGCCGTCTGATTCATCTCGTTCTAGAGTTCCGCAGTCAGTGAGACACCGTTGCAGTAAAGAACTCACTTGCTATGTATCGATCTGACACTTGACTTAAAAGGAACACCTATGTTAGCTACTTTAAATTAGGAGGAGGTTCTCTGTTCTGTCTTTCTGTCATTCAATCAGACGTAAATACATGTCAACATTAAGATACTAGTACAATCGGACTCGCGCACTGAGGGTTCCATGCCAACTTTAACTGAATTTGGGAATCCACTTACTTCCACTTAGTAAAATCCAAAATATTTTGTTGACAGCAAATATAACTTTGTTTTTCATAGTATTTGTATGAAGTACAAAGTTATGTTTGCGGTTGTTGAAAATGTGCTATATCTCAAAAAGTTCTCGTTCGATTCCGTCCAAACCAATTTTCGTTGAAATTATTTGTTAGGATCTACATTATATTTTTTTTTCAAAATTTACCCTCGCTTAGTTTAGAAGTTAGATGGGGGGGCCGCCCATTTTACCACTTTGGAAGCGTCTAGCTATGAAACGTTAGACTTTAAAAGAAAATGGTTTCAGGAACCTCGGTGTCATTTCAAAAGACCTATCTATAGATACCCCACACGTATAGGTTTGGCTAAAAAATTTTTTTTTGGTTTTAGTTTCATGTATGGAAATATTTTTTTATTTTTTGTATAAGAATCGTAAAGCGGTTAACGGGATACATACTTCTACTAAATTTCAACAGTGTGATGACGGAACCCTTATAGTTTTGTCAAGTCTGTCTGTCTGTCTGTCTGTCTGTCCGTCCGTATGTCACAGCCATTTTATTCTGTAACTACTTATAGTTACAGAAGAAGATGAAGAGTTTTTTGCCATTCGGCTACGGAACCCTAAAAAAGTAAAAACCGACTTCAAAACCAAAATGCACTAAAAAGTCTTAAATAAACTCTTCACCATTAAAAGGAAAGGAACCCGTTTTAGGCAAACAATTTCTTTTTGGAGTCGGTGCTGTGATAGTTGACGCTTGATGGTCAAAGTGATGGCACCGACTCCAAAAAGAAATTGTTTGCCTAAAACGGATTCCTTTCCTTTTAATGGTGAAGAGTTTATTTAAGACTTTTTAGTGCATTTTGGTTTTGAAGTCGGTTTTTACTTTTTTTTAAAGTTTACTTATTTCTTCATTTTTAGTGATTACATAAGAGGTGGGGGAGCTGCACCTCATGATTTTATTTTTTAAGAAGCTACAAATTACCTATCATAAGTTCCGTCATTATAATTACTGAACTCCTAAGCGTTAAGGAGTTCCACTATCAGCTTAGCCCCACAAGATGTTGACTATCAGACGTAACAACACGTCAACATTAAGATTCGAGTAAAGAAACAATATACGTGCCTTTAAAATTTGAGGGTTTCCCTCGATTACACCAAGATTCTATCATGAGATCCCAAAATGGAAAAAATGGGACCAACTAGAAGATACACCCTCTAAGTAGGTGAAAAAAATTTTCGGTTCGGTCGACAAACGACTGAGATATGAGGTAACAAACATACAAAAAAAAAACGGATTCGAATTGATAACCTCCTCCTTTTTCGAAGTCGGTTAAAAACACTAAATGTGCCTTTCAAATTTGAGCGTTTCCCTCGATTACACCAAGACCTCATCATCTGATCCCCATTTGGAATAGAATACAAACCCTCTAAGTACCCACAAATGATTGAAATATGAGGTTAATACATGCAAAAAATAAAATACGATCGAATTGATAACCTAATATTTACGTTTGCCAGTATTAACGACTAGCAGTCCCCCGCGACTTCGTCCGCGCGTTTTGAGTTTGCTCCCTCCCCTCCCGTCGCAGCGTGATGTTTTATATCCTAAAGCCTTTCTCGATAAATAAGCTATCCAAAACAGAAATATTTTTTCAAATCGGTCCAGCAGTTCCTGAGATAAGCGCGTTCAAACCAACAAACTCTTCAGCTTTATAATATAAATAGCGGTCCCCCGCAACTTCGTCCGCGCGTTTTGAGCTTGCTCCCTCCCCTCCCGTCGCAGCGTCATGTTTTATATCCTAAAGCCTTTCTCGATAAATAAGCTATCCAACACAGAAATATTTTTTCAAATCGTATCGATAATACACCTCTAAAAATAATGCATTATTTTTTTACAAATTTATTAACATAAAAAAGGTTGTAGTATGTCAACCATAAAAGATAGACATATGCTGTCGCGGACTTTATTTTAGAACTCTTAATGTTGAACAATCCTGTCATTCATGATTTTTGTGTAACTTAAGCGGTTTCCGCAGCGTATGCAGCGGAAGCTCTCAAAAGGAATATCGTTCTCCCGTTTTCGCAACATTTTTCATTTCTGCTGTGGTCTTATGAGTCGTATTTTTATGTTATATAGCCTAAAGCCTTCCTCGATAAATGGACTATCCAACGTAAAAATAATTTTTCAAATCGGGCCAGTAGTTTTTGAGATTAGCGCGTTCAAACAAACAAACAAACTCTTCAGCTTTATAATATTAGTATAGATTAGCGCAAGCGCACGTCTTACTTAAGCTGCAAACATTATTTTGGTGCGGAGTTATGTTAAAACTGTGATAGCTTCTAAGATATTTATTGAATTTAAATGATATACAGGGCAACTTTGTTCTAAATGAAATGCTCGTGATGATAAATGTATTTATTTTGATAAGAATAAATACCTGTGTGTATAATACACCTCTAAAAATAATGCATTATTTTTTTACAAATTTATTAACATAAAAAAGGTTGTAGTAAGTCAACCATAAAAGATAGACATATGCTGTCGCGAACTTTATTATAGAACTCTTAATGCTGAACAATCCTGTCATACATGATTTTTGTGTAACTTAAGCGGTTTTCGCAGCGTACGCAGCGGAAGCTCTCAAAAGGAATATCTTTCTCCCGTTTTCGCAACATTTTTCATTGCTGCTGTGGTCTTATGCGTTGTATCTTTATGTTATATAGCCTAAAGCCTTTCTCGATAAATGGACTATCCAACGTAAAAATATTTTTTTAAATCGGGCCAGTAGTTTCTGAGATAAGCGCGTTAAAACAAACAAACAAACAAACAAACTCTTCAACTTTATAATATTACTAGCGGTCCCCCGCGATTTCGTCCGCGCGTTTTGAGTTTGCTTCTTCCCCTCCCGTCGCAGCGTCATGTTTTATATCCTAAAGCCTTTCTCGATAAATAAGCTATCCAACACAGAAATATTTTTTCAAATCGGTTCAGCAGTTCCTGAGATAACCGCGTTCAAACCAACAAACTCTTCAGCTTTATAATATAACTAGCGGTCCCCCGCGACTTCGTCCGCGCGTTTTGAGTTTGCTCCCTCCCCTCCCGTCGCAGCGTCATGATTTATATCCTCAAGGCTTTCCCGATAAATAAGCTATCCAACACAGAAATATTTTTTCAAATCGGTCCAGCAGTTTCTGAGGTAAGCGTGTTCAAACAAACAAACTCTTCAGCTTTATAATATATCAGTGCAAGCGCACGTTGTACTTAAGCTGCGAACATTATTTTGGTGCGGAGTTATGTTAAAACTGTGATAGTTCCTAAGATATTTATTGAAATCAAATGATATAAAGGGCAACTTGGTTCTAAATGAAATGCTCGTGATGATGAATCTATTTATTTTGATAAGAATAAATACCTGTGTGTATAATACACCTCTAAAAATAATGCATTATTTTTTTACAAATTTAATAACATAAAAAAGGTTGTAGTAAGTCAACCATAAAAGATAGACATATGCTGTCGCGGACTTTATTATAGAACTCTTAATGCTGAACAATCCTGTCATACATGATTTTTGTGTAACTTAAGCGGTTTCCGCAGCGTATGCAGCGGAAGCTCTCAAAAGGAATATCTTTCTCCCGTTTTCGCAACATTTTTCATTTCTGCTGTGGTCTTAAGAGTTATATCTCTATGTTATATAGCCTAACTAAAGCCTTCCTCGATAAATGGACTATCCAACGTAAAAATAATTTTTCAAATCGGGCCAGTAGTTTTTTGAGATTAGCGCGTTCAAACAAACAAACAAACAAACAAACAAACTCTTCAGCTTTATAATATTAGTATAGACTAGCGGTCCCCCGCGACTTCGTCCGCGTGTTTTGAGTTTGCTCCCTCCCCTCCCGTCGCAGCGTGATGTTTTATATCCTAAAGCCTTTCTCAATAAATAAGCTATATATTATTTATTAAGAAGAACACAGAAATATTTTTCAAATCGGTTCAGCAGTTCCTGAGATAAGCGCGTTCAAACCAACAAACTCTTCAGCTTTATAATATAATTAATTAGCGCAAGCGCACGTTGTACTTAAGCTGCGAACATTATTTTGGTGCGGAGTTATGTTAAAACTGTGATAGCTCCTAAGATATTTATTGGAATCAAATGATATGAATGTATTTATTTTGATAAGAATAAATTCCTCTGTGTATTATTCACCTCTTAAAATGATGCATTATTTTTTTACAAATTCATTAACATAAAAAAGGTTGTAGTAAGTCAACCATACAAGATAGACTTATGCTGTCGCGGATTTTATTATAGAACTCTTAATGTTAAACAATCTTGTCATACATGATTTTTGTGTAACTTTAGCGGTTTCCGCAGCGTACGCAGCGGAAGCTCTCAAAAGGAATATCTTTCTCCCGTTTTCGCAACATTTTTCATTGCTGCTGTGATTTTGTGAGTCGTATCTTTATGTTATATAGCTTAAAGCCTTCCTCGATAAATGGACTATCCAACATAAAAATAATTTTTCAAATCAGGCCAGTAGTTTCTGAGATTAGCGCGTTCAAACAAACAAACAAACAAACAAACTGTTCAGCTTTATAATATTAGTATAGATTAGCGCAAGCGCACGTTGTACTTAAGCTGCGAACATTATTTTGGTGCGGAGTTATGTTAAAACTGTGATAGCTCCTAAGAAATTTATTGAAATCAAATGATATAAAGGGCAACTTGGTTCTAAATGAAACGCTCGTGATGATGAATGTATTTATTTTGATAAGAATAAATCTTTAAGGTCGCCGGCAAGTGTCCCGAATCTACCCCCGCTATAACTTTAAATGGTTCGGAACTAAAGAGGGTTTATCAATTTAAATATCTGGGACATATTCTTGCCGACGACCTTAAGGATGATCTAGACATCGAGACGGAGCGAAGGGCTTTGGCGATACGCGGCAATATGCTGGCCCGTAGATTTGCCCGCTGTTCGGACCAGGTCAAAATAACCCTGTTCAAAGCATATTGCCAGGGTCTGTACACGGGCGGTCTGTGGACTCAGTATGCCAAAAAATCGCTGAACACCCTGCGAGTGCAGTATAATAACGTTTTCAGGATGATGTTGGCACTCCCCCGCTTCTGCAGTGCATCTGGCATGTTTGCGCAGACCCGAACTGACGGCTTTAATGCCGTAGTTCGGAAAAAAGTAGCGTCGCTGATGGGAAGAATAAGGAGGAGTGACAACAGCATCCTGAGAACGGTGGCAGATGATCCGCATGCGCCTATTGTCAGGCATTTCGTGCGACTGATGACTCATACAGTGGACCATAATTCTTCTAGTTGTCGGCCGCACGGAGTGCCTCTTAGGTACATGACAAATTGATTTTTATATTTCTATGTATTTGTGAACCTTAATTTATTTCATTTAATTTAATTTGTTTTTGATTAAGCCTGATTTGATTTAATTTGATTTGTTTTTGTTTTAATTTGAATTTATCTTAACTTCATAGAATTATTTAATACACATGTATTTAAGTACTAACACCTAGTTTTTTAAGCGCTACTGTACCTATTACTAACCCATGGATTTTTTGTTGTCCGAAATAAATGATTTTGAATTTGAATTGAAAATACCTGTGTGTACCGCTAAAAATAATGCATTATTATTTTTACAAATTTATTAACATAAAAAAGGTTGTAGTAAGTCAACCATAAAAGATAGACATATGCTGTCGCGGATTTTATTATAGAACTCTTAATGCTGAACAATCTTGTCATACATGATTTATGTGTAACTTAAGCGGTTTCCGCAGCGTATGCAGCGGAAGCTCTCAAAAGGAATATCTTTCTCCCGTTTTCGCAACATTTTTCATTTCTGCTGTGATCTTATGAGTCGTATCTTTATGTTATATAGCCTAAAGCCTTCCTCGATAAATGGACTATCCAACGTAAAAATAATTTTTCAAATCGGGCCAGTAGTTTTTGAGATTAGCGCGTTCAAACAAACAAACAAACAAACTCTTCAGCTTTATAATATTAGTATAGATTTAAAAGTTTGAAGATATTCTTGAAACAAAAATATAAAATATATAAAACTGATAGGTAGAATGTTTTGAAAAAACATTTTCCTTCATTAATTCTATACTTTTAATGTTATTTTTATTCGAAATGAGTGTGCTCTTAAGACAACTCTGTTGGCTAAACTTGATTGGGTTCTGAGAAACTTGTTTGCCTTGATTGATTGAATCTAGTTCACCTTATAAAAAACGAAATTGTTTGCCTAAAACGGATTCCTTTCCTTTCAATGGTGAAGAGTTTATTTAAGACTTTTTAGTGCATTTTGGTTTTGAAGTCGGTTTTTACTTTTTTTAAAGTTTATTTTATTTCTTCATTTTTAGTGATTACATAAGAGGGGGAGGAGGAGTTGCACCTTATGATTCTATTTTTTAAGAAGCTACAAATTACCTATCATAAGTTCCGTCATTATAATTACTGAACTCCTGAGCGTTAAGGAGTTCCACCATCAGCTCAGCCCCACAAGATGTTGACTATCAGACGTAACAACACGTCAACATTAAGATTCTAGTAAAGAAACACTGTACGTGCCTTTAAAATTCGAGGGTTTCCCTCGATTACACCAAGATCCCATCATCAGATCCCAAAATGAAAAAATGGGACCAACTAGAAGGTACACCCTCTAAGTAGGCGAAAAAATTTTTCGATTCGGTCGACAAACAACTGAGATATGAGGTAACATACATACAAAAAAAAATAAAAATAAAAAAAAAAACATACAGACGAATTGATAACATCCTCCTTTTTTGAAGTCTGTTAAAAATGAAACATGAATTCAATATTATATTTTGGAGTGGTTCCGTACTGCATTGCCGTATCGCACTTGACCGGTTTTTCAATCTTCTGAACCAGATGCTAACACGTAAAAAAATACACAGCGGGTCAAAAAAAGTAATAGCAAAAACGTGAAATTTACCGAATCTACCAAAATCCTTTAAACACTGAGCATTTTTTCAATTTTAATATACCTGGAGAACAGATACAAATGATAAGATATTTTTGTTGCAACACAACGCGTTATGAAAACAGGCACTGGACTGTAAAAAAAACAACCTGTTTGTACTGGGAGTAAAATCGTAGTATACTTTGACTCAGTAAGTTTATTTATACGGATCCATCCTTAATGATAATATTTGATAACTAGCACTTGACTTAAAATGTTATGTTTTGTAACAAAAAAAAGTAAATTACACCCATAGAGCCAAAAAGAAACAGTATTTTATTAAATTATTATTTTTATTCTTAGTCAAAACTTTAATGATTGGGTAAGATTAAAGCTGTCTAAATATTTTTATCGTTAAAGGTGTTGTCAGAAATGTATTTTTCTGTGTCTCTGAGTGGTATTAAAAGAATTGTATTTTTAATGCAAAAAACAACAAGTTTCGTCATCATACCTGATAAACGGCAAGTAACGCTTTTTCATAGTTAACGTACACGTAGACTTGTTTAAAAAAAACTATTTTATAACGTGGAATCGTAAAAGACACTTAGATATACCTCACCCAAACTAACTCAGGGATAATTTATGATGACAAATAACAACAGAAGAAACCCAGTCCCAAAGAGAAAGGATCCGACGTGAGGTCACTCCGCATTTGAAATCCTAGTGTCTGTATCAAATGTTTCCTACTTTGCAATTTATTTTCAGTGAAGTATGTGTCATGTACCGTTACATGATTACCATGCTATAGGTGGGAATATTAAAGAAAAACGCTTAAATAGCGGGCAAACGCAATGTTACGTGATAATGTTTATCGTCTTTTTAGCATTAAAATATTAACCCAAAGACGTTAAAAATTAAACGTTCCCTTAAATTTCCGGCAATTTGGGCTTACCAGCAATGTATACTGTGGCACATCTATACTGTGGTGTCATTTAGAAGTCCTAGCACGAGTCCAGATTTTCATAAATTTTAATACGGTGGAAGCAAAAATCTCACGTGGTCACATTTTAAGTTGGGACTAGTTCTTAACACTGCGGAGATGGAAAAATCTTAATGTATAATGTGGCATTGAGAAAAACTTACTTTATAATAAGAGGTTCGTTATGTAGAAATTAAAAAAATATTGGGATCTCCTAACTGACTGTAAATCAGCATCATGCTTATATTTTTTCGTTTTTAAAATATAATAATTCTGCTAACATATTAATGAAATTATGGAGCCAATGGGCATCAGCACTGGCTCCATATTGAACCATTGAATAACCAGGGTGATGTTTTGGTCAGTGACATCCAACAAAAGGATGATGGTACTAGTTATGATTATTCAAAAAAATATTATCTTTAAATTATGCATATTTTATAAAAGAAAACTTCTGCACAACATTTAAAAAAAAATTGCACTCCGGGAGTGCCGGCAGAAGTGAAAACTTGAATATCAACGTTGTGCATTTTTGATTTTTTGGAATAGTTAGGGAATAATTTTGAATGAATTGCTCTTATTATCAATATAAAAGTACTATCACTTTTGTGATAGAATACAATAATAATAATAATAATATTTTTATAGAATACAATATTTATTTATTGCGCTATCGTACACAAACATTACAATTTATATTATATTAAATTACATTAAAAAGTTTATCTCTCAGAAAAATCAACTTACATCCATAATTTCGCCAACCGTCTTACGGTTTTTCGATCAGCCCACGTGTCCTGACGCGAGTTTCACATTTTTCCCCCATCCCACAAAAGTGCTCAACGCCGCTAAAGAAGTTTTCACTTCAAAAATCAAAACGAACCCGTCGTTGGCAGTTTTGTCTCGCTCGCTAATATTGCAATAATAAGATAATTGTTAGACGACCTTCGTGGTGTAGTGGCTAAGCACGCTGGTTTCAAGGCGTCGCCGCTCCGAGGTCCCGGGTTCGAATCCCGGTCGGGTCAATATAGAAATCAAAATTTGTGGTGTTGCGGTACCACCGTTGTGTCTGATTTCCATAACACAAGTGCATTAGCTACTGACTTTGGGATCAGAGCAATGTATGTGATTGGTGTCCAATACTTTTTGATTTTGTGAGGTGTTCTCCATCGGAAAATAAAATATTTTATATATTTCTTTTTGGAATCAGTATCGTTTGTACAATCACCCCTAAGTCGGGCGTCACTGACCAAAACAATACCCTGTAAATTTGGTTCCGTCATGCATTTTTGTAAAAGTTACTGACACATTACTGGTTTTTATTTGTTATCATGTCCGAAGATTTAAAATAGCCTTCTGATAAAAAGCCAAAAAGGCTAATCTAAATTTCAAAGCTGATTTGATTTCATTTACATCCATTTAAAATTAGCAAATATTCGTGTATTTTAACTACGCTTAAACTTAATTGCTAACATACACCGAGACAGGGTGACCAAGTTATTGTTAGTGAAAATAGTTTCTGAGAAATAAGCAATACCAAATGCATAAAAAAATATATATTTATATGGAGTTTGCGTAATGTGCCGAGATAGCAAAGTGGCCCAGGCGCGATTACTCTTGCATGGACTTTCTTGTAGTCAACTTTCCTCTATTTATCAAAATAGTTTTTATTATCTGATATTTTAAAACCACAGGGTACGCAAGGAATAAAAATAAAATATATTACAGTGAACAAAAATATGCGGTCGACAATTCGACCGCGTTATATAAATGAATTATCTGTCATGAATTCATAGATACGAATTCCCCGAAGCGACACAAAATAACCTAATCACAAACTTTTTTTCTCACCAAAGTTGTCGTGACCTCCATCGCCACGCCATCCGTCCAAGCTGATAAAACTGCGCAAATGAGTTTCGGCGAATCATTATAATTTCACCGCTCTAAGTCCGAGCTGTCCCATTAAAAGTTGGTTGTGTGGTTACACAGTGTTGCATGCCCCTGTATCTTTCTCGGTATGAAATTCAAATGCCCAAAATCCTCGTTTATAATTCTTTGTGCGGTGCATGTGTGATGTGATCCAATATGCGAACGGATAAACTATGCATTTTCAATTTCGTTGAAGAAGAATGTTCTTTGTATAAGCTCTAGACTCTAACGGATCTCAAGATAATATAACGAAAACCATCAAATGAAAACCCATTTAAAGCAATCGCATTTGGATGAAAAAAAGCGTCCGTAAAACTATTGATAAATGAGTGTGAAAACTTCCTTACGCATGCTATATTTATTTTAAATTGACAATGGACTGTCGTCGCCTCACAGGTAATAATTTTACTTTGGCTGACTGTTCACAGCCAAAGAGATTACATGCATTTTCTAACAACACGAGTTTTCACACAAGTTATATACACAATCAAGCTTATTATCAAGAAGAATGGGCTCATTTCACCATAGTACTGACCACAGAATTTCAGAAACAAAAGCAACAAACCAAATAAATACACGACCGGCTGAATTCTGCACGGATATGTTATTTAACTGTGAATTATCGTATGTTTTCTCCGATAACGTGCATAACCGTATATTAGCCGTGAACGTATATAAATTACGGGAGGAAGTCGTTACGTGCTGAATTGACAACGCGCACATTAAGTCTAAAATTGCTCGTACTAATTACCTTTCGGACCGCGCGTGAGGAGCAAGTAAGGAGTTATTATTAAGTGGAGTTTATGAGACCTTTTAGGCAAGGTACACATCGACAGGGTCTTGTAATTTTTCTTATTTGAAAATATTTTATTAATCGTTGCTAATGCCAAGATATCTGTAGTGTAAAACATATAGCCATCGCTAACGAAGGTGTCACAAAAGTATAGTGTTTGTACTGCACCTCATCCAGTGTTAAGCTTCAAGTGGACAATACTGTTCTGGACTACACTGGGCTGTTACTGTCTCATTTCCTTACATCTGAGTTTAAAGGTTAAATGCTCTTTCTTGGGTTTTGTATTTGAATTTTTTATATGTAGTTTTCTGTTATGTAGAGAAAATACAACAGATACTGTAATAATGATTAAGTAAGTTTTGCTAGTGATAACAAATACACTTTTTTCTTTTTGGAAGGCTACTTTTTTTGTACAAACTGTGTTTAATCGAAGAACAGCGTATTTAAAAAATCTGGTTCTTTTGTGTCTCTGGACTATACCAGGCGTGGATTGGACAGGGCAACGATGCGAGCTCACCCAAAGAAGCCTGTTCACTTTGCCTTTTAAAATAATAGAGCTGTAAACTGTTAAAAACACAGATGCTGATAGTAGATTCAACTCTTTTTCTGTGCGCATTATAATAAGTGACGAGAAGGGCCTACTTCGAATCGGGGAAAAATGTATTCCTACTCACAATAAGGAGTCACATGTCTTTACCTTTGCTATATCCATGATATTGAGGAGATCCATTTGTACGACTACTACTATCTACCATCTACTTCAAATTTGATTTTTTGAACCATGAACTATCTTTTTTTACATACCATTCATGTGTACCGGCACTACGTACGTGAGCACTGAGCATACAAGTCTCGTTTGAGCGTGACCGGCGAAGATTCACGGCGGCTTTGATGTCGTAGCTTTGACGACGTTTGCGCATGCTGTGCCGAGCGGCGAGTGTGGCCAATCTGACGATCGGACGTTTCGATGCGGATTTATTTTAGTTGCTTCCTGTACTTAGGTTCTAAGCCTTTTTGGTGGGGGAACGCAACTTTTTTTAAAAGCTTAATAATAACCGAGCATGAAGCAGTTGCGCAGGGAGCTTTGAAAAGGAAAAAAATATGTTTTTTTAGAAAAACTGGTACTATTATGTATCATGATAAACGCTGTCGTTGAAAAAAATGATTTTAAAGTGCAGTTTAATATTAGATTGGATATATACGATGTTTCTGTTGTTAGTCTAACCAGTAGATACAATAGTGTGTCTAATCACAGAGAGGAAGAGATTGATATCCGCATCAAAAACGCTCTCAGATGCACGGTAGCTCTTCACAAGTTTCTGGTGTCTAAGCTGATATGTAGAAGAACTAAAATTCGAGTCTACAAAACTGTTATTAGACTAATTTAAATGTATGCATGCGAAGCCTGGACACTGACCTTAAAAGAAGAGAATAAGCTGTTAGTGGCGAAAAGGAAAATTCTACGAAAGATTCTGGGACCGAAGAATCTGGTAGATGGGAGATTAAGAGTCAGGAAGAACACAGAGATTGAAGACCTAGTTTCCGAACCTGTGGCTTGGACACTTAGAGAGAATGGAAGAGGATCGTGCCGTGAAGAGAGCTTACCTGGGACATCCAAATGGGAGACGCCCGGTTGGACGTCCTAGGTACCGCTGAAAAGATGTCGTAGCTCAAGACCCGCTCAACCTCGGCCATAGCGACTGGCATGAACACTCTAAAGACCGAGATGCATGGCGTGATATGGTGTCGGAGGCCAAGACTAACGTTTGGTTGCTCAGTCACCCCAGTTGTAGTAGTAGTACTTATATACACTGTTTAGGCATCCATGCACAATAAATATTATTCATCGTTTATGTTATGTTATAAAAGGAAAGTGGATAAAATATTTTGGTAGATTTTTTTGATCACTCAGGTTTTAGAAATATAATTGCGAAACCAGAATTTCGAACGAACCTCTATTTGATCCTTTGACAGAGGTGGGGTGTCCTGTGGTTCGTCACCACAGCGATTTATTTATTAGATGCGGGTAAATGCGGCATCAAACATTGAAACCTGTATGACAGACATCATTTACCACCCCTTTGGGATGTGATGTTGGTTGAGTTTGAATAATTTAACTCTACATTAATTAATGTTTTCACTTATAATCCTCATGAACCATGAAGCTACCACAACTTATTTTAATAAACAAGACTGACAGAAAACAACAGAAAGACTTTAATAAAAGATGGTGTAAATATCTGTTTTCGTAAAACACAATATTTGACTCCTAATTCTATTTCCATGATCCAAGTCAGGCTGTGCAAGCTAGTTAGGTTTCTCAGAGTATTTGACAAGTTTCAACCGAGATAAACATTTTACCGCAAACTTGAGTCAAAGCTATGGCTACACTTTAAGCAGTTACGTGACACTTAGATGCTTTTGCTCAATTTACAGTTTTAACAGTTCTTGATCTTTATTTTGTGCGCTAAAATAAACTCAGCTCAAAGATTTTGTGTTGACTCAAGCACTTTAACTTCGACAACTTTTACTTGCGTAACCAAGTGTAAACATTTGGTCGACCTCCGGGGTGTAGTGGCTAAGAACGCTGAGTTTCAAGGCGCCACCGCTCTGATGTCCTGGGTTCGATTCCCGGTCGGGTCAATGCATTGTCTTGGGTATGGGTGTTGTGCTACCACTATTGTGTCTGATCTTCATTACACAAGTGCCTAGGCTACTTACTGTGGGATCAGAGCAATGTATGTGTTCGGTGTCCGTATACAATATTATTTCATTAACCCCGTTTTAAATTGAAAACGCGTCGGTCTTTTTCGACCAGAATAATAATAATATAACTCCGATTTAAATCATTTTTGTTACGCTAACCATATAAAGTGTTATATAAAAAGAACAGTATTGGAACAAATAAATGTATGAAAACAATAATCATCATTGCGACCCATTTATAAATTATCAAATTAAATAAGGATATCTTGAGTGGATTTTTTTGTCTCTGCATTTTGTACACCAATTTTTCAATTAAAAGTTAATCCCTATTTAAAAGTATTCAACGCTGTTTACAACAGTCTGATTCAAATGCCCTGCAGTAGTTAAGGATTAAATTGTAGTAAATAAAACAGAACAATATTTTATATTGTCATGTCATCCGCCATAGCTCATGCTGATGAAAGAAAAAACAATAGAAGCTTCAGTTTACTTTTGTATAGTTTTTGTCAAAAAATATTAAATCTGAGGGTGTGAGTAATACTAGTGTTTTGCAGCTCGCAAAAGTGCGCAACATAAAAAACTTATTAAATAAATATTCATGGAAAAGTAAGTCACCGTACATAAATTACTTATATTATCGTATTACTAGCGGTCCCCCGCGACTACGTCCGCGCGTTTTGAGTTTGCTCCCTCCCCTCCCGTCGCAGCGTCATGTTTTATATCCTAAAGCCTTTCTCGATTAATAAGATATCCAACACAGAAATATTTTTTCAAATCGGTCCAGCAGTTCCTGAGTTACGCGCGTTCAAACAAACTCTTCAGCTTCATAATATATTAGCGCAAGCGCACGTTGCACTTAAGCTGCGAACATTATTTTGGTGTGGAGTTATGTTAAAACTGTGATAGCTCCTAAGATATTTATTGAAATCAAATGATATAAAGGGCAACTTGGTTCTAAATGAAATGCTCGTGATGATGAATGTATTTATTTTGATAAGAATAAATACCTGTGTGTATAATACACCTCTAAAAATAATGCATTATTTCTTTACAAATTTATTAACATAAAAAAGGTTGTAGTAAGTCAACCATAAAAGATAGACATATGCTGTCGCAGACTTTATTATAGAACTTTTAATGCTGAACAATCCTGTCATACATGATTTTTGTGTAACTTAAGCGGTTTCCGCAGCGTATGCAGCGGAAGCTCTCAAAAGGAATATCTTTTTCCCGTTTTCGCAACATTTTTCATTTCTTCTGTGGTCTTATGAGTCGTATCTTTATGTTATATAGCCTAAAGCCTTCCTCGATAAATGGACTATCCAATGTAAAAATATTTTTTCAAATCGGGCCAGTAGTTTTTGAGATTAGCGCGTTCAAACAAACAAACAAACTCTTCAGCTTTATAATATTAGTATAGAGTATAGATTGCAGCGTTCATAAGCATTCGGCTCAAATCGTAGCACTAAATGGAATTAAAATATTTCTGCAAACTGCTTGTTCAATAAGAGCCCAAATGTCCCAAATTTGATTAGCATAAATTTTTCACGGTTTGAAGTTTACGTTTGTTGACGAAAGGCCCACTTTAAAGGTAAAAAATACGTCAAACGGTGCCTTTTATTGTCACAGTGCTCTACTTCTCTGAAGTCCGAATTTCTTTGCTACTCGAAAACTGTAAACAATCTTGACATTCCTTTTAAACAAAATGATCAATTTTAAAATAAAATAAACACAAAATTTAATATCCTATATATGCAATTAATCGTTAAACACTAAGATGTTTCTTATCGAAGAATAAATTAGTTTTATTCACTGATATCGATATAAAAGTTATGAAAAGATTGTTTACAATCTTAGCCAAGCTAAGCAGAACTGACTTTACCCGTGACCACGAACGCTGTAAGAAATGTATATAAAATTGAATTTCAGATAATTAATGGCATCAGGCGTTACTTTGCGAAAATCCATTATTAAGTTGAAATTCATAAAATAATTCTGACGCCGGCGCAGGCAATTAACAACACGAACCGTCACCGCGTTTACGAAAGACTAGTAAGTTTACGTCCGTGCTCCAACGACGCGACAACATCTCCTGAGGATGCCGCGTGTAGTGGCGAAACGCGTCGAGGTTTTTTGCACGTTGGTGTTGGGTACTAATAATTGCATCAGCTGTGCCGCATGCATATTGAGGGAGGGCGGGTGGTGCATCCTGCATTTGCCTGAACTAATACTAAATGCGACGACGATTCATGTTGTTAGTTGCCTGCGCCGGCGTCGCTTAGCGGAAATTTAAAGCAAAATAATTTTATAAATTTCAACTTAATAATGGATTTTCGCAAAGTAACGCCTGATTCCATTAATTATCTTACATTCAATTTTATATACATTTCTTACAGCGTTCTTGGTCACGGGTAAAGGTTAAGGATTTTTTTTACGGAATTTATTAATTTTTAAGGTATTCACACAGTAATTGAGCAGGAAAATATATAGAAGATATCAAGTTTTTAAAGTAAAATAAAAGCGGACACTAAATTTCATTCAATTTACAAATCGAAACGACTCGTTTATTAAAAACATTTCACAGCCTACTAAAATTCAGTGACACAGAAACCCCAACTCCTGTCATTGTTAGTACACATTCGGTTACAATTTTAAAACGCATGGCCGAAACAGTTTCTGCTGAAAACAGAAAGAGTCGGGAAAGCCACTCACTTTATCTGCCGTGAAATTAACGGGCCCAAAGCATTTGACACTTCAAATGCTTTGGGCCCGTTAATTTCACGGCAGTCATACAACAAAAATGTGCAGCAGGTCTACATAGATAACTTTTCCCTTCTATTTATCATTAAATGGACTCGTTAATGCAAAACTGCCTTGGTGGCGCAGCGGTAAGAGGGTCGCATTTTAAAGCGACGGCTGCGCCAGAGGTCCCGGGTTCCCCGGGTCGGGCCAAAAAACATACCTGGATTTTCTGTTCAGAATTCTAAGGGTGATTCGGAATATGGAAGTTGGCGGTGTTTTCCCGTTCCTCGGAAAAGCACGTTATGCCGTTGGTCCTGTGCCTGATCTCTCTCCGGTCGTGTCAGGTTGCTGTCCCATCGGGCTATGAAAGTGAAAGGAATAGAGAGTGTACCAATGTTTGCGCACACACTTGTGCACTATAATATGTCCCGCGCATTCGGTTAGTCGTTGTGACTGGCCACCGTTGTCAAAATCAGCAAGGGGGACTACTACTAATGCAAACAAATGATTTACAAACCTGCTGTGCCTGCTGCTTGAGTTTTTACAAAAGGGTATTCTTATCCAGTTTAGCATTATTTGACAACGCGTTTGTTGTAGTGGTCAGCGCTCCTGACTACTATGGCTGACTGTTGCGGGCTCGAATCCCGCAAGGAGCAAATGCTTGTGTGATGAACACAAACATTTTTTACCTAAGTCATGATGTTTATATGTATTTAAGTATTTATGGGAGACACTCCAGTTCGTAACACAAGGTAAACAATTCCTTACTTCGAAACCATGACAATTGGTGTGTTTTTTTACCAATAACATACAAGAAAAAATTAAACTAAGACTGCAACATAAAAAAAACTTAAAACATACCTATTCAAAAATGAAACCATTTCCTTGCAATGAGGCTATATTGGTGTTTTGTCTACTGCATATTTATATATATTTATTTATGATGACTGAATATATGATACTGAATCTGTATCAAAACACAATGTTGTTATTGATACAATATGTTGTGTAAGTCAATAATAAAGTATCATAACATAAAACGAAGACATCCCCATGTTAATTTCCAAATACCTTGTGTGGGTGCAGCAGAAGTTTGCAGTAAAGTTTTGTAGGCAGTGGGTCTTCTGACAATTTGCCAGTATCGAGCATTGAGTACCGCATCGATGTAACAGAAATTGCATCTGTGACTTTGTCATGGAGTTACGATCTGCTCTGATTGGGAAAAAATTGTCTGTGGTAAATAGAAAATTGTTTCCTTCCTTTAATTCTAGGCCTTACATTTTCAATACAGGACAGATTCGAAATTTCGACAGTCTTGCATCTATATTACTTTAATGTGTATTAAGAGCAATGCGTACTCATATTAAAGCAGTACATAAACTATTGGACTCTGCGTCTTGACCATAAATTCATCTTTCTGCATGACCTAAAGGTTTGACTAGCAGATAATGCTTTTAGCATTAAGTTCACCTTTGCACTCTAAAATGGTGCAATAGTCTTTAAATAAATAAAATAAATAAATCAATTCATCAACAAGTCCAGGTTTTCCTTTAAATCATAGTGAAAATCGATAAAAATTTTGTCCATGCATTTACCGTGATAAAAAATACGGTATAGACTATTACTTTGTGTACCTGTGGACGAATAAAATTGTAGTTCTATTACATAACTAAGTGATTTTGAATGTCATAGTTATCCTGAAATTTAAGACTTTAAATACTGCGACTTTAAGTAGCGATGCAGTTGCGATGCTAACGCACGTTAGCATCGATGCAGTCGCAAAATATCAACCTTTACACAATGTGCTACTAAATTAAATCTGTTCATTGCGTGAGTCGCGATGCTGAAGCGAGTTTTCAAAACGCGCGACTGTATCGATGCTAAAAGTTACACTGTATTACACACAGATGGTAGTTTTCATACAAATTCATACATGGTAGTTATTACTAAACAATCAGTCAACATACCTTCATAATAAAAATGTGTCGTCGACTGTTTCACCAGGAAATCACGCAGCAGTTTTTCGACGTCACAATTTACTTGTAGTTGACATGTTAGCCTTTTGACGCAACTGAATTAGGAAGGCAAAGGGAAGCGCTTCCTACCGACCGGGTGTTATGGCCGGTGACCAAGGTCCAATGATCACTGTCTTGGTTTTTTCATATGTAGTTAGTTCGCTCTAAATCTTTAATATCGCGGTTCAGTTTCCATACTTCGACTATAGCGCCATCTAGTCGCGTTGAAGTCTGTACCGCTTTTGAAAGCCTTACGTTAAAACTAAATCCTTAAAATTAGATCCGCTCCGCTATTTTGGTAATAGCATCACAAATACACATAAACGATAGAGCTATCCGCATGGTTATTACAACTATGCGGCTCCAGTCTGAATTTAGGGAATTTTCAGATATTTTCAGAACGAACACGAAATTGCCCTCCAGATTTATTATGGGTTTATATGGCTTTATAATTGGCTTATGAAAATTGCTGAGACTTTAACCGTCTTTTTGTCTTACAACACTTAGAACTGATTTCACCAACGTCAGATAAAACTTAATCGACCGAATAATCATAAAACGACCATTATGACAAGTAACAAAGGATTAATATCACATCACATTCCCTTATTTTTCTAATCGTGTTTTGACATCTAGACTTAAGGTTTTACATTAAATTAGTTACATGTTTTTTTTTTATTTTACAATAAGGAGTATTAAGCGTGGAAGGTTTTATTCTGATCCTCGAAATATCCTTTTATCGAATATCTTTATTCTGAACCATACCAAAACATCTTTCATGACTATAAATGAACAACCTAACATTTTTACTTAAATTTAAGTAGTTGTGGTGCTTTGAAAATTATTTTATTTATAATTCTAATAAGACTAAGTGTTTCATAGAAATTTAATAAAATAAGTAAAATGTAGAAATACTTTTGCCTAGCAACTAATCACTAGAGGCTTGAAACGAATCGTTGAGAGCTTAGGTACATTAAGTTGTCTGAGTACCAAAGAAATTGTATTACAAAATTTAATTATAATGATAAACTTAAAGTTTCATTGAAGATGTCTGGGGTGGGGTAGATTGTTCATTGTACATTAAGTAAATTCTTGCAAAAATAAAAGTAGGTATAGTATCGTAATATAACAGTAGTAAGTAGTATATTCTTTAAGAAAAAAGGTAATTTTAGGTGAAAAAGTAATTCCCCTAGTAAAGTTTGAAAAATTCGATCGGGTATACTAATTTACGTCGTAAAAATGCGTATTGTTAAATAAAATTGAGTCATGACGGCAAGTAAAAAAAAAGTACGGGACAACATAAACACCGGACCAAACGACATGTATTCCGCCCGTAATAATATCATAAGAGCTTCTGTCCTTTTTGCAACCCATAGAAATTCGGCATCCGGCTCGAAGGACCATTGGGCTAGGCGTGCAACGGACCCGCTATTGGCAGGGCGCCAATAACATAATATCATAACGACGGCCGCAAGGTAAAGCTGAATAAGTTGGTTTATTGTGTTTTTTATTTAATTAATTCAAAATAGACATATTGAATTCAAGTGAAATATTAGTTACAGCAAGGTTAAATAGAACTACAATTTATGCGGAGAAGAAAGCATTCGTATGACAAAAAAAATATGTTTAATGTAAAAAATAATGTTTATGGCACAAGTTTGTAAGTTGTAAGCTGGCACCTGATGAAATAGAAAGGATTTGGGCTTAAAAAGGAAAAAAATGGTGTTGTTTGTTTTTAGTCCAGTCTGTGCTAGTGTATTATTTAGGAATTGTTGTAATATCCATGACCTATTTATATCATAATATTTTGATAAAAAAATACTATGATTTGTACCTTACACCATTTTAAACCTCAGCCGCTGTTAATATCAGCCAGGAGTTGCTTTCTCCTTTATATAGCGTTATTTTTTATATTTTCACAGCGAGTCTGCTCTGCCAAGTGGCGGAATGTTATCTTTAGCGGAGTATACAGTTTGTTGCGAGCGTGCTTAGGTGTGTTTCTTTTACAACCCTGTATGTTTCCGATGATACGTAAACATTATTAACATTTCGAAGAAGAGCTAGAACTAGTACTGTTGGGAGTGTTCATATGTTTTTCTAGCGTGGAATACAAGGTGAGAGTAACTAAAGAACAAAGTTAGGTTTGCGGTAGTTGAAAATGTGCTATATGCCAATAACCACTAATTCAATCCCGTCCAAACCATTTTCTGTTGAAAGTTTTGGATAAGATCTAGTTCACATATTTTTTTTTTTCAAATTTTTTACTCGCTTAGTTTAGAAGTTAGAGAGGGGGGGACGCCCATTTACCACTTTGGGTGCGTCTATCTATCAAACGTTAGACTTTAAAAGAAAATGGATTTAAGAATGTCTATGACATTTTAAAAGACCTATCAACAGACACCCTACACGCAAAGTTTTGACTGAAATTCGGTTTAAATTTCATGTAATGGAGCTCCCCCTTAGATAGCATTTTTTTTTCGAATAAGAATCGTAAAGTGGTTAACAGAATAAATCTTCCTATCAAATTTCAACAGTGTGATGCTTATAGTTACAGAAGAAAGTGGCTGTGACATACGTACGGACAGACAGACAGACAGAAAGACTTGACGAAACTATAAGGGTTCCGTTTTTTGCTATTCGGCTACGAAACCCTAAAAATAAACACTTAGGTAACGTCAGGACAATACAACAGCAAATAACTCAATCTTCAATCAGAAATTTAAAACATTAGAGGAAATATTGTGCCCAGATATATTTTATTTTTAAAAACCTAATTGACGTTTAAAAAATATGTTAAAATTTTTAATTATTTGGTATTAACGATCGAATTCCTTCTTAAAATACCTTATATCCTATATCAGAATATTAATTATGAGAGATGATTGAAGAATTATTCTGTAAGCGTCATCTATACTTTTTCTCAGTGTTTCCAATCATAATACCGTAAAATTTCCAGTGTTTTACTCCCTGTTTTTCTATCGTTTGCCTACAGCACGATTGACCTCTTCCGTCTAATTTTAAATTATTGTTTGGCTGAACCACCCATTTCTATTAAATCTCAGAGACTATGGGACAAGCCGCTTTGTAAGCAGGTATACGACTTTTTGCTTGCTTCGAGCTCTAGTGTGACAGAGTGTGCTCGTATCATTGCTGTCGCTGAAAGAGAGTCTGGGTTATGGCTACACATGCAACCGTCTTCCAACATTGGTTCCGTTTTAGACTACACTTCCCTTTGTTTAATTTCATGTCTGCGATCAGGTACCCGAATTTCGTACATATTAGTTAAGTTTTATTCTTGTTTATTTTATTGCTGTAAATCTTTTTTTATTACCATAATAAATATGAACCTCATGCTGCACAATTTAATACCGTAACGCTGAAGAGATAAAACACGTTATGGATATTATAATCCGCAATCTGTGAAAATATTGCATAAGCCGTTAGCTTGGTAATTTTCTGCCAGTTACATGCGCAGTTTGCACCTGATACTCGAGGTTAACGGCTTTTATACACTACCACTACACTGCAACTACCACTAGTGGCTAAGCATACCGGTATCAAGGCGTCGCCGATCCGAGGTCCCGGGTTCGATTCCCGGTCGGGTCAATATAGAAATAAATAAGAAATCTATATTGTCTCGGGTCTGGGTGTTGTGTTACCACCTTTGTGTCTGATATCCGTAACACAAGTGCATTAGCTACATAATTTGGGATCAGAGCAATGTCTGTGATTGGTGTCCAATATTAATTGATTGAACTGATTTAACTCTCTGCATTTCCCAAGCGATTGACTGGTAGAGAATGCCCTAAGGCATTAAGTCCGCCAATTGTACCATTAACAGTGCAATAACGTTTAAATAAATAAAAAAAATAAAAAAAAAACAATATTACCTCATCTAGCTATGTAAGAGCGAAACTGAGCATGCGAATTTCAATGCGTTGTTTTAGAAAATTTATTATTAGTTTAGTACCTTCCTACTGACGCTTGACAAAAGTTAATATAATTATAAATCCTTGGCCGATTTCAACTACGGTTCCGAGGCACGGGGATAAAACACCGCCAACTTCCAAACTCCTACCCTAAGATTTTCTGAAAGAAACAGCCGGGTACACATTTTTACCCAACCCGGGGATCGAACCAGGGGTCTCTGGCATATCCAAAATTATTTTGGATTCCTTTCATCTAGGGTTACCCAAATATAAGTTATGTATGTCAGGCAAATTTTAAAACCACAATACATATGATGTTTGGTCAGCCTTAGATGTAAGGAAACCAAAATAATAATAATTATAATTGGACGTCGACATTTGGACCACCCTGTAAAGAAAGATTAGCTATCGAAAATAAATATTCTGCGCTAGATAGATCCTTTTTTACGACTTTATACAAGTAGACTACATGTATCTACTATATCTATAGCTTAAAGCTAAAGCGAGAATGAATTTTCTGACCCCAAAATAAACATTCTAGTTCGTTGTATTGTATAAAATATCAAACACTCAGTTAGCACAAACATCGGATACAAATTCCACCTAAACTCTACCATCCGCAAAATGGACCAGTTACTGAAGCCCTATTCCTTCCGATGATGTATGTTTTTTTGACTCTAGCCATCCTTGTCTCTTTTGTAAGTGTAAACAGTAAAAGCAAGCGTGTCGGCTATAGTTGTCAAGAGCACCGTCTTACAGAGTTAGGCTGTATCGACTATCCAGAGCATGCTTTTGCCAGTCAAAGATATTTGTTCGAAACACGCTCAAAGGATCCCGCAGCGAAGATCCAGTTTGTTTTAATACCCAAAGGTAAAGGAAGGAATCTTCCCTCAAAGTGTTGCGGAATTATTTTGGTGCATATTTTTAAACAAAAAGGTATTTTGATTACGTGTGGATTTCTTTTTTGAAGAAAAATATCATCATGTATAGTTCTAGTAGAGATGAAACAACGAGCCTATATTTTATTTAAATTATATCGAACATGATTTTTCCTCGATCACATTATCATTTACCACAAGGTGAGATTGTTGTCAAATGCCTGACCATTCATATGTATAAATAGTGGACCCCGCAACTGCGTCCGCGCGTTTTGAGTTTGCTCTCCCCTCCCGTTGCAACCTGATGTTATATAGCCTAAAGCCTCCTTTTCTTTAAGCTATCTGACAAAAAATATTAATTCGGACCTGTAGTTTCTGAGATAAGCGCATCCAAACAAACTTACAAACTCTTCAGCTTTGTAACAATAGTACAAAAAGAAGTCACTCAGATCTGATATTTTAGAATTTACTGCTTTATCGTAAAAAATATTGTATACTCACCCTATTTGTATTTGGTTCCTAATCTACCCTGTATCTAAGTGTAATAAATCGATTATGCAAATAACTTTTAACTATGACCTTTATGAATAGAGATCAGTCTAAATAAGACCTTCATCTAATTTAATATAAATATTTATTCAGCAATACGTTGACTTTATTATTTATTCATTGTCGTTATCTTTTGTACAATTTATTGAGAGTTACTAACCGAAATTTCGAGTACAGATTCATTATCACAGTTGTTTTAAGGATGTCGGATAACTCCTATCTGACATTGGTAAATTCAACTCTAAATAAGTATAAAATGACCGATTTTATTGGTGACAAAAATAGATGACGTTTTCAAATTAAGCGCTTTGTTTCGTATTCAAAGAATATTCCTTATCTGAGGTTGGTGAAATCGAGCCTTAATATTGTAAGTGACAATGTTAGTTTAAAGGCTTCATATTATTCCATATTATTCATAGCTAAAAAGTATAAGTACCTAAAACAGATGGGTTGTAATAAGCCTTTTATCCGTTTTCTTAAATAACCAATTTAATGTACCCTTCATAAGAGTATAACACTTTTACGTTCTTACTTATTTTTTATTGTAAGAGCCAAAGATTTCACAGGTCAGCAGTTCTGTACAGTCGTTGCGACCTGAAGACCGCTTATATGTCATTTTTTTAAGAAAACGAGTCTTTAGGCCAGTTCCATACAAATTCAGGCTCTATCGAAAGCAAAAACGATTATGTAGATGTAGATTATTTATTAAACGCAAGTAATGCACGATATTAACATCTCTTATGTGTTGTTTGGTACAGTTTTCTCGTCAAAAGTTACACAAAATGCGCGAATGTGGTGTGCGACTTATATGATATATTACAAAATCATTAAATTACATAAAGTATATCATATTAAAACACATTTCTAAATTGTAATATATTAAGCTGTCATTAAAAGTCATATTTTTATTTCCATTTTCATATACCTTGTTGAAATATCTTATATCTAGATATATTAACTAGACGTCACATAAATCGGAACACATAATTGCTTTGTATTCTCAAGTGATTTCGTTTGAAAGGTGCCCTTTGAAACGTATCTAATATTTTGAATACGTTTTCTTCCCTTATAACTACCTCTCACTGATCCATTTCCTCGACAAAATTGAGCCGTTTTATGCAAAATGATTCTTAATCTCCCAAAAAATAAACACAAATGGGGTCAGGTATAATGCAGCTCATTAATTTACCCGCCAAGTGTTGGATTAGACGATGATTAATGCTCCACCACCGGTGAAGTGACACTTTCATTATTATCCGTTTAGGCCTAAGGATGAAGCGGTTAGGATAGAATTTAAAAAAATTAGAACTCAAAACGATATGTATACAAAAAATATGTTTGTTTACCATATTTCAGTATGTTAAGGTTTATGCTACATATATCAAATAAATCCCATAGCATAATTATGTCAAGACTTTTATTATATCATTCATGTCTTATTTTACATGATTTGGATCTAATAAATGAATGTATTAAGGACAAAATAAAATAAAAAGGAGTTTGTCAAATCCTGAAATTATTAAAATGTAATGAAAAAGAAGTCTTGAAACAATGAAACACTTTAATCTTCTTAAATACAAAGGTCCTTTACTTGCATTTCTTTCGTGATTTTATTTATTTATCAAACAAAATAACTTCCATAATACGCGAAAATATTCAATTAAATGCTCCTCAATCAAACGTACCTACGTAAATTTAGGGAATATTGTATGGTAATGCTCCTACTGCGTCTCATTACTTACGGCAAAGTCTTAATTTCCTTCGGAAAGGTGTCAACATCTATCACCGGTGTGGGCACAATGAACGCCTGTCTATTGGTGTTTTAATTTTTTTATTAGGATTACAATAAAGTTAGGCAGTAAAAAATATTGGACACCAATCACATACATTGCTCTAATCCCAAAGTAAGTAGCTAATGCACTTGTGTCATGGAAATCAGTCACAACGGTGGTACCACAACACCCAGACCCAACACAATGTCAAAAATTTAGTTTTCAAAACATTGACCCGACCGGAAATTGATCCCGGAATCTCGAAGTAACAAGTGAACGCGAAGAAAAAGTGTTTAAAAATAATACCTCATAGTATAATCCCGTGGTCAGAATGTGTAGGGCCTTTAACGATTAAAAAAAAACTGCAATGATGTGGACGTGTTTAGCAGGTTTTCTCTCTACAAAAAAAAAACGACTCAGATATCATAAAAGCCAAGCATTCTCAATCACCCTCGAATATTGAATAACTGCTGTTTTTTTTTAATTATTCTCTTTGAATTTGTTACTAATATTATTTCATTTTAACGTCTTATCTTTAACTTTAAAACTACTCTTCGAATTTTAAAATCATGGTATGAACACTATTGTTGGACTACAGTCTTTTTTGTAATTTAGATCTTTTGGTTGTAAGCAAGTTAAGGCTGTAATCTGTTTGTGTACTTAATAAATAAAATAAATAAAAGGCGCCCAAGAAGAACGCTTGATTTAACACTGTTATGAAACAATATGACACAGATATCTCACATACCGACAAACTGACAAAGAATTTGAAACGGCATTTTAAAAGAAACTTCTTCGCCCATTAAAAGTTAAAAGAATGACTTATCCTGCGAGTTGTTTTCCACAAAACGAATGAATGGAACAACACTCAACAAATCGCAAATGGTTCAAGTTTAGCTCGGTGTAAGCTATTCTGTTCCAACTTTGTTTCGTTTAAGCGAGATTTATCGAATCGAAGATTCTTTCAGAGTGGCTGGCTAGGGGTGCACAGGTGAAAGGGATATCGATATAATGAGCGCGACTCATAAATCATTCCTGGCGTTTACTCGTGAACTCTGTGCGACGCATGGCTAGCAAGATTGCTCTATAAGTAGTCGATATAAGATTGTGTTGTAAATACAGGGTGTTGTTTTCGTCAGTGAGATCCAACTCAGGGATGATGATTTGAGTTATGCTTGCTTTCTTTGAATTATTAGCAAGTTTCATAAAAGAAAACTTCTCTACAACATTCTAAAAAAAACAAAACCTTCGCAAAATAAAGTTCACGCCTATCTACGAAATACTACGCCGTAGCTAGTAAGCTACTAGGAGGCAACTTGGTGTTGATAGTATTGACTCCCCACTATAACACAATTAGGAATTATTATTTTTTTTCATTTAAAAAAATGTCATTGGTATCGTTTGTACAGCCCCTCCTGCGTCGCTCGCTGACCTAAACAACACTCTGTTTGTTTAAGCATGTTGCAGTTGTAGGGTCAGAACGGTCACCTAACTGAACTTATACATCACATCTCTACCACTTGCAAAAAATTCTAATGAATATCAAAACTAACTTTTGACGTAATCACTAAGGCTTCATTGTTTTGTAAATTTAAATATATATTTTACATGTGTCCATGACACACAAGAAAAATCATCGCCATAACATCGAATACTATCGATATATCTGTAAACCCCATTCTTCATATGTCAACGAGGTCGTTCGCTAAGGGATGCACGTGAGGTCTGCGTTTGTATTTTGATTGCGTTGCTTTCTTTGTATGACGCTGCCTCATTCTCCTTATTTACAAAGGGTATTGAAAAGAAAACAGCTGAGAGATTGAATGTTGCGGATTTAATAAGGAGAGCAGTGGAACACACGTCATCGCAATGCGGGAATGTTGCGATATGTGACTTAAGCGAGCGATTCCAAGCAAGAAAATTACTACTTTAACTTTGTTTAAGTAGAGGCTAGTTCTCTAGTTTTCGCAATCTGATGTAAAACGTAACTTGCCATGATATTTGTTTTATTTACGCAAACAATTAAGGTCATAATGACCACACACGCAAGTCTTATGCAGGGTCAAAAGTTTAAATAATTTTGTTTATTAAAAGTCTCAATCTTTGACAAATCAAAACTATTTTCAGCTTTACAGCAAATCTCCCTGTAACTTAGAACTAAATTAAATACCAGTCCTACTTTTCTATTCCAAGTGTTTCAGATAAAGGCTTAATTGAAGTTCATTATCAAAACTTTGGCTTGGTCAGAGCTTTATTAGGTTTCATCATAATAAAACCACAATAATACGGCCTTCGGGACTACTTTCAAATAATTAAAACTTAATTGCGAAATTAAATCTTTTGTTAACAACCTATAAAATTTTAGTAATCAAATTAACTTGAAACGAGAAAGTATTTCACCCCAGTTTATAACAAGACAGGTTTATTATGAATTGGAGTGAAATAAATTAACTTTTCATTTTACTGAAGTTATTTTATTTTACCGGAATAAAAAACGGGTCTTTTTAAAGTTCAAAGCATTGTCTTGATAAAATTATGAAACACTTTGAATAAACATATTGAGGTTTTGAGGGAAAATAAAACAATTCTGACATTTTCATCTCTGCAAGATAATACCTATCCCATCAAAAACAATACTTGTCAAAAAAACCAAGTCTCGCAACTCAGTTGTTCTGCGGTAAAAAGTTGTGAGATCCATGTAATACCAAGTCGGTTATTAATTTATTCAGTCTCTACTTAAGCGACTTTCTGTCTTAATACGTCCATTCTCTAGGACCACGCTCGTGGTCCATAACAATTGAAAATCAATTGTGTCTGGAATCTCCGTACTCGAAGCATTAAGTTTTTACGTAATAATTAACAGCATCTTATAGTGACGCATATCAATATCTAAATTCTTTAATGTTTTATATAAATATATTGAGACTTGCCCATCGCACTAAATATTTGAATTTACATGTGTTTTCAGGCGATTGAATTTAAACGTAATTTCAGGCGATGGGCAAGTCTCAATATATTTATATCAACTATTACAGCACCGACTCCAAAAAGAAATTGTTTGCATAAAATGGATTACTTTCCTTGCAATGGTTAAGAGTTTATTTAAGACTTTTTAGTGCATTTTGGTTTTGAAGTCGGTGTTAACTTTTTTTTTATCTAGTTAATTTATGGCACCAATACATACAGTGGTGGTCATATAATTATAGACACCCTGGATTTCGATCTCATACAACAAAATTAATTATAATTAGATACCAAAAACAGGTATTAATTCCCCTTTATACATTATTTTTACGTATACTGACGTCGTATTTATAAAATGAGAAAAGCAAAATAGTTAAATTATTAATACATAGTTTAGTTTTAATTCATATTTCAAATCCAACACAAACTTTTTCGATATTTAACTGCTGGCCAGCTAATTAAAGACAGTGCGTGTTTCATGTTATAATATTTAAAAATAAAATAAAAAGAACACTTACTTTTTCCATTTTGCCGCCAAGTTTTGTATCACGCTAAAACGAGCTCAGTTTTAACAATTTATTTGTGGCGACTATAGAAAAAAGATGGGGAAAAGAAGTAGTTGCGATCCTTCTACAAGAAAGATAATTATTAATTTTTATGACAAAGGTTGGTCGTACAGGAAAATTACCATTTACGATGCTCTTAAGATATGATTATGAACGCTATTCGTCATTTCAAGAAGTTCAACACTACAAAAAAATGTGCCTAGGACACCTAGACCAAGAAAAACAACCCCGCGAGAAGACTCAAGAATTGCATTGTTGGCTAAAAAAGACCCTTTCGAAGGATCTGAAGTTATTCGAGCAGAAGTATTTGGTGAAGAAGGATCTAGAGGAGTGTCTGCAAGAACGGTTAGAGGGCGTTTATGTGAGGCAGGATTGTTCGGAAGAATTTCTCGTAAGGTCCCACTTTTGAAGAAAGAAAATTTCAGAGCAATGTTAAAATTTGCCAAAAAAAATGCACACTGGACAGGTCGACAGTGGAAAAATGAGTTTTTTTCCGACGAGACTAAGATAAATATGGTGAATTTTGATGGAAAAGTTTATGTGCGGCGTCCCCCAAAAAAAGAAATGGATCCAAAGTACACAAAAAAGACAATCAAACATGGAGGTGGTAATATCAAAGTATTGGATGTTCTTCTGGTCACGGTGTGGGACCTATTAAAAAAATAGAAGGTAGCATGGATAAGTTTCAATATAAGAATATTTTAGAAGAAACCATGTTACCTTATGCCGAGTATCATTTGCCGGTGATATGGACTTTTCAACACGATAACGATCCGAAGCACACTTCAATAGTGGTCAGAGAATTTCTCAGGAGCGAATGCGTTACACTTTTAGATTGGCCACCATATAGTCCCGACATTAACCCAATTGAGAACTTGTGGTCCCGTGTAAAGAAAATGTTGGCAAAAAAACGTACAAGTAACGTTCATCAACTTTACGAGGAATTTAAAGAGGCATGGCAGCAGATTTCCATTGAAACCTGCAATAATTTGATCGCTTCAATGCCTAGGCAGTGTCAGACAAAATATTGATAATATGGTGTTTTATCTTTTATAATGCATCTAAAATTATTATAGTTAAGGTCGTTTCAATACTTACACAACATTTTTTTTATAGTTACTTAATTTTTATGTCTTTAATTAGTTAGCCAAGTCTGTATTTTTTTATACTGCTTGCAATACAGTTAAACTTAATAAAATTCAAATACTTATTTGTGTTCCATTTTAAAAATTTGATGATAAATAATTTAAATAATATTGCAAGCTCCTATTGCATTATACTAGAAAATGTAGAGTTGATAAACTTTAAAAACTTAGTATCCTCCAAGTGTCTTTAATTATGTGTCCACCACTGTAACTAGATAAAAAAGTGCTGTATGTTGCAAAAATATCTCTTTATTTTTTGTAGAACCGTTTTCAATCGATACGTCAACATCCCTCAGTCAAATGACGTCACAAGCACTCAGCGTCAGCGGTTTTCGAGTGTCAGACGTCAGTTGGCGAAACGAAGAGCTTTTGGCCTTCAGGCTTCAGTGCCACCGTGCTGCAGGCTTTCGAAGGCCTTTTTAACAAGCGAACTTTAGTTTTGGTCAGCTGGTTTAGGAATAAGGTATCTTGAAAGTACGCGTAACATTGTAAAATATACTTTTGCTTTAAAAATTTGGAATTTGATGACCAACAAATATAGTAACAATATTCTTTTAAGCTTTAAACGACTATAACCCGTTAATTTTTATGAATTTAAAAAAAAAACACTCTTAGTGGTCATATTAGTACTTTTTTTTTTCACCGAAAAGCTTTAGGAACTAACCTGTTTATAAAATCAAAGCGATGGCAACTAAGCTGCTCTTAGGATGGTGTTATGATAAAGCAGAAAGAATCATAAAAGTTGTACACACACATACACACACACACACATACACACAAATGATTCTGTTCTGTTTAACAAGTCTGAAAATTACGTGTCAATCGTACACTGTTCCCTATAGGACAGGCATGCCTAGTATGGGAACCGGTAAAACCTGTTTGTATATATATACTGTCAATGAACATTGCAGCAAACCCCATTATTATTGCATTTCTTAACTTATGAAAATGTTTCACCTAAAAAACATAAAATTAGCGAAGCAGATTCGAAATTTGAATCTTCTTTTTACACCAATGACCCCTTTGTTACATAACCTGGCTGGCTTGAAATAGGCTACTCATCCGTCGAGAGGTGTTCGGGCGCTGCTCTGAAGCTTCACAGCGCCCTGAAGGCTCTTGAAGTCGTTAGCTGATGTCAGCACTCTCGACACGAACTGCCAATATTGCCAAGAACGGATGGATAAAAGAGACAGGGAGCAACCTTCATCGGATGATGTTTCTATGCAAAACAATAAGACCTACTTTTGAATATTTATTGTTTATAATTAGAATACACTTAAATCTTGATAAATTAATCTTTAAAAAAATATGAAACGTCATTTAAGAAAAGTGAGTAAAGGAATTTGACTCTATTCGTAAAAAAATAAACGCAATAATTGAAAATATTTTTTAACCGTGTTCCTGAGTTTATAACAAGAGACACCACAAATTTTTAATAATACAAAAGAAAATATTCAATAGTTAAATTTTCTACAATATTTAATACCTTTCTTTCATAGCGCAAAGTATTTACTTCGTAATGAAAATTGATCGTGCACAAAATATTTCTCAAACGGAATTCGTGGAAAGAAATCATTTCCTAAAATACTGATACTATACGGACTTATTAAAATACACCTTTTTCGTGGAATCGAGTTGCCTGTACAGAGTCCAAAAAAACTACACTCACAACATTGTTATGTACAGGCGAGGTCTCTCGTGTTTAATACTGGACAACGAAAACTAACGATAATTGCTTCCCTACACACGTTACTATAAATGACAGTCGACAAAAGGTGCACTAATGAAGGCGACATTGCAGAACGACCTTAACCGATCTTACAATTCGCGATATTTTTTTATCAAATATATTTTTAACAAATATTCCGAAGATAACTTAAACTTAGAGAAGAGAGTGAACGATTTCAAGCTTAAGTTTATCAATAGTCTACGCACATCATGCACTGACCCCAAATTAATTTGTTTCTCCTAAACAAAGGGCGCATGTGTTATTTTGAGCTTTTCAGTCAGTTTTTAAGGCGGTATTTTTTTTTCATTATTTTTAATTACTATCCATATATTCTCAAAAAATACTGGACCAATATTGATGACATTTACACTGTACTTACCCTAAGTTAAAATATTTATTTATTTATTTAAAGACTTTATTGCACAAATTTTGTGTACAAAGGTGGACTTTATGCTAAAAGCATTATCTGCCAGTCAAACCTTTAGGTCATGCAGAAAGATGGCAACGAATGAAAATAGAAAAAAAAACAACAAATGAAAATAGGAAATCTACGAACTTTAATCTTGAAAGACAACTTTGCATCGGTTATCTTTATATCCAAGGGAAGAGAATTCCACAGTCGTGTTGCCGTCAGTGTGAAAGACTTGGAAACGTACGAGGAACGGTGGGCCAGCGTGCCTAGCCGCATGATTTTAAAATATAAAAATATACCCCAATGAATTAAAAAATAATAATCCCGCTTTGACTTCACGTTTTCGAGAAATCCGTGAAAAAAACAAAAATATACGTACACTAACGAAATTTTGCACACGTGTTTGGAAGCATTAATAGATCAATATACTCTTATATTATTAAATTCTAACTATACCACAAACATACACATTGAAATATTGGCCTTTTTTTTTAAGGTGGTAAAAAAGACATTCACATGACAAGCACAAGCACACTTAACAATCAAAAGAAAAAAACTGTCACACTTCGTCGGATGAGTACTATCAAAATTAGTAATAAACAAAAGACGAAAGAAAAATTCGGGGCACAGATACGTACTCCGGCCACTGTCAAGTGCTCTGGACTCCCGCTGACGCCGGTTCTTTGAAGGCAAATGAACACTTGGCTCTAAAGACCGCAGGTTTGACGTCACGCCTTGAGGGCTCTTGAGACCTTGTCTCGCCGACTCAGTTTTTTGAGGGATTATTGATCAAAGTGGATTGTTGGTGTTACACTATGGAGAGAGTACAGTCGTCAAGCCCAGAGAGCGAGTGGACTGTAATTTAAATTTAACACTAGGCACTGACTGTTCCCCAGTAAAACACTGCACTTATACTGACACACATTAATTTATTAATACTTTTACTATTTTCACAATTCACTGGTAATTACTGGTACTTCACTTTTCACTAGTAGCTGTATTCACTATTAAACCGTAGGAAGGAATGAACGTACTGCATACAAATTCGGCTCTATTCTTGTATGATTTTCTGCGTTCAATTAGCGACTAAAGCGATCCATTATTATCTCTAATTATTGAGCACGAAGTTTGCACACGGCACTACTATGTTCATTTCTTTCTTACATATATTGCTATCCTATTTAATTTTTCTTAACAATTTTCGTATTCGTTCTTACTTATACATTTTTCTCTTTCTTTAAGTCTAGTAGAAAATAAACGACAATATTAAAGCTTAATGAAATCATATGAAACTTCTTTTGGTCTTGTGGCTGTCGTTAACATTCTCCCCCCGGCGAAGGTGTACCGTAGCCTCCTCCGGTAGACAGCCTCTCGTTGGTGCAGCGCGTCCCTTCCCTCTGGTCCGGGGAAGGTGCGGATGTAGATATCACGATGATTTTTGAGGTGGGTCTTTTGAAGGTCCCACCTTTGGTTAGCACATCTACAATGCGCGTGACACCGTCAGGTCCTGGAAAGGTCCTGGTGACAGTGCCTCTGGGCCACATGTTCCGTGGTAGTTGTGGATCAGCGATGATGACCAGATCGCCTGTTCTGACGGCAACCTGGCGTTCGTGACGGTCAAGGCGTGGCACCAGTGTGGGTAGGTACTCGCGCATCCACCGCTGCCAGAAGCTGTCCGCAAGTGCCATTGCTGCTCTCCAAGTCCGCCGGTCCGCTTCTTCGCAGGCTCCGGTGTGTGGTAGTCCGGTTGATGATCCCAGAAGAAAGTGGTTGGGCGTCAGCGCTTCTGGGTCTTCTGGATCCACGGAGACATGGGTCAATGGTCTTGAGTTAATTGAGTATTCAGCTTCGGTCAGCAGAGTGGTCAGGGTCTCTTCTTTCGGCGCTTTCTCCTTTAACGTCGCGGTAAGCGCGTTCTTGACCGAACGCACTAGCCTTTCCCATGCGCCTCCCTGGTTCGGAGCTCCTGGGGCTATGAATTTCCACTCGGTGTCGTAGTTCATCGCCAGTCTTGATAGTTCTGGTAGCCATTCGGCATAAGCTTTCTTTAGTTCTATGTCTGCGCCTCTGAAGTTTGTTCCATTATCGCTGTACAGCGTCTTGGGCCATCCTCTTCTGGCAGCCATTCTTCTGAGAGCCATGATGGCAGAGTCAGTACTTAAGGAAGCGACTGACTCTAAATGGATGGCTCTTGTTGTCAGGCAGGTGAAAAGAGCACACCATCTTTTTTCTCGTCGTCTGCCTATCGTCACTGTGATGGGGCCGAAGTAGTCTACTCCGCAAAAGCTGAACGGTCTGTGGTATGACTGCAGGCGTTCAATCGGTAGATCTCCGATTGGTGGGTTTCTTGGCTTCGTCTTTCTTAGTTGACACATCTGGCAGTCGGCGGCTACTTTCTTCACTGTAGGCCGCAATCGTGTCACCCAGAACTTTTGTCGAACGTCGTTGACTATTCTCTCGGTGTTCGCATGGCCAGCTCTTCGGTGTTCTCGCCCGATGAGTAGTCTTGTGAATGGATGGCGCCCATCCAGCAGTATGGGTCGCTTTGCTGTATCAGGTACCGCTGCCTTGTTCGCGCGCCCATTGAGCTTTAGGAGTCCATCTTCCCATAGTAGGTCAAAGCGATGAAGAGGGCTTGATCGGGGCACGATGATGCCTCTCTTCGTGCAGTCTATTTCGTGAGGAAACGAGTCTTGCTGTGTTCGTCGCAGCCAGAGATTCGTTGCCTTCTTGATGTGTTCATGGCTGAGCGTAGTCTTCTGTTTGCGGCAAAGATCTACGAACTGTAATATTCTTGCCGTGGCTCCAATCAACCGATCGTATGAGGAGAATCGGCTGATGTCAGGCAGTGCTGCATCTTCTTTTTTCCGTTCTTCAGTGATGACATGTAGTAGTTCCGTGGTAATGTCATCGCTGCTATCTTCTTGGCGTGGCCAGTCACGTTTAGGCTTCTCCAAAAATGACGACATTCCAAACCATGGATCATTTTCGGACGTTGGCACGTAGCCTGTTCGCGTTGCTACGTCAGCTATGTTCTGGTGAGTCGGCACCCACCGCCAGTCTGCTGGCTTCGTTTCTTCTGTGATCTCGCCGAGCCGGTGTGCTACAAAGGGCGTGTAGCGTCGACTCCCGTTCCTCAGCCAATGTAAGACTGTTTGCGAGTCACTCCAGTAGACCGTGTCATCGATGCGAAGTCTGTGTTCTTGTTTGATGGCCTTCGCTAACCTCGTTCCAATTAATGCTGCTTGTAGCTCTAGCCTGGGAATGGTTTGTGCTTTGAGCGGGGTGACCTTCGCGCGTGCTGCCACCAGCACAACTTCCACTTCCTTGTTGCTGTAGGTGAGCCTCCAGTATGCAGCCGTTGCGTATGCTTCTTCGCTTGCGTCACAGAAGATGTGCAATTCTCGACGTTGCACTTCTCTCCCCCCGTTGTAGCTTCGGGGAAGCTGCAGCTTCTTGATGTTTTTTAAGTTTGCGATCCAACCGTCGAATTCGTTGGCGATGTCTTCAGGAATCGGTTCGTCCCATCCAGTCTTGAGGCGCCATAATTTCTGAAGAGTGATCTTCGCTGCAATGGTGTAGCAGCTCAGAAGTCCCAGCGGGTCGTAAATGCTCATTACCGTTGACAGGGCCTCTCGTTTCGTGGGGGCTCGTTCTCTTGACTTCACGGCTTCTGAGACTCGAATCAGCGAAGTGTTGAAGCTCAGCTTGTCGGTCTTCGGGTTCCATAGAAGTCCCAAGGTCTTCTCTTGTCCTCCTAGTGGTGTTGTTCCCGCTTTTGCTCGTCTGTCCTTTGGTGTGACCTCTAGCAGCTCCTCGTTGTTGCTGCTCCAACCTCGAAGATGGAAATCGGCTTTCTTGTGTACCTCGTCGACTTGCACGATGATTCGTTTGGCGCTCTCCAGGTCGTTGAAGCTATCCACGTAGTCATCCATGTAGTGGGCTTCCATGATCGGTAGAACGGCTTCAGGGTGTGTCTTCGCGTGCTGAAGTGCGTTCTTGTTCCGGACGCTGTGTGCCAGGAACGGAGAGCTTGATGCGCCAAATATCATTGAAGTCATCTTCATCTTCACTGGTTTGTCTGTTGATTGTTCCCTCCATAGGAACATCTGCGCAGGTTGATCTTCCTTTTTTATCTTCACACGCAGAAACATTTCTTCTATGTCTGCTGTTATCGCGTAGGCGCCTTCTCGGAACCGGAACAGTATGGTCTGCAAAGACTGCAGAAGGTCCGGCCCCTCCAGCAGGCAATCATTCAGGCAGACTCCGTTCGCCTTGGCTGCTGCGTCGAAGACAAGCCTGATCTTTCCTGGCTTGTTCGGGTTCTTCACTGCGAAGTGTGGTAAGTACCACGCTACTGAACTGTCTTCTTCTTCGCCACTACACTGCTCGGCGTATCCCTTCTTTAGCAGGTTCTCCACTTGCTCGTGGTACTGCTTCTTCTCTTCGGGACGACGTTCTAAGCTGGACTCAAGTGTCTTCAGCCTCTTCAAGGCAGCGTTGTAGCTGTTTGGTAGCTTCATGCCTTCGCTCTTCCACGGTAGACTTACTTCGAATCTTCCGTTTTTGTTTACCGCGGTTTCTTCGAAGATCTTCATGGCTCGTAGGTCATCTTCTTTCGTGAATTCATTCTTCATAGATATCCCTAGCGAGTCGACGCGAAAGTGATGTTCGACCAGATCTTCGATCTTCTCATCTAGTTTGATGTGCAAGATCTTCTCTGTATCTTGACAGCTTCTAGGTACTCTTCCGTGGATCACCCATCCTAGTAAGGTCTTGGAGGCTGCCGGCTGATACGACTTGCCCGCTCGCAGCTCCCTCGTGATGATCAACGGCCAGTTGTCAGTTCCTATGAGGACTCGTGGCTTGGCGTTCTGGTAGGCTAGGCTTGAGATATCCAGTCCTCGCAGGTGTTCCAGTTGTAGTGCCTCCTTTGGCAACGACTGCGTCGATAGGTCCAGACCTGCCATCGTTCGGAATGTGATGACAGAGCTGTGTCCGCTGACGTCATCTCCCATGATCTTGACGCGGACGGTTCTGCTGTTCATGCTCGTGACTTCTTTGTCTATGCTTCTTAGTTTTAGACAAGTACTGGGTCCGCTAGCTCCAACTTCGTTCGCGAGGTCTTCGTCGATTAGAGAGATCGTGGCCCTTTCATCAAAGAGCGCGTATGTTCGCTGCGCCCCCCGCTGGCCGCTGATGATGATCGGACATATCTTCAGCTTCACGTCACTCCCTCCAGGTGTAGCTGTGGCCATTGCGACCTCTGCTTGGTTCGTAGTCACCTGTTCGACTTCCTCTTTGGCCGGGACTTCAGCATGTAGGGTGGCGTGGTGAGGACGTTTGCAGCCCTTTACGCCGCAGAGCTTCTGTTTACAGTTCATTCTTCTGTGCCTGCTGTTGATGCACCGGAAACAGAGTTTTGCGTTCTTCACTGCCTCCCACCGCTCCGACACCGACAGCTCCTTGTACTTCGGGCACGCAGGTAGCTTGTGTTCACTGTTGCACACTATGCAGACGCTGGCTTCGGGCTTCTGATTGTCTTCTGGCCTGCCGCTCGTCTCCGTTACAGTGAATACTTTTCTCTTTTGTTCGATCTTCGTGTTCTTGATCGGGACGTCTTTTCTAGCACCACTGTAACTGTGTTTTAATGCACGGTCAGCTTGCTGCATTAAAAATTCGGAAAGCCTTACGATTTGAGTCGTATTTCTCGGCTGCTCCTCGGCGAAGTCACACCACCTTGATTTGATGTGTGGGCTCAGCTTCTCTAATACTTCACGCACTAGCAATGGGTTATACAGATATGCTGGATCCACGTTGCCAAGAGTTGCCACGATGTTCTGGACTTTGATGGCGAAGGAATTTAATTCACTTGCAGTACTTCCCATCTTGGGCAGCTTCTTAAGTTCTTCGTATGCCATATCTATGATCATCTCTGGGCGTCCAAAGCATTGCTGTAACGTCTTCATTACTCGATCTGGGTGCGTTGCGCTGCTAAGTAGTGGCGTTACCACTTCCTTTGCTTCACCTCTGAGAGCGTTGCGTAGTCGGGCCAAGTTTTCGTATGGAGTGAACTTATACAGCCTTGTTGATTCCTCCATTGCAGTAGTGAAGTGTATCCACTCCAGTGGTGATCCGGAGAACAGCGGTAGATCCGTAACTTGCCGCGGTGGTGGTCGCGACGCCATCATCTGTGACAGCGTGTCTGCCAGCTGTTCAATACCTCGTCCCTTCGGGGTTGACGATCTCTTCCTTTCTGCGCGTGGTCTGGGTTGGACCGGTCCCGGCGTCCAAAATCTTGCCCTTCGGGTCACAGGCGTCTCTTCGTTGCTGGGTTCCGGTGGAGCCTCCAGGCGCTCCCCCCGTTCGGCATCCACGTTTGGCGCAGACTTGTCCAGCCACTCGTTTACTTTTTCTATTTCTTGCATCTGTTCCTGGTCACTGTCGTCATCCAACTCTGCTAGGTCTGCCGTGAGCTTCTTTTTTACCATCTCGGCCTCAAGCTCAAGCTCCTTGCGTCTGATGGCTGCGAGCCGCTCCTCTGCCTCGAACCGTAGCCGTGCTACAGCGCTAGCAGTGGATCTGGTGGAGCGTGCTCTGGCGTGCTGCGTCCTGCTCGTTGCGGCGGTCTCGACATGTCCCATGTTCACGTCGAACGCTGAGTGCGTACCCAACACAGCGGCGCCACGTTCGTTAGGCTGGGCGGCCGTATGCTGTTCCGCTTCCAAGCGGCTCCTCGTCGACGGGGACGGCGACCGGGGCGGTTCCGGTAACACACGTTCGGAACGTTCGGCCATGACTTGGCTTCGCGTATACACCATTTAAACACTTATCAGAGTCAATTAGCAGAGTCAAATGTCTATTTGTAAATCACAATTAACACAGACAGAGTTCATCCACAGTTCAGGAATCAAAGTTCAGATTAGATGCACTTAACACGAAATAACACAGTAATCACTTGTAGAAATAATAAAAGTACTTACAATTTATAGTCCAAAATAAGTGTGTCCATATTGCACTAAGTCATAAACACTAATTTCACAGCACAGAGTCCACTGGTGCGTACTTTCGATCCGTCTCCGATAGGACCAACGATGTTGGTGTTACACTATGGAGAGAGTACAGTCGTCAAGCCCAGAGAGCGAGTGGACTGTAATTTAAATTTAACACTAGGCACTGACTGTTCCCCAGTAAAACACTGCACTTATACTGACACACATTAATTTATTAATACTTTTACTATTTTCACAATTCACTGGTAATTACTGGTACTTCACTTTTCACTAGTAGCTGTATTCACTATTAAACCGTAGGAAGGAATGAACGTACTGCATACAAATTCGGCTCTATTCTTGTATGATTTTCTGCGTTCAATTAGCGACTAAAGCGATCCATTATTATCTCTAATTATTGAGCACGAAGTTTGCACACGGCACTACTATGTTCATTTCTTTCTTACATATATTGCTATCCTATTTAATTTTTCTTAACAATTTTCGTATTCGTTCTTACTTATACATTTTTCTCTTTCTTTAAGTCTAGTAGAAAATAAACGACAATATTAAAGCTTAATGAAATCATATGAAACTTCTTTTGGTCTTGTGGCTGTCGTTAACATGGATGTTCAGAGCCGAAAACGAAACCGGGGCTGTCGGAAGTAACTAAATCCCTGATTACTTTTTTTTCATTCAAATAAAACAAGAATAGATGAATTTGTTTCTCCTTAATAGAAATGCGTGTTTTTTAAGATTAATAGTCAGTGTTTTAAAGGTTTTATTCGTTTTTTAGAACAAAAAAATCTTGTGGTGACTTCAAGACAAAAAAATCGTGAAATAAAAAAAAAATCAAAATGGATCCGCGTTTAAAAAACTGTCGAATAAGCTTAAAATATCGCATTTGTCTACAATTTAGGAGAAAAACATGCTTTTGGAGTCGTAGCATCATGTGTGTAAACTGTTGGTGTCCAAAAGCTTGACATATTGCACCGGCACCAAAAGGATTTGTTTCTCCTAAATATAGAACAAATGTGTTATTTAAAGCTTATTAGTCAGATTTTAAAGGCGGATTTATTCTAAAATTATTTTTTTATTTCATGATTTTTAGTGTAACTCAAAAGATCTCAAAAATTGCTGAGTTGATTTCAATGAAACTTATACAGTACTCTAAGTTTAAATATGCCTGATTAAACTAAAAAAGAATTACCTCGCTATAACTTCCCGTTTTCGAGAAGTCCGAGGACAAACATACAAATATATAAACATTAGTCTTAATAAATCAACATAATCAAATACTTACAAATTATAACGATATGCCATACATGCACATTGAATTGATCACCTCCTTTTTTAAGTCGGTTAAAAAAGGTATAGTGTTTATTTCTTAGTCAAAGAATAACCGCGTAAAATATACCATCTTCTAATGTACAAGTAGATGGTTCAAGCTATTTTAAGCAAGTTTATTTAAGACTTTACTCTTACTTTGGTTACTCCAAGTTTCCGATTTTTCGGTGCTGTCACCCCTGATAAAGCCCAAAATAAACAAGAAACAACGAGTGACGTTCTTGAGTTATCTCCAGATGTAATTTGCAGCTTCCATTACAACTGCTAAGTGTAAAGTTTCTTTGTTCCGCTAATGACATTCCCGAGATTAGAATTGGAAATTCCAAACGCGAGGTAGTAATTTGTTTCGGTTTCGCCACTCACTCATATTTTACGAGTTGCAACTTGGGTGTTAATTTTCAATGGAAAGGTTTTGAGAATCGACCGGCTGAAACCGAGATTAGTTATTACAATGGAGTAAATTATGAAGGTAAGAAACACTTTGGAAGTTAATTATAAAACGTGTATAAAGATATTTATAAAAAACTACAACAACAGTGTAAGAAATAACCAAATCAATACCTTAACTTCTCAGTACACCCGCAAAATAACAGTGGTTAATTAATTTAAGTTATTTTTACCGACTTTAAAAAAGGAGTTAATCAATTCAATTTGTATGTTGGTTGATCTATTAAGGCTTCCAAACACGTGTGCAAAAGTTTGTAACTGTATTTGTATGTATGTATGTTTGTCCACCGAGATCTTCAAAACGAAAGGTCATAGCGAGATAAGTTTTTTTAGTTCGTCAGGTATATTTTAACTCAGGGTAGGTACAGTGTTTGTTTTATCAAAATGAGTCCAGTAGTTTTTGATATACGGTTATTATAAAAATCAAGTTATAAAAAACCGCTTACAAAAAACTGACAAAGAAGCTCAAAATAATGCATTTGATGTTTCTAAACCCTGTTTAGAGAAACAAATTATTTAGGGTCGGTGCATGATTTGAAGCTTATCTACACACATCATGCACTGACTCTAAATGTATTTAGTTTTCTGAAGGTGGTTTTTTATCAATTAATTGGGGTTAACGAAGCAAAATTTCAAGTCATATGTTTTTTTTTGTTACAAAATATTTTTTTCGATCCTCATATACTTTTCACTGATTGTGTTCATATTTGAAGGATTCTCATGAATAATATGGCTAAATCCATTCCACTAATACTAGAATCTATAATTGGATTATCGACGTTGCTATAGAAACAGACGTAGGATTTCCCAGGGTTCAAAACCTACCAGATTTACTATGAAGTTCAAAAGTTCTGAAAAAAGTAGGTAAAATAAAATGTTTCCTGTGTATAACGATTAACTATTTCAGTTTTTTTTCATGGGAACTCAAGGCATGATCAAACATACAATTTATCATAGAAATAAATCATTGCTTTTCTTATGTCGTTCAATGAGCTTGATTGAGTCCAATGTAATATAAAGCAGAAGGGTTAGTGTCTGTTCGTTTGTTTATCTGAACGCGCTAATCTCAGGAAATATTGGACCTATTTGAAAAATGTTTTTCTTAACGACGAAATGGAAAAGGAGCAAACTCAGTCGCGGGGGACCACGAGTTTTTCATAACTTGAGTAACACAAACAAAAACTTAAAACGACAAATATGTTAGACAACATTTCTTATCAATTTAATTACTTCCGCCTTCGCGTCGCGAGTGCTTTCATATTTAGGCGACTTTAGCAGCGCGACCTACGCGCAACAGTCGCGCTGCCGATAATTTCATACTATAGGTGCGCCTTCACATCCGAGCGACAGCAGCTCGAGATCCGCGCTGCTAAAGTCGCCTAAATGTGAAAGCGCTATTAGACCTTTACATTAGAGCGATGGCGCTGCTGTCGCTATAATATGAAGGCGCACTTACTGCTGTCATTTGTATGAAATTATCAGCAGCACGGCTGTCGCGCGACCGTCTCTCTGCTAAAGCCACCTAAGTGTGACAGCGCTCTAAACGGCAGTACACGCAGCGGCATCACTGCTGCGGTTTTTAATGTTAAGGTATGTATGCGCTGCTGCCGCGTTGTTGACGCCCTAATGTGAAGGGAATGTAACGTAAATAAAAGATACATTCATTTTCCTTAGACATTCATCTCTCTCTATGAATAACAGCAAACACTCACAGTCACGCCTACAATCAAAACACTTGCTTGTTTGCATTTCAAACTGAAGCCATCACATACGATCGTTAAGTTGTGCAAACGTCATTAGGATGCAAAAGGGGTCCTACTGTGTTAGTCTCCCTCTGGCCACAACAATATTAAGTAATTCATTCTTTTTATTTGTCACACCGCCTACAAACATTTCTGCTTAGCTCAAAGGTATGACCGGTAGATAACGACAAATGGCGTTACGACCATCTTTAGTACACATTTTAGTTGAGCAACAAAATATAAATAAATATATAAGATACAAGATGTGATGGGTGCGGTTTTTACCGAAAATATACCCAACACTTACCAGAAAAACGCATACCATGATTTTTTAATTTCTGATGCGTACGACTATTAAATCTATGGCCGGCTGAGCTTTTCTTATAAACTGCGATTTGGACATTTTAATAAAATGGTTTGTAGACTGTAACAAGTCAAAGACCCATCCTTGGCCGCATGAGCACTTTCTACCAGATGAGGTTGTGGCCAATTATGAATTGGAAAAGCTTTCTAACTTGTGCTACATGCCAGTGTCAATGATTTCTACGGCGTTAAACAGAGTGGGACTCTCTACGGTTTCAATACTGACAACTGATATGTGCGCCTACGGGCATATTCCATCATCTACGTTCAACCTTAAAACATAGTGTTAAAGACGATTCTGCAACAGCATATGTGATCGGCAACAAAGTTGTGGACGGCGCCAAAGGGTTGACATTAAACGAAGAAAAGAGATACATCAAAGGTCGTTAGTGTCGCGATTATGATTTGTGTTATCTTTAGGAGAGCACTGGACCAGATATGATCTCAAGCAGGAGGGAGGACAAAAATAGTTTTGTATGTAGCCAAGCCATCATTCAGAGACTTGCTTAAATCGTGTTTAAGTAAATCTTTGAAAATCTTATGAATAAAACAGCCTGCTTTTTTTAGTGTTTTTTCCATAACTAAGCTAAGCAGGTTATTCGTAGTAACAAAACTATAAAATCAGATTATTTACGTAAAAAAATGACTACGTTTTTATTACACATTCTAAAACTATGTACATGTATGTTTGTGGCTGATTGTATAACTCGCACAACGATATGGCGGTAGTAAGGGCATGGTAGAGTGCTCTAATGTCACGCATCAAACGCGAACGATTTCAGAGTGCGTAGGTACTATTGTTTTAGGGTTCCATATTTAATTTTAGATTAATAATTATTTTAAGTATTTCAAAATAAGAAGCTATAGAAAATGCATAAAAAAATCTGGCAAAAAATGTTTAACATCCAAACTGAAACTTTCGAAGTTGCCGCTCACGAGTGAAGATTAGTAATTAAGACATTTTTGCCGAAAAATAGTAAAATTAAGAAACTTTACCCAGTCCGACATCGAATCTTCCTATCCATAATCCATTTTCGGCCGTAATATTTATCATTTACCATTGCGGAAAATATGCCTGTCTATGTAACAAAATAAAAAATAAATACAAAATTGACTATACATGCTTAAAATAACGTGTTCGTCTCCTATTTAGGAGAAACTTTTTTATTGAGTCAGTGAATTATGTGTGTGGATTAAAGGCGCAGGTAAGCTTGACATCGTGCACCGACTCCAAAAGTATTTGCTTAAAGCACACCAATAATTATTGCTGTGTTTTCTGGCGTATTAATTACTCGTATTTATGCTCAGCCACAGGACGTCAAAATTTGTATGTTGTTATAACAAGGTCAGAATTGTAAAGTCTGTTTGTCTTTACTAGTCCAAAAATGTAAACAATCTTTTCATAACTTTTAAAATAAAATCGGTAAATAAAATAATTTAACTATTTGATTTAAAACTATCTCAGTATTCAATGACGAATTACTTATGTAACTTGTGAGTTTAATGTTTATCTTATTATAAATCTATTCATTTCATTAAAAAGGAATGTGAAGATTATTAACAACATTCGACTAGCAAATAAAAACGGACTATATACGAGTAGTTTCAAACTTTTTATGACTATTTCATAATGTGAACATGCAGAACCCGAGGCCCTTGAGTTTGTCACACTCTACCCGTTTTTATGACCCCAATGTGGCGTATAAGCGCTTTATGTGCAAAATAAACATCCACGACGGCAGTACTTTTTGGCATTTACATTTGATGGTATTGTGCACTTTGACGTTTTTACTCTTTAACTATATGAGAACAGGATATTGAGATTTGTTAGACCAGTTATTTTTTAACACACAAGTAGAAGAATCTAAGAATCTAACTAACTGGCTGCCTTAGACTCGATTGAAAAGCGAGCCAAAAGGATAATTGGAGACACTGACCTTTTTGAACATAAGCTTCTAAGCCTAGAGCATAGACGTAAAGTGACTTGTCTTTCTGTCTACTACAGGCTGCGTTTCAGAGAGATTGCGAGAGAATTGCACGACCTGATTCCACCAGCCCCCTTTCACCAGAGAAACATAAGACGCGGACGCGGTTTCCACCCTTACGTCGTGGACATACCAGCAACACGCACTAATAGATTTCGATGTACGTTTCTCATGCGCACGGCTAGGGAGTGGAATGCGCTGCCGGCAGAAGTGTTTCCTAGCCACTATGATCTGGATGAGTTCAAGAAGAGAGTGAATAGGCTGTTATTAGTCAGACATGATTCATCCTAGACCACATCATCACTTAACATCAGGTGAGATTGTGGCCAAATGTCTGCCTAAATAATAATAAAAAAAAAGGTATGGCCTGTAACAGATGGCCCTTCAAGTGACTAGTTATCAATTCTTAAGTGTTCATATTGATTATAATGAAAAATGAAACTATTTTTTAACATAACAAATAGAACTAGCAATGTATTGCAAACAAATGTGTACAGCCATAGAACTTGACATTGTAATTTATTACAACAAGTTAGCGATTTTGGTATACATTGATAAGGGATTATAACTTTGGATAACTATTACTCCGTGTTAAAGTATTTTAAATCACTATGACCAAGTCAAGGTAACTAACCTTGGATGAATTAACCACTGGATATGAAACGCAAGAGCGAATGTATGAAAACATCATTAGCCAATTTCTGCGGGGCGGGGGGAGCTTGTCGTGTCAATTTTTGACATTTAGTGCATGAAGTGTCGATATTTTTTTATCGATATGTGTGGAACGAATGAATGAACGAATCTTTTGTAAAATGATATTTATTTTTATCACCAAAACAATAAATTACATTATGGGCATGTAATGCACAAACCATCAAATGAACAATTGAAACATAGAAAGTCGTTTTATATGTACGATCTGGCAATTATCACTTAGTGTGAACTTCCTAAGACATTTTGAAACAGCCCGTTAGTACACAACATAGCCTTGCACTATTAAAATCCTCCTATGGGATACTTAAGCAGTAGATTTTTTGCGTTGGCATTCAATCACGCTTGGCGTAAATTGGATGCCACATATTCGGTGATGTTTTGTGGGGATCCATTTTGCCTCTCTTTGGACTGCTTCTACCCACTTTGTTTTCCTAAATGGATCTACAGAAAATATGAAATAATATTATAAAGATGTATTGTCAAATATGAAGTTTAAAATTTTAAACCAAACTGTTGTATTTTTAAGATTGCCTTAATCTACTTTCGAGTGGAACATTTTACAGATTTAACATTTTATTTTAAAAGAATTTATATTAAAAAAATAATAAATGTTTATCGATATGATTTGTCGACAATTGTCAAGCACAATTAAAATGAAACTGTCAAGAGAACGAATGATAAACATATGATAATCCTACCGTATAAAGTATACGTTATCTTGTTGATTTTGTAGTAACTGACTACCACTTTTTTAAACGGCAATGTTACTTTTCTCTTGAAAAACACATTTTACTATTTTCATGAAAAATAACAGCTTTTTTGGGATAAAACGTTACTTACGGATTAAAAAAAATATTTTTTTTCTTGCCGCTATAATTTTTACACAAAAATAAACCACATTTACCCATTTTTTCCGTCAATATTTCTCACTGAGCTCTATCACCGTACTGACAAGACGTCACCTGCAAGTGAGGCTAAAAAGCCCGCTTCGTGGCTAAGGGGGCACAAGCGAAATTGCCCGTCATTGCGCGTCCAGTGGTTTATTCGTCCAAGTAACTAACTATACTCTGTAGAATCATACATTAAAAATTTTGCTTCTATTACAGGTCACGCGCTGTATACAGAAACAGAAGATAATCTTGTTCTTAGAATGTGTCAAGTCATTGGTATAAAAGTAAAATTCGAGTATCCCCAAGAATGCAGTTCTTTCGATTGTAAAATTCTTAGGTAAAATCACTGTGAAAAGTAAGTGCAACTCATTAAAAAGTTAATAAGCCTTCGTCTATTATTAAAAAGCAATCCGCCGAATGCAATTAAGGGCGAGAGAAAAACAGAACATGCTAGTTTCCGTTTTTAAACATTGTAACCGTAGACTTTGCTATAGGGTTGTCAAGTAGTTTGTCTGATATTTCGGCTAAAGTAAGTTTTAAACACTCATCATCATCATCATTATCAGCCAAAGGACGTCCACTGCTGAACATAGGCCTCCCCTACGGCTTTCCACAGCAACCAACCACTAGCGGTCTGCATCCAGTTTGATCTTGCAATTTTTACAAGGTCTTCTATCCATCTTGCCGGTGGACGTCCTACGCTGCGTCTTTGGTCGAAGGGTCTCTAATCTAGAACTTTCCTGTCCCAACGAAAATCAGTTCTTCGCGCTATCGCTGCGCCCATTTTATGTAATTTGCGAATATTTAAGAAATTTTTATACAGGCAGGCTAGTCAGACATATTCCATCCTCAGCCACATAATTTACCATCAAGTGGTACCGTGACCTCACTCCTAATACAATTTTGCAATTGTGCTATATAAATTTAGAATTGAAATGTTTATATCTATATAGATTGTTGTTTTGGACAGTGACATCCAACTCAGGGATGATAGTTCGAGTTATGCTTTTTACAAATTATATATAATCTTGAAGTTATATATACGTTTTATAAAAGAAAACCTCTTGTTAAATAATAAAAAAATTTTTTAAATATCTGATTTATTAAATAGTTAATTTAAATTTAAATTACGAACTTCGTTAAACAATTAATTAAATCGCTAAACTAAACAATATTAAAAAAAAGAGCCGGTCTAGCCTATGGCAGAACACAAAGGGAGTTGTGGGTAGACTTTGGGGTGAGACCGGAGCCGATACGTATAAAATGATTTAAGGAGCAATCACAATGTTAACTTAAAGTAATGTAAAAATTAAATAAAAATGAAGGTGTGGGCGCCAGGCACTGCTGGGTGCAGCACCGTATTATAAGAAAGAGTAAAGATCCCTATACGGGTTACCGGGGTAGATGCCTCGGGCCGGAGAGAAATCGGAGACCCTGGAGCGGATTTGGCAGGCCGGGGTTCTTCGCAAACGTAGATCCCGAAGGCACCCGAAGAGAAGGTAATGGGATAAAATCAAATCAAAACCAAAAAAAACCTTTAAAAGGGGTTGGAATGACGGATTTCAGCGCCGAGTCGACTGCTGGATCACGCCTGCCACGCCGTCTCCTGTGACCTCCAAGAATTAATCGAAAGATAAATCCGAAATTGAGTAACGGTCTCGGAGACTGATCTCTGAGGCTGGTGACACTGTTGGCGGTGGAAAGGTTGATGTGAACTTCACGACGCAAAATCCAAGAAAAAAGGCCCGGAATCTGCTGACCAGTACTTTTATATCAACAACTCTCACTGTCACGGCATTTGACCAAACGACCATAGACACGTAGAATAAAAACTATTACAATCTAATTGAATTTTAGATAAATATTTAAAAGCGATAATATTTGTACTCTGAATTAATTGGAAGCAAATTAGACAAATTGAGGATCAAAACAAAAATAATTGGAAAGATGAAATTTCTGAGCTAACGAGCTCAACAAACCGAATCGCTACATAATCTGTGGCAACGGGAAAATAATACTTCTAAGCTGTCAACGCCAGTGTCAAACTTGATGAAATATTTGTTTTGGTAGCTACAAATCAATCTCAAGATTCATGAAACAAATTTAAATGCAATGATAAAACGCATTGCAGTGCAGGAATGAGACGAAAGAATGCAATAAAAGCCTTAAACTATCGCAGGAGGTAAGTTAAAAGAAAGGTTCCATTTTTACTATGTAACACTCTTCACAGCATAAAAAAAGCGAATGAGGAAACTCGAACCATTGCGCGTAGCTAGCGCGTTTTTACAAAATACTACGCAGTAGCTAGTAAGCTACGAAGCGGCTACCTGGCGTTGGTAGTTGACTCGCTTGCGATACACGCCATATTGAATTGATTTCGTGGGTTTTATTCATTTAAAAAAATTGGCATCAGTATTGCATGTACAACCACCTCGACCTAAGTCGCTCGTTACTGACCAAAACAAAACCCTGTACGGATATACCTATCTATCCAGATTAATAAAAGTAGAATCATTGTAACTAAATGCAAGACAATATTAATTAGAAGTTGTTGTCCAAATATCTTGAGGGATGAGATTTTCATTTATTAAACCGATCAAGTCAAATCATAAAGTAACACACAGGGGTGGATGACATGACAGAAAAGTCGATCTCAACTTTACCACTTTAAATTTTGAATAAAACGATGTCATATATGAAAGTGAATAATTTAGATGAGCAATCTACCAAAATGCCAAAAAAAATAAGGACGTAACAATTTTCAGTAAAGTTAATTCCAGTTGAAATAATTGCTTAACCAAATCAGTAAGCCTAACATGCACGCCTCGATACCGTTTATCGCGTCGATAAAATAATTTTATTTCCTAAACAACCTGTTTTTCCAAATATTTGCACTTGTTATTCAATCCAAATTGCTTATAAAAGCAAATGAATACAAAAGAGTTAGAACAAACCTTGTAAAATATGATAAAAAGATGTTTGAAACTTCGATTGCCGAGATAAATGATAAATAGGCACCTTAGGCCCGCTGTTGGTATAATTTATATATAAAACCATTTGTCCAAACTTTTTCATATTTCTCTGATGGAGACTTCCATTTGTTAAAAATACAACCCTATTCATGGTGCGAGGACATGCACAAAAACTAAAGCATTGTACTCAACAATTTACATGCAACTCAGGTCAACTCTGACACTTTGGGAATAGAGTTTGGAATGAACACACAATCTGGGCTGAAAGTAAACTTTTTCATACTAGCAACGGAATACAATTCTGAAAGACAAAAGGCGGAATTAACCGCTGACAGTATGCGGCTCCATCCATCCTTAAGTCGTAATTTGGTGTTTTAATACAGTTCGAGTTTAAAGCTTTTGTTAGTTTAATTAGCTGATAACTCTAATAAAAGCTAGTTATTTTGAACGAACTTTACAGGGACTATTAAGTTGCTAAGAGACTACTTTTGTTAGAATTTTTTATGAAGTTCAGTCTTTATAAGTTAAGAATGTTTCAATATCAATAAAACGACGACACGTTTGGTGTATTGGTTAAAGGTCCTGACTATTACGCCGGCCGTCGTGGGTTCAAATCCCGCAAGGGGCAAATGTTTGTATGATGAGCACGGATATTCGTATCTGAGGCATGGATGTTTTATATTTATTTAAGTGTTTATTTTTGTCTGGTATTCGTAACACAAGGAAGAGAATTCCTTTTTTCGAAACCACGACAATTTGTACACACCAACTATATAGACAGTGTTGTCAAGCGCTTATTCATTTAATAATTATAAATATAAGTTTGACGTTATTACTGAAAAGTGAAAAATAAAAATGGTGTACTTATGCTTAGATCATCGACTGTCCCAATCTATCCAAAAATCATAAATGATTAAAAAAGAGATGCAAGGGTTAAATATAATCAGCCATGATGTTATATTTTTTTATTTTTCTCGGAACAAAGGATTAATTGATCACCAATTTATTTATTAGTGTACCAGGAAACGAAATTAATTGGTTATTCAATGGAATTTCATTAATTAGCAAAAAGGGGGCTCTAACTATATAATTTTGTTAAGGCATTCCTGAATATAATATAATTGTAATAACAACACAGTCCCTCTAAATATAATGCCTATGCTAATGCGAGAAATAGAAGTCTGTAATCGTAGACTTCTATTTCTCGCGTTCTTTAAAAGTTTCTTAAATCATGTTCTAATTGGTGGCAATGAATAATAAAAAAATAAAATAATAGTTCTTTCATAGTCCCCGTTACCCAGTCCATGTAACACCCACACCCATATCCCAGTCTCTTTGAGCCCATATCTTGCAATAGCCCTACACAAACCGGGGTTGTTCTTGGGTGCAGTTGTATAGTGCATACAGGTACAATTGTCAGTTTGTGTCACACAGTTGTCAAACCCTCCCCCATGTATGCCTTCCAAAGGTCCGGAACCCCATGATTCCGAGATTGGAAAATGACCAACACAATAATAAATAATAAAAACATTTATTGCAGGCATAAAAATCCCATATAGAGCGTAGATTACACAATATAAATAAAAATATAATTGAATAAAATTTAATGAAATTTCACCGAGAAAGAATCCCGTCGTCAGTGCAAATCCCTATAAAAGCTCACTGGCCACCTTCAAAATTCCATTGTTGGAGGCCCTTATTATTTGCCAGAATGAGGCCACCCAACAGAAGGTCAGAAACTGTTAGTACTAAAGAACTGTAAGAAAGTGATTCCAAGACCAGATAAAATAAATCTCGGAAATCCACCTTCTGAGAAAAAGATAATTTTCTTCCTGTCAACCGCCAGGACAGGTGTCTCAAACCTTATGGAAATTTTACTCGTAACTCGTACTTAGCCGGTGTTTTATATTGATACCTACTATAACTGATACTAATGAAATTTATCGATATCGATATTTATGTAAAAAGACGTAAGTCAAACATCACTGACACGCATACATAAACAATTTTACACACATAAATGTCATCCTAATTCGGTTTCGTTTGACAGCTTTTATTTGTTCTTTTCTTTAGATAGGGGATAGTACTTCTATGGTTTCTCCTAAATATTTGATAAAGTCACCTATTTGTCAGCAATAATTTAAGTAAATTATTTAAGTAATTTTTAAATTGTTTGTTATATACTTATTCAATCGGACAAGTCTTCCCTGAAGTTGGTAATATCGACTTTTAGTCAAGTTTTTGATGGTGGTTTATTTTTTAATTTTAATAATGAAAATAATAATAAATATTCTTTATTGCACACCATATTCAACAAATAAGTACAGAAAACATTTTAAGTATAACGAGTACAATTCAAGCGGTCTGATTACTTGAAGCAATTTCTTCCAGACAACCTTCAGATGAGGAAAAGCATAAAGAATGAGGGAAGTGGCATGGCGATGAAATATTTTAAACCTAAGATAAAGTGGACAGTTTTGATTAAAGGGAGATAAGAAAAGAGGCTTATGTAATTCTTTTAGAATTTTATATTACTCGTAATTATTTTAGTTGTTATTACTCATATCTCAAAAACTACTGAACCGATTTTGATGAAAGTCACATTATAACCTAAATTGAACTATACCTGATTGAACTAACAAAGAATCATCTTGTTATGTCTTATCGTTTTTGAGAAACCTTGGGACAAACATACACACACTCACGAATCTTTACACACGTGTAAGGCAGCCTAAATAGATCAACATAATTAAGTTTTATCGAATTCTGACGATATCACATACATACAAGTCAAATTCAACACCTCCTTTTTGAAGTCGGTAAAGTTTAGAGCTAAATGAATAATTATACCAACGGTCATTGTATCCGATTTTCAATGAAATTGATGAGAGTCAAGTTATAAACTCAAGTCAAGTACTCAAAAGTAAAAGTTGTAAATGAGTTAAGTGAAACCTAAGTATGATATTTAATTAATGATTTGTAATTACAGAGGTGAGAAAACGTTTTACAGGTTTGATTTATTAAACACTTAAGAAACTTAATAAAAAGAAAACGTATTCGTAAAATCTTACTTATCAATCAAAAATAAAAATGTATGATATTACAGTACATTCGTGATCAAAATAAGTTCGACAACTTATGCTGATATTTAAATAAGTGTGATCTTTAAAACAACATCTTAAAAGATGATTTGAAAAGGGTGCATCATGACACATAACATAAAGACTGGAGGATATTGATATTGACTATGATAAAAAGTTGATAAAATTTATCGATTTTATATCAATATAAATCAATATGCGCCAGACACACACCAATCATCGTTGTATCGATGTTTGAAATTTTGTTCCTTGTGCTACAGAGACCACACAATAATAATAAAATTAAAAATACATGAAATCACCCACGACACAAACATTTGCCCCTTGCGGGATCGAACCTGTAACGGCTGGCACAGTAGCCAGGAGCGCTAAACACTACACATTACGCATCATCAAAAATATGTAAATAAATAAAAATTTGACACACTATGTTATGCAGCCTTAGGCAATAAATTGTTCAAAAGATAAAAAATACTATTATTATGACACAATCTTCTTTACTGAATAGTCTACACATGTGTTCCTAAGAAAAAGTATTTTCTTTAAAAAGGTGCATACGGCAATTCCGTTACGCTCAAATGGCGTATACCCCAAACCCAGGGGACCCAATTTAAAAATTACCAACGCAATCGTCAGGAGATGAGGATTTAATGAATTGCCCAAAGTACACTCGACAAAGTAAACCATTTTAATAAAGTATAGCGTTGAGGAGACCGCTATTACCATTTCTAATACTCGTACAGTCGAATCCAGAGACCTTACTTTAAACGCGATGTCCATATTTTTCCACCCTAATCGTCCTTGTTTCTCATGGTAGACTTAGAGCGTGATAGAGATGGCTAACTGAAAAAGGAACAAAATCTTTTGGAGTAGGATCTGTCCCATTTTACACAAAGAAATAGGGACGAATAATTTCTTCAAGGAATTACTTGCGTTGGATTTGATTTATTGTTTCAATCCTGTTTTGTGAGACGATAAGTTTGATTAGATTTTCCCGAGTTAGAAGAAGATAACGCAGCGAGCGAAACTGAGTGAATTAACATGTAAAATCTTTTAATATGATTCATCATCTATATAAATTTAAAAACTGGCTAAGTGCGAGTTAGACTCGCGCACTGAGGGTTCCGTGCCAACTTTAACTAAATTAGGGAATCCACTTACTTCTACTTAGTAAAATACCACAATATTTTGTTCACAACAAATACATATAACTTTGTTTTTCATAGTGTTTGTATGAAGTACAAAGTCATTTTTGCGGTTGTTGAAAATATGCTATATCTCAACAACTTCTTGTTCGATCCCGTCCAAACCAATTTTCGTTGAAAGTATTTGTTAATATCTAGTTATTTACACTCGCTAAGTTTAGAACTTAGATGGGGGGGACGCCCATTTTACCACTTTGGAAGCGCCTAGCTATGAAACGTTTGCCCTCAAATGTCATTTTTTTTTTTTTGTATGAGGAAATTGTACCGAATTTCAACAATGTGACAGACGGACGGACAGACAGACAGACTTTACGAAACTGTAAGGGTTCCGTTTTTTGCTTTTCGGCTACAGAACCTCAAAAATGCAATGCGAAACCATGACCTAGTCTATCTTTTATACTTCCTTAAAAAAAGGGTGTTGTATTTTTTTATGCGGATGGTGGATTTTCATCCTTTAAATCTTTATCCAAAAAGTCATTGTGAGTATTCAACTTGATCCTAGTTTACGAGAATGCGTTGACGATATTCTATGTAGACGTCAGTTTTGCATGGGCGAACTCTTGATCGATACTGACGAATGTTACACAACCGAACAGTAAATAACGATTGAGCATGCATTCCGATTGAATGGTGATAGTTCCAAACGGTACCTTTTTTAACATAAATCCGTGTCTTAATATCGGAAATCAGCAGGTAAAAGGCATTAACCACTCAAGCGTTGATTTTTTAATACAGCTTCTTATAAAATGGTGAGTATTAGGAACTAAAGGCGAATTTTAAGCAAAAGCAAACATATTTGTAGTATGTTTTCTTAAAATATAAAAACTGTACAATAATATGATACTGATATATCATTTACCGAAACAGAATAAAATGATTTTTCAAAGTAAATGAATTTTTGTTGTTGTAAGTATGTGATTGTAATATTACTTTATTTAAAAAGCGATTGCATTAGGTAATTGTAATTCCAATATCACTGTAGAAGCATTTGTGATACGAACTTTCATAAATTTTTACATATTCTGTATTCCACATCTTGGGCGTGGAGTAAAACTCCTTCAGTGATTTGTAGGTCATCCAATAACTGCTAACATTCAGTACTTACATCCAAGGTTACATCATCGCATCTCTTTTGTTCTCTTGGTCGATAAATAACGATTCGATATCACTCTCCCGACCTTTGTCCGAGGTATTAGTGTAAAACATCCACTTTTGTTCACGTGGTGTAAGGTAGAATGCGCCGTGTGTGTGGCATACTGCCTTGGGGAGTTACTCCTTAGGACAGTATCTATATTATTATTTTTATAAATATATGAACCTCTCTTTAGCGTGCACTTAAAAGCAAAAAGAAGATTATGTTGGATGACAAGATATGGGAAATGAATTTACTACAACTACTTGAAATTGTCACGCATAAACCAGTAATACTAATGATTTTACTGCACTAAATAACGAGAGCGAATGAAATGATTAACGATTAATGAATAACGAAAGAGAGAGAGGAAGTAAGTGACAGCAGGGGTCAAATACCTCAGTAAAATACGTTTTTATCACCTCATACGAGTATGACTTTGAGAATAAAACAGTGCTATCCCATTTATATACGGGTTTTTTTTTTAGGGTGGTGCCAAATTTGAGTAAGTGAATGAGTGAGTGAGTGAATGCCACCAGTGCCTACAATTTTTTTAGGGTCCCGTAGCCGAATGGCAAAAACGGAACCCTTATAGTTTCGTCAAGTCTGTCTGTCTGTCTGTCCGTCCGTATGTCACAGCCATTTTATTCTGTAACTATAAGCATTACACTGTTGAAATTTGGTAGAAAGATGTATCCTATTAACCGCTTACCGATTCTCATACAAAAGATAAAAAATAATGACATTTAAGGGGGGGTCCCATACATGAAACTTAAACCAAAAATTTTTTTAGTCAAACCTATGCGTGTAGGGTGTCAATGGATAGTTTGAAAATAACATTGTGGTTCCTAAAACCATTTTCTTTTGAAGTCTAACGTTTCATAGCTAGACGCTTCCAAAATGGGAAAATGGGCGCCCCCCCCCCATCTTACTTCTAAACCAAGCAAGTGTAAATTTTGAAAAAAATATGTGATGTAGATCTTAATAAATACTTTCAAAGAAAATTGGTTCGGACGGGATCGAACGAGCAGTTTTAGAGATATATCACATTTTCAACAACCGCAAACATAACTTTGTACTTCATACAAACACGGTCATATTTGCAGTCGACAAAATATTGTGGTATTTTACTTAGTAGAAGTAAGTGGATTCCCTAATTCAGTTAAAGGTGGCACGGAACCCTCAGTGCGCGAGTCTGACTCGCACTTAGCCGGTTTTGTTTACAATGGAGCACTACATCGTTCAAACCCTAGTTTTTCTGTATCTTCGTAATCATCGTCAATGTAGCTGACTGATTGTATATGGGGCACCTGAAATTTATTTAAAGATTTTGTCCATGGCTCCATAGTAAAAGTTGTACATATTATCTCCTAAACTTTGACACCATCTTGCAAAGCCACCCTGTATAGTGAGCACCCCAGATTGGCACAAACCTAGCAACAATTAAAAACTGAGGAACTAAATAGAAAAAAAACTTTGCTTATTTTTCTTACCAAAGGTTTTTTTCAACCTACTCATCCGTGTGTCCACCGCAATAATGGAAAGCTGGCATAATAGATGGCGACGCGTTCTAAGGTAGCACGTTCTTTCATTTTTCGCTCGATCGATTAATCACCAGTGTGCGTTCGCCCTTATGTTGGTATATCGACAAATGGCGCCGAATATTTGTCTTAGGATGCTCCGACTATTATGGGATATGTTGTATTCTGAATATAGAAGAGAATGTTATTTGTGTTCCATTTCAGGTAATACATAGAAGTTTCTGAGTGGGTAGGATTTATACAGGGTGTTGATTTCAATACGAGCGGAATTTTCAGATGTGATTATGTACCTTGTTCTGATCATGAATCACAAAAAAAAATGAGTTCGAAAAAATATTTTTATTTTTATTAAATAATGACGGTTTTCAAAGTAGACCCTAGCGATTTTTAGAGTAGGCCCCCGACACCACACCGCGCCGGCTTGCGTGCGAACGAACGATACCTACAAAGCACAAAGGCACCGCAATCCTTTGTGTTTGGCGCGTGAGCGCCGCTCAGGCTTCCCGCCGCCCGCCATAGCGCCGTGCGGTGAAGTAGCGGCTATCTCATTTTAACGCCCAGCCCGCGCTATTTCGTTCTCGCCCGTCGCTCATACCTCAGTTGTGCTAAAAACATCGCATAGGCAACTTGTCCGTGTTTTGCGAAAATGATGCAAAATTATTCTAACGGTGAACTCGTTGAAATGGTGCGATTGTATGCAATAACTGAGAATAGTTTGAGTGCAGCTATAAGGATGTTTGGTGAACGTTTTGTGTATACCGAAGAATCAACAAACGTTAATGACCTAAGACAGAGAATAGTCAGTGCATTCGAGTTAGTTCGACAAAATCGTTTTGTGTTGAACAGTTTAAAAGGGAACACCAGACACCGTGCCAGACTGTGTGTTGCTCAGTCTGGTGGACACTTCGATCATTTATTGAGGTTAGTGTAAATAAAAATGTACAAAAAACTAGATGTAAAGATAAATCGATGTAAATAAGTTGATTCCAAATTTTTAACTACGCCAAAAATACTTGAGACTCGCGTCATTTAATAATCTTGGTACTTTTTTATTTTGAAAAGTTTTAGCATAAATCTAGACAAAAGCTCTGGGTTCGATTTCCGTTTGAACTCCCGAAGTTAGTTAAAATGATATACCTACCTACATGACTTTTGCTCATTAAGTAATAATAACTAAAAAAATCATAAACAATTAAAACTTCTTTTGATTTTCAAAAGATTAGCCAAGCCTAGATCAAGATACAAAAAGTTACAGGTTCAATTCCCACCTGAAGGCTCAAATCGTGTTTAAGTTACAGTACGGTACAGATGACTTTAGTTAACTTAGATTAAAGATTCAATTCGTAGTAGTAATTTAGAGTTTCGAGGTTCGATAGATTCTTGATTGATTGCTCAAATTAATGAAAAACAGTGCGATCGATACCCAGTGCGCCATTAATTGATTCAATTTAAAGTGTTTTGGGTTAAAGTTTCAGAATTTCTGATGGATTGCCCAATTTCAGTGAGTTTTATCAAGATTAGGTAATTTGATTTGTTACAGATGAGTTTTAGGTATGTTTGTCGGTCCTAAGCCCGATTAAAGTAGGAAGGGAAATTTGGAATCAACTAATCCAAACACGTGAAAACGCTTATTCTAAAAGTCGGTAAAAATAGCAACATACACACTTGGGCATAACGTACCCGGCAGAAGAAGTAAGAGAAATCAGCACTGACCGCTAGTTAGTACCTACTTGTCGCGAGCGTCGCGATTCGCGCCCGCTACGATTACAGTATAAACATAATGCAGTGTCTGACGCCACAACGCAGTAAGGGTTTCATAAAAAATAATCGCTTAAAATTTCAGTTTAATTATTTTGTAATATTTGGTTCCTCATACCTGTTCTATATGTGATCATACGTTGTTTTTATAAATACCGCTCGGATTGAAATCAACACCCTGTATAAACTTTTGCATGTAATATTGCGTTCAGAACTTATTATAATTATACTTAAATTTATCATTTTCTGTTATTACTCATACCATAAATACTACTGAACGGATTTTGATGAAACTTACACTGTACCCAAAATAATTTTTTTACCCGATTGAATTGAAAAAAAATCATTCAGTTATGACTTTTTAATTTCGAAAAATCCTGAGGCAAACATACACATATACAAACATACATACTTACGATATTTTGCACACGTGTAAGGAAGCTTTAATCGATTAACATAATATTTCTTTTTTCCAATTTTGAGGATATCGTATGTGAATTAATTACGTCCTTTTATAAGTCGGAAAATACGGTAATAAGGGCATGTTTCACCATTAGTAAATACGTACTAACTAACAAATAAATCAATTATGCAACAACATTCCATACGACGCACTGATAACGTTACTCTAAATTCATATGAAGTTGTAAAACGGGCTGTGAAAGTTGTCAGTAAACTAAAATAATAAAATAAGGTTATTATCGTTCTGAAAATACGATCTCAATTCCAGATACAACATACAACATTCATGCAGGAGAAACCGTGGTGTATCGCTAGTTAAAACATAAATAGATTTATCCTGTCGAAGGGTGACGAAGGTTAGATGGCAATCGTTTAATAACCATACCTGTCGGATCAAGTAATATGGGCCACGCCTCTTCTGGGCAAAATGATAAAGTGCTGACAGACGAGAGGCAATAGTTTTATTCAAATGTCACTCTCCCTATATACCTAGGCGGAGCACTTAGAGGATCCTTGTTACTTTCTGTTTGATTGATGTTTTGTGAGAAAAATATAAGAAGAGACACACACGAACACACATTAAACACAAGTTCAAGTAAAATTTAGTAAATAAAAAATGAAAATCCGTCATTGGCTGTAAGTCTTACATGTCTGTATTTTATGTTATTATCATTAAGAGCTTTGGCTTTTGTAATACGAAAATAAAATAAAAGGATAGCCTTGATGGTGCGCTGCAAGATGGAGGACTTATAGGGTACTCTTCAGGAAAGAAAACTATGGAATCACCAAATAAATTCTATTCTATACAGTGATTAGTACTGTTCGAGTAAACTAGGCAAGAAGCCTGCCGAGAGGAGTTTCGAAGGATAGATGGAGATGTCCAAGACCTTCCTGTCAATAATATATTCAGCCAACATCTTCTCTGATATTGGCAAAGATCATAAAGCACAAAAATAACCATAATTTATTTTCTTGAGAAGTGTCAAAAAAGCGTAGTATAGGCGTGTGGATAAAAATGGGTCAAACTTATTGTAGTTTATATAAAATTTATTAGAGAATCTCTACCGAAAGTATTAAGCAGAGGCGCTGACTTGATGTGCGTTTTTAGCATTTAATAAGACTTTAGTTTCAGTGCTTTGTCTCTGAATGAGAATGGACAGGGTTTTATTAAACTAAGCTTTTCCGGATGCAAATTCATTTTGTGCAGTTGTATTATCCTTTCCTATTTAACACTACTCGCCTCTTTCTTTGTTCCCTTTTACAGTTATTACAAATGATTGCAGGAAAAGCCTTTTACTTAATTATGTTTAAAACGGTGGTAACAGGCGTTTTGTTAAATCAAAGTTGCAAAACAACACACAAAATATGAATTCCATGGTTCAAATTGCTCTGTGAGCTCACTTAAAAGGCATAAACTTTCTTTTCTTTAATTCTTTGCTAAGCAAATATTTGACATCGATTGCACCCGGTGTCAGTGTGGATGAGTACCTTTGAAAATAACAACCATAATTAAAATATTTTTTTAAGTTGGTCTTCTGTTTGAATTAAATTGAATTGATAAATAATTGAATTTCTAGGGCCCACTCGCATAATCCAAATTAAGCATAATATTATAAAAAGTCACCACGTTTTTCTGTGTATGTATGCCCCTATGAAACTAAAAGAAACAATCAACATAATTAAAACTTTAATGAAATAAACCCAGGGTACTAATCCCTAATTCAAGTAAAAAACAGGAGGTATTGAGTAAAACATTAAAAATAACTGTTGATATAGAATCCAAAATAGAAACTCATTTACGCTTGGAACTTAATGTTTTCGAATCAATTTATTTTACAAGTATCTGCCAGCCAGCAGCCCGCTCATCGCTCCGTCTACATCACCCCATAGAAACTTGCCGGTTAATCCTTCGCCTGTTCAAATACTCGAGAACCTCTATTTGAACTAAACCCAAGGGACTCGCTAATTTGATTGGACTAAAGTATCTAGCCCGCTGAACAATACAACGCGAACGTGGCGTTACGCTGTTTCGATATTAAATTACTTTGAATAACGTATAAAAATTGTACCAAAAACTGTATGACATTCTTTCTGCAGGCAATTGGAATACATTTTAAACCTATACACTAAAGAAGCTGTTGCTCAAAGACTATGGATACCTTCACAAAATTCATCAAAATGGCTTAAATTATTCGTAGTACTTTTCTTGTCGTTTCCACGGTAGGCAATCGATTCCACGTGACCTATTGTCGTAATTTTCAAATAAATAGCTGCTATCATTTATTCGAACTGGTACTTATAACAGTTAAATTTAAATTTATTTTCTGGCAACACCGATATATTTTTGGAGGGGAGTTTTGTATTCGGGGAGAGCGCGGAGTCCGGCAGTTCAGTTGGTTTGCGGCGTCAAGTTGAAGAGGTTGTACCTAAAGTTGTACTCTGTTCGAAGAATAAAAGTCTTGAAGAAGTCTCAGTGTTATAATTTTATTATATTATGTCCGAAGTGCGCAAGAATCTTCAGCCCACAAAGAACAAGGTACGTGAAATAGTGAATGCTCGAATTATGACCAAGTTAGTGAGAATATGAAGTGATACAGTAAACAATTATCAAGTGAAATTTATTTTAAAATAATTCGATTTTTGTAGCACGTGATCGTAGCTACCCTCCGGTCGTGCTACTTAAATTTGAAGCTTTTGAATCCACGTGTGCCCTGCAGAGTGCTCTGTTTGAGGTTGGGGCTACTCTCCGATGTAACTGGCACAATATGAGGGCACGTATAGTTGAAAGCAATATTTTAAAATTATTTCTAAAACCTAAGAAATACGGTCGCATATTTTTAAAAAAATAGGTAAATGAGGTTTGAAGCTGGTCAAAAGACAAAGCGTGGCTAAGATTAGGACGTGTAAGCTTAATTTAAGTGTGGAAGTCGAATGCTTATACGTGACGTTGTGTTTTGTGCATGGTCGGGGTAACTCTCCGACTGCGTTAAGCATAACTCGAAGCGTATTTGCATTCGAATTATATTGAATCCTCGTGTAAGACGTTTTATTTTGTTCACGACACTATGATACCTATACTCCAGTCATATTAAACATGAAAAGAGGGTCTTGCTTGCAAAAGGTCTGATCGTTCTGAATTTTATTTTTTAATATATTATCAAGGTATAATTATTTTTTTGTTTTTATAGTTTTTTTGTCACTAAACAAACTTAATAATATAAATTGTCTGGGCATATGCCCGGATTGCGTAAGGCACGGGGTTCGATTCCTCGTCTGTCACACAGCCAAAAGTTGCTTTTTACAAGTGCAATTTGCAATTTATAATATTATCAAGGTCTTAAAAATTCCAGATTAGCAACTTTCAAAGTCCTGTGCGAACGCCGCTGTGCTCGAAAAACCATGAACTGTCGGTCTATTTCCAGTTTTTTTCTCAATATCTTAGTAAAGGAAAGGTCTGACCAGTATAGTTACTACAAATACTTTCAAAGTCAACTTAATTTGCTACAGTTTGGAACCAGAGCCAACTTTATAAAGCCATTAATTTCCACGATACAATTCATCGAAAATAGGCATATTTTTTTTTAAAGTTTAGGAATGTTATTGCATCAAAACCAATATTATGCGGAATGCTGGAAGCTGTATAGTGTAATTCGGCAAACTCATATGACATGCATGAGTATGTCACTTTACTCTCAAAATTTAATGTCGGTACACCAGATCTGCCGTCCACAAACCAAAATGCCGTTAAGTGCAAAAACTAAATTCGGAGAAAAACGGGTTTAAAGAGTGGGAACGAAAAAAAATTCGCTGTTTCAAAAGTAAAAGAGCAAGGTGTAATTTTGATACACCGTCAGAAAGGTAATTAAAAGAGCTAAAAAACAGTATGAGTTCCTCAACGCTATGTGTTATAGATTTTGAAATATTTTAATTTATACGTTTTAATTAAGTATCAAATAACAAATAAGTCATAATAAACACAACTTAAACGCCGCTATAATGCCTTAACGGCATTCTAGTGTTGGATCTTGAATATTTTTTTAAAGATTTGTAAAACGAGTTGTTTTTGACGAGGCATTACTTGCCTATAATGCGGCTAATGTCAGTTAACGTCATTTTAGTCTGGTTTATTCACAAAAAAAATGGATGCTTTTTGTATGCTTATTTAATTCATCTTTATTACAAGACTAAAATGCAGCTAAAAACAAAACCTTTCACCATAACGGCATTTAAGCTGGGCATAAGTTACTTGACAATTTAGAATATAAAGAAAAATGCGTTTATGTCAAAAATCAGAAAACCTGTTTTAGTTTTCAAAATCAACATATATTTTTTTAATTTGGCTCGTGGCAATGAATTATAGTGACTTTTTGTCAGAATTTGTTTAATTTAGCAGTTGATCAATTTTCTGCTATTCATATCAAAATATTAACAATACACATTTATTACAAACTGTTTCTCACAACCATAGGTATTTGTAATTTGTAAATAATATACTTGTTATATGTAAGTGACACATAGATCCTTAAAGTATAATCAAATCTTAACCATATTTTAAGATCAAACGATTATTTATCGTAATTCTTAAATCTAACAGTTTCACAATTGTTAGTAATATTCATCTGTGAAACGGAACAAACTCTAGTCTATGTTTTGTCTATGTCACATTTGTATATCCGTTATAAAATAAAGACAGTTGCGAGTCGGCTTCTTCCAAATTAATACCGTCTTTTATTTATTTCACATTAAAAGGTTATGGGCCCAGCCCTGATACCTGGACTTTATTTCTATTGTGAAATAAAAGTGCAAAAAGACTATTGTGCGTGCAGTGACTGTTAATTACGAACATTTGGCGTGTATTCCGCGGGACTCGACACGTGTCTTCAGAAATGGCTACGAACTCGTTCATCGCAAATGTGCCAAAGCTGAAGGGACGTGAGAACTACAGCGAGTGGGCCTTTGCTGCCGAAAATCTCCTTGTCCTGGAAGGAAAACAAAATTCCATCTCCAAAACAAGTGATGAAACCAAAATTGATGCAGATGATGCCATAACGAAAGCCAAATTGATACTCACAATTGACCCTTCGTTATTCGTACACATCAAAAGTGCAGAAACCACCAGAGATTTATGGCAACAGCTGAAACAGATGTTTGACGATTCCGGTTTTTCAAGACGAATAACTTTGTTACGACATTTAATATCTATACGCCTAGAAACATCAGAGTCGATGACGAGTTACGTGACGCAAATCATTGAAACCGGGCAGAAATTATCAGGAACGGGTTTTAAGGTCAACGATGAGTGGATTGGATGCCTCATGCTGGCCGGATTGCCTGATAAATATTACCCTATGATAATGGCAATTGAGCATTCAGGAATCGCCATCACGGCGGACATAGTCAAATCAAAGTTACTGGATTTAGCCGGAAATGATGAATCTTCGGTTGGCAGCGCTTTGTACAGTCATAGAGGGCAGCACTATCGGAATGAACGAAGCAAATCGAACAACTCTGTAAGCAACTCAAACAAAGATGGCGAAATGTCAAATGCCAACAACAATAACAAGAAGAAAATTATTAAATGTTATCGTTGTAAGCAGATCGGACACTATAAAAATAAGTGTACCCAAGCAGATACCAAGATAAAGAGCTCGAACGCGTTTTCCGCAGTGTTCTTGAGTGGAAACTTCACTAAAAACGATTGGTATCTGGACTCGGGAGCCAGCGTGCATATGACCGCCAATGAAAATTACTTAAGAAATACATCCAGTACACCACATATTAAGGAGATAATAGCAGCTGACAAGAATGCAATGAAGGTATTGTGCTCCGGTGATGTAGAAATCATAACCATTACTGCAAAGAGTAAATACTTCATAACAATAAAAGATGTTGTTTGTGTTCCTGACTTAGCTACGAATCTCATATCTGTGAGCAAACTTATAGAAAATGGAAACAGAGTTGATTTTCAAGAAAAGTGTTGCCACATATTTAACCAACAACAAGAATTAGTTGGGGTAGCTAACCTAGTCGACGGAGTATACAAGTTGAATGTCGAACAGAAAAACCAGTGCTTGTTTGTGCCATCATCAAATGAAGTTGACAGTGAATTGTGGCACCGTAGAATGGGCCACCTGAACAGTAGCGATCTCAACAAGATGAAGGAAGGTGCTGTCACAGGTATAGACTTCAAGGAAAAGGCTGTTATTGATAAAACTACGTGTGTGGTATGCTGTCAAGGGAAGCAATCACGGTTACCCTTTAAACATGTGGGTACAAGAAGCGATGAGGTACTCAACGTGATCCATGCAGATGTATGTGGACCCATGGAGACAGCTTCAATCAGTGGATGCAGGTATTTTTTGATTTTAGTTGATGATTACACTCGTATGGCTTTTGTTTACTTTCTCAAAGCAAAGAATCAAGTGTTCAAGTTTTTCAAAGAATTTAAGGCATTGGTAGAAAACCAACAGAGTAGAAAGATAAAAACATTGCGTACAGATAATGGCTTAGAATTCTGTAGTAATGAGTTTGAAAACTATTTGTCTGAGGCGGGTATAATCCATCAAAAAACTAACACTTATACCCCAGAACAGAATGCCATTAGTGAACGAATGAACAGAACTGTTGTAGAAAGAGCTCGATGCATGTTGTTTGATGCAGGACTTGATAAGAAGTTTTGGGCTGAGTCTATAAATACAGCAGTATATCTTAGGAACAGGTCGCTAGCATCAGGATTAAACAACATGACACCGTTTGAGCTTTGGACTGGTAAAAAGCCAGATTTAAGTCATATCCGAGTATTTGGGAGTCAGGTTATGATGCATATTCCAAAGGAGAAACGGCTTAAATGGGACAGAAAGTCCACACAACATATTCTAGTTGGTTTTGCTGAGAATGTAAAAGGATATCGAATCTATGACCCAGTTAAAAGATGTGTGACCATCAGTAGGGATGTCATAATACAAGAGAACTTAAAACAATATTCTAAGAATAATAATAATGAAATAGCAGTTTCAGTGGGGGAAGTCTCCAAAACGCAACCTTTTAATGTGAAATGGATGGGGGACGGTGTTGGTTTGGAGGAAGCCGACTCGCAACAAGATGAGAGTGAAGAAAGTGAAGAACTTGATTATGTCAATATACCCACTTGCTCGGAGTCAACACAAGATGCTCTAGCTGATTTTAACTCTGTGTTGCAGAATGTAGAGGAGTCGGAGTCCACAATTTGTGGTCTCTTATGAAAACGTCAATTGCGTGACGCTTAGCGCCATCTAGCCGTCTGTTTATGAAACAGATGGCCCAAGCAGTTATTCTTTACAGAATAAATTCAACTTGGAAATTGATGTCGCTTCGCTATCTATGCTTTAGAATGTTTTTAACACTCACAGTGTCATATTTTATATTCATAAAGATGAAATAAGAAACCAAAAATTTGCGCACGGGCGGGACTTGAACCAGCAACCTTTTGGCAAACCGGGCCAAACGCTCTTACCAATTGAGCCACCGTGCTGTTAGTCCGACCCTGCGAAATTTGTGGTCTCTTATGAAAACGTCAATTGCGTGACGCTTAGCGCCATCTAGCCGTCTGTTTATGAAACAGATGGCCCAAGCAGTTATTCTTTACAGAATAAATTCAACTTGGAAATTGATGTCGCTTCGCTATCTATGCTTTAGAATGTTTTTAACACTCACAGTGTCATATTTTATATTCATAAAGATGAAATAAGAAACCAAAAATTTGCGCACGGGCGGGACTTGAACCAGCAACCTTTTGGCAAACCGGGCCAAACGCTCTTACCAATTGAGCCACCGTGCTGTTAGTCCGACCCTGCGAAATTTGTGGTCTCTTATGAAAACGTCAATTGCGTGACGCTTAGCGCCATCTAGCCGTCTGTTTATGAAACAGATGGCCCAAGCAGTTATTCTTTACAGAATAAATTCAACTTGGAAATTGATGTCGCACAGTGGGTCGAAACAGTAATATGAGGGACATAGAGGTTTTTTTGACAAATCGTATTTTTTTGGATGCCGATCGATAGTCCTTTAGACACTCGTAAAGACATGTTATATATCATTTTTCACGAAACCTAATAGTTTGGCCATAAAAAAATAATTTGTGTTTTTTTTGTATGAAACAAGACCTAAAGTACTAAATATCTCCCAGGAACTGCTTGACCGTGCCTTATAATGACTTAGGGTGGCATAAGTGCATTGTGCACTAACATCTTAATCTATTTTTAGCTGCTCCAAACAGCAATTTTGCCTGTTAAACAGTTCGGAAAAAAATATATTTTTGATAATCCTATTATGGGGTTATAATTACAATTCTAAGAAAAAGCGTCGATTAGGGTACTAGAAACTAATAACGTAGTTAGTCTACATTGTTCTGTACTATCAGAATCTTTTAAAACCTTTTTTTGTTATCATCGGATGACTTTGAAGTAATAATGATGTCAGGTAATTAGGATATTAAAGAGACAATGGTTAAGGGTTGGGGGTAAGTAACCTGGAACTGTGTTATATAATGAAGGTGTATTCATTTTAAAAAATAGTTTATGCTGTGAAACCTTACCAGTAACACTTAACTTGATTTGCGATCTATTACTTACGATTACAATTGAGTCCATTGTTAATAATTTAGATTTATTCGTAATCCTCAGGGAAACGTTAAAATCTTTAACAGACAGTGAAAAGTTATATAATCATCTTATGCAGAAAATGGGACGAGAAGAAAACAGTGTTAAATGAAAAAAGTTTTGCCAGTGTTTTGAGCTTATATTAATAGTAGGTGGACAAAATTCCATCGACCATTTCTCCATTTTTTAAGAAGAAACAGAGATTGGTTAGAAACCCCAAATAATTGGCCACAAATTATTAATGAAGAAAATATTGAGCACAATATTGATCATTATTAAAGTACCTATAACAAACAGTATATCGAACAATCTTCTTTTAAGCTCTAATATTATCATTGGTGCTGTAGAATTTAAGCTTTGTATTTTTTGTACATATTGTTTAATATTTGTTTTTGTTATAATTTAGATTTTTTTGAAGTGAAAACTTCTTTAGCGGCGTTGAGCACTTTTGTGGGATGGGGGAAAAATTTGAAACTCGCGTCAGGACACGTGACCTGATCGAAAAACCGTAAGACGGTTGGCGAAATTATTGATGTAAGTTGATTTTTCTGAGAGATAAACTTTTTAATGTAATTTAATATAAATTGTAATGTTTGTGTACGATAGCGCAATAAATAAATATTGTATTCTATATAAATATTATATTATATTATTATTATTATTATTATTGTATTCTATCACAAAAATGATAGTACTTTTATATTGATAATAACTATTCCAAAAAATCAAAAATGCACAACGTTGATATTCAAGTTTTCACTTCTGCCGGAGTGCTTTCACAGTTTTTTTTTATATATTTTAAGCTAGCGTTGTAAGATTTTAATCATTTTTTTATTTATTTTATATTTTAAATACTATTAAACAAATATTTATAAATATGTGTTATTTTGTAGAAATTATATTAATATTTTATGGAATTGCTATTCTCTGTTGTCTTACCTAATTACCCGAGATAATTTTTATTTTAAAGTCATCCGATTCTAAGAAAAAAGGGTTTTGAAAGATTCTGTTAATAAAGAACAATGTAAATCAACTACGTAATTAGATCCTGCTACCCTAAACGATGTTTTTATTTAACAGGAGCAGGTAAAACCCCAAACCATTATCTCTTTATTTGTATAATTAATATCTTAATGACCTGACATCATTATTACTTCAAAGTCATCCGATGATAACAAAAAAAGGTTTTAAAAGATTCTGATAGTACAGAACAATGTAGACTAATTACGTTATTAGTTCCTAGTAGCCTAATCGACGCTTTTACTTAGAATTGTAATTATAACTCCATAATAGGATTATCAAAAATATACTTTTTTCCGAACTGTTTAACAGGCAAAATTGCTGTTTGGAGCAGCTAAAAATAGATTAAGATGTTAGTGCACAATGCACTTATGCCACCCTAAGTCATTATAAGGCACGGTCAAGCAGTTCCTGGGAGATATTTAGTACTTTAGGTCTTGTTTCATACAAAAAAAACACAAATTATTTTTTTATGGCCAAACTATTAGGTTTCGTGAAAAATGATATATAACATGTCTTTACGAGTGTCTAAAGGACTATCGATCGGCATCCAAAAAAATACGATTTGTCAAAAAAACCTCTATGTCCCTCATATTACTGTTTCGACCCACTGTGCGACATCAATTTCCAAGTTGAATTTATTCTGTAAAGAATAACTGCTTGGGCCATCTGTTTCATAAACAGACGGCTAGATGGCGCTAAGCGTCACGCAATTGACGTTTTCATAAGAGACCACAAATTTCGCAGGGTCGGACTAACAGCACGGTGGCTCAATTGGTAAGAGCGTTTGGCCCGGTTTGCCAAAAGGTTGCTGGTTCAAGTCCCGCCCGTGCGCAAATTTTTGGTTTCTTATTTCATCTTTATGAATATAAAATATGACACTGTGAGTGTTAAAAACATTCTAAAGCATAGATAGCGAAGCGACATCAATTTCCAAGTTGAATTTATTCTGTAAAGAATAACTGCTTGGGCCATCTGTTTCATAAACAGACGGCTAGATGGCGCTAAGCGTCACGCAATTGACGTTTTCATAAGAGACCACAAATTTCGCAGGGTCGGACTAACAGCACGGTGGCTCAATTGGTAAGAGCGTTTGGCCCGGTTTGCCAAAAGGTTGCTGGTTCAAGTCCCGCCCGTGCGCAAATTTTTGGTTTCTTATTTCATCTTTATGAATATAAAATATGACACTGTGAGTGTTAAAAACATTCTAAAGCATAGATAGCGAAGCGACATCAATTTCCAAGTTGAATTTATTCTGTAAAGAATAACTGCTTGGGCCATCTGTTTCATAAACAGACGGCTAGATGGCGCTAAGCGTCACGCAATTGACGTTTTCATAAGAGACCACAAATTTCGCAGGGTCGGACTAACAGCACGGTGGCTCAATTGGTAAGAGCGTTTGGCCCGGTTTGCCAAAAGGTTGCTGGTTCAAGTCCCGCCCGTGCGCAAATTTTTGGTTTCTTATTTCATCTTTATGAATATAAAATATGACACTGTGAGTGTTAAAAACATTCTAAAGCATAGATAGCGAAGCGACATCAATTTCCAAGTTGAATTTATTCTGTAAAGAATAACTGCTTGGGCCATCTGTTTCATAAACAGACGGCTAGATGGCGCTAAGCGTCACGCAATTGACGTTTTCATAAGAGACCACAAATTTCGCAGGGTCGGACTAACAGCACGGTGGCTCAATTGGTAAGAGCGTTTGGCCCGGTTTGCCAAAAGGTTGCTGGTTCAAGTCCCGCCCGTGCGCAAATTTTTGGTTTCTTATTTCATCTTTATGAATATAAAATATGACACTGTGAGTGTTAAAAACATTCTAAAGCATAAAAGACGCAACATCGAAAACTCGAGTGCACTAATTGACTTGTTACCTAAAAAGAGAATTTGCTGGATCGGAAAATTATATCTTACTTCCAAACAGAAGAATTAAAAATTACTGTAAATTTAATAAATAAAATACTCACATTTTGGCTCCAATTTGTTGTGACGAGAGTTCAGACGCGACGATGATGCCTTGCCATTCGCGAACTTCTTCATTCAATGTTTTGAACTTAACCGCATTATAGTTAAGGAATGTAGGATAACGGCATTTAAGTCGTGTAAAGATGTGAAAAACATGTAGCCTGTTACATTTAGTTAGCATTTATGTTCAACCCGCTATTGCAATTTTGATAAATACAAACACCTAATGCAACGCTAAAATGCCGCTATTGGACTTGATCTGCGTTATTGCTTAGTATTTTACGTAACGACATTTTAGTCTTGAGCTGTAATGTATAAGATTTGCAAAGAACACCTAAGCAATATCACCATTATAGGACTTTAACAACTATATTGAGTGGAAATTTTTGATAACGGCAATATAATGTTGTAATTTTTCTGAGGTCATCGTCTCTAATAAAAGTTAAAATCCTTTAACCGCGTTTTAGTTAAGTAACTTGATGTAACTGCATTTTAGCTCTGTAATTTACCTCAGGCGATGCAGATAACGGCATTTTTATTTTTTTTATCTCAGGAACTAAGTAATATAGAAAAATATGTGTTAGATTCAGCTTTTTTTTCTGATTCAGATGATATCAAAAAGTCAATTTTGACCAATTGTCGGTTAGCGGCATTATAGTTTATGGACGGCAGAGATAGTTCGGCGCAGAGGTAGAGTTTCCAATATGGATTTATTAACGTACGTTTCACTTTGACAGTCGAACGTAAAGATTGTCATAGAGTTCACCGCGGCCATCGAAACAGATTTTATTTTTTAGAACAGCACGCAGTACTTTTTATTGGTCGTTAGGCGAGAACACAGGATAGTGTGAACATTTTGACACACGGCCCACCATTAAAATATGCGAACACCACAAAAAACACAACATAAAATCGTGAATCTCTCGTTTGAAGTTTTCCGCATAGGTCGTATTAACATGACTCCAATATCAATAGGTGAATCTTTAATACCTGGACTATATATTTAAAGTTGTTAAATTATGCAATAGATTCTGGGAACAAATATCTATATTGTAAGCAGTCCCGGCTAAATTCAGTCCCCCTTCATTTATGTTCTATACAGAGCAAAGACGAATCCAACTAAGTACAAATTATGAAAATCGATTCACTCGTTCCATAATTAAACGTGGTGCAACTAACACGATTTTTTAATGATAATCCATAAAGATAAACATTAAATAAATTATCATAAGATGCATCTTTAACAGTGAAAGCTGAACTATTTACAGCCAATTTGGTAAGCTCTTTTATATGAAATTGTATTGCAACAAATCGCGAATTCCAAAACTTAGCCCGAGTGCTGCCACACCTGCTATCTAGAATTGGGCTAACTCCTTAGTTACTCGCAATTTGCTGATTAAATAAACAGTCGTCTAACAAGTTTGTTTTCAGTGGAGGGAATTTTAACTACCTTTTATTGTTCATCAAATTAATACAACGCAGGGTCGACGTAGAGTTTGTTTTTTTCTGGTCACTCCGTGTGTTGGGACCTTAATATTCTTTTTTACAACATAACCAAATAATTCTGAACAGTTTCAAATGTCAATAAGTTCCATATACTACAAGTTACCATTAATATCAGAACATTCATTACTTCATTAATATCTAAGCAGATGTTAGTCAATAACTTTTATACACACAAATTACCAATAATATCTGAATACTCACTTGCCTGAATTTATTTATTGCATGACACTTTCATGACAGTGATGACAATTCTGAAATCTACAAAGCGTTACAAACTGCCAGCGTCATCTTACTATAATATAAACTATGAAAATAGAATAACTATAAATGAACTATAAATACTGTTTAAAATATAAAAATATTTTAAACAGTATTTATAGTTCAGTTCGAAGAACTTCCTTCTGCAATTTTCCTCGATTGTTTAGATATTTAAGACCAACTGCGTAGATACATTTGACGTTACAATTGTTCAGATGTTATTGGTTAGTTGTGTGTATAGAAGTTATTGACTAGTTTGACTAGCGCGACTCAGATATTCATGAAGTAATAAATGTTCTGATATTAATGGTAACTTGTTGTGTATGGAACTTATTGACATTTGAAACTGTTCAGAAGTATTTGGTCACTTTGTCTGCTCCAATATATCTGACGGCGACTGTACATACACATTGAATTGATTACCTCCTTTTTTTGAAGTCGGTAAAACTTTAACTTAAAATCAGTGATTCCACATTTGCAATATCACATCTATTAAAGTCATAATATTTGTAAACTTGGCTTGAAAGGTTCAACATTTTTTTTTGTGATAAGAAAAAATCTTACGTCCCTTTACAACACAACAAAAGTCCACAGTAAACAAAGTATTACATTATCAAAGGGATGATCTCCATATAGTGGTATTATCGTATGAATTTATAAGTATCCGTGGTAACATGAAATCTATATTATGTTGATTAAAATGTCAATAGTCCAGGGTTCCATGAATTTTGATAAGCATAAATATTCATTAAGGGGTAAAATAAATAAGTAATCGAGAATCACGGTTGAAAATTAGGAAATGAGGTCGAACTAAGAAAAATAATGTTAATAAAAACATGAAAAGTGGAGGCATCGGCCGAGAGATCACCGACCTAATTAAGTAACATTAAATTATGAAAATCATGCCAAATTTTCTGCCGTTTATCCCTTATGTTATGAATGGAAATCATATTTAATAATTACATTTTTATTTTTGTTATAATTACATATTGTGAGAGCAATCTCGCAACATTGATGATCTTTCGCAGCTTACGCGTTAAAGTAAGCGCTTGCAAAATTCAACAGGTTTGCTAATGTGACAGTGGCCGAGTGGTAAAGGCGATTGCCCGGATAGCGTAAGACACGGCGTTCGATTCCTCGTCTGCCACACAGCCAAAGTTGCATTTGCAAGTGCAATTAGATCTTATTGAATACAAATATTTTTTAAATAAATTTTGTTTTTAAACCAAATATCATTTCATTGACTTGGTTTGATCGATTCTTTGATTGTGCGTGAACAATATAACGACGTCAATCATTAAGTCACGCATGGGCTTATGCTATATCCCAAAATTACTTTAAGTTTACTGAAAGATAACACATTGAAGTATTAGGTATACCGGTAAAATTATTAAAATGAAATGTTTCCGCGGACGGTTTACTTGTGGAGACCTATTTACTTTTTGCTCCTTCTGAAAGTGCCAGAAACATGCATTTTAAGTGCTGGATAATTTTTCAGCACTTTACTCAGCAAGAAATTTCTTCTTGGAAGTTTAGTAGCTTTATGGGACACCCAGGAAAGCTTGTGAAACGCAAAGTGATTTTTTTCTTCGACGACATTTTCTTTCCAAGTTGTTCAGACTAAGTACAGAAAATATACTTCGTGATAGCAGTTCAGTAGTGGTGATTTTTATCGACTTCAATAAAGGAGGAAATCAATTCAATATGTATGTATGCGATGTCGTTGGAATTTTAAAATATTTGAATATGTTGATCTAGCAAGGCTTCCAAGCACGTGTACTAAATTTCGTTTGTATGTTTGTCCACAGATTTCTCAAAAACGAGATGATTCAGATTTCAACTTTGGGAACATTGTAAGTTACATCAAAATCGGTCTAGTAATTTTTGAGATGTGGATAATAACCAAAAAATATGAAATAATATAAAAAAATAAACTATCTTTAAACAAACTTGACTTAGAAGTCTAAATTAACGCATTTGTTTTATACTTAGGAAAAACAAATTCGTTTGGAGTTGCATGATGTACCTATACTGTTCATCATCATCATGCACCAACTCAATAAGAATGTGTTTCTCATAAAATAGAAGAATTTTTTTTATTGAACGTCTCATCATCATTGTCAGCCAAACGACGCCCACTGCTGAACATAGGCCTCCCCCACGGCTTTCCACAGCGACCGATCACTAGCGGCCTGCATCCAGTTTGATCCTACGATCTTTATAAGGTCGTCTGTCGATCTTGTTGGTGGACATCTTACGCTGTGTCTTTGGTCGAAGGGTCTATTGAACGTCTATTAATATTATTCTAGTTTTAAATTACGGAATATTCATTTCGATATAATTTACGTGGTATGGCGACTAACCCACGATATACATTGTAAAAAATATGTCATCAAAATTCCACGCATCATCCCTTGCCTTCAGGTCCTTTGTACAATCGTTAAGAATGATAGAGACCAGAAATTTCGCACGGTCGGACTGACAGCACGGTAGCTCAATTGGTACAGCGTTTGGCCCGGTTAGCCAAGAAGTGTCGTTCGAGTCCCGCCCGCGCGCAATTAATTTTTGTTTTCTTATTTCACCTTTGTACTATCACTCGCATAATTCATAACACAATTCTAATAAAATAATAAACGAGCTGCGTAACTAGGAAAGGGCGTGGACAGATTTAAAGCGTCAATTAGTACCCCACCGGCTTCGCGGCTAAACTTGTAACGGAGGGGGACCAAAATAGTTTCATGGGTTCAAAGTTGCGATGCACGTTGACTGGATGTGACAGCGTACTAAGGCTTCCGAATTTAAAATAATGACTCCTAGTAAACCATATTATGGTTACCTTACCTTTTTGCTTCTCATTATTAGGTTATCTGATTAAATTACACTTAATTATTTTAAAGTATGGATTAAAGTAATAATATAGATTGTTATTGAACGTTATTTGTTTGTTTCAATATAAAAATTACAAAGTTATTTATTTTCTTTTTTTTATAAAAAAAATGATTTCATTTATAAATTAAGTCGAATCTCGAACAAAATCAAATAAAGCCTGCAATATTAACAGCAAAGCGGAACTCAATTCAAATATACACGCTTCAAACACATATTCATTATATTTTTGAGTGCTTTGAATCCTATATCCTGTTGAAACATTTTCATTTAAATCAGAAGACCATTTTTAAATATTAATACAATCATTTCAGTGCTTCTCGACTTTTTTTGCAGTTATACACACAATGTCTCAATTTGTCAATCTTATTCTGCGTCCGGCTAACGCCACGCAGCTGTCTCGATGTTTCTACTTGGGTTTTAAAATTTAGTTTTACGGAGAGCGAAAAATACGCCAAGACACGCGATCGTAAACCAGAGCTACACAGACAATGGTCTAAGCACCCGTATTCATATTTATGACCTAACGTTTGAATACTTTATGACTAAACTTTTCTGTTTTCTAACATTATTTACGTTTTGCTATTACGTCCATAGTCAGCATCATTTACACCTTGCATCAAATGAATTACTATATTTACCAAAATGTGTTAAATGTCAATAACTCTATACTTTATCTATACTAATATTATAAAGCTGAAGAGTTTGTTTGTTTGTTTGTTTGTTTGTTTGTTTGTTTGTTTGAACGCGCTAATCTCAGAAACTACTGGCCCGATTTGAAAAATTATTTTTATGTTGGATAGTCCATTTATCGAGGAAGGCTTTAAGCTATATAACATAAAGATACGACTTACAAGACCACAGCAGCAATGAAAAATGTTGCGAAAACGGGAGAAAGATATTCCTTTTGAGAGCTTCCGCTGCATACGCTGCGGAAACCGCTTAAGTTACACAAAAATTATGTATGACAAGATTGTTCAGCATTAAGAGTTCTATAATAAAGTCCGCGACAGCATATGTCTATCTTTTATGGTTGACTTACTACAACCTTTTTTATGTTAATAAATTGGTAAAAAAATAATGCATCATTCTTAGAGGTGTATTATACACACAGGTATTTATTCTTATCAAAATAAATACATTCATCATCACGAGCATTTCATTTAGAACAAAGTTGCCCTTTATATCATTTGATTCCAATAAATATCTTAGGAGCTATCACAGTTTTAACGTAACTCCGCACCAAAATAATGTTCGCTTGCGCTAATTATATTATAAAGCTGAAGAGTTTGTTTGTTTGAACGCGCTTATCTCAGGAACTGTTGAAACGATTTGAAAAATATTTCTGTGTTAGATAGCTTATTTATTGAGAAAGGCTTTAGGATATAAAACATCACGCTGCGACGGGAAGGGAGGGAGCAAACTCAAAACGCGCGGACGAAGTCGCGGGGGACCGCTAGTTTGTAATACATATTAAAATAAATATTTAGTAATATCATCCTACGTTGTCGATTGGTTTTGTCTAAAGTCAAATGCAAACCAATTTAAAATAAACGTTTGCTTTAGTAATATCAAACTTTAGGATCGTCATATCCATAGGGCCACGTACTTGAAGAGCTGTGTTTATGACTACCCAAGAGCTTCCCGACGCTGAGTGAAATGCTTTCTAAGATGACTGTACTTGACCAATTTAGTACCAAACGAAGTTGATAGTGAGGTCGCATCCATGTAGAAATTGTTGATTATTCTATTAGGGAATAAAGTTGTATCTTATGACATCGCGCTATGAGAGTGAAAGGAATAGAGAGTGCACCTGTGTTTGCGCACACACCTGTGCACTATAATATGTCCCGCGCAGTCGGCTAGTCGTTGTGACTAGCCACCGTAGACGAAATCGGCTAGGGGGACTACTATTACTATTATCTTATGACACGGGCTCTATCTTGAGTCACGAGCAAAACGAAAGGAATATAATTTTGCCTCCCGAGGGAAGCGAGGAAGGTATCAGTTTTACTACCTAACGTAAGCGAGGGAGGGAATACAGAAATAATCTTGAGTGTAACGAGGGATTAAAGCTGGCCCAAGACAAAGAAAACTTTATTAAGATTATCTACTAAGTTCATACTAATTTTCACTTGAACGCACGCAATACTGTTTTGAATAGTTAGCATTTATTATAAATACAATGCAGTTTAGAAAGTATTTTAATGTGAAAGAAATTGTGCACCTTTTAACAAATCGAAAAGATGTTACGAATAATTTATTTTTCAAAACGAGTTACTGCTCATGTAATGGCCGTGATATTTTCAGTCACTTCTGCTATGTTATAAGCCTTTCAAGTACTCTGGCTTGCAACAATGTGTTCCATGATTTGATAGTAAATTGTGTGTTATTCATGTTTAGTATTGTCAAGATAAGTGCGTCATATTAAACAGTATTTATTGGACCTAGGTTAAACTTACTACATTTATGCAATAACCTTATTATTTACGTCATGTTTATGCCATGTTTTTAAATATAGCTGAGCTTATGGATTGCATTCGCGAGCACTACAGTGAACTATTGAATGGCTAAAAACTCAGTACTCTTAGAAGTTTAATTACGAGGATTTTCCAAGCATATTTATCATGATCGTTATCAGCCGAAGAACATCCATTGTTGAACATAGGTTTCCCCCACGTTTTCACAGCAACGGGTTGTGAGTAGTCTGCATCCAGTGTGATCCTGCGATCTTTACAAGGTCGTATGACTATCTTGTCGGTTGACGTTCTATATTGCGCCTTTGGTCGAATAGTCTCCAATCAAGAACTTTTGTGCCCCAACGGCCATCAGTTCTTTGCGCTGTACGACCGCGCCGTAGGTTGCTTCACTTCGGTATCACTACCAAAGCGCTGCTACCACTGCACTATGAGCACCTCGCACCTCTACTAGACCATTATACTTTTCATGGGACAACTTATATCCTAAAGTGAAATTGAGGTCTTGGATAACTAAGTAAATCCTCATTGTTACATTCTCACCCGAATTTGGACCCGTCAGAAAAAATATAATTAATCTCAGTTATTCAGGAATACAAATGATTCCTTCTTTTGCTTTTCATAATATATTAACAACTAAATTGATTTTTTTAGGATACGGCAGGCTTGCATTAATTGACAATCAACGTGAAAGATAAAGACGAATTCAGCCGAATCAAATGCCTACACAACCATAAACTTAAAGTTACCAAAGCGTTGTCAAAAAAATAAAATAAAGTAAACAATTAGAAAATGCTTCGATTCTTGAGAAACCAATCATCGAAACCCTCCAAAACCCAATCAAACTCAGAACCATTACAGCGAGAAACCTGCCAATTTCAATTGTTTCTACAATTTCATGGACGTAACTTGCAAAGAGCTTATAACGCGCTCCCAAACCTAGTTCACAATGGAGCCACTCTATACACCAATACAATTACTCCTCTTTAAGTCAACCCTTCCACATTAAGCCGGGAAGCGGAACGGACCAGTTCGGACTGGAATGAACCGGTTCGATCCGGATTTAATCATTATAATCGGCTGCGGTGTACCGCAATCGGTGAGTGGAATCGATTGTGCGAGTGCCGCGACCCGTACGGTGAGGGATGAGGGTGTTACAAGAATCGACGTGTCAGTAAGACCTTAAGCTTGTGTCGTTGACTGTACAAAGTCAGTAAGGGAGATGCTTTTTGATTTTTGCTTTGGTGTTGTGTGATTTGCAAAGTGCGCTTTCAATGGTCATCTGTCTCTTATGAGAAAGATTTAGTGCAATCTTACTGAGAGATTATTTATTTCATATATTCAAATTAACATTAATTTTATTTTGTTGTGCGCATGATATTTTCTTCGCGCTATCAAACTTAGTTCAAAAATCATTGAAAAACATCCATGCCCACTTTAAATATCGAAACTAAAAAAGGAAGATTATACGTCGGAGCAAGGTACTTGGTGAAAAAGTATGATAAATTTAGTTTTAAAAATGGATTTTCTTCTGATTTTTAACAGCGAACAGATGAAGATCAAGAACTAAACCACTTTTTTTTCTTCATTTTTGATGTGTTGATTTTATTACCCAAGTAATTCAAAAAGTATATAAAATACTACAAGTCTTTATAATGCTCGCACTTTAACATTATGCAACAAAAAAGTACTCTTTCAAGCAATTTACTTTAACATTTGTTGCCGCTTTACGCGGTACAGTCGCAACGTAACTGCTTTACGTAGTCCCACTAAGAAATTGAATAACGCTTTGGAGTCAAGAACAAAAGCGTACCAAAAACGTTTTTTTATTATTATTTCCGCGTAAATATTGACAAATATTGATTGTATAGCACGCAAGCCTATAATTATATTATAAAGAGGAAAAAATTATGTTAAAATATATAACGGCTGCGCCGGGCGGGACGGGGTCAGGGGCAAAACGAAGTTCACTGGAACGGCTAGTAACTAAATCTAATAAAAATAAATAGTTGGTACTGATTCTTTATTGTTTGACACACTTATTCTTCCGACTCCTTTACTATTTGTAATCGGTTTACATCAAAGACGAGATATCTTTCCATTCTTATTGTATCACAGATTATTTATTTCTTCAATAAAGTAGTTCAAAGTTGTTGCCCATAATTTCCTGCTACGTATTCCTCCATTGTATACAGTCGCGCAGAGAAGTGACTCTCGGCAGTAACAATTCGCCGGTCAGAGGCAATAAACACGCGCGCTTTGTGTTCGCGCACAGAAATACTTTTCCACGCGACTGTCCACGTTCAGTTGTACTTCAATTAAAAAAATAGTTCCATAACTCAAACCCGTGGGCTGATAGGTTGTTACAAAAAATTTTTTTATGGATTGTAGCCAAAGGCATTGAGATTGAGAAAGGCATAAATATATTTTTTAAACTGAACTATCATGGTCACCGACATTATAGTTTGATGTGATTAATAAGTACTATTTTGTTCATAGCCGCTCATGAGCCAAATCGCTTGCATATGGTGACGTCTTTGTAGTGACATCCGTGTTTGTAACGTGTGTAGAAGCAAATCGCTTTGCTTCTACGTTTGAAAGTTTTTTGGTAGCGGAGACCTAAACCAAACATGGTAGTATCCCGTACCTATAAAGTTGTCTTTCTTAATTCATGTAAACCATACAATTTCATTTAAGTAAGTAATGTCACGTGAACTTATGTTTCAATTTTTGAACCGAAAAATATCAATACCAAATTCAGGTTTTACTTAAATACAAAGCTTTTCTTTAAATTACGTAACTCATCGTTTTGGGTTGTGAAGTAATTATTTTATCTTGCATAATTTCACAAGGCCTATATACACAATTACATTTTTGTTATTTATTTAATGTCACAGAGCATAAATCACAGAGTGCGATGTCGTTTTAGCAAAATATCTGCCCTAACAAAACGTATAATATAAAGTACTGTAGAACAGTTTACTGTTTTATTATTTTCTTTAAGACGCGGGCGCCCGCAGCGGGCCATCTGCACCGCGAGATACGATTTGTTTTAAAAGTGGCGAATCACTTTTCCAAGTAACTGTTACTTGTTAAAGTAGTACGGCAACCGTTTAAATAAGGCTGCTGTTAGTAATGTGCGCATAAAACTTTGCTGTAAGTAGATTTTGGATACGGTAGTTGGAACACTTATTCTGGAGTTTGCTTTGACAGATAGTGTGTTCTCAAAGCGCTAGTAGGGCCCAAAAGATAAGGAGACATGTTCTAGCCCCATATGGGCCATAACTGATTGATATAAATTAATTATTGACGTTCATAAGTGCCATTAGTGTCCTAAATTGAATAAATTATTTTTGACTTTACCTTTTGACTTTGATAAAGTTTTCCGAGAGAATTTCACGGCTTATTTACCAATTGGACACACGTCTTTGTCTTTTTGCGTTTGATACGGTCTAGTGGTGACCCGTTAAGCCTGCAATATATTTTTTTTCGAAATACCCCAATATTATTGTTGTAGCATTCGCTATGTTACTTTTTTTACAAGATTTAGCCATCGTTACCCGTACTACAATAAGGAATAGATTGATACGTTATTCACCAAAATCGGCTCAATACTTAAGCCACTGACATGGAACCCACATACATAGACAGCTTAAATCATAACCCTTCCATTTGGCTTTGGTGTAGTCAGGTAAAAAAAGTTGCTTTTATAGGACTTTTACCAATGACGCAGCGTAGGACGTCACCCGACAAGATGGATAGACGATTTTGTAAAGACCTCAAGCAGGATCAAACAGACCGTTTATGACCAAATTTTATTTTATTTTATTTAAAAACCTTATTGCCCAAATAACTTTTTTCATACAAGTACTTAATGAAGTACTTTATCAGTATTATCGCGATTTACAGATCAGTTTTGAAATTGCAAAGCCACTCAAAGTTATTTCGAAAATTATAGTATAGCGAAAGATTGTTTATTTAATTGTTTCATTACGTGGCCTGACATGTCGGTGATAGGTAGCTGATATATAAAGCTGAACTGACTAAATTTATATTAAAAATAAATTTTATTTATAACAACTAATAAAAGTTTGAAAATAGAGGGCTACCACTATTCTCAAACTAATATTAGTTCTATAACATCTTGCCATCCGCCGTAAATTCTTGTAACCGCAGCTAGCGCGTTGGCACTGCCAGCGAGCCAGTGCGCCAGGGTTCGATTCCCGGCGATAAGATTAGACAATGCATTTGTGGATTTTGAAGATGGATCGCCCGCTTGCGAGGACAACTGTGCTGTTTAAGGAAGTGTTGTTGTTTATTAGGTGAATGAAGCTTGGTTCAAAGAGAAATAGTATGACACTTTATTTCTTCTATAATAATGTCACAATAAAATATTACTGTTTTTTTTTTCAGGAAATTTATCTGGATATAGAAGAATATTAATCATCATAGTAAATATTTCATTTTAAAAAGAGAAACAACTTCTGGCCGCCTTTTATGTAAATTCAACTTATGATACGGACAAGCGCAGATAAGTTCCCATCGACGCCTACAGTTTCTTAAATTTTATTTTGGACACCAATCACATACATTGCTCTGATCCCAAAGTAAGTAGCCAATGCACTTGTGTTATGGAAATCAGACACAACGGTGGCACCACAACAGCCAGGCCCGGGACAATATAGAAAATTATGATTTCCAAATTTTATAAAGATAATACGTAAGTTATAATTAAGATATTAATATTAATAAATATATTAATAAAATATTAATATTGGCAAAGAGCTGAGTGGAGACCAATTTGGTCACACATTATAATTTTATTTTGCATTTTACTTACTTCCTCAGGTGTTTTATTTTTTCTATCATGTTTGTATTTTGTGTACCAAATAAAAAAGTTTTCTTTCTTTCTTTCTTTTTCTACATTGACCCGACGGGGATTCGAACCCTTGACCCTGGAGCAGCGACACCTTGAAACCCAGCGTGCTTAGCCAATATACCACGGTGGTCCTCAGGTGATGCGCATTTTAGGCTAGAAAACAAACTTACATGAGTTTGGCATCACCTTAAGTTGAATTTTATAAAATTACTAGCGGACCCAGCAAACTTTGTTTTGCCGCCCGACCCCGTCCCGCCGAGTCCCGTAATTTTAAAAGTTAAACATTCCCAGCGAATTTTGTTTCGCCCTTAAATTACTAAAATGGCTATAAATAAATAAGGTTTGATCGTAGAAGGGTGAAAATTGAGGATTGTATGTATTTTTGTATGTTGTATCATAATAAAATAGAAATTAAAAATTTTGTCTAAAAAATAAATAAAAAATTTAGGGTTGGACTACCCCTAACATTTAGAGGGATGAAAAATAGATGTTGGCCGATTCTCATAGATACCGGATAAGCACAAAAAATTTCATCGGAATCGGTCAAGCCGTTTCGGAGGAGTATGGCAACGAAAACTGTGACACGAGAATTTTATATATTAAGATTTTTCATTATATTTCCGCTAAGCTATACGTGGCATCCTCATAGAGTATCCTCATGGAGTCCTCGTGTAGTGGCGAAACGCGTCGAGGTTTTTTGCACGTTGGTGTTGGGTACTGATAATTTGCATCAGCTGTGCATACAATAATCTAACACATGCGTATTGAGAGAGGGCAGGCGGTGCATCCTGCATATGTCTGAACTAATACTCAAATAATATAATAAAATTCAACTTAATAATGGATTCCGCGAAGTTACGCCTGATTTCATTAATTATCACTCTAGCTTTCTTGTAAATGCTGATACATAATTGCTGTGCAGCTTTGGTGACGATTTTTCATAAATTTTCAACGTAAAGGTCATTGATGTATTCCATCAAAATTCATACAACGTAATTACCATTTTAACAACAAAATTTACAGTCGGCCAGCAAATTCCGTGCACGCAACAGGAAAGTTGGTGGATATCGATTAGGCCGACTGTCCTTAGCACCCAATAAATATGCTAATACACTGACAATACAGGGTGTCTTGATAGCCTTCGGAAAAATCCGCATCGAAACAGCCTCTATTATTGATTTATACATACAAAACGCCGTTTTAGATGAATGATGTATAAACATCTAAAACGGTGAAGCTTTAGCATTATTCGTCTGAGCTATAAAAATACTAAAGTTAGTTACTGATACATTATTTAAAGTATGTTTTTCTTTGCAAGTCTTATATTGTAAACAAAATTTTTATAACTTTTTAAATAATCTATCGTTGAATAAAATTCAATAACTATTTTTGCATGCTAATTTTTGGTGAAACATATGAACCTATGCTATTAAACAAGATTATTTAGTATACAATGGTTTCCGCAAATCAATGTTTGACTTTGACTTTCTAATTTGGATTCTACACCCGGTATAGTCCGCAAGGAAAATTTCTCCATAAACTCAACATGGAAATTGAAAACATTTTTCGTTAATTAAATTTGTGCTCAGCCGAATATTTCAGGAGTTTTATTATGTATTAATATAACTTCAAACGCTACCCGCAAAAAAGATATAACGTCTGATAAATTTTTATTTTCCGATTTAATTGAAAACAGAATATTCATGATTTGCGTGAGTAACGTGATTAATGTTTAATATTGAATTCATTAAATGATAAAAAGTATAGAACACTTGGGTTTCATCAGCAAGAGGAAATTATATGATGTAACTAGTCGCAAGATCGGTTCAGCCGTTCTTTAGTTATAAATAGTGTAACTAACATGACTTTCTTTTATATACATGGATTAAAAAAAACAGTTTCACGACTTGTAATGAACTGGGGAACTTGCCTACCTAAAGCAAAATACTATGGATGAGGTCAATCACTATACTTTTGCGGCGCCATTTTTATCATGTAATCAACAGATCACACTTAACTTAGTAAGGTAAAGATGAGATTACAAATTAAAATAGTTACTTGAGTCAAAATTTTGTTTTGTTTGCAAAAAATATGTAATAAAACAATCAAACACAATCTAATTTCGTGTGATAAAGTGTGACCTTTGTCAAAAAAAAGCGAAATCAATGAAATAACAAAGTCTTAGGTTATTGGAGCGTAAATTGTCTGTTTCATTTGGAATATTCTTTCTGATTCAAAGAAATCTTGTGACTTAGTATATCACGCCTTTGAACATTGAGAAATTTGAATATTCAGTGATTTTATTTTAAAGTGGAGTGATGTACACAGACTATATTATTTATTTATCCAATGCACCAAGAAGGTATTAATATGTATGGATATCAAAATGATTTACGTAAATTACTAATCATTGATATGAATCTTATCAATTAAACGAGAGGCTAAAAATATCTCCCCTAAAATTAGAGCCAAAATCTGCACCCAATAAATTTAATTAAAAATATCGCTTGCACACTGCGGCCTCACAATTCATGCGTCCAGCGCGATTTATGTGAAAACCACCTTACGATATAATGTTTTACGTGTACACAACAATATATAATTTTTAACAATCCTTTTTCAAGGACGTAAGATTTATTTCAGTCCCGTGTAAATAAAACTGAAGTCGACCGTACTTTTGGTTATCCATTGTTTCATCCCAAACCTTTCCTTCGATGCGTAAAATCTTTGGTTAGAATTTTAAGTATTGTTAAGACCTGCAGAGTAATTTACGTAATTCAATTGTTTTTGTATTGCGATTGCAATAGTAATGACATCATGAAAGTATATTAAAACCTGAGGCTTGATTTTACCGACATCTGATAAGACTTAACAGACTGAATAAGAATAGAACAACCGATTTTAAAATAACATTGACATAAATGATTGGTGACGTTTATTAAATTAGGCGTATTGTATTTTATTCGACGAATATTCCTTATCTGATTTTGGTATCATCAGGCCTTGGTAATTTTAAAAACGCGTATAAGTAATCGGGAGGTCTAACAACGGGAATCGATCATAGAAAACGTGAAACTTTCAGTATATGTCTGGTTGACTACTAGGGAATGCTTTTGGTATCATGTCCGCCATATAGACATTTTTTGTGCATGTAGTTTTCAATAATAATAATAGTAGGTGTTGGTAAACGGCATCAAATAAAAACCTTCTTTTGCGGCTTTCCTTATTCAAAACTATCTGTTTTATTTTTTTAATTCTTAAAACAATTGTTTTGTAGTTTAGTCTCCTTCAGTAGGCATGTCTAATGCAGACTGTTTTTTAACAAAATAATTAAGTGTATCTGCTAACCGTTTGCTACTTGTCTAGGCATGCAGTTAAACCATATTACTTTCAAGCGGTTCTTCTTTTGCCCTTATTACATTTCTCACGATTCCGATAACTTACACGATCGCTTTAATGTTACTTAATACCTCTGGCCGCTCTTAATTCAGATGATATATTTATCAAAACGCAAAAACAGTGAACGTTCGATTCTGTTGTAGTCTTCGTTAAAATTAATTGGTTTTTAATGCTATTGTTATGCAATTGAAGCCGAGTCAGGTGAAGTGAAGACGTTTTGATAACAATGACTTACGAGTACCTTGCTGTATCCTGAGCACTATTGAAAAACCTTTAAATCACAATCAGCTACGATAGGTAGTAGAAATGATTCGGTATAGCGTTGCGAGTGAAAATATTTCTTTTAAGTTGAGACAACTGTCAAACCGACAAAATTAAAGAACTCTGCGTCTTCGATCAAATTGTTGATTGAAGCTTTGAATTAGTAGGTTATAATGATATTATAATTAAGTATAACTTATGCATTTTTTTGTTATTTGTAACAATAAATTTCAAAAATTTTGGACACCAATCACATACATTACTCTGATCCAAAGTAAGTAGCAAATGAACTTCTGTTATGGATATCAAACACAACGGTAGTACCACAACACCCAGACCCGTGTCATTCTAGAAGATTATGATTTCTACATTGACCCGACCGGGAATCGAACCCGGGACCTCGAAGCGGCGACGCCTTGAAATACTGCGTAATTAGCCACTACACAACGGAGGTCGTAAAGTCGTCCTCAAAATCTCTTACTACATTCAAAGCACAACCTCCCACTAAAGGGTAAAGACCCAATAATGTGACGTGAGGCGCAACTACTCGACTACAAGAGACTTAATGCACAGACAGCAGCACGTCAAACGTAACACTTATGCACCTTAAACGGTTGGTATAAGGGTCATTTTTCAACGGAAATGTAAAGTCTGATGTTTTGTACTAGCTAAGATCAAGTCCCGAGAGTTCTCGTCTTAAACATTCCAGTTTATGGGATTTTAGTAAGTAATAAAGCAAAACAGGGGTGACCTTTAATGGAAGAGCAGTGATTATAAGGGCACCTTGCTTTTAACATTAATTATTACATACTCTTCAAGTTCTAGTGACTTTGTCCGTATGCTCATTAACACACATTACACATTTTGATGACAGTTGTCTCACTGTACTAATTGCAATAATTAATGATAAATCGGGGCTTAGAAATAATCTTAAAGTAAGCTCTCTTATTTAACAAAAAGTCGACGACATATAACTAGTTTGTAACATTATCTCACCAACAAAGAAATAAAACCGGCCAAGTGCGAGTCGGACTCGCGCACTGAGGGTTCCGTGCCAACTTTAACTGAATTAGGGAATCCACTTACTTCTACTTAGTAAAATACCACAATGTTTTGTTGACTGCAAATATAACTTTGTTTTTCATAGTGTTTGTATGAAGTACAAAGTTATGTTTGCGGTTGTTGAAAATGTGCTATATCTCAAAAACTTCTCGTTCGATCCCGTCCAAACAATTTTTATTGAAAGTATTTGTTAAGATCTTCGTTACATATTTTTTTCAAAATTTACACTTGCTTGGTTTAGAAATTAGATGGGGAGGGGAAGCCCATGATACCTCTTTGGAAGCGTCTAGCTATGAAACGTTAGACTTTAAAAGAAAATGGTTTTAAGAACCTCTTTGTCATTTAAAAGACCTATTCATAGACGCATAGGTTTGACAAAAAAAATTTTTTTTGGTTTTAATTTCATGTATGGGAGCCCCCCCTTACTGTCATTATTTTTTATATTTTGTATTAGAATTCCCACCTAAATGTTACATATTTTGTGTTTCATCGCATCCTGATACCGTGCCAACAGTCCCACCAGCTCTTACTCTGTGACAATACCCCGTATACTTTTCCCTTGCCTTCTTGTCTCTCTTACCAGCTTTTCAATGAGAGTGAGGGTGACGGATGGAGTGGAGCATGGATTACGTGTAAAGTAACCAACAATGCGAGAACCATCAGATCGAAGTGACGACGGTTGGCTAATCCGACACGAGATGTAGATCCCAAGTTCACAAAATAAAGGAATATAAACGTATAAACAATATTTATTGCCTTTAAATACCAGAATATCATTTGCAACTTGAAGAAGTGTCTGGAAAATAAAAGAGGATATCGTAGTTAGGCTTGTTTTGGAAATTGTATTTTTTGAACGTAATGGTTTCACCATATTTTTTCATCTAATTCAGAGACTTCTGTCAAATGCACTAACTATTGCTTTCTCTTAGTGCAGCAATTAAAATCTTGACTGATAATAAAAGTTTGGCTGTCGTTAAAGGGATAGCTTCAACAAGTATTTTTTAAATATATTTTATGCAAAGTATTAAGGCTGATTTACGCTACACCGTGCCGGCACCGGGCGGGCACTGGACGGGCGTCGGCCGGGAAACTGTTTAACATTATTGAATACATTTTGTATGAAGTGATTAGTGCCTGAACATGCTCCACCCGGGCCCGGATTTTTTTCCCGGCTCCGGCACGGTCCGGCCCCGGCACGTTGTAGCGTGAATCATCCTTTATCGTGCAAACTAGACGGTCTAATTTCGATAGTCCCCTAAAAAATATCCTCCTCATTATTCAGTGTTCCCTGTTTTGTGGGAGTCTCGCCCTGAAACCTAATTAAGTTGAATATAGCCTGTTAAGGTTTCATAAAGTATGTGTATTAAATACAAAATAATATTTTCCCAAAATATTTTGCAGTATTTGTGGCTAATTAAACCACTAAGATTTGTAGCGGGCTGAGCTGAAACATTTTGCAAGCACCGTGTAAAATTTATTGAGCCACAATTTGACTACATAATTGATATTGATAAGCCGCAATTACAATGCCTATACTCGACGTTAATTAATTAACCAAATAATGAAAGAAGCAAATAAAATAAAATATTTTTTTAAAGGCCTGACACGGAAAATTTTGAACAGTAGGTGTAGACGGCTGCCGTTGAATTGCCAACGGTTAGCCGTCGATGCGCCGATGTTGTTTACAATCACACTAATCTTCATATTTCTCTACACTATAATTCTTGTGATAAATTTCGCGCAAAAGGTTTTTTTTTCTTAAAGTATATGGATCTAGTTCTCAGCAGTACCTACATGTTGGACAATGAAACTGAATTCTCTCAGGTAGACGAGAATACAGAACCCCTTCTTCGTCCTAACTTCAAATGTTTAAGAGGAGCTTAAATCATCTTTGGACCGTGAAATAAGTAACCAAATCACGAAGCATAGTCACAGTGGAAATTAATACAGTGGGTGAAGACGGAACAAGTCAAACTTATCTAACTTACATCAGTGAAGGGAGTCTTATTTAAGTATCTTATAATAGTGACGCTGTGAAAAAAGACGTTTTAAATTACAGAACACAAGTTCATAGAAGTTAAATATTTATTTTTATCTTACTACATTTAAGGCAAAGCAGATTTTTGACCTCGATCGACCGTACCTGACGTCAGATGTGTATTAGGAGATTATCCCTAACGAGATATAAATGCGCATAATTATGCGTAATTCTATTTAAAAATAAATGAACTGTTTTATTCCTAAAACTGTATGATTAGTACCAAGCATGCGCAAGTTAATAATTCCAACTATACATTTTTAAGTTATCTTACTGATCCCATTTCCACTGGACCCTAGTCCTAAACTCGGCACTACTTAACGACTTACCTCACTTTACTCGGGGGGTTCATGAGCTCTATATGGGTCCGGTCGAGTCTTGTCTTCACGCACACACGTACGACGAAATTCGCCAATTTAGGGTCTTCAGATAACTATTCGGCTTGGCTTTACTCTCTTGTATGGATGGGCAGTAAAAGATTTTGATCACAACAGCAATAGTGAAGGGGGCCATAAAAGTTTGTTCTTCTAAAGTTGTACTATAAAATTGGGATGTCTGAAGACTTAGATTTGATTTTTAGGGTTCCGTAGCCGAATGGCAAAAAACGGAACCCTTATAACTTCGTCAAGTCTGTCTGTCTGTCTGTCTGTCTGTCTGTCTGTCTGTCTGTCTATCTGTCTGTCTGTCTGTCTGTCTGTCTGTCCGTCTGTATGTCACAGCCATTTTATTCTGCAGCTATTAGCATCACACTGTTGAAATTTGGTAGGAGTATGTATCATGTTAACCGCTTTACGATCCTTATACAAAAAACAAAAAAATATTACATTTAAGGGGGGGCTCCCATACATGAAACTAAAACCAAAAAAATATTTTTTGGTCAAACCTATACGTGTGGGGTGGGGTGTCTATGGATAGGTCTTTAAAAATGACATGGAGGTTTTTAAAACGATATTCTTTCAAAGTCTAACGTTTCATAGCTAGACGCTTATAAAGTGGTAAAATGGGCGTCCCCCCCATCTAATTTCTAAACTACGCGAGTCTAAATTTTGAGAAAAATATATAATGTAGATCTTCGGACGGGATCGAACGAGAAGTTTTTGATATATAGTGCATTTTCAACAACCGCAAACATAACTTTGTACTTCATACAAGCACTATGAAAAACGAAGTTATATTTGCTGTCAACAAAATATTGTGGTATTTTACTGAGTGGAAGTAAGTAGATTCCCTAGTCAAGTTAAAGTTGGCACGGAACCCTCAGTACGCGAGTCCGACTCGCACTTGGCCGGTTTTTAAGTTTAGATTTGATTAGATTTTTAAATACCTGTGATTCTCACTGAGTTACCTTTTATTTTATTTTAATGGATAGCCAGATGTTTGGACACTATCACACCTAATGTAAAGTGTCGATGCAGCCTAGGATGCATTTATCTACGGTTTAAAGAAACGTTTTAATTCATCATTTTTAATTGCATTGGTCAGACGAAGTTATTTTTGCTCCTACATGAAAATACCTTCTCTGCCTAATATTTGCGACTACAAAGGGTAATCAAAATGCAAATTGCTCGCAACATTCACATATAAATTTGCGAAATTCGTACATCTGTATGTATATTTGTATAATGTAGGTTAAGAGTTAACACACATATCTGTATAAAACCTATTCGTAGAACTCAGCACAACTCGCGGGATCACTTAACACACTATACATTCTGTGGGTATAGAGTAATAACACCGCTAGCTAAATATTACTGACCTGCCAGTTTAAGCCCCATGCGTTTCCCGGGGGATTTTAACAGCTCAATATGGGTTCTCCGCAGTCCGCGCTCCGTGCACAAGCCAGAGTCCGTCGATAGCGACGTTTGGGACTTGAACACTGCAACAATACAAAATGTAAGATTATTTTATATCATCATGATATTTAATGAAAGTACATCAGATATTGCGTAAACGCCGCCATTAAATAGGCGTTCCCGTGACATTGGTGTTACCTACTAGCAACATTACTGTACTGACAAAAAGCTGAAGATACAGTGTATCAAGAAAGACTTTTGAAACATTACATTGCTTTAAGAGACAGAAAGCCCAAGTTTCTTAAACTGAGGTGCCAAATACAGGAGGGAAATCACCACACTATCTTCCGTAGATTGGAGTTTCGGTAAAAAACTTCACTAATAAGAGTCTAGTTCTTAAATTTGATCAGATCATCAGATATTCATACAATTCAATTCAATATATATTTATTTCAGACAACGTCCATAGTGTTAGTAACAATATTCTTATGCTAATGTAAGTAAGGGTTACAAGTAGGTAATTAAAAAAAAAGAAGAGTAAAATTAATTAAAGCACATGACTCACTTCAGCGCAAGTCCATGAGAAATTGCGCTGCAGTGATTCATGTACGCACAATCCATCGCACGCACATCAATACAGAGACAAAGAAAAAATAAGCAGACTATTGCAACATAATTAACTAAGAAAATATTTAAATTAACTAGAGATGTCCGTTAAATATTTCAGAAAAGTAATGACATGGCGACCCTGAAAAATGAAAACCTGTTATGAAATTTCACAACCTTAACACAATCAAATTGAGTAAACAGGCTTCTTCTGGAGTTCTGGGTGAGCTTGCCCCACCGTCGTCTCTGTCTAAGCTTAATTAGGTCTAGGCTAGAGTCAAGAGAAAACCCATTTCGAATACAATATAAAAAATATATGATTATATATTGACGACTATGACGCATAACAATTTATTAAGAAAGCTGATTCCGTGTTGTTTGATCTTATTTCTGTTTTCAGTTTCTTTTCTTGGAGCATTAGTTTATATAATGGACAAAATTACACGATTCTTTTACAAACACTAAAAGTTACATACATTCACGTCCACCCAACTCCGTAAAACTTGCTCAAATCAGCGTATCTATTACTTGCAAGTCGGCCATTGTTTTTACTCCGAAACCTCGTACGCTCGTTACCAACCGTTTTACTGTTACTGCACTTGCAAACTACTTAGCGGCCTTAAAATATTAGAGTGTTGCCAGTTCTGTAACAGAAGTAACATTATTCATGGCAATAAAACATTTTATTAGATCTGTTAGTTGGTACACAGGGTGTCCCAAAAACAACTCTTTGACTTTTATAGGCTTCATAATTATCTCCGTAATGTCACCCATGAGTTTAAAGTTTTTGTTACATTTATTTCTTACACGTCATTCATTCACTATTTTTGCATTTTTTTAAAATGCTCACAGTGTAATTTTTTTAAACTTAGCCCAGTAGTTTTTGAGATCTAGGTAATTACTAAAAATAATGAAGTCAAAAAAAAATTATAATTTGAAACGCCTTCAAAAAACGAACAAAAGCTCCAAAACGCATTAGTCTCCTATTTAGGGGAAACAACTTCTACTGGAGTCGGTGCATGATTTGCATAAATCATTGGCTTTTAGCGAACATTAGCTTGATGTCATTCATATTTTTTATTATTTTAAATAATAGACATTGCGTTATCTTGGGCTTTTATGTCAGTTTCTTGAAGGCTGTTTTTTTACCGTTTGTGTACAGAACCCTGAGAAAGGTACAGCTTCCCATTTTTTAAACATGGTCATTTTTCATAAAAATAGATTAGTTTCTAATGTCATCAACATTTAAATCTAAGCTACGTTAACTAGGAATAAAGTTATGTTTTTATCTCAACTTTGATGTCTGATCAGAATATTCTAGTTCTCCTAGCTAGCGGCTTTAGGGACTAGGCAACCTAAGTTCGGTTACGGCTTCGATGTAATTATCAAAATTGCCGCTAGGGATCGCGTTTCAGTACACCAATATTAGATCTTCAGGTATTTTACATAATTAAATATGCTAAGTATGTACGTAAAACATCAAACTCCTAAGTAGAAAATTATGTAATAGGTATCTATTTTCTTTTTGTATCTTATTAAATTTTTTTTGAGTTACTCTATAACATCATAAGGAAATTATTTTACGAAAATGAAGTTTGCGTATTAATTTGCTTGTAATGGTACGGCCATATTATGAGGCTAGAGGAAGACCACCCGGTTAGGAAAGCCCTAAATATCCCAAACCAATCCTGAGAGATCTGAAGCGAGATTATCGCGAGATGATAAACTTGTCTCACTGACCTCTTTTTTTTCTTCCATGTGTATCATTAGTATTATTATTATGTGTCTGTACTATGTGTATGTTTATTATTCCATAATTATGTAATAATGTATGCGGTATTTATGTAATAAGTAGTTTGTACGTTTATTTTTTGTTTTAAATACCTATTGTAGTTTTAATCAAGCTCTCTCTTTTGCCCTTCTATCACTTCCTTTGCGCCGCCAGCATTTTCTCTGTTTAGACCTATGGTTGACTGGTAGATAATGCTTTTAGCATTAAGTCCGCCAAATATACCTTTTGTTAGTGCATGAAGTGTTTTAAATAAAAATAAATAAATAATCTACCTTCTCAGACAACTCAGAACAGGAGCCCTATTTTTTAATCACTCGCTTGGTTAAGGCGTGTGATTTCCATTCAAAAATAAATAAAAAAACAATGAAAATCACGCGAAATTGAGCTATATTTTGTCAAATACCTCCTGTGTGGATTACTGATACAACTGATTTTCATTCCAATATTGGATTTTAACCTAAGAATATCACACGCCACCTTGACGCAAGTGATTCAAAAATAGGGCCCCAAAGGGCGCATAATGTAATAAGAGACCCAACCCCAGACGAACTGGAAATAAGTCCTGAAAATATTGATGATGATGATGAAGTTTGACCATTGATAGTTAAGGTAGATAAGGCATAAACCCTCAAAACCATAAGAGGTAGGTATATATGCTCATTTGAAAAGTGCTTTTAGTTCCATGTCATAATTTTGTACTGTTTTCGAGTTTGCAAGCCAATGCACCCGAAATGTTAAGTTTAACTACACTTGCAAACCGCTAAACGGTCAACAATAATACGAAATAGTGTTGTTGTTATATCGATAACAACAATATATGACGGTCCGAGCACAGCGTGACCGGTGCAATTCGATGGTTATTGCTTTGGTGTCTTGGTGTTTATTTGACTGTGAATATAAAATTTCAAGACCTTTGGGTGAAACAGCAATTACAAAACGTGCCAGTGCTCATGAAATGACTTTGCAAATTAAAATCAAATAGATTTAGAATAAGTGGGGAGTCGGAAATACCTCTAAATGGTTCGTGGATTTTTAGAATAGTACCCAAGACTTGATTTCATCTTAAGATGTGATAGTTACTATAAAAGTGCACTATAGTTGTCAATTAATACTTATAAACAGACAAATCTCTTTAACAAACAATCAATATGAAAACGATAAACAGAAATAAAGCAGTCTCAATAATCCCAAATTCAAGGCTCGCTCCGCCATTCCCAATAACAATTCAGATAAAACTCTCATCAGTCCGCGGACCGATTGCCGGCAGCAGTTTCCCAAACGATTCTACTCTGATGAAGGCGGATGAGAACATCGACATTACCGTTAGTCGTGATTGTCACATCACTAATGCCGAGAGATCGGTCAGCATTTTTTTCAAAGTGGAAATGAAATCTAGCGCAATATTGGTGCAGACTTAAGTTCGGGACGGTCCAAGTGAATAGCTGGATTTCGTGAAGATAAGAATGAAAGATTAACAACAATTTACTGACTATGGAAACCTATGTTGAATATTGCATTTGTCGAATTTGTGGCTGTTTCTGGTGGTGATATAAAACTTTTATAAAATTATAAACTTTATGAAAAAATACATCGTGTTTTTTTTTCAAAATTAAAACTCGCTTCAGTTTAAAAGTTAGGTGGGGAGGAGACGGGAGCCCATTTTACCACTTTCTAATGTTAGACTTTAAAAGAAAATGGTTTTAGAAACCTCGATGTCATTTTATAAGGCAGCGTATAGACACCCTATACGCATAGGTTTGCCAAAAATCATTTTTAGGTTTTAGTTTCTATATGGTTTTAGTTTTCCTTAAATGTGTTCATTTTTTATTTTTTGTATGAGAATTATAAAGCTGTTAATATGATACATTTACCTACTAAGTTTCAACTGTGTAATACTAATAGTTTCAGAATAAAGTGGCTGTGACATACGGACGGACAGACAGACAGACAGACAGACTTGATGAAACTTTATGGGTTCCGTTTTTTCCACTCGGCTACGGAACCCTAAAAAACACGCAATTATGCAATCTTTCGTTGTAAAAACAAACCGTACCGATTAGCATTCTTATTCCGTAAAATGTTTTGCCTTATTCTAATACTACCAATGCATGAAATGCTTAATAAAGTCCCAAGTGCAATTAGTTATGACTTAAACCTGCATTGTAAGAAAAAAAAAATCAGTTTTTTTTATATTGACACCGTATTTCCTCTTAGCTACTCGTATAGTTCTTGCTATTGTTCTTATTTTACATAGATTACACTGCACACTTAGCTACATAAATTTTATGCTTTTCTGTGCTTTAAATGAACTTCCATATTGTATTTTTTACTTCTTTTTTTTGTTCCCCTCTTCTCACTTATTATTGATATTCCGCTACTGATTAAACTCTGCATTATCAGGTGGTTGACTGGTAGAGAATGTCATTAGGCATTAAGTCCGCCAATGGTACAACTTACAGTGCAATAAAGTTTAAATAAATAAATATGTTTTACTTTCTTTCGCCTACACCTTGCACCACAACCCGCGGTATTGTTGTTTGTAATTTCGTTGCGCGCCGCAGGTCGTTAGTAAAACTTGACATTTCGTACTGAAAAAGAAGGATTACTTTTTATCCGCTTCTAATTTGTGAGAAAGTTTTTGTCGCTGTTGTTTTTTATCTCGTTATGAAGAATGACAGATGGGGTTTTATTTTATAAATGCAAGTATGAAATTGTATTTTTGTCAACGTACTGAACTCTAAGTGCTGCCAGAAGTTTATTTTAAAGTAGTTACCAAATTATGTCTTATGCTTCCTTTTGCTTAAGCAAATGTTGAGATACTGAACTGCCTGCAATACAGGCTTGTAAGTTAGTATCAAGCTGTTTTTATTTTTATTTTTTATATGCTGTAGAAAGTTATACTTTATTTATTCCGTTCATTAGTCTCTTAAAGAGCGTGCTGAGGATTCCGTGCAAACTTTAAACTGAATTAGCGATCCACTTTGTTCCACTTATCCACAATACCACACTATTTTGTTTCTTTTAAATTTTAAAAAAAAGTTGATTTTAAACAATTTTGTTCTGTTTGTGGTTGTATGAAGGACAACGTTATATTTGCGGTTGTTGAAACTAACTCAAGTATATAGTTCATTTCAAAGTTTACGGTAATTTGAAATTGTAACCACACTTCTGGTGGTTATTTACATCTAACTTTCGTACTTGTGCCTCAAACTCTAGCCGCAAATATTCAGCTAACTTATGTAAAGGGTTATATTGTGTAATTTTTACATAGGTAATAAAGGATTATTCCTATATGTACCTATGTAAAATAGTATCTATATACTAGCACATTCAGATCTAAATTTTGTGGTAAATTTTTAAGCAACTATGGCCTCAAACACCCACGACATTTAAGCGTATGTATCATTATTTCAAACCAATATTATTGTTACCTACTTATAATACAGAATACTTCCGCGAGCTAAAATCTCGGTCAGTTTTACCTACCAAAAGCATAAACCTCTGGAAAAAAAAACATGTTTTTGTTTTAATCAATTGAGAAGAATTCTTGTATAAAGTTTGACAGTTTTAATTAATTATTTACATTTTTTATAAGGTAAAGACATGTTTGATACATCAGAATTGAGAGTTGTCACAAATCTTGGCGAAATCACAAATTCAATAATAATAGTCATCATCATCATTAACAGCCAAAGGACGTCTTTGCTGAACATAGGCCTCCCCCACGGCTTTCCACAGCGACCGTTTGTGAGCGGACTGCATTTAGTGTGATCCTGCGATCTTCACAAGGTCGTCCGTCAATCTTGTCGGTGGACGTCCCACGCTGCGCTTTTGGTCAAAAGGTCGGTGTTTCTCTACGAGATGGAATCAGAAACGAAGAGATACGTAGAAGAACTAAGGTAACGGACATAGCCCTTAGAATCAGTAATTTAATAATAATATTTATTATTATAGCGGTCCCCCGCGGCATCACCCGCGTAAGTTTTGGATTTATCGTAAAATATTTCAACGCAAAACACATATTTTCATTAGAAGTAAGAGGCTTGAAACCTTAGCGCTTAGCGCAAGTGCGTGTTTTTCTTAAGCTGCGAGCATTATTTTGATGCGAAGTTATTTGAAATGAAGTGCTCGTGATGATGAATTTTTTTTTTATAAGGATAAATACCCGTCCGCATAAAACCACCTTTGAAAATAGTACTTAATTTTATATCAAATTTATATAAATGAATGTAAAAAGTTTTTAGTTATTACGCTACGTACGCAACGGAAGCTGTCAAAGGAATATTTTCCCCCCGTTTTCGCAACATTTGTCATTATTGCTGTGCTTTTATAAGTCATATCGTAACGTTTTATAGAGTAAAGCCTTTCTTTATCAATAAGCTATCTAATACAATAACAATTTTTAATCAGTCAAGTAGTTTCAGAGATAAGCGCGTTTAAACAACCAAATAAACTATTCAACTTTAAAAAAAATAGTATAGATTATGCATTACTAGTTAAATGGTAATTACAGAATCAAGTCATGGTACAGTGCTTATTACTAACAACATGACTCTGTCTCCTAGATTAGGATTGTCCTGTATTCTAGAAAACAGCTCCTTCCAATAAATAGTATAAGTACAACCACTTATACACTGTTACAAAATACTGTTCAGACTGTGGCTGCAGGTCGACAATTTTCGTGGCAATAGCTGCAATTTAAAATTGCAGCAGACTTCTCACTCACGCTACGTCAGGGGGTGGATATACGACGCGGCACCACGCGTCGGACGCAGCGCTGTGGGGCCTATTTTGGAATCATTCGCCTTAATATTCAGAGTTTAAATGCATTCGAAATTAATAAATGAATCAATCTTGTAGTTTTTATAAATACAAAGTTAAATTAACAAAATTACGAAACAAAAAGTAAGGTATAGTGGGTGATACCTGAACTGAGATGACTCCTGTATCTTAGGTTATTAGTTTTCCACCCTCTTAGAAGTAGGTTCTTATTTCTAAGTATACTTTGATCCCTTATTACATTCAATTGAATTAAAAGTCAACGTTAACCACTCTAAATATAGACAAGACTAGTTAACAAAATTCAGAAATCTTTTTTTAAACACTGTATTACATCCGACTGAACATAAAAAGAAATCTTCTATTATTATTTTCTCAATTTATCATAGAAATCACACGTTTTATGACGCGAGCGATTCAAAAATAGGGCTCCTGGCTCTGCGCTCTGTGGCAAGTGGCAATATTTTGGAATCTTGAAATCTCGCAACGTTCTGTGTTTTTATGGAAAGCATTATCTGAATATGTGGTGACAATTGGTTTTTGGCAAATTTTCGTATGCTTGGTTTGCAAATCGTTTAAATGAACAAAATTAAACAAAAATGCTTAGAGAAACAAAAGTTCATTTATAATATTTTAGATGCTAATATGATTTCAATTAGACTGTCGATTGTACTGTGATACCTACCCTTTTTTAGTATAATACAGAATATTATTATTTCACGTAGGGCATTTTTGTTGCTGCTTTTAATCATTTTCTGTTTTAAATACTCGTCTTAACTTACGAAAAAGTTGTAATTCCATACATGATATAAACTTTAAAAAGGCTTCTTGTTATTTGAATCAGAGACATAGAGCTTATACTTTCTGCGTTATTAAGGGTAGGCAAAGATTTCAGAAATAGGAGATAACTTTGCCCGCCTCTATTTTGGCTTATATCTCAGCATCTATTAGGAATTATATCCCCGCGTTTTGACACTTTTACCGTGGCTTTGAGTGTCAACGAAAGGTTTAAATAAAAAATGAATATTATTAAAATAAATTCAATAACTCCAAAACAAGCAGGCCCAGATTTTCGGTTCGCGGTAACTAATTATAAATGTAATTTATAAACACAATATTATGTGCATGTCATCATATCATGCCACAACTCATTACCGTCTTAATAAAAGCAGTACGTAAATAAAAACACACAGAGATTAACACGAAACACCCAAAATTTACTTTAAAAACTAACTTTACATAAAACAGAGCACGAATTCCCAGAAACGCTGTGTTTAAAACTTAAATCCGATTGTGCTAATAAAATGTTGCTCGCAATAGTTTTCATATATTCCCCTATTTACGTCTGAGGCTAGGAGGCTGTTAATGCTTTTGATAATAATGTACAGCTACCTTGATGGTGGATTTATTACTATTATTTTCTTAATATATATTTAATTTCACACAGTGGAATTAAATTCATTTATTGAATCTTTATAGCGCTGTATGTCTAAGGGACAACAGCACGTCAAGGTAAACACTGCGGTGTCTTATACCGTTATAATAAGGGCTAGTTTTCAACAAAAATTGGTAACCTGAAGTGCTGGCGACTGTGCACTTGCGCACTGAATGCCTTAGGGCGTTCATAATCATTCAACCTCTTAGGAATGCAGAAAGTTTCATCAGTAACTTAAGAACTGTTCGAGAATATGCATCACTGAATTATTTTCACTTATCTATATTTATATTGCTTAGGTTATTGTTAACCAATAAGCCTTATCAGATTAAATATGGAGAAACGATATTAAAAATAACACCTACGACATTTGTTGTTTTTGTTCACCTGAAGGCTCGCCTCGACCAAAAATGAAAAAGTTGATTTATAAAAATACAACTTTAAATGGTGTTAAAACATTGGAAATTCAATATTTACACTTAAGTAAGAGTAAGTTCACTTCCTGTTCTAGGAAGGTAGTTATTATAACTCTAGAGATTGCGTCGAAAATTGTGTTTGTTGCAAGCGTACGTGCCGTATCGAAAATATCGCTAATCATCTTGCTATTGATAAAACTCGGGTGGGTTCCTAAGCCCTATAAAAGAGATCCCTTGTCGCCATTCTATAAGTCAGATATAGATAACAAATTCTTAACGGTTCGGCGTTTTGGAGTCATTGTAACATCATTGATTTAATTTTATCCGTTCCAAAGATAGGCACTTGAATATTAGGTGGATATTGGTCATGAAACATGTTTTGTAATATAATTTTGATAAGCGTTCTGTCATTGGAGAGTGAGGAGTACAGTGAAATAATGAAGAAAACTTTTGTTTACGCTCAATTTTTAACCGACTTCAAAAAAGGAGGAGGTTATCAATTCGACTGTATGTTTTTTTTTCTTTTTTGTATGTTTGTTACCTCATATCTCAGTCGTTTGTCGACCGATTCGAAAAATTTTTTCGCCTACTAACAGGGTATTTCTTTTAGTTGGTCCCATTTTTTTCAATTTGGGATCTGATGATGGGATCTTGGTGTAATCGAGGGAAACCCTCAAATTTTAAAGGCACGTATAGTGTTTCTTTACTTGAATCTTAATGTTGACATGTTGTTACGTCTAATAGTCAACATCTTGTGGGGCTGAGCTGATGGTGGAACTCCTTAACGCTTAGGAGTTCAGTAATTATAATGAAAGAACTTATAATAGGTAGTTTGTAGCTTCTTAAAAAACAGAGTCATAAGGTGCCCCCCCCCCCCCCCCATTCTCCTGTAATCTCTAAAAATGAAGAAATAAAATTAACTTTAAAAAAAGAAAAAACCGACTTCAAAACCAAAATGCACTAAAAAGTCTTAAATAAACTCTTGACTATTGAAAGGAAAGGAACCCATTTTAGGCAAACAATTTCTTTTTGGAGTCGGTGCTGTGATAGTTAATTCTTGATGGTCAAAGTGATGGCAGTGATGTGATTAAAGTTATTTTTTTCTTTTTTTGATCGCACCAAGCACTCAGTTTTAAGCCCGGAGTTCAAAACAACGAAGATGAAGTTAAGATCAAACAAAAAAAGGAAAACATGCGACATGTAAAGTCAGAAATTAGCTCACATTCCTCGACGAATCATTTATCAAGCGAGTAAAATAAGAAGTAAAAACATGAGTAAATTGCAGGCCCTCGTTAAAATGCGCACTGGTGGGGTGGGCAGCGCAAGCGAAATTATACTTATATTTATTCATTCAGTAAAACTGGGGCAATCAGTCCAGAACCGAATAATCTTTAACCTAATATGGTGGTTCAATATCATTATGTTTTTTTTTGTCATCATTAGAGATGAAAAAAGAAATCAAAAATTTGCGCACGGGCGAACCAGATACTTCTTGGCTAACCGGGCCAAATGCTCTTCTAATTGAGCTACCGTGCTATCGGTCCGACCCTGCGAAATTTGTGTTTTCTTATGAAAACGTCAATTGCCAAATGTCAATTGCCCGGTCTGCCAAAAGGTTGCTGGTTCAAGTCCCTCCCGTGCGCAAATTTTTGGTTTCTTATTTCATCTTTATGAATATAGAAATATGACACTGTGAGTGTTAAAAACATTCTAAAGTATAAGGGTTCAGTTTTATCACATTCGGCTACGGAACCCTAAAAATGCTACATTTATATTTTTTTCAAAGTAAAAAGTATTCGTCTTCACCTTGCCCATACTCTAACTCCATAATCTTGTTTACCCCGAACACTTCCAAATCAGTGGAAGTTTTAGTTTTTTATACTTTACCCAGCAACTTCAGTTCATTTAAAAGTTTTTTTTTGTAAATGATTAGTAGAAGTTGTTGTGTAACAACAACAAACAAACCTAATTTGTCGTGTAGTAAATTTCGGCTATGCATAGTTTTGTATCGTTTGCTGTAGCTGTATTTAGGAAGCCTAGTCTTTTTTTATTTTTGTCTTGGGTCAACTTTCAATATTTTCAAATTCGCTTATGAGAAAAGGTATAGGTAAGGAAATAAGTATCATTTTGTCATTGCTTAAATGATACTCAATTGTTTTTTTTTAAGAATGTTTTTATATATTCTTTATTGCACAAACAAAATGAATTACAATTTTTTTCACTATCATCTTTATATCATCACTATAAGGTACTGTAAAAATCACTGTGTATAAATAACTCTTAGGAAATGACTAAACAAACAAGCGGCTGCAGTCACGCGCCGACTTGTAATGGATTACGTGCCTTTGCTCTATGAGCTCAGCTTCATATACTTGGGAATGTAGTCTTAATAAGAAGACGTTCGAGCCTAATTCCTAGAGCTTTGCATGTTATAAGAAAGGAAAAAGACAGAAAAGAGAAATATATTTAACGCGAAAAACTGGTCAATAAAAATATCGTTAAACTCAAATAAGATGATTATGATGAGAGAAACCAAGACTTGATGGTTTTCTTTCTGTTTCAAACGAAAAAAAAATGTGTGAACAAGAATTAAGGGCTGTTAAGGATTGAGGTAACAATAACGGAAAACATATAAACTCCTTAAAAAATTTCACAAAACTATGTGTCAATTTTATAATCCTGATTATACTTGTAATGTAAGGACATCATCAATGATAATTCATCATCATCATGTGATCCTCACTACTCAAATGACCATCAACCATTCAACAAGACAAACGCACTCACAAACAAAAATAATTTCAAATTTTTTGCCACAAAAATTCACAGCATTGCGCAGACGACGAGTTTAAAAACATTTTTCATTACTTCCACCTGATCTGGACGCGCTCACGAGAAGTCACGTCCCACCGTGATAATGAATTTTGTGCCCCAGTTACATGGCAAGGGGGTGAAGGGGTAGCCCTAAATACTCTTTTGTCATTTTTATGCCAGATTAACCTTACATCATCAAAACAAAGGCATGGCTTTTGAGGTTCGACGTCAAAAGAGCCTTTTTTACACGTGCGAGAAAATACAATGCGAACGCTCGTGTAAACGCGTACCTACGGATTACCGAAAACGTTGTATACAAATTAAGTTGTTGTAAGAGGCTTGTATAGGAAAGGTTGTTACATTACTTATGATACAGCTTAAAGTTGAATTTACAGTGGTTTTTACAGTAACTGTTTTTGTTCGATCCAAGCCACGTTTTAAGTTAAAAAATACCGAATTTCGCTGTTTCATTCATCTGCACTTTATTATTTTAAATTCTTTCATCAACAAGGAAACCTGAAACGGAGTTTTCCTAATAAGCCCAAATTCAATTGTAATAAGGTCTTTAAGGAAAATGAAATCGTAAAAATAATGCTTAGCCGTAAAGTACATTTATTATGGCATTATGTTTTTGTATCCTGGGTTCCGTTTAAATAAGGAAGCCTTAAATATATCAGAGAAAATAACTGTAATTAAGTGAGATTGTAAAGAAAATTCAAGGTATTAAAATTACACAGTTTTTCTAAAAAAAACCTTTATACTTAAAGTAAATCATCTTGCAGTTAGAATATATAGAATAAAATATTATATTTGTTTTCTATCGCACTAAATGTTTTTTTAAAACACTGCTAAACCGTTTCTAGTTCTACTGATTCAACAAAACTTACACCGTAAAGGTAGTTCACCCAGATCCCTTCTGAAATCTTTTAATTCACAGTTTCTGAACCTATTTTAGATAGTCCCACCGTTTTAGTAAACCGCCTAGTAGATTTTGTGACCGCCATTTCATATCCTTAAAAGTAGAATAGGGTAGAAAGTGTGTTCTTTACCCAGATAGTAGCTCTTAGGGCTTTACACTCAAGTTAATGGAGAAAATAGATGGATGATGTATGTATGTATGTATGTAGTAGTAAGATGACAGAATCAGCTAAACTTCACTGTCAATGAACCTTTTTTTTCATCATTTTTCGTCTTTCTGGCGTGGTAAACAAAACGCTGTCAAGCTTTAAGTTGTTTAGATAAGTCAAAAAGCCTTAATGAGAGTTAGATACAGTCTTATAAACATGCCTAAAAGTAAGAATAAGGTTCAGCCATCTTTGCAGTTTATTTAAGTCTATCCAATCATGAAATATGATCTAGGTTCAGTACATCAATACAAATTAAGACCATTAATCCTAGACGGATTGTAAAATAATTGGATCTGCAATCTGACCGCAGAACTCAGGCAGACCATGTATCAGGTAGATGTTGCCAGGGATCTCGAAAATAGTTAGCACCTTTCGCACAATTTAATTTTCGACACAACGGTTATGTAGGTAACGTCAGATTATATATGTCTGCGTAAAGTTGTTAATTTAATTTAATTGTGGGTAGATAAATATCTTCAAAACAAGTTAATTCAAGAAATTGTAGATAGGAACAGGAAGAAATGTACAAATAGTCCCCCTAGCCGATTTCGACTACGGTGGCCAATCACAAATGACTAACCGACTGCGCGGGATACATCATAGGGCAAAAATGTGTGCGCAAACACAGGTGCACTCTCTATTCCTCGCACTCTCATAGCTCGTTGGGACAGCAATCTGACACGACCGGAGAGAGTTCAGGCGCAGGACCAACGGCTTTACGTGCTTTCCGAGGCACAGAGGTGAAACACCGCCAACTTCCAAACTCTGAGCTACCCTGAGAATTTCCGAACAGAAAAATCCAGGGTGCATGTTTTTGGCCCGACCCGGAGATCTAACCCGGGACCTCAGACGAAGGCGTCGCCTCAAAGTACAACCCCCCAACCTCTGCACCACTGAGGCAGTTAAAATTTAAAAATACATAAGTAACGGGTCTAGCACTATTCGAACTAAGGTAATGTAACGTCTTAGTGATCTCGCTCCATTGTCTACTTTGCCTTTGCCTCAGTTGACCAAGGGCAAAGCTGTTATAAATAAAATCAACATAACCGTTATCTGTATTCTAGTAACATGTCTATGTTTCAAACTTAGGACTGGTCCCTAGAGAGGATACATTAAAGGATTATAACCTATATTTCACCCGACTTAGCTGCGTACTGAGCGAACGGTCTCTCTATGAATTTATTAGGAGATCAGACACTATTATTTTACATTTTAACAAATCCAGCCCTCTGAGATGGAAGAGGGATGAATATTTTATTAGTCAAGGCCTAACTTGACATTTTGCAGGTCGCTGATGAGTCCTCGGTTAAAATTTTTGTAATTTAGTGAAACAGTTGGCGAATTTAGTACATAATATGACTTAAATTACTTTTAGTTCTGTAAACCCAGATGGTTTTTATATAAATTGAGATTCAAAGTTTAGTAAATATGTAAATATGTAACGTTAATGTTTTGTAAATAAAAAAATATCTTGAATTTTATGCCGCTGTGTGCAAAGTAGGTGATGGAGGAACCCAAATCGATGATACCGGGCGCTAGCAATGGTCAAAAAAAAACAACGTTGGATTTATCTGACGTCTGTCACCAATTTTCTAGAAATTGTAGTGTAAAATTTACATCTCCCTTAATTGTATTTCAATAATAAATAATATTCGTCACAATAGTTCTTTTATAATTTTCAATGGGGTGCTTCTAACCTAATTGAATATTATAAATAAACTATTGCCTTTTTTTTAATGGAAATACCTTTGGATTAATTACTTTTCGTAATAACAGCCATTTTTTTTTTTATTTCAACCTCCACTAATAGCGTTGAAAATGTTAGCATTTTTTCCCTCAGTCTAAATGGCACAAACTAAAACATCGAGCTTGAACTCTTAGCTTATAATTAGTCACGACATCCTGAATCATTCGCACTTGAGAGCGTCATACAAAAATAGATGCGCGTGCGCTTTGTCGCGTCCCTCTATTTGTCGGCGTTTAGAGATTCTTTGTCTCATTCAATCCTTGTTATAAAGTTAGTCTTTCTTCTTTCATGTTATGATATATTTTTTTTAAACTGATTGGTTTTCTCACGATAATTACAGGTTTTAAAAATTGTTAAACATCACGAGAAACATTATAAAATAATGATTGTTTGAGTGTGGCAGTGTGTGGCTTAGATTTTGTAATTTTATTTTTATTTTACAGTAACCGGGTAGATATTTATGTTTTATCAATATTGAAATCTCCATGCGGATAAATTTCGTCAAAACCTTTATTTGCGCTGAATTTCCGATATGGAACCCACTCAACCAGACAAATAGTGTCAGTGGCAGTCGATGTAAACATGGCTAGATAGGAAAAATATGTTTCCATATTGTTTTTAAATATTTGTACTCTTCACTTGAAATTTGGTCAGCCAGTTTTTTTTCGAAAGTATACGTTTACAACAGTAACACTCGAGGGGTTAGAACGGTAATATAAATATTTCCAAAGTATCTTGGCTAACCGTTCTAATTAGAATTTAGTCACAGTCCTTTCTCTCTCTATCACATCTTTTTGGGCAAAAAACGGAACCCTTATAGTTTTGCCAAGTCTGTCTGTCCATCCGTATGTCACAGCTACTTTATTCAGTAGTTATTAATAGCATTACTCAGTTAAAACTTGGTAGGTAGGTGTAACTTGTTGACCGCTTTACAATTCCTATACAAAAAATGAAAAAAAAAAACTATAAAAGCGGACTCAAACCAAAAAAAAAATTAACACAAACCTATCTATGTCGGGTGTCTATGGATAGATCTTTAAAAATGACAAGTTCTTATAACAATTCTGGACCTTAAAGGCATAAGGTCGGATCTGCAAAATGACAGGTTTTCAGGAGAGCCAAAACAAAATTAAGAAATATATTTGCCAATTTTCATTGAAAAAACAGAGAAAAAGCACATTTTTTGTAACACATATGTAATAACTAATAATATCTTTCATATTTTAGTATTCAGACAAATCAAAACGATAAAAAACTATTTTAAAATAATTGTTTTTTCATTTTTCGCCAACATACGACTTTCTGCTTGAAATAATTACTTAAATACCGGCTTCGCGGAGGAGTATCGGTGATACGATGTTTTGCTTCCGATTATTGTTGTAAAATTTAATTCGCAAATTAAGATATAGTATTATGTTATTAATTACCTAATGACAGCATACGTCGGAAGTCAGCTTGTATTTAATAGCATATATTTGAATAACTAATAATTATTTCAAGCAGAAAGCGGTTAAGCATTTATAAATGACAACTTGTACCTCTAAGAAATTATCATCATCATCAATATTATCAGCCGAAGGACGTCCACAAGTAGACCATTTCTAGTTTGCTTTCTAAAAATTATTTTAACAAAAACGTTAATATATGCATACCTTTCATTATCAATGAACTTCTTAATAATACAATTATAAAAAACCGGAAAAAATGTTTAAAAAAAATGAATCTAATCAGCCCCAGAAAAATCAGTCATATTATCATTGTGTTACATTTTTTTGTAATACCGGTGAAATTATCAAAAGATATCGGCTTTTCATTATTTCGTTTAGCAGGTAGTTCAGCAAGCAATTGACATCCTTTAGCTACATTTCGTATCAACTAATTCGCCTGAAAAGTTTTCTTTGTAGAAAAGAACACCCAGGTGTTCTCGTTTTTAACTGCAAGAATACACATTCCGATATTTTGAAGTCATTTCCATCCGTGTTCTTCTTTTTTTAAGACTCAAGGTCCATTTGTTTTATACAGCGAAGTAAGGTTTTTAAAATCCGCCAATGTCATATCAAAAACATTGAATTTTCTGTTTACCTCCACCGCATGTTCGTATAAACTGTGACCAATCCCTTGGTGTATCTATTTGCATAGTTTTAAATTGTGTCGTTTTTTATCTGGTCTACCTCCATGTGAGTATGGCCTTTTAACATAAATTTGTGATTGATAACTTTTAAGTTTGTAAATTGGCCCAACATCCAAATGTAAGCAGTCACTATCATGAAATTACTGTTTTGACCAGCGCAATTGTCAGACCAAAAGGTTAGTTGCTCAAATCTTGCTATTTTCGATCTGTTCTCATCTGCCCAACGAAGGAGACACTAAGCGATTTCATTTCGTCTTTTTCCGCTAATGTTTTCAGACCATACTAGGTTCGTCGGATAGCTAGATAGCTCAGCCAGAGACCCAAGAGCTATCCTGACCCGAAACTACACCGAAGACATCCCGGACATCAGCATCTACGAGGCAAGTACAGAATCACAGCAGAGCTTCTGAAAGCGGGTGGGACACCGGTACTCAAAGTCCTTCAGAGACTTTTTAATTTCGTGCTGCTAGAGGGCATCACGCCTGAGGCATGGAACAGACGTGTGGAGGTGTTGTTCTTCAAAAAACGAGGCAAAACCTAGTTGAAAGACTATAGACCCATGTCACTTCTGAGCCATGTCTACAAGCTGTTCTCAAGGGTCATCACGAATCGTCTCGCACGTAGGTTTGATGACTTCCAGCCTCCGGAACAAGCCGGTTTCTGAAAAGGCTACAGTACCACATCGACATAGACCACATCCATACGCTAAGGCAAATTATACAGAAGTCCGTGGAGTATAACATGACTCTATGTTTAGCTTTTGTGGACTATGAGAAGGCCTTTGATTCGATCGAAACTTGGGCTGCGCTTCGGTCTCTTCAGCGGTGTCACATAAACTATAGGTATAAAGAGGTGTTAAAGTGTCTATATAACAACGCTACCATGTCGGTCCGAGTACAGGAACAGAATACGAGGGCGATTCCATTGCGTAGAGGTGTAAGACAGGGAGACGTTATATCTCCGAAACTGTTTACAGCGGCATTGGAACGACGCTTTCAAGCTCCTGGAATGGGAAGGATTCGCCATCTGCGTCAATGGCGAATACATAACACACCTGCGTTCTGCCGATATTCTCGAAGACCTTGACCGAGTATCCCAACAAGTGGGTCTTAAAATGAACATGGAAAGGACGAAAATTATGTCAAGTTCCCGTGTTGTATCCAATCCAGTATCTGTTGAGAACTCAACTCTCGAAGTTGTCGACGAGTACGTCTACCTTAGACAAGTGATTCAATTAGATAGGTCCAACTATAACAAAGGCGAAAAAGGTCAATTGACGAATCCAACTCGACTGGGCAGCGTTCGTGAAAAGAGCGCAAGAGCGTCTTCTCGTCTCAAATACCTCAGTGTCTGCAGATGAAAGTCTTCAACCAGTATGTCTTACCTGTGATGACATACGGATCCGAAACGTGGTCTCTAACTATGGGCCTCATAAATAAACACAACGAGCGATGGAGCGGGCTATGCTCGGCGTTTCTCAACGAGATCGAATCAGAAATGAGGAGATACGTAGAATAACTAAGGTAATGGACATATCCCTACGAAACAGTAATATCAAGTGGCAGTGGGCAGGGCACATAGCGCGAAGAACTGATAGCCGTTTGGGCAAAAAAGTTATAGATTTGAGACCTTTTGACGTTTTGGCGCAGCGTGGGACATCCAAAGACAAGATGGACGGACGACCTTATTAAGATCACGGGGACACACTGGATGCAGACCGCTTGTGATCGGTCGCTGTGAAAAACCGTGAGGGAGGTCTATGTTCAGCAGTAGACAGCCTTTGGCTGATAATGATGATGATGATAAGGTTCGTCGCAGTATTTTCAGTTGCATCAAACATGGTCAAATTTAACGTCCATAGTTAACGCATGTAAGCCGATTTTGTGTTTGTAAGATTGGGAGTCGCCAAACACTGTTGTAAATCATTTATAACTTTTTCTACTGATAATTATTTGTTGCTTCTTCTTTGTCTTTCATTTTCAATGTACATCTCTCTTCGGCTAATTTAATATGAGTTTTATGCTCTTCTTCTATTTCTTTTCTTTTAGTTTCATCTATCTCGATTTTAAGTTTACATACTTATAGCACTGGCGTATTAGTTTTATCTCGCTTTGCCACGCGCAATAGAAACGGTGTATGAGAGAGACAAGCAATACATTTGACTCCCCGCACATTTACCTACATGCAACGTCGCATTGCGTAAAGTTTTGGCGGTATTTTTAACTCTAGCCATCTCGTTTGCTCACCCGGTCTTAAAAAAGATGGATAAGGGCAAAAATACTGTCGTCGGCATATAAATTAGGACGTTAAAACTGCTCGCTCAACGATTTTCAAAGACTTGGTGATTGGAAAATATTCAAACTATCTGCAGAACCGACTATAATGGGACCACATTTTCATGAAATGTTTGACGGCATAAAAGTATATTAAGTTATAGGACCAAAAAAAATTGCGTAATGTTGCTTTGTTATAGGAATAACGCTTGATATTTACTTTCGACTTTATGCGTTTGTAGTAAAGCTAAAAATATTTCTAGCATAATGGTGTATCTTAAGATCCAAACATTACATTGCATGCAACGATTAGAGGCAGAAAGGTGTATCTGTGAATACACCCAACGTGAATCACAGAAAAAACTGAAACTTCATGAGGCATAATGGTTGACGTCGATACACGTATACTATTAGGTATTGGTTTTTTGTGCAAGAAAGGTATATTTATAAATATGCTATTATGCAATTTGGCCATATTGTGAATTTGTCAAAAACATCATAAATCACCTTTTGTATCTCCGCAATGAAACAAGATAGAAATAAAAGAGTTAGTTTGCCAGAAAGAGCAAAAAAAGTGAAGTTCAAAACTGGCAAAAAGTGTTTTAGGGTGTATCTTGAGATTCGACCTTATGCTTTTATGGTCCAGAATTATTCCCAAAAGTCTAACGTTACGAAGTTAAACGTTTCCAAAGCGATAAAATGTCCCCGCCCCCCTCTAACTTTTTAACTAAGCTAAAGTTTTGAAAAAATACGTTCTGCAGATTTTATAAAAACCCTTAACGACAATTAGTTTAAACAAATTTGAATGGGTAATTTTGAGATATAGCACGTCTTCAATATCAGCAAATGTAACTTTGTCCATGATACAAACACTATAATAATATTGTGGTATTTTGGTTAAAGTGGAAGTGAATGAACTATTAATTCAGATAAAGTTCCCCGGAACATGAAATACAGAACCCCTTAGTGCGCGAGTCCGACTCGCATTTTGCAGTTTTTTTGTGTTTTTCTAAACAAAACTCTTGCCCCGGATAAGTGCACCAATCACCGTCCGCTTTCTACATATTTGCGATGTTTTATTCACCGTTTTCTTGTTCGATTCGTACCCAATTAGCTACGATGGTTTACGTATGGGAGTAAAAATAGAATCGCACTAAGATCAAATGGAAGGAAATGCCTCTTCTTAACTGCAAATAAATCAGCATGCCTCGTTATTTTATGGCTCAAATCGTGGTTGAGTTTTGAAATATAGTTTCTGTAGAATAGCGGTTTTCAAACTTTTTTGGTGACGGAACCCTTTTGGAAAGGGATATAGTTTATATAACCTTACAATATAACATTTGTTTTTTTTTATTTATTTAATTAATATGCATAAGAAGTACCTACTATGTTACTTTTACTTATTTAAATAACACGTACATAAATATTATATATTGAAAAACGTTAAGCGCAAGTTGGTATCAAAAGTTGTAGCATAGGTATATATTTTTTTGTCTTTGTCTTGCGAAACCCTTACAGGGGTATTGCAGATTACCCTGAACAATTTGAGTATAGCTACTGTAGAACATAATTATATTGGAATTTCAGATTTTTTGAAATGAGTTTGAAACAAATCAAAGTAATTTTTATACCCGTTAGAAGTGGTTATTTCATAATTAAAATTAATTTTTAAATAAACGCTGGTCTAATTTAGTGCTTGTTAACAATTACTCGTAGAAGATGCTTTGCAGTTTAACGGTTAATAACTTTATCGGACTCTATATAAAATATATATTTCTAAAAGCTTCTTCGCCAGATTCTTATTTATTAATAAACTTTTAACTAACTTACTTTGATTTATTTATCAAGACTCATTTTATCTCTCACAATTCTTTCATTTACGCCATTCAACAATATCAAAATCAAAAGCAAATTGAATTAGAACGGAGTTGATTCTGAGATTAATAAGTCTTATTTCATTGAGACCGGTTTATAACTCAATTTAATTGTCAGTGAAAAGTCACTTTTCATTTGGCTTTGCTAGTAAACCAAATATACTGAGGCCATTTTGAGATATTCGAAGACAAGAAATCAGTTAAGGGTAATTACAAAACTGCCAAACGATCGCAAAGCGATAGCAATCCATGCTAGTAAGCGATAAAATTGTACGCAGTTAATTTTAATCTCGTATCTAATTGTTAATAAATCTTTTTAAGAGCAAAATAAAAGAGCTTAAAGACGCATAATGAGGACGCGAAATGCTAAGTAGTAGTAATGTAAGTGTACACTTACTATTTCTATAACTTTCAGAATTATGTAATGATTAAACCGCCATAAAAAAACTGACTAAAAATATTGAAAATTTGCAAACAGGCGATTAAATTTATATAATTATTATTTTATTTAATGATTTTAGTTATTACTCATACCTCAAAACCAACTAGACCGATTTTGTTTAATCTTACACTATACCCTAAGTTAAAATATACCTGATTGAATTAAAATAATAATAATCATCTCGATCACAAATATACATACACTTACTAATTTGAGCATACGCGTTTGGAAATCTTAATGGATCAACATACTCAAATATTATTAAATAACAACGAAATCAAATACATACACTTTTTTTTTAGTAGGTATAATCAACCATTAACAATTTCAAAAGGATAGCAATTGAGTCTGTTAATAACACTGCGCGTAGGGTTGAATACTCAGTGCGTAATGCTTCGTATAATATTAATAGCACCTGTTTCTGTTGAAAGCTAAAGCTGTGATCACACAACGAGTATAATGCAAGGAATATTAATTGGTTCTTTTTTCAATGAATTTGGCACATTGTGAAATCGAACCTACATTACATAAATTCGTACCGAAATCATACTGAATTATTTTGAGAGCAATGTTATTTTGGTATGAAAGCTTGTATGGAAATTATTAAATTAGCAGTATTTACATTAAAGTTTAATGAAAATATTAATATTTTAACCATAATTTTGATACCTGACGTTTTGGTGTATGTATCAAAATCAGTCAGTACAAATTAAAATTATGAAACTGAGTAATTTCATTTTCAATAAATAAGCTGAATGTCCTATTCCATACACTAAAGACCTTTAGTACGAGTACGATGTAGCGTGCTATGACCGTGCTAGAAACATGTCCGGCTAAAAAGTGCTGTTTGTTTAGAAAACTATGACCTTCCCACTAGGCCGTCCAGTCACCGACCAACACCATAGCGTAGTAATAATAAAACAGAGTTATTATCTCCATATATGTTAGTAACAATGACACTTATTAGCTATGGTTAGAATATACACAGGCTCAAAAAGTCAGCTGTTTGTGAGTCCTCCCGAGCTGCCTAAAAAAACCTGTAGCTCGGAATGCCTTCTAAATAAGGCTGTATCCATCCTAATTGCTATCATCTGTTTCGGCACTGACAAAACACGTTCTCGCTCGCTCTCCTTCTTGCTCCATATAACGGTGAGATAGCACGCTGTGATTCCGATCAGTGGGCAAGGTAGACCATTTAAAAAAATATGTGGAAATCAGAAAGTTGCAAGAATACAAACATAAAATAAGATTTATAAGTCCAAACAAAGTGAATGTATTCAGCCTGCAAGCATTGTGTTGCTTTTCGTGCCTGACACGTTTCTAGTTGAATTATTTATATTTTTTATACACATCATCATTATCATTATTAAGCAAAGGACGTCCTCTAGTGAACATAAGCTTCCCCCACGGCTTTCCACAGAGACCGATCACTAGCAGTCTGCATCCAATTTGATCAATGCGATCTTTGCAAGGTCGTCAGTGGTGGAGTTCCTACGCTGCGTCTTTGGTTGAAGGGTCTCCTATCTAGAACTTTCATGCCCCAACGGCCATCAGTTCTTCGCGCTATGTGCCCTGCCCATTGCCAATTGAGCTTGCTGTTTTTTCTACACATTTTAATATTTTTTTTAATTATATTTTCCCCACACGTGTGTATTCAGTCTTACGTCCCCACACGTGTGTATTCGTCGGGATGATTTTATTTCCATTTTTATGGGTACCGAACACAGACATCGACATTTTTGAATTGGGTGCCCACTTTCGGCTCCGTTACCCTCACAACGAGGTAACGTGTGGAGCGACATTTATCTCATTACGCTTTGTCTTTTAAGCGATGAAAATTTTAATACGGGAAATGTTTGTAGCTACGAGAGAAATATGCGGTCAGCGTTTACACACAATGTTGCCGTATTTTCCTAGCGCGCTGTGTTAGTAAGAACATCGTAAAGATTTTAGACTTGGGGCGATTTCGTAATATTGTTTGGAGGGAATTCGGATTTTGCAAGCTTTTGTGGTATTATGTTATGGGTGGTAAAAGTTTAGCTAGATAATCTTTTCTGTTAAGCTCAAGGTTTTGAATATGTGGGTGATGAGATCTGAAGAGAATTTAGCCTTTGCATCTAGACGTGGAATTGTCGATGTGTCTTGTTACAATTTTTATTTAACAGTTAATTTGTTAAACGCTTGTTAATATTCAACGTCTCTGTAATTTCTCATATCCTAACGATGCTCAATTTATAAGATGATAAAAATAACACATATTTATATTGAAATGTTAACAAGCAAATCATATCATTTTAAGTGTCATGGTATGGTAGATTGTCATCAGTCGATTTATTGTGAACAAGCTCGACATTGTTCAGCATTAACGCTTTTATACCAATAAAAGCGTTAATGCTGAACTGGTGTAAGTACCAAGTTACACCAGTGATTCAACATTTCTGTTTAAGTTATTATGTGTGAAGTTCGGTACAGTTCACAATAAATTGACAGATTACAACTAAACGGATTTACAACTGTCTGATTGTAATCACGCGGTTTTTACAATACGTCGGTGATAATTAATTCAAGTTAATAAGCATATATTATCTGCCAAAAGTTTGACATTAATCTGCATAAGTCCAGATGCATATTGGCCGGTGATTAGGCTCCAGGCCAACTTAATTGTAATATACCGTCGCCATGTGCCTTTACCAAAATGTATGTGATCTCAAGTTGGGAATAACTTATACTTTGTAAGAAGCCGGTTGTTTGTATAATTTCTTGCGCCTTCGGTCCTGGTACTCGTACCGGTACATAGTTATTTGGTAAAACATTCATTGACCTGCGGCCGATATCTGAAGCACAAGGAATATCAAATTTTTTGACGTTCTGATTTTCTGTTCGTAGTAGCTCTATCTTCAATAAATCGTAAAAAATACTCAGCTTTTCAAAAACTTTCATTTAAAAGATCTTCTCCATCAATAAAAAACACAAAAACACCAACTTTGATTTAATGCTTTTGAAGCGCCACTTGGTTGTTCGACAGGGAAACTATGTCAAATCTTACAACACTGACATAGGTACCTAGATGTCATTGAACTACAAGACTGAAAACACAGACAGGTTATTTTATATTTTGATATATATGCGTTTTCATTGTAAAGTCCCTTCATCAAGAAAGAGACTTTCCAACTATGCAATCACAGTCAAGGTTCATATTATATCTAAAAATCTTTCTCGAATGGATGGATACATGAGGCTTCCATGTTAGTCCAACGAATAAAATGTCCATTACGGTATGACTGTAAAGCCAGTCATTTACAGCTGTTCAACATTTATACAACCAATCACTCTAACAAAAAGTATTTTACAACTCATATAACCGCGATATTTTCGATGCAATCGCCAAAATACAGTACTTATTTTTTCAATTTCAATTTTCAGCTTCTGCATCGTAACTGCATCGATGCTAAAAGTAGCGCAGAGTGTAAAGGTTGACAGTTTACGACTGCATCGATGTTGCATCGCGACTGCATCGATGCTTAAAGTCGGAGTGTGCAAGGCAAGGGGTCTATAATGTGGAGATAAGTAAATAGTTTCAATAAAAAAGGAGATTAACAAAAATAAACCCTGCTCTTTCTCTATCTGGTGCATTTTGTACCTACTAACATAAATACGCAGTGCGCACGCCGCACGCAAGGAAACTGGTAAACCAAAAGTTTATATTCAATTTTATTGGCGTGGTCTTAAAAATCTTTATGGTCTGGCTATATCTGGAACCATAGTCTAGCAATTACGGTTTTTTTATATTTCATAAATTCAGATCCATTTTAGATTTGTTATCTAAAGACTGCTTTTAACATGTCGACATTCATTTAGAGCAGAATTTTCATATCTACCAAATGCTTTCAATTATGCATTTAGAATGCTCTTAAAAACTTTTTTTTTTTTTTTTTTTTATTTCGTTTTGGCACAAACAGTCATTATAACTAGTTACATATAGTTAATCTTAAAAATATAATAGACAACGAGTGCCGAAAGAGTACATATGTAATTTTCATTTTTCTGATAAGATAAGCTGTCAAATTGCAAACAGGTCGATTTTTTTTTTAAAACTACAATTCGTTGATGTGAGTTGGGAAGCACCCCTGTGACAGTAATAACAAATATATGTATATATAAAAGAAGTTCAAAAGTTACACGAATGCCTACATATTATTCAGTGGAATATTTGGCTGAACAAATACGAAATACACTTTTTTTTACATTACTTAAAGAACTATTATACATATCAATTTTACTAAATTCACTATTAAATAAATTTAAAGAACGGGAGATAAAACAATTTCGAGTATATTTTTTTCGAAAAGTTGGTGGTACAAATGTTGGAAATATACGTAGGGAGCGAGCAGGAAGACGGAACTTACTTTTAAAGTTTATTTTTGACAAAAGAGATGGAACATCAAGTTTGCTGTTAATAATTTTGTACAAAAAAAGTATGTCAAAATATTTACGTCGATCACTGAGACTTAGAAGTTTATGTTTCAGAAGCGAATCAAAATAGGCTTCATCGTAGCAGTAACAACGATAATTTACGAACACTGACTGACTTTCAAGAACATTTTCTGGACCTTTTCGATTCTTTCTTTATGAAATTGATAAAAAGGGGACCATATTATGCACCCGAAATCGAGTATAGATCGAACAAATGAAAAATAAAGTATTTTAAGGGTGATTATTTTATTGAATGGTTTAGTTACTCTATGAATAAAACCAAGGCTTCTAAAAGCTCTTCTTATAATAGAATCTATGTGATCAGTAAATAGAAGTTGGTCATCCATGTTGTTTCCTAAGTCTCTAATACTTTTTACACGTTCGAGAGGTTTCTGGTTAATAGTATAATTGAAATTAATGGGCTTTAGTTTTCTAGAATACGTCATTACAAAACATTTCTCTGCATTTGGGTAAAGTTGATTATTTGTGCAATAATTAGAAAGTCTTTCAATATCTAGTTGTAGCTTACGACAGTCTTCAATACCATTAATTGCTCTAAAAAGTTTTGTGTCGTCAGCATACAATAGGTGATTACTGTCATGCAGGACGTTACCAATATCATTAATATATAATAAAAACAACACAGGTCCTAAATGGGAGCCCTGTGGAACCCCTGACGGGACTGCAAGAAAAGAAGAACGATAGCCATTTAAACATACTGCCTGACTGCGATTGCTAATATATGATTCGATCCACCGAAGCAGGTCACCATGAACACCTAGTCCCCAAAGCTTTTGTAAGAGCATATCATGACTAATTTTATCAAAAGCCTTAGAGAAATCGGTGTACACGACGTCCACCTGAGTATCTTTTTCCATAGAATTTAGAAGAAACTCTGTAAACATGACCATATTAGTGTCTACGCTGCGTGACTTTATGAACCCATGTTGATTTTCATCAATGTGATTACGTACAGCATATGACAACTGGCGAGTGACAATCTTTTCAAAAATCTTCCCAAACACACATAGCTTAGAGATTGGCCGGTACTGAGTAATCTGATCTTTTTGCAAGTTTTTAGGTATTGGAGTGATAAGAGCTTGTTTCCATGCGCTAGGGAAAACTCCAGTTTTCATAGACAGTTGAAATATGTCAGTTATAGGTTTTGAGAGCTCCTTAGCACAGCGAGATATTATAACTGGGTGCACTCCATCAGGGCCTGCACCTTTATTAATATTTACATTCTCTAATTCCTTACTAACAATAACTTCGCTTAAATATATAGTGCTTATGTCAATTGTTGAGCCAGCTTCGTCATTGTAAGTCCGAAGATTAAAACTCGAGCCATTGTTGCAGTTGGGAGTAATAGGATCGATAAAAACAGATTGAAAGTAGTGGTTAAAAGCCGTACAAATTTCATTGCCACTAGATAAAGTTTTACCGTCATAATTCATTTTTTGGGGTATAGTGCCAGCCAATTTCTTTGACTTCACGTAAGACCAAAAGAATTTAGAATTAGTTAATATTTTTTCTTCAGAATATGCGATGTAATCTCTATAGCATTCGTTTTCCATCTTTCGCAATTTTGACCGGAGCATTGAGAATGTAATATAGTCAGCAGCATTACCGTATTTTTTCCATCTCGTGTGAAATTTACGCTTTTCATTATTAAGTTTAATAAGGAATCGACTGTACCAAGGTGGGTGCTTAGTTGTATGCTTTACAGTACGAGACGGCACGTATTTATCTATGAGGCTGTTAAGAATTTCATAAAAATATTTAACTCTGTCTTCTACGCCAGGCATTGAGGAGAAAACTGTGTCCCAATCCACAGAGTCTAAGCCTTGCTTTATACTGTCAAAATCAGATCTAAAGAATAGTTTTTTGATGTAGTTATTCGACTTAAGAGGTTTTAACAATTCTAGAGGAAGTTCAATACTCAATGATTTGTGATTTTCATCTTCAGGTACTAAAGGATTATTACATGCTTCTAAGTAACAAGTTTTGGTGCAAAAAACTAGGTCAAGTAGTCTATTATTGACATTATATTTATTGTTAAATTGAGATAAAAGAGACAGACTCAAAAAGTCACTTGTTAAAGATATTAACTCTGAATTACTTGGTTTTATATTCATGCTACCATTTTCGGTATCGAAATACCATTCCGCATATGTCACATTAAAATCACCTACTATGAAGAATAAGTCGTCAGGGTTTGAGTTCATCAAGTCACATGTTCTATCGTAAAAAGATGACAACAAAGATTCGTGCAGTGGACCGTGTGATATATAGGTACAACCGATATGTAGGTATGAGTGTGAGGTTGCTTCGGTGGTGACGTCATTGAGCGCTGACCGCGTACGCAGCGGTACGCTAACCCACAGCTCGTCAGCGGGTGGAGAAGCGCACCAGTGCCGGCGCAGTTCAGGACATAGCTCACGATTTACGGCGATTATGACGCCACCTCCTCGCTTCAAATGTGTGGTAACCGGATCGCGGTCGCATCTAAAGACATCATAGCGATCGTCAAAATACTCAGAGTTGTAAAAATTGTCATTTAACCAAGACTCAGTGATACAAATGACGTCATAATTACAATTTAAAATATTTGTCAAAAATATATGAGACTTTGTTCGCAGGCCCCTTACGTTTTGGTAATAAATTGATAGCATATTACGATTAGCCATTTTTTCTTACAATATAAAATAGTAATGAATAGTAATTGCGTAATGTTTTGCACCACCATCGTTCAAACAAGTGCATAATTGATAAAAGGTATTTGTTATAAATACAAGTGTTAATTAATCCCGTCAAAGAGCAATAGTTAGCATTGTGTGAATCTAGTACGAAGAAATTTAAAAAGTATACATAGTGAGCAATCAGTTCTTTATTTATAATGGCGAAAGAATAAAAATAATGATTTCTACGGTGCAATAATAAAAACAATATTACAAAATGTGTCAAATGTTTACGAATGATTTTAGTGGAATAATAGCATTTGCCCAAAATAGCACAAATATTTATGAATGGCAAAAGGAGAGCACATATCCTAGCTAACTGAATATTGTGCGAGCAATCACACAAAACTAGTCATTTTATCTTGTTTAAATCCGACTCGGTTGATATTTGTATTATCTTAGACGTGTCACTTTTACGCAAAAACAATTTACAATCTCTAGACCAAATATATTTATATGAATTTTCTTTTCCAAGTTTACGGGCTTTGCCAAATAACGTCTTATTATGTGGTGCAAGATGATCATTCACGAAAACCGGTCTTGTGGCGCCGTCAATACCTAAATCAGCTGTAGTCAAGCCGCGTCAGGCACGAACTGCGGCTAGAAAATCGGATTTACGCTTCCTCTGGGTGAATCTTAAGATGATGTTTGGGGTGTCTAGTGTCTGCTCAGAGGATTCCACGGTCTTCTTTCTTCACGGTATTAATAATATAACACAATTGTTCATTAAGGTAACCGTGTGATTATTAATTGAATGTCAGCAACATCAAAACAGTGGGCTTTTCTTTAAACCTTTTCAGTCCAACACCAAAAGTTTACTTCCAAGTTTTAAGGGGGCATATCATCCACCTAAACACAGTTTAATTCCCTGTACACGAGACCGGGACTTACTCAGCAGTTTTTAATTTACTCAGTTAATATTCTCAAAAAACTTTGTCGAAACTCCAGACGGTTCCAATCTCGGCATAATTTCCCCAGAATCGGGCGAAAGTTTTAATGCCCCACTTTCCAGATTTTTTTCCTCATCGTGCGCCACGTTTTGGATTAGTGCTATGACACACGGGCGGTAATCGATAGAGTAGCTGACGATACGTCAATGATGTATTGACTACGAGTACATACCAACGTCGTTTCGGTGCTAGGCAGCTGATTGCTAATGACAATTGTAGACGAGTTAGGGAAAGCCAAGCCAAAAACTGTTACTCGTCAAAATGAGACGTTGGTGTCTAGTTGACAGTAAGCTGACGTCACGTTAATAATCGTGTATCAATATTTAAGCAGCAGTATTTTCCATAGAATCTGACAGTTAATTGATGTGTGCCGCCGGCAAAGCCGTCGGGTGGTGTGAACACGCACGCATGTCAATGTCAAGCTGACGGTGTGTCGACAATATCCGGACGATATGTTGATGAAACACTCACGACGTCAACGTCACGTTGATGTTATATCTTCGACTCATTATCAGTGTTACTTATGACGGCAGCAAACTACCGCTCGTGTGTAAGATCCCTTAAGTTGACAGATGCGGATCATAATAGGCGGTGAAATGACGGGATTTTAATCAGTTCTCAGTTTTGTGATGCGAAAGAGTTCGGTTTCGGTTTGAGGAGTACTGTCGAACTTTTACCGGCAGGTAATTGGGTAGTTAAAAGGAATGATGTCAAGCTTTTGGTGGTAGGAGTAGGTAGGTAAGTGGGGCAGTTAAACACCCTCTGTGTTCATCGCTTCTCACGTTTGATTGCCCGTCCAGTAAGTAAACATATTTGTACTATAATCGTTTTTTGGGGCTACCACAGAATTTTTAATAAAACTATAAAATATCTAACCTAACTACTCATAGTTCTGAGCATAATAATTAAGTATGACGCACTTAATTAGTCCCTACGAAACAAGTTTTATTTTGTCAAAAAGGTTTCTATTTATTACTAGGTGATCCCCTGCGACTTCCACGTGTTTCATGTGTTACTCTTTCCCGTAGGGCTTTTCCTGGTAAGAATTGACGAAAATATTTTGCAATTTGTACCAGTAGTTATAACAGAATTTTTTTTTAACGCGCTGATCTCAATAAGTATACTTAGTTAAAACGAAATAAAAATCTTAAGGTAAAAAACATATAAAGGCCTGATTTTACTAACGTCAGATAATGAGTCAGGTCGAGCCTATTCATTTTATTTCAAAAAACGCAGTGAGGTAATATTCGGTCAGAAGAAAGGAAAGATTAAAAATACTTTATCAATCCCAATGCAAGAAAGCAATTTATAAATATAACAACTTACCCAAGGAGCTTTAAAACCTTGAAGGAAATGTATTTAAGAGAAAGTCGGATAAGTGGCTGTTAAGAGAGATTTTTTATAGTGTACAAGATTATTTTATATTTAAGAAATAATTTGTTATAAATTGATTAATATTTTTATGTAATTATTACTTTTATTGACTTAGAATTCATGACATTGTTAATTTAGTTTTATGACATTATTGTTATAGTTTTGTTATTTTTGATAACATGTTATTAACTGCCTTTTTTATTAATTTGAAAAAATGATTATTAATTTTGCACGACTGCATGCAGGCTGAATTCAGTACCTACTATCTACTTTTAAGACTTGAAGATTGTAACTTTGTATTTTCTTTGTATATTCAGGCAAACAAATGATAAAAAAAACGCCAAATTTTAAAACTTTTCCTACTTGTTAGCAATCATTTATGTTAATGAAATTTTAAAGTCGTTTTATACTTATTAAGTCTGATAAGTCTTATCTGACGTTGGTAAAACCGGTCCTAAGTAAATTAACATTTATTGGGCAATTATCTACCGGCCTTTTTTTCTTTTCTTAAAGATATTATAAAAACCGGCCAAGTGTGAGACAGACTTGTGTATCGAGGGTTCCGTGCCAATTTTAACTGAGTCAGGGGCCGACTTAGCTAATGCATTACAATATTTTGAAGAAAAAAAAACTTTGTTTTTTAAAGATGTTAGTATGATAGTTTGTATGAAGGACAAAGTTTTATTTGCAGTTGTTGAAAATGTGCTATATCTCAAAAACTCCCAAGCTCTCTCACCTTCTACTTAGGAGAAACAATTTTATTTGGAATCGGTGCGATGAGTGTTGAGTTGGTGTAAAAGTAATCTTGACATCGTGCACCGACTCCAAATGAATTTGTTTCTCATATGTAGAGAGCAAATGCGTTTTTTAAAGCTTTTTAGTCAGATTTATGAAGGCGATTTAGTTTTGAGATTTCACACATCACTTTATTAAAATGTTCTCACCCCTAAAAAAACTGCCATCCTTGTAACAAAATAAAGAAATATTATTTCTTAATTCAGTTTAAAATTCACCGACGCGCGCTACGTTTTTAAATGAGCATTTTCAAGACCACCAGCCTTTTAAGGTCTGTATATCAGTGTGCTTTTTCCTTAATAACGATGGATCGCCTGACCTTAATCTCTTATGGTGAACGGTAATGAAGTCTAGGATAGACGTTTGCTAAGTTCCTTCTGATGCGACACACGATATTGTTTTTTAAACGCTGGTTTTTCTGTTTCTTAAAAGTTAAGTATTTATACTTTTTAGCGCTCCTTAGCCAAATTGCAAAAAACGTTAATCTTTTAAGCTTTTTAGTAAGCATTTTTAGGTTTTTTTTTTTAAATATATTTATTTTATTTCATGATTTTTAGTTACTTACCCTATTTTTAGTACTTGTTTTCGAGATATCCGCGGACAAACATTCAAATATACAAACATACATAAACTTACATTACGTTCATTCCTCGACACGTTCAGTATTATTTATATGAAACTTCATCATTAAACACACATCTATAATCTTCATAACGTAAATATTGTAACGCGCTTACGGCGAGTCGCCAACTATCCGCCCACTCTGTCAAACGGTCTGCCATTCACAAGAGTAACTGTCATAAGTTGTAGCAAACGCGATCCGAGGCGAGGCGTTCGCTATCCGGTGCCGATCCCATGCCGAGACGTTGACGATCCATTTACGTAGCGTCTTTCCGTATGGTTGATGATGCTTGGTTGGTGCTATTCTCATTTAAGTATGTAAGTAAAGTAAGCCTGTAACGTCCCACTGGGCAAAGGCCTTATCTCAACAATTAGGTAGTTCGAGCCATACTCCACCACGCGGGCTTAATGCGGATTGGTGAAGGAGTGTTTGCAAGGCATGCGACCTTGCTGTCAGAATATGCTATCAAGCCATAAGATAAGATCTCTGACTAGGCTTAACGACTAATCAACCGATGCCCATTACCATTACAGTTAGAAAAATCTGCTTTAACGTTTTTCTAGAAAAACCCACATTGAATACCTCACTTAGGTTTAACCAAAATAGTAGTACAAAATTAGTCAATTCCAAAGAAACATTATGCCTAATTGTGTTCGTAAGAATGCTAAACAAGTTCGAAGCAGGGCCTGGGCCAAGCCGTACACAAAACTTGGACATTCAGGAGTAAGCGGTGGGTAAATTAAATCAATGCTCGGAACTCACTAAAGTTTTGGCTACTGTAGTACTATTATGACTAAGTTCAGTGTAAAAGAAAACTTTGAAAATGTTTTAAAAGTACTCCCTGTATAAATAATCTTACGTTATTCTTAGATTTATTTGAGCTAGCATAGAATACAAGTTACTATTAGATCTTTGAGTTAAAGCATTTAAGAGCACTATTACCAGTTTAAGGTAAAAATTTACTCTAAAGGATCATCTTTTGGCGATGAAAATGGTATACCTTTAATTTTTGGAAATAAAAAGAAGTCACACGGTGCTTGATCAGGGCTGTAAGGTGGGTGACCCAGGAGGACACTGGCGTTCATATTGATAAATCCAGGACTCATCACCTGTAACGATGTCGTAAATACGCCGAGACGAGCCTTCTTCAAACTTGTTCAGCATATCACGGTACCATTCCACCTGGGCCTGCTTCTGAGCGTCGTTGAGGTAGTGCGGCACCCAGCGTGATACTATCCCCTTCACGCAAAGATGCCCGTGTAAAATCTTGTGAACGCATTCCGATCCAATCTTCAGTGTGTGCTGAATCTCCTGATATCTAATTCGCCTATTATCTTGGATTAAATTTATCATTGATAGCACGTTTTCTTCCGTAATAGCCGTCAATGGGCGACCGCTTCGATCTTTTCATCCACCCAGGTTGGTCGAAGCCCTTGAATTCGCTATACCAACGATACACGGTGGCCCTGGAGGGGCCTCATTTAACGTCTTCGAACGATTCTTCGACACTTCAAATCTTAAAAAATCATAGCTCTAAAATGTTCCCGGCGAAGATTCATATCTCAGTCGTCAGACACGATACTTAGAATGGGCTTGCAAATAAATGTGCAGTGAAATTTTGAAAATGGAACACACCCATTTTTACTTATAAATATTCATATTTTCGAAAAAAAATCGAACCTCCCATATATAAAAACGAGACTGGCCTCCCATATATAAAAACTTTTTTTCGCAATACTTTCTGAGTGGCCTGGTATATGAAAATTAACAAGCCCTAAAGGCCGCACCACACTATAACTCAGCAATAGTTTGTAAAGACATCCAAATCTGATTTTGTTGAAACGCAGCCAATTCTCCGTTAAGACGGCTTGCAGTGCTCGCGGTCAGCAGAATTAAATCAATGCTCGAATACGGCTTTTAGGTTTGGCATCTATACTAAATAATTCACTTATGTCTTAAACAAGGGCAGTTTTCAAGCTTTAGTGCACCAAGTGGCTGGCCAGTTTGAGTTACATTAGTCCTTCGTATAACCTTACTAGTGGTCCCCCGCGGTGTCGCCCGCGTAAATTTTGAATATCCCTTTAAAAAGATTTTAACGCAAAACACCTTTTTTCATCGGAAGTGACAGGCCAGAAACCTTAGCGGTTGGTGCATGTGCGTGTTATTTTTTGCGAGCATTTTTTTTGGCGCAGAGTTATTTTAAAACTGTTATTTTAAAATTCTTAAAAAATTTTTAAATTTTAAGATTTTTTAACGGTTTACGCAACAGAAGCTCTGTTGCGTAAACCAAAATCAACAGAATCAGAATATTTCCAACCGTTATCGCAACATTTTTCATTGTTGATCTGCTCTTGTAAGTTTAATAGTAATGTTTAATAGCTTTAAACCTTTCTCAATAAATAAGCTATCCAAGACAAAAATATTTTCCAAATCGGTTCAATAGTTTCTGAGATTAGCGCAAAAGAAGTGAAAAGTTTGTTTCTTTGAACGCGCGAATATTCAAACTTAAGATAAATTTGAACTGACATGGATTATTAACACTTGTGACCTTTAACCTTTTACGACACGGGATGAGTGTCAAAATTCTTGGTGCAACATACTCACAAAAAAACGCGATAATTTCATATTAAAATAAATCTACTTAATTTCCCCGTACTTAGGTAAAAGAAGACAATAACGGATTATTTCTTTCTTAAAAAATATCAAATTCTTTATTTTTTCTCAATATGAAAGCACGGGCTTACAAAACAAATAATAGGCTTTAATTTGAATACCAAAACATATGCTTATATTGTGTTTGCGATATAGAAGCCTCATATTTACTCAACCCACGCAAACGGAAAATCCGTTAACAGGTTATGTCAAAAATATTTGTTTTGAACATTGGCTTTTACTTTTAGATTGAAAATTCGATAGGTCAGTTATAAATGTTTGTTGACTTAGCTTTGTTAGAAGTGCGACAAATAATCTGTTGCGTAATCATTTTCGTATTTTTCCTAATTTTTTGGCGACCCAGTAGGACACCTAGGCAAAGGTCTCCGCAAAACTATTCCACGTGTTTCTGTCAGTGGTAAGCGTTTGCTAGTCTTCACGGTATTGATTTAATTAACTAAATCATCTCAGCATCGCTTTTGGGGTCTGCTTCTCGGACGTTGTCTTTCTGTAGGCAGCAATGGCAGTACGTGACGCTTTTGGACCATTTCACATTCTAAGAACGTGACTCGCCCAGTCCCTATTCCGTTTCGCGGTCTTTTTCTAAAGCCCACTATGTCTTTGAGTGGATCGTGGTGTTGCGGATCCCATCTTTTTATCCCCAGAACTAAACGTTTCATAGTCCTTTTGGTATTATTTATTTTAAAATAAAGGCTTATCCCACCTGCTTATTTTTTGGAAAATATAATGTTTTTACGTGAAGTTAATACTTCTTAATTTTTAATATTGTAACGTCGCATCCTAAGGCATATGAATAACACCACTGGCCCAGGCGTAGAGGTGTTTTCGTCGCGCATCGCTAGATGGCGCTGGGAGTAACTTAACTCGCACTATGTTCTAGTCTCTTCGATTACTTTAGACCTTCCTCCTAATAATTATATGTTGTCCTAAGTTCATAACAGGCCCCGTCTAACGGTGCAAACTTTCTGTTCCCACATCAGCTGAGACAGTTAGTTGAAGCCATAGGCGATAACACGCTACTCTTTTAGCTTAGCTGCATCTCCTCGGAAGTCGACTCAATTGAACGCTCGCTACGGTGCTCGGATACAACTCTGTAATCTTCCAGATTATGTAATATACGGCTAAAGAAGTGTACGAGTATCGCAGTCCTTTTCAATCGACCACTACAGTCACTCCCGTTATAATATTTTATTTTATTTGGAAAACGATACAGGTGATATTCAAAACATTTACAAAGAAAAAGCTACTAAATGGTATCCTAAAATAATTTTCGCAACATTTTTTGAATGCAGTAGTATCATTAGTGGTAAATGCGAGCAACAATTACAAGTTAAATATAACACAGATCTGGATTTTATTTTTTTAAATTAAAATTTTTAAATTCAAAAATTATTAATGATTGCCTTTGCATGGTAAAGAAGTTGTATAACATAAACCCGCAACCTCGTTACAAAAATCGACCGAAATGCGAGTTGGTCTCGCGCCCAAAGCGTCCCGTATCTACTATGAATGTAAGCACTTTTGTTGCCTTAACAATGTACCTGTAAAACATGATGAATATTGTCTTAAAAAGGAGTTTAGTCCCTCTAAATAATATACTTGTGAAATGAAATTATGATACAAAACCAGTTGTATCTTTTGATGACGATAACTTACAACATAGTTTTTTGACAGCTAAAAAAGACAATTAATACCAATATTGAAATTAAGTTTCAGTTAAAAAATTTAACGCGTTTTAAAGTCGTGTAGTCTCTGTGACAAGTCACTGCGCTTAGCTGCAGACGGACAGATGGACAATCAAACATGGCGAATTTATAAGGTTATTTGTTTGACTACCGAACCCTAAAAATAAAGCACAATTGACCACTCAATGTACCTATATGATTTTGCCGATAAAGAAATTTTGTAAGCAAAAATATAATTATTTTATCCAAAATCAATGCCTCTTTTAGGGGCTTTGACGATAATTTAATTTGTGATTTTTATTTTAGCAACTCTTTTTTTCGATGTTAGTCTTCAACCAATGTGTGTTACCAGTAGTGTGACGACATACGGATCCAAAACATGGTCTCTAACTATGGGCCTTTTATGAAAGCTCAAAATCACACAACGAGCAATGGCAAGGGCTATGCTCGTTGTACCCCTACGAGATCGAATCAGAAATGAGGAGATACTAAGAAAAACTAAGGTAACAGACATAGCCCTGAGAATCAGTTAGCTCAAGTGGCAATGGGAAGGGCAGAAGTGTAAAGAGCTGATGGCCGTTGGGCCAGAAAAGTTCTAGATTGGAGACGACCTTGTGAAGGTCGCAGGATCCAACTGAATGCATACCGCTTGTGATCGGTCGCTGTGGAAAACCATGGAGAGCTTTATGTTCAACAGTGGACGTCCTTTGGCTGATAATGATTTGATGATGATGAACACTTTTTTCAGAAGGTTACCTTACTTCTGGTGAATGTTTAAATATGTTACTACCCACCGAGTAAAAGCTCAAAAAAGCTCTAGCCGCACATTTAAAAGCTTTTAGCTGTAATCCCAGCTCAAGCTTGCGTCGCACTTACGACTGTTTTCATGCTTAATTAAAGCTTTCGCTAATTAGGTACAGTCGCTAACGGAAGAAAGGTTGCGCTCACATTTGCGCTACTTATTTCCTTTCATCACCATCTATATCAGCCAAACCACGTCCACTGCTGAACATAGGACTTGCCTACGAGACTTAAGATGGCATTCAGTGTAATTATTTTGTGTTATTTTTTTATTACATCAGCTTTATTTAAATTAAATGAATAAATTATTAACAAACAAATTAGCGGACCCGGCGAACTTTGTTTCGGCCCCAGCCCCGTTCCATTCCGGCCTCGTCCACCCAGCCTCGTAATTTTAAAGTTTAAGCGGTGGTCCTAGCGAAAATTATTTTGCCTGGCCCCATCCTGCCCCAGACCCGGCCCCATCTTGCCCCAGCTCTAGCCCCGTCTTACAGGATAAAAAGTATCCTATGTTCTTCTTTGGGTTCTAAGCTATCTCGCCACCGTTTCAAGCAGCCGCGTCTGCGCGTGTTGAGTTTGCTCCTCCTCTCCCGTCGCAGCATTTAAGATATCTAGCACACAGATATTTTTCCAAATCGGTCCACTTGTTCCGAGATCTAATATGATGAGTACTAATATAAAAATGAGTAAGAACCCATCAAATATAATAAAACTCTTACTCAGTTTAAAAGTGTGTAATATGCATAATATTTCTCATCCATCCACATTACAGTACGGCGTTAAAAGTAAGATATTCTCGCCGCCAACTGTACTTACCTTAGAAAGATGCTACGGATACATTTTAATGTGTTCTGGAGTAGTTTTCAGATTTATACCGACTGAGTTGAGACATTTTGTTAATGCTAACGCCACCGTCTTGGAATCACTGTTACGGAATAAAAATAAAATGGACTTAAGATACGGTTGACGTAGGAAAGAAAATGTAAAAAAAAAAACAAGTTAAGAGTGTCAAAATAGTTTAAGCTCTTGTGACTTCTACTACAAATTTCTTATTATTTATAGTCAAAATGAAAAGTTTAACTTTTCCTATCAAGGAGCGAACCTTTTTTGTTCCATCATTAGTAGGTACGTACGCTGATGATAGAAAACGCAAAAATATAACGACTTAAATGCCTTCTAAAATCTTTCACTCAAAACATTTCTATTCGCAACGTCACAACATTTCCAAAAAGGTCCTCGTGTGGAAAAACGGATCGCCCGGACAATTTCATAAAACCATGGGCAGCTCGTCTACCATCCACAAAACGTAAATTTTACTCAATTGAGTTTGAGTTCCATTGTTATGACTGTAGAGTTTAAAATTGACTGAGACAATTTAAATATTGCTCGGTAGATTGACGTGAAAATGTATCAACACGTTTTATCCTACTCTTTTAACGTTTTTCCCACAGAGAGGGCGAGAGAAACAAATCACTCGTTTGTGTGGACCTTTTGTCATCCCTTGAAATTATACCGTCAGAGGAACAATTAAGATGGGAATCGAAGGGAGGGCTCCATTTGTGAAATTCTTACTGTTTTGCTTTGTTGTTATTTAATGGTGACTTAATTTTGGTTCGTGATATCACGTGACAGGTATTTTTTAAATAGAAAGCCTTGTTAGAGTTTATTTATTGCCTTAAGAAAGTACCTAGTATTATAGTTTTAACTATACAACTACTGAAAAATATTATTTACAGAATATGTTAAGATAGTTCTTTAAAGAATAAATTAACTTTATTGTTTGAATTGATTAAACTATTGCTCTGTAATATATTATTATAATTAATATTGTAGAAGCAGGTATCTTGATCTGTCTTCTGCATTTTAAAGATACATGAGATTCTGACGTTATTGAAGGGATTTTTAATCATTCCATTCTGCAAAATATATTTTAACATTGACATTAATAACTAAGTACAGGGGCTGAAAAAATTGAAACCTTCTAGTCTACAGCGGGACACGTGCTTACTTCTAAATTATTCTCATTGGAGAAGTATTGTTTAAAATTATATTTTTTTCACGTTTACTAATAAGCCTTTGCAATAACGAGACGAACGACCTTTGATCTCTATTTATAAAAAATAATCCTTATTGTCCTTGGTCACGGCATCACGCGTGAACGGCTGAATTAATTTCGCTAATTCTTTTCAGTTGTGTTTGTTATTGTAAGTAGAAGGTTCAGATAAAAAATGTAGCGGGTAAACCGATTCCCATGATTTTTTTTTTCTTTTTCAGATACGTCACTATCCGGCGTAAAATAATAATTATTAATATTACGGGGTTGGAAAGGGACGGGGCCGGGGGCGGACTAAAGTTCACTAACAGCGGATGTTAGTTACTGGTCAGATAGTTTAGTCGCCCACAATTAGGTACGACAGCAGTCAAATGTCTTTATTTTTTTTTAAAGATGTATATTTAATTTTAGCTTTTTGTTGCAACTTTAAAAAGGTTTTTCTTCATCGTGATAACACCTATAGCAATAGTTTCACAAAGGAAACCTTAATCAAAAAGTAAAACCACTAGTTAACTACGTAACGAGCAGGTAACTTTGCCCTGCCTTTTCTCTGATGTCGAACTTTGAAATAAAACACGGAATAAGTGCGCGTTTTGGATAAGTGAAGTTGTAACATGTTTCGAACTAAAGACTGAGAAGTATGCATGTTAAGTTCAGAACTTAGACTTCACAGTGTACAAGAAGATTACAATGTAAATGTTACAATCCTTCTTTTACCAAGAATGTGCAATAAAAAGATATATTATACAGTCCCAAATTATTTTATTTTATAACATTAATAAAACTCCACAAAAATATTTTTTTGTACTTAGAGAAAGCCCAACTTTTTTTGCTAAGTCATGTTTTTAAGCCGTATCGATTTCGCAAAAACATCCTTCTGACAACCTCCGTGGTCGAGTGGCTAGCACGCTGGTTTCAAGCGTCGCCATCACGTGAGGTTCCGGGTTCGATTCCCGGTCGGGTCAATGTAGAAAACTATATTTTCTATATTGTATCGGGTCTGGGTGTTTTGGTACCACCGTTATGTCTGATTTCCATAACACAAGTGCATTGGCTACTTACTTTGGGATCAGAGTAAGTTGTATGTGATTGGTATCCAATATTTATCCTCTACTCTCTTTCCTGACACTTAAGGCGTGAGAAAACTATATAATTTACTAACTGTTCTTCGTAAACACAAACACTCTATTTCATCCAAGATAACACAAAGAATGGCTTCTACCACAGACGAATCGCGCAAGCAGAAAAACAGAAAAGATATTTTCAGAAAAAAACAAAACTAATTTTTGACATATAAATTAAACATGGCATTCGCCTGCCAATTAGACCAATATCCGTTAGTTTTCCCGGTGCCTGCTAGTAGCAACATACAGTATTTTTTTCTATTCCTGGGAGTCTTGATAACAAATTCATTAATTTTTTTATGATTTGATTGTGTAATACAACTCAGTTGATACACTTACTTGAAGTTTGAGTCAAAAAAGCAAAAACAAAACAAAATTAAGGCACTTAACACAAAACAAGGGGGCAATTGACAATAAATCGGGAATTTTATAAAAAACAATTCAAAGGTCGATAACTTGAGGACGATAAAGTTTGGGATATCGGGTTCCATAGTCAAATCAGTCAGGAATGATGTAAACTACTATGTTTTAAAGGGCTTATATCTACTTAACATGTAACCCTGTATAAACAAATGTATTTGTCGACAATGTAATTATCTAATAGTTACTTCTATCACAAATATAACCTGCTTAACAGAATTTTCCTACACCAAACATTTATAATTATTATTATATTACAATTTTATTACTTGAAATAAACAATCGTGATACTTATAATAATTGTCAAAAAGCATCAACAGCCTAAATAAATAAATGTTTTGGTAAATCCACTCATCTAACAAAAGAAACGTTTTTACTCAGTCTTGGTATGAACTGGTGAACCCCGCGTCTCCGTTTGCCCCGCTCCCTTACCCAAAAAGCGGTCACCTAACGCACCCAAGTGCGTTATATGGGTTTTATAGTCTTCCTCGATAAGATACATAGATGCTTGTGTCCAGTTGATCTAGTTCAGCTTTCGCTTCAGCTTTTTAATTAATACATGTAAATAAAATTGACATACCATCTAATTCATATCCCTGTCCCCACTGCGGTAAATCCTGTGAGTACGCCTTGGGATCACTTCGGCTGCCTATCGATATCTTCAGGCTCTTCCACAGCTTCATCTTGCCCACATATTTGTCAACTGTCAAACGCGCTGTCACCGACTGACAGTGGCTGTCAAACGCACTAGAACACTACACTCACACTGTCACCGATGATGACATCTGGAAAGAAAAGAGAAATGTTTTATTAAATAATCATTGACAATAATCCTTTTGACATAGTCACATGTTTTTTAAAATTTTAGATTGACGTAATGGCGTATTTTTAAGTGACCAAAAATTTCGAACTGACGTTAACGGAAAGTCGCAGTTAATGTTTCTTCTGTTGCTTTTAAGAGCGATCAGTTTTCAGATTCGGTTGTTAAAAGCATTGGCCCGGTTCGCCAGAGGTCGTGGGTTCAAATCCTACTCATGCGGAATTTTTGATTACTTATTTCATCTTATAAGATTAACAATAAACACTGAGCGTTAAAAATATTCAAACCCATTAAAAAGATTGCTTGAAACTATAAAAAAAGTCATTTCTAAACATACATGTCTGCACTGGTAGATTATAAGAATGATATCGGACGTGAAATGGCATAGCTAAATTAATTAATTAGTTAATTTTATAGCAATTTTAAGGTTAGTAGGTCAAAGATATAAAAAAGACAATACCATAAAATACTAATAGAATATCTCTAACTCCAATGATTTTATATTTAAATCGTAGTGTTTCATAAAGGCTACTTAAGTAACCAATTTTAAGGAAATATCGCTTATGAAGATTTATAATAATAAAAAACTTAAAAGTTTTATTTACTAGTTAAGGATATTAAAACTTTTTTACTTCTCATCCGTAATCTAATACCCGCTTTAAAACCAAACTTTCTTCTTTCCTCATCGAATGCCATTCAATCTGCTCCAATAAAATCGCAAAGAAAATCAAACATCAACTACTGCATTAAACCACAAACAAACAAAGCTTATCTTCTAAGATAAAATTATTGATGCTATCGGAGTTGAACTACGCTAATCGCCATCAAAACAAGTCGAACTACGTTCGCTGTCAAAAAATCAAAAACCGGCCAAGTGCGAGTCGGACTCGCGCACTGAGGGTTCCGTGCCAACGTTAATTGAATTAGGCAATTCACTTACTTCCACTTAGTAGAATACCAAAATATTTTGTTGACAGCAAATATAACTTTGTTTTTCATAGTGTTTGTATGAAGAACAAAGTTATGTTTGCGGTTGTTGAAAAAGTGCTATATCTCAAAAACTTCTCGTTCGATCCCGTTCGAACCAATTTTCGTTGAAATTGTTTGTTATGATCTTCATTATATATTTTTTTCAAAATTTACACTCGCTTAGTTTAGAAGTTAGATGGGGGGGGGGGGCCCATTTTTCCACTTTGGAAGCGTCTAGCTAAGAAACGTTAGACTTTAAAAGAAAACGGTTTTAGGAACCTCTATGTCATTTTTAAAGACCTATCCATAGACACCCCACACGCATAGGTTTGACTAAAAAATTTTTTCGGTTTTAGTTTCATGTATGGGAGCCCCCCCCCCTTAAATATCATTATTTTCTATTTTTTGTATGAGAATCGTAAAGCGGTTAAGAGGATACATCTCCCTACCAAATTTCAGTAGTGTGATGCTTATAGTTTCAGAATAAATTGGGTGTGACATACGGACGGACAGACAGACAGACAGACAGACAGACAGACAGACAGACTTGACGAAACTATAAGGGTTCCGTTTTTTGCCATTCGACTACGGAAAATTTGGCAACGACTATACTGCAAATGGTAGCATCACTGCTTACATAATACAGGTAAAGCTCTCACTCAAGACTCTTTGATAAATGACATTGTTATGATCCCAACTCGAAGGTATAAAATCTTTCTTAAGTGAATGGAGCAAGAACACCGAGGTTTTTATGTGAAACTTAAAAGTTTACTTAAAGGAAAATATTGTTGGTAAAATTAATACTCTTTCAGAACTGACGTTAACTGAGTCGCAATTTATGTTTTTTGTGTTGATTTTAAGAGCGATCAGTAGTTTTTCATATTTCTGAAAATAAATTAAGTATTTTCAAAGACTGCTTGTTAAATAAAATGCAGATTGGATAATAATGTACGTTTTATTAAATTAACGCACGTGTACAAAAATCAAAAAGCATAGGTGCCGCCATGTTATTTCTCTTCCCAAAATTGAAATACATGGCGGCAGTGTTTCCAACCTACAACACAAAACAGTGTTGTAGTATTATAAAATTATCAAGACTTAACTAGTAAGCTTTAAGTAGTTTAAATTTATGTTTATATTTTTTTAAACACTTCTTTTATAGTTTCTTTTAGTTTATTTTATTGTAATGCACAATAATATACCTAGTAGTAAAGGTTAAAGCTTAAGCGCGAGGTATTTTTTCTCGTACCGTATCGTATAACTCTATCCAATGATATCACAAATGGATAAAAATGATCTACCTGCTTTGACTGCTGTGTTTTTTAACGCCTATACTATTTTTATTTCTTTGCCTTTATTTTATGGGCATGCGCCAAGATATCGTTAGACACAGAGTTCGATTCTTTGTCTGACACAGTTTCTTTTTACAAGTTCAATTTTTATTCTTTGCGCCTGTCTGTTGAAAAACCAGGAGCTTTCTACACATCTCCAAAATGGGTTCAAAGTGTCAAAATCCATTTCGACTTGAACGAATCCAGTCGATTAATGGACGGGCCTAAAACAATGCAGCAACCTCAGAGGTCCATGCCCTGTCATGGGCCAGCGATCACCATCGATCAAGACCGACACGCTTGCATGCGAACAATCGGACAAACCTTTTTACATTTTAATCGTTCTTGACATACTTCTATGAATATAAGACAATGAGATCTTTATACAACGTAGTCCATTTTGTAACCTAGACTAAACTATTGAGATCACGCGCAGTATTGGACAAAGCGGTATTGTATTTTAAGAGCAGAATGGATGTCATAGCAAACTTAACCCAGAAGCAGTTAATTTTGAACAACGATTAAACTTCAAAGTCGAAGTCAAAGTCAAACATTTATTTGCGAAAAACATGGTACATTTAAAGAGCTTATTTAATAGCACAGGTTCTACCGAAAGTTGGCATGCAAAAATTTATTTTCCAATTATGATATAGGTTATTTTCTACTGTTTCAAGAATGCCAAAACATTGATTTATGCTTATAAAAAGGGAATAGCACCATTATTTTCTCTTATCACGAAATATTTCATTATCTACATCCAGTTTCGAGAATTAATCGACCTTCTATTGGATCTTTATTACAATACATCGAGTACAATTGCCACTATGATTAAACATGATAAAAGACAGAACAGATAATGGAAATAAGCACCGATCATATTTCTTAATAATTCTCCTCGATTTGATGCCTTTTATCGTATCAGATGTTTTTCCTCTTATTTCATTATTTCGGTATTTTATTTGAGTATCATGGGTTCTGGTACATTGTTTTTAAACGGAAATATTGAAAGCTCACTTTTGGGCCGTAAAGTTAGATTTAACTAGGTAACGGGTGCCATTATTCTGACATTACCACACAATCCTTTCTCTTAAGTTTTTAAACTGCTATCTGTACATACTTTTCTTCCTGTTACTTTGTAATAAGCCGTACTAGTTATCTTAATTTTGTAATATGCCAATAATTTTCATTCGCCATTTCAGCACGCACCATTGTAATTACCCGGCCCCGGAGAATTGCAACACAGTGAGTGACAAATGTAAGGCATGTCAATTTGCTAGCTCAAACCGTGTTAGTTCGCCGTTCACAAACACAATTACATTTGTGTTTAGTACTGGAACAGTGTAATCTCCAAACCGCAGGCCGATTACTTGTGTTGATCACGTTAGGAATAACCTGATACCTTGAAAGTCTAATAAGCTTTGAGGATCTCTATGATCAAGAGGCTTCCAACAGTTTTCATGTTATCCCTACATTTGAGGTCATGGGCTCGGTCTTCAGTCGTGTCAATTAAAAGAAAACTTTGCATATTCTCTCCAGTCTGATGCTGTTCAGACACTTTAAACAGTAAACATTATCTAACAAGAGTTTGGTAGGAACCACCTGATACATAGTATCTTGAAAGTTCCGAAGTAAGTTTTGAGGATCTTCATGATCAAGTGGCTTGCAACAGTTTTCATATTGTCTCCGCGTTTGAGGTCATGGGTTTGGTCTTCAGTCGTGGCAATTAAGAAATTTCTACACATATTTTCTCTAGTCTGATGTTGTTCGGACACTTAGGTAGGAAAACATTATCAAACAAGAGTTTGGAAGCAGTTACCCCAGACATCAAACCTAGATTGCAATCGCATGGCTAAGTCCTTCATGTTACGTATCCACCAAACCAATTGCCGTCGGACATTATAGACCACAAGATTAGCTTGCACTGTAGTTTCTAGTAGAACAGGCTTAGTATTGAGCTTGTAATTGCAAAAGGGTATTTTATGATGTTCACAATACCATTTGTACAAAATTAATAACGGCTGGTTAAGCTGGCTGCCAAGCTCAGTGTCTAAGCAACCAACTCAACAACGGAGCCAACCATCATAGCCTCCTTGCCAGAAGGAAATGTAAAAATGAAAAAAAAAACATAACTGCAGAAAATACCCTAGCCAAACTGACTAACTTACCATCGCACTTCATAAGTATAGTCGAAAAAGCCATTTATTCTACTACAGAACTTGTCAAAAGGGTCGGTCCCACCGCCCTAACCGCAGCCTTAACGATCCAGGGTACTGATGCTCGCGTCTAGTTACACTTAACTCCGGGTTATCGACGAGGTACTGCTGAATGTGATTTGCTGTAACTGTCTGTTGCTGGCAAGTTAACTAATGACCTTAATTGGCTTATGTATTTAGTATTACTGTGGTATTGTATAATATTTTAGTTCTAAGGTTAAATTATCATCAAGCATGACCCATGCTTGATGATAATTTAACCTTAGAACACTAACATGGCACCAAACTGGTCAATTAGTCGCTGTGGAAACAAGGGTAGGCCCTATGGTTTTTTTATCCTATACCATTATTTTTAAACTCTACCCAGTGAAGGAGTATGATTGTAAATTATACTACGATAAATTTATAATTTTACCTTTATTAAAATACATTTCCAAAAACTTATCGTGTGTACGAGAATTTGTAAATGGTATGATTTATTTAGAAATGAAACATGGAAAAATAATAAAATCATTTTTTTTCCTTAAAATAAATGACATTTAAATAAGCGATAAAATCTAGTGTGCAGTCTAGATTTTTTTAAATTTATTTAAAAACTTTATTGCACAAAATAACATGATAGGGTACAAAAGGTGATATTTTAACATGAATCCATGTGGCAAGGAGGTTGATAAATTTGGTCTCCACTGCCTTTGTTGCCAGCAAAGCGCTGGGCGTCTCGCCCGTCACGCTACCCTTAATGATGCCATCAGAAGAGCCCTTGCGACCATTAATGTTCCTTCCACGTTGGAACCACGTGGTTTGGTCCGTGATGATGGCAAGAGATCTGATGGCTCAACGCTTATTCCCTGGGAACGGGGTCGGGCCTCAGTTTTGGATGCAACTTGTGTCGATACTTTGGCCCCTTCCCATCTCAGAGAATCAGCCCTTAAAGCTGGAGCAGCAGCGGAGTTGACTGAAAACGCCAAGCGTCGCAAGTACGTTTCACTTGCAAGTGATTATGTGTTTGCGCCGTTTGGCGTTGAAACATTTGGGCCGTGGGGACCCTCTGCTAAATTGCTGTTTAGAAAAATTGCGCCAAAATTAAATTCTTTAACAGCCAATAATAAAGCTGGCTGGTTCCTAGCCCAAAGGATCAGCATAGCTATCCAACGCGGCAACGCAGCCAGCATCATAGCCTACTTGCCGCAAGGAAATGGTTTCGTTTTTGAATAGGTATTAATATTAAGTTATTTTTTTTATGTTGCATGTCTTAGTTTAATTTTTTCTTACTCGTTCTTAAATTAAATACGTTTTCTAACATGAATCTCAAAATTCAAATATTAAAACGTGTTTTTTTATTAAATCTGATTACATCAAGGACATGTAATTATGATTTTTAACAGATAGTTTGCTAACCTGAGTTTCCGAAAATGGTCGCAGAATAATCAACATACTGCAGAGCGGTTTTCACAGCTATTAAACGATTCCAAGGAGCAAAAAAGTAAGTTATCAGGTTTTTAAAAAACAACCTCGATGCCTAGCAACGTTAACTCTGACCGACCCCTCTAACGAGAAGAGGCATTGTTAACTGATTACTCGCCTCCGGTTACACTTAACTCGGGTAGGCCACCTAATGCTCGGTAAAAATTAATTGTCGGCCATATTATATTTTGAAACTGTGACACCGTACCACGCGTATTTGCGGTCGGGATAATAAATTAGTTTGAGTTAGATTACAAAATTTTAGGTTGTTAGAATTATTATAATAATATTTAGGATGTCGTATGAACATTTCATACATTTTGGGTTGAAATTAAATAAAATCTAGTTTTAACTACAAGATTATTACAAAAATATTACAGTAAGCTTATTCAATTTCATACGTTTGGTTAGAGATAAAGGGTAATTTTAGGTCTTACGCCTAGGGGCAGTTTAGAATATTTTTATACCCACTTTCAGAATACCCTGGACATCCAGTGCCTGCCCACTCACGATGACCATTTAACCCTTTATACCGATAAAGTCGCGGGCTCCGATACTCTATTCATTAATCATTATAAACCTATTCGCGGCGAGTGTTGTTTGTGCGATGAGTCAGCGCTAGTCATGTTAGTCTATCGATAATTTTAATGTTTTGACCAAATCTGCTCTCGCAATGACGACATGACAGAAAGATAATAAATTAAATAACGAAGTATGAAAAAAATAAGAGATTTTATGGTAGGTAGTTAAAATGTTACTGTTAACCTAATGCGAATGGATTTGTTTGTGATTCCTGATGCTATTTTTTTAGTGTTTTTGTATTCCTCTTGTTAAGTGAATGATAATATTTAAGAAAAATAAATGATTAAGCCTGATACTTTTACAGTTACGACAAATACAAAGGGCGCCAATTCATAGCTCAATAACCGAGAAAACATGTGTGAACTGGGTCAAGTAGGTATAGTCAACTAGTCCTGGTAAAAAAGGTTCAATGCGCCATTTATTACTCGTAAGAAATATGATCGAGATCCCATGAAGATTTCAAAATACAATTATGCATCACAATGCGACTAACATTCACCAATTATCCTTAACTTTTACCACAGCGAAGTTTGCAAGCTGAGGTGCAAGTCTAGATATCGATACATAATCTTTCGATAGACTTACCCAGACTACTCATGGCTCGCTCAACGCGCTCAGCTCAGCTCGCAAGTCATTTATATACGGATCAACAAACCAAGATGTTTTGCTTGTGCACGCAGATTTTGACTCAATATTATATTTTGATACTCCTTGAGTTCATTTGCATCATTGAATTGTTACCATAAATTATTTTAAAAACTGTAAGTTATAGCTTGATAATAACAGTTATCTGATAATTTTCGACATTGTTATATAAATATGATGCTGCCACTATGATATGAGGTCACGTTTTTTTGACTAACTGCTTGATTCCAAACGTCCGATTCCCATTAGCGTTTTTCGGTCCAACAGTTCATACGGAACGTTACATATTTGAATTACCCGTTGATTAGTGCTTATTTATCGATGGTGAAAGACGCCCTTACCAACCAACCTACACGTACCACACCGCATCGCAACTTCAAAATGTGGTCAAGCAGTGGTTCGTGTAAATAGTGTCTCTGCAGCTTGTGTGTTATTTCCAATAATGTCGATGTTGTTCTCGGTTCTTTTTCGGCAATTTCACTTTTTTTCTCTCTTTATTTAGGGACTTTTATACATTTTGAACATGACAGACCTATATTAACATATCCTAAACATTCAAAAATAGAAGGTAATAACCTAAATTATTACTTCACCTTAATACAACTAAGTACAAACTCTAGTACCATTTTGGTGTGTTTAGATGTCGACTCAGTCATGATCCAGTGGAACACCCTGACCTCTAGTAGGTTAAGCCTTAACCAGATCCTGTATTTTCCTTCTGTATAGGGCACATTCCATCAAAAAATGCTGTATGTCCTCTACTCTGTCACAGATTTCACAGTTTGGTTAGTCTACCTTTTTCATTACGTAAGCAAATTTGGCCATAAGTTCTCGGTTTGGTAGCGATGTCGTGGCAATGTCATCTTTATCATACAAGAAGGTGATAACGACTGCAAAATGTGGTACGTGTGACTGGTCCTAGTTTTCACTACAAAATATATGCCCGAGCACGTGCTGTGGTTGTTGTCGTGGTGTGGTTGTGGTACGTATGGGTAGGCCCTTAATCTAATGAGATCGTACTAAATATAATAAGGTCCACTTGTTATGAGATATAAGGCTAATCTCATAGAACTACCAAAAAAATAGTCCCTACGGGGAATTGTTTAATATCTAGAATAAAATTTTGTAGAATTATAATGGCTGCTACATATGGGTTAACTTATGATAAAGCTAAATGTAATGATCCAAGACTAATGTGCCTTATGACCTATTCGGAGAAACGAACCGTGAAAATTGCTCAAATTTTTTCTAAGAGTCAAGTACATATCTACTGTTTATTCATGAATAAAATTATTCTATGTGCATTAAGGTACTAACGAACAATATAATATGGTTCTAAAAATATTCGCCAAGTTTCGTGAGAAGTGTTCAGCCAAACCCTTTAGATCTTCTTCTAGAAATACACATAAGTTGTCTGGAATATATCGCTTATAGCGATAATACTGCCTAAAACGTACATTTCCTTTAAACGAATTTGTTATTTAATCTATGACGACCCGTCTGGTGTAGTGGTCGAGAAATCGCCTACTACGCAGCGGGTTGCGGGTTCGATCCCCGCACAATACAAACATTTGTGTGCATGAACATATCTGTTTCTTTTGGTCTGAGTGTTTTCTATGTATATCATGTATGTATTTACAAACAAAAAAATATATTTGAGTATTATTTCCGTTGTCTGGCACCCATAACACAAGCTTTGAGTAGCTTACTTTGGGACTAGATGGCGATGTGTGGGAATGTCCAAAGGATATTTATTTAATTTAATCTATGTTATGAGCAATAAAGAGTTATCTTATATTACCATACACAATCTCAAGGCAATTACTTGATTTTACAGGTCATTTAAAAATACAGAACTTTCACGATAAGAAAAACTGTTTTTCTTTTATACACCTCAAATTCAAAAAAGTTTCGTTATTTTCAAATAAATGGTATGGATCGGCTTAAAATAAATCACAACTAATTCAATTTCCTGAAACATAATGAATATCTAATTGAGATTTATGTTACGCAAAAGATTTTTTTGGTCCGTTTCCTTTTGATCCTTGAAAATCGAACCGTTTCTCTTGAACAAAACTGCCAGAGCTGCACTTGAGAACTTAAGAAATTAAAACTTTTTCCTTTAAATCGTCATTCACCCGTAAAATAATTTATATCTCAAGAGCCGTTTAAAAATTTCCTGTTAGAAATCACCTGGACAGTTATTAACTCGGCTGAGGCAAAAACGAAACTTATAATTGCTTGCGGGACAAATTCGAAAAGTTTAACGAAGTTTAGGCATCTGCTTACTTGATCCATTACAGAAAGGTGATATCCGAACACGTTTGCAATGTTACTTTTCCATTTTTTTTTCTTCAGTTGTTACCATATAAAAATAAAACAAATGGATACAATACAAAAACAGTATGATTAAACTACTTAAGTTTGTGTTGATGCTGCTATAACTCAAATCGATACTGATTATATATGTGTATATTGGTTAACTATTTACAATAATATACTAAATAAATTTAATTTATATAGGGAGTAGGGCTTCATAGGACTAGTCATATCAAACCAACTTGTTTTCACAATTTTATTATTGTTTTAGTGCAAGCTTGAGTTATACCAAAAATAAGTTTTAACTGGAGTCAGGACAGTACAAATTTCATATCACAAATTTCACAGAGATCACAAGAATGCAAAACTAAAAGTTCTAAAGATTCGCTTAGTAAAATCGCAAGCTCTGCCGTACCCAAACAAAAACTGTGCAAACAAAACGTGTTCCGCAAATCCAGCAATAATGTTTGTCCTTTTCACATTTAAACGCTTTATTTTAATACCTTCATTGCCGAGTCTGATGATAGACGATACACGCCGCGGCTATAGCTGGTGAAAATTAAATTGCACGATAATCGTTGAGAGCGTGAACGGCTGAACTGTCGCGCGAATAAAGTGACATTTATAACGAGTAAAGTTGAAACGGTTATCCTGAATGCGGGCTTGTTCTTGAGAGATGCAATCTTTTTTTATAGCTTATTCTAAATATATTGTAGAAAGAAAGGAATAGTTTTCGCGTTTAAAACGTTTGATTGTTTGTGAATTTATTTTCTGTGTACATATTTAATTCAATTACAGTATTTAATCAGTAAGCTCAAGTGGCAGTGGGCAGGGCACATAGCGCGAAGAACTGATGGCCGTTGGGACATAAAAGTTCTAGATTGGAGACTCTTTGACCAAAAGCGCAGCGTGGGACGTGATGGCCAGATGACAAGATGGCCGGATGACCTTGTTAAGATCGCAGGATCACACTGGATACAGACCGCTGGTGATCGGTCGCTGTGGAAAACCGTAGGGGAGGCCTATGTTCAGCAGTCCTTTGGCTGATAATGATGATGGTGATGATGATATTTAATTCAGGCAATGGGTAACAGATAATGTAGGCCCATATTTATATTAAAACTTAATAGCTCTTGATTTATTTAATAAGATTACAATGAATGCATGCAGACACAGAGTTAAGCAAGTCAAGTTAAGTTAAAGTATTTTAGTAGTTTTATTAACTTAATTATTATTTCAAAACGGTTTACTTATGTTTTTAACACCCACAGTGTCAAATCAAATTGAGCTACCGTGCCGTCGATCCGACCGTGCGTAACTTCTAGTCTCGTATGAATACCTGCATCATCACGCCGGACGTTTGCGCTATCTAACCCAACTATTTTACAACAGCAGTGGGCCAAGAAGTTGTTCATTACTATAGGAATAAATTCAACTAGGAAATTGATAACGCTTCGCTATCTCTTACAATGTTTTTAACACTCAGTGTCATATTTTGTATTCACAAAGATAAAATAAGAAACAAAAAAAATGCGTACAAGCGAAAAGTATCGAATGAGTACCTATAAACTTTTAAATAAGTACTCCGACTTGAATGACACACTTAATAGATAATCATTAAGGATTATAATTAAAAGGAGTATCATTAAGTACAAACCAGCGAGCCGCATCCAAATTTCGTAATAACGAGCTTACCCTCCCTTATGTAATTAAAATAATTACAACGTGTCATTTAATATTAGGAGACGAGCACAAACCCTCATTTGTTTTAGAATTAATGCCTTCATTTTGAGTACAAGAACTTTGCAAGGTCTATTTTATAGCCATGATAGTTTTGGGTAACTATTTAAAAAAAACAACCAAGTGCGAGTTGGACTCACACATTAAGGGTTCCGTGCCAACTTTGACTGAATTAGAGATCCACTTACTTCCACTTAGCCAAAATACCACAATATTTAGTTGACAGAAAATATAATTTTGTAAAGAATAACTACTTGACCCACTGTTGCATAAACAGACGGGTAGATGGCGCTTAACGTCACACGTAATGACGTATCCATAAGAGACCACAAATTTTGCAAGGTCGGACAGACAGCACGGTTGCTCAATTGATAGAGCGTTTGGCCCGATTAGCCAAGAAGTTGCTAGTTCAAGTCCAGCCCGTGCGCAAATTTTTGGTTTTATTATCTCATCTTTATAAATATAACTTTTTTTTTCAAAGTGTTTATATGAATAACAAAGTTATGTTTGCGGTTATTAAAAATGTGCTCTATCTCAAAAACTACTTCGAACCAATTTTCGTTGAAAGTTGTTGTTAAGATCTACATTACGTATTTTTTCGCACTCACTTAGTTTAGAAGTAATGTGGGTGGGACGCCCATTTTACCACTTTGGAAGTGTCTTTCTCGCAAACATTAGGCTTTTAGAGAAAACGGTTTTAAAAACCTCGATGTCATTTTAAAAGATCTATCCATAGATAACCTACACGTAGGTTTGACAAAAAAAGGTTTTAGTTTCATATACGGGAGCCTCCCCTTAAATATTTAAGCATTATTTTTTATTTTTTGTATGAGAATCGTAAAGCGGTATACATCTACCTTCTAGCACATATACAAATATACAAACTTACATACACTTACGATATTTTGCACGATACGTATTAGAGAGAATTAATATATCAATATACAATAATTTTATACAATTTAGGCAATATCACATACGTACAGTTCGAATTATTAACCTCTTTATAGGGTTTCGTAGCCGAATGGCAAAAAACGGAACCTTTTAGTTTTGTCATGTCTGTTTGTCTGTCTGTTCGTCCGTATATCACAGCCACTTTATTTTGTTACTATAAGCATCTTAATGTTGAAATCTGGTGAGAAGATTTATAATGTTAACCTCTTTACGATTCGTTTACAAAAAATAAAAAATAATGGTATTTAAGGGGGCTCCCATACATGAAACTAAAACCGAAAAAAAATGTTTATCAAACACAGAGAGTGTGGTGTCTATGGATATTTTAAAATGACATCGAGGTTCCTAAAACTTTCTTTCTTTTTAAGTCTAACGTTTGACAGACAGACGCTTCGTCTCCTCCCCCCCCTCAATCTTCTAAACTAAGCAAATGAAAATTTTGCAAAAAAAATTATGATGTAGATCATAGCAAATACTTTTAACGAAAATTGGTTAGGACGGGATCGAACTAGAAGTTTTTGAGATATAGCACAACCGCAAACAAAACTTTGTTCATATAATATATAAGAGGATCATATACATATAAGAGGATTAGGATGCATAAGTGTACAATTAAAGGTCTTGTACCTTTAATTGTACATTTATATCAGTACGCTATGACTGATAGGTTTTATAAATAATTATGTGCAATAGTATTAATGTCATTGTTTTGTTACAACTTCAATATTGAACCAAGACGAAAAAGCTCATATAAAGCAAAATAGACGCAGGTAAACTATGTCAGTCTTTTGTACAATTTTCAGTCCACTTCGAAGAACTTCCATTCCCATACATATTCTAAATTTTATCAACTTTGTCCATATACTTTCGCGCATCAATTTTATTGCTTCCACCAAAACTTAAGAATGTTATTCAAATATTTAAAAATGCTCGCCAAAGCTGGTTTTAAACTTGTTACATATTTTTCATACAATTTCCTGTACTTAGTTCCGAATATAGAATACTCGTCTTTACTTGAGCCAAAGGTATACTATTAACATATACTTTAAGTCTTTTTAAAACAAGGTTCTAATTTCAGTACTAAGCTCTTTGATACGTTAATTGTAACATATTGTCGCAGACTAAAGTTAGTGATTCATGTTTTGGAGTGGCGCCAGTGTAAATGTGTTTTAAAATTACCTAAACTTCAACTTGTTATGGAAGCATTCGCTTTGTTTATAGTTTTATTCAAATTGCTGGTATCTTCCTAGACGTTTGTTTTGTGTGCTTAGAAGTTTTAAGCAGCTTCATTTCATTTTGGTTTAATGGTTTAATCTCATTTAATTTCTGTAGTTAACATACTATTACCATCTTTATTAGCACTTTCAAAAATTTGTTGTTTAGAAATACATTTAATAAAAACTAAATCATCATTACTGACACGCAAAATGAAATTAACTTGCCCGCACTGGTTGTTAATAGGAGCTTTAATGTAAATAATGCTCGCATAAATTAAATCAATGTTGCATTTATCTGCCCATTCAAATGAAAATCAAATCTTCAAGAGAGGATTACCATGTCATCTATGTAAACGGAAATGTGCACTCGAATTTGACAAGACACTTAGCATGTGATGGGATTAAATTTCATTAACGGTACACGCAATGAATCATGTTTGCTGGCGTTTAGCCAACGGGCAAGAGCAAAAGCAGTATAGTTTTAAACTGAGCTGTTCATCTGGTTTATATTTGTCAATATCCATCTTATGGGTCTAAGTGAAATGATCTTACTTGCAAAACTACTTAGCCGTTTCAAACTTATATCTATCATGCTGATTTTCTTAGGTTACCTTTTCCTTATTACTTTTTGATCTATCTACATCTTTCGTATACAGTATTAAAAAAGATACAAAAATTACTTATCATATCAAGAAAAAACCTAAGGAAGCCGACAAGAAAAAAACGAAATATCAGTAAACCTACATTACATAAAGTGCACTTACCTAATATTTTAACACGTTAACTCGCCCGTGAAAAAACAAAGCGATTAAGAAGAAGCAAACATCGGAAATAAAAAAAAGTTCAATTCAAAGGACAATGTATCTTGAGACTGCCCTAATAACTCATCCATTATCAATTTTATGACTTCCTATAAAACCGTTTTCAACACAGATTCCTGGGACCAAACAATCGATTAAAATAAATCATTTCTACAATAGAGCAGTTTTACGCTCTTATTGAATTTGGTGGATATAATTTTGTAACATTCAGAATGTGTTTTCCGTTGAAATAAATAACTTCCATAAGATATTTGCTATCGAGATCGTGGGATATTGGAAACGATTTTTAATCTTAGTATTTTGGCTGTTGTTGAACATAAATAAACCCAACACATCAACTTTTTAGTATCTCTTGTATAATATATGGATATTGTTATTTCTGAGTGTAAGCTAATTTATAATATTGTACAGTCGCCAGCACATCAGGTTTCCCACTTTTGTTGTAAACTAGCCCTTATTGCGTCAGCTTAAGACACTGCAGTGTTTAAATTGACGTGCTGTTGTTTGTACTTAACGGTTTAAATTAATACATAGCAAACAGAAATTTTATTTAACTAACTACTAGATTTTTTGTCTTGAAGTCTCACTTTATGATTGAGTTAAATATTGATGATAGGTTCTAATAGATGATTGTGACGAAACATTTGATCAATCAAAAGATAATATCGACGACCCCTTCACCCGCGTCAATCATCTCCCACCCCACTGCTATCCCATGGCTCACGGCTCCCACGTCATGGGGTAATTATTTTATAATTATATTTGGTGACGCACACCCGCAGAGATCGATATAAGTTTAAGCTTTAATTATATCTTCCTATTTTGAGATAGTGATAGAAGGGATGTTTGGCTGAAGCCAATGAATGTTGGAAAACTTTATTTGAAATAGCGGTTCCCTACGACTGCGTTTGCGCGTTTTGTGTTTGTTCCCTCCACTCCCATCGCAGCGCGATTTACTATAGCCTGGACTAGAGCCTTCCTTGATAAATAAACTATCCAACACAAAAATATTTTTTCAAATCGGTCCAGTAGTTCCTGAGATATCGCGTTCATACAAACAAAAAACAAACTCATTAGCTTTATATTATTAGTGTAGATTTAATGTCATCGTCGCATTGTTTTGGTACCTAAAACATTTGGATTCTATAAATTTGGAATTTAGAGGTGTATACGAATTTTGTATAACTGTAATTTTTATTTTATCGATTTGTGATGTTTTTTTCATTTAATCATAATTTATTAAATTTTTAATTATTGCTATTTTTTAAAATCATTATTTTCCGTTTTGTCCATTATTATTGTAGTCCGGTCAAATTAGACATCCAAGGTTACAAAAACTCCCACCTAGCTGAAAATTGGTAGGATTGTTTAAAACACCATCATAAATGAAATGTAGAAAGTCCCCATCGATCCGATACCTGGAAAAAAAGTTACTTGGGGTCAAAAGTCACAAAAAACGGGTTTTTCGCAATTTTCAGCAAAACGGCAAGTTTTATCATAAAATTTGCCACAACAAAAATTGTAGAGCAGAAATATCTACAAAAAATGGCTATATACTTTTCTTCCTAAGAGCCACCGTTTTTGACATATGACGATCCAAAAAGTTGAAAGAGTTGTAATTGTCATAATATGCACACGTTTCCACGCCACCTTTGAGGTAGTGTACTTAGCGCGTTTTTTTTAATGTGGTTTCTCCAGTAAGCCTATTCCACGAATCTGTTGTGATTATGTTTAATTTAATACTATTGAATAATAAAAGATATTGGCAACAGTTGAAAATGATAAAAGTGATAAAAGCGGTGTAAGTTAAAAAAATATATAGGGATATTTATCCATCTGACTCATAATTCTCTAATACTTCTGCTTTTTCTTCTCCTTGTTCTTCTTCTTCATCCTCGCTGCAAGTAAATTGCTCCAATAATGACAAATCGCATGTCTCCTCGTTAACATCAAATGAATCCTCAATTGTTGGTGATTCAACATTGGAGCACGACCGGTCTTGACAATTAGTACATGCTACAGAACAAAACAGGCCAACTTTTTTGCAACCACATTTAGCACTACATCCCTTTTTACAGTTGCAAAAAATTGTATTTAACAGTTTTTCCAGTGCAGGTGGGAGTAAAGTTTGAACTGGTTCTAATGTTTTGTCGACCAACTTCCAACCCCGTTCTTTTGGGTCTAGCTGATACCCAAGCCACACTTAAACTTGGTAATATACCCGAAAAAAAGATGTTGATGAGCAGCCGCTGAGGTTGGAGGAAGACAAGCTAACTGCACTTGTTTTTTATTTCGGGTATTTTTAACGAAACATGCATATCGAAACTTATCTAAGCACGTAGTTTTTTAGGAGCTAGCTTAGCTAGCTAGCGTAGCTTTTTTTTTTAGTTACACTGACCGATAGAATAATATTTTTACTTGTATTACAGCTTCAGCGATGTGTATACGTGGTGTACTTATACATATTATGACGATTACAACTCTTTCAACTTTTTGGATCATTATATGTCAAAAAACGGTGGCTCTTAGGAAGAAAAGTATATAGACATTTTTTGTAGATATTTCTGGTCTACAATTTTTGTCGTGGCTAATTTTATGATAAAACTTGCCGTTTTGCTGAAAATCGCGAAAACCCGTTTTTGTGACCTTTGACCCCGAGTAACTTTTTTTCCAGGTATCAGATCGATGGGGACTTTCTACATTTTATTTATGATGGTGTTTTAAACAATCCTACCAATTTTCAGCTAGGTGGGAATTTTTGTAACCTTACCCCTATTTTTATGTCTAATTTGACCGGACTATTGATTTGTATTTTCAACTACTTATGAGCTATTTTAGCTCACTTTCTTTTTGAAAAACTTGTGAACACTTGAATAGCAATTCCGCACTCATGTTTTAAATATTTCTTTTGTTCTAAGTTTGACTGTAATTTGTTTAGTATATCCAATAAAAAATTAAATTAAATTTTAATGTTGCTAAAATAAATAAGTTAATGCGTCAGCAGCACATCAGGTTACACATTTAGTGGAAAACTCTCCTGTATTAAAAATTGAATAATATAACCGCAGTGTTCACTTTGCCGCGCTGTTGCCCGTATATTAGATTTGTTTTTATCAACCTAGGATTAATTTAATGAAAATTTAATTAACGATTAAGTAAAAATGATTGATCCACAAAACGTTCAGAACATTAACAAGATAAATTCATTGATAAAATTAAGATGCTTCCTGTTAGTATTTAATTGAAGACAAATAACTAAAAATGAATAATGATGCTTAAAGTTACAGCTTTCATTTATTTAAAACAGACAAACTCTTCTTTGCTTTAAAATATCTACGCATTTTGAAAGAAGCCACTAAGGTATTTTCGATAACGTTCCAATTTTCCTTAAGGAGTTTTTATATGACGCATACAAATAAGGTAGATAGTAATAAAGAAAGTCTTTTTGTATTGATGATGTTCAGAAAATGTATGTATTGTATCATTATTACGTACGGACAACAGCACGTCAAGGTAAACACTGCGGTGTCGTATGCAGTTGTAATAACGGCTAATTTGCAACAAAAGTTGATAGCCTGATGTGCTGACGACTATACATACTAAGTTAAGAATAGTGTAAGTTTTTATATTTAGTTTGTACAAGTTTATTGTTTAAAAAAGTTGTTAAAAACTATTGAGAACGTGCCCGACGTCAGCCTCACAGATTATTGGAGGAAGTTGAAATGACAAATGGCTAGCTGTCATTACGAAAAGTAATTAAATCAAAGTTATTTTTATGAAATATTGTATTATCAATTTATTATACTAAATCTATACTAATATTATAAAGCTGAAGAGTTTGTTTGTTTGTTTGTTTGTTTGAACGCGCTAATCTCAGAAACTACTCGCCCGATTTGAAAAAATATTTTTATGTTAGATAGTCCATTTATCGACGAAGGCTTTAAGCTATATAACATAAAGATACGACTCACAAGACCACAGCAGCAATGAAAAATATTGCGAAAACGGGAGAAAGATATTCCTTTTGAGAGCTTCCGCTGCGTACGCTGCGGAAACCGCTAAAGTTACACAAAAATCATGTATGACAAGATTGTTCAGCATTAAGAGTTCTATAATAAAGTCCGGGACAGCATAAGTCTATCTTTTATGGTTGACTTACTACAAACTTTTTATGTTAATAAATTTGTAAAAAAAATAATGCATCATTTTTAGAGGTGTATTATACACACAGGTATTTATTCTTATCAAAATAAATACATTCATCATCACGAGCATTTCATTTAGAACAAAGTTGCCCTTTATATCATTTGATTCCAATAAATATCTTAGGAGCTATCACAGTTTTAACATAACTCCGCACCAAAATAATGTTCGCAGCTTAAGTACAACGTGCGCTTGCGCTAATTATATTATAAAGCTGAAGAGTTTGTTGGTTTGAACGCGCTTATCTCAGGAACTGCTGAACCGATTTAAAAAAAATATTTCTGTGTTAGCTTATTCATTGAGAAAGGCTTTAGGATATAAAACATCACGCTGCGACGGGAGGGGAGGGAGCAAACTCAAAACGCGCGGACGAAGTCGCGGGGGACCGCTAGTAACGGATATTTCAAGAGTCGATTTTTACTTATTAATAAAATATCATGCACGCATACGTAAATTGTGTAAATTTTGGCGACTGCATAGATATGCGCGATGGCATCGATGCAGTTGCCCTTTCGCATTGACGCTAACACGCGACTGCATCGATGCTAAAAGTCACAGTGTGTAAGGGGTCTAAGTGATTTTCAGGAACGTGATTAGGAAAATCATCAAAGCTATGTTAATGATTGTATTCATGCTCCAGCTTGAATATTTTGCAATGTAAGTCTAAAATATTCAACGACAAACGCTAATCAGCAATAATGTTAATTCGAACATCCATATGCACGCTGCCCGTCTAATTCTGCAGGAAATTACGATCGATATTATCTCGTGTGAAGAGACCCTCATCTATTGTCTGTTATTAGGGCTAGGTAGTGATGTTTAGAAGAAATCGTTTACGTATCGATATTTATTTTTTACAGAATTACAGACAAACAGAAGAAAAACAGTAACTGCATATTTCAAACTACGCAGCAACTCGTTCTAAAGTATTTAAATAAAATAAACTCTGTTTTTAAATCAGTTCCGTAGTTATGGGGCTGGGTATATTTCTTCTAACTCTTGTTCGATTACGTATTTTTAAACATTTAATTAATACCAGTACATCTGAATTGTTGCAAAAAGCAGGCAATAGATTTTAATGCCAAATAATTTCAATATTACATATGACTATTCTCATATTTTGTGATTATTAGACTAAATAAAAAATAATCCGATTTCATCTCTTTTCAGAATTCTTGGTTACCCGAATTCACCCGACTATCTCAAATATCATGTCAAATTTATGAGAGACATAAGTTTTCGAACCCTCCGTCCCAACAATGCCCTCCAGCTATTCACACCTCTTCACAAGACTGCTTACGTCTCTAACTCCTTCACCTTCAATGCTATAAGACTATGGAACTCCGTCCCAGATATCATCAAGACTTCATCGTCTAAGTATTCCTTCAAGAAGTCTATTCGTAAGCTTTTTCCCAGTGAGAATACCACGTGATGCTTGATTAGGTTTGTCCTTCTCTGTTTCCCTATTATTATCTATGTTAGCCTATGTATGGATTATTGTATGTATTCAAGTATGTTTAAGTATGTTTATTATTAATTATTTATGTAAGTATATTTGTAACATAAAATTAATTTGTTGCTTTTATGTGTTATTTTACGCCACCTCAATCGTTTCTGCTTCAGCCAATAGTTGACTGGTAGAGAATGCTTTAAGCATTGAGTCCGCCGTTTGTACTTTAGTTTTGTCAGTGCAATAAAGAATTAAATAAAAACAATCACAGAATGTTCCAAAAATTGGACTACAAGTCTCACCTCAAAGCAACGGATGTGGCTGGCTTGTTGACTTGTCATAACTTTTTAATATTTTCAGTAGCAAAGCCGCAAAAGTGTTTTTTATAGCAAAGTTGATTTTTTTATACACAAAATGTCTCGCATAATATTTTAAAGTGTCGATACACACAAGTGCAGCACTATCAAATAGCGATCGTTTCGATTATGAGGCGACATGATTTGGATCGTTTGTCGCCGCTATAGCCGTTACGATTACTATCAACTTTACTGTCCAAATAGTTGCTGTTACACTTCAGATTTAGGATGTGGATCCAGTAACAGTTATTGGGTAGTATAAATCTTAAATACTGTAGAAGATTATTGTCTCCAAAACGTGGTTACCAACTTATTATCACGACCTCCGTGGTGTAGTGGCTAAGAACGCTGGGTTTCAAAGCGTCGCCGCTCCGAGTTTTCGGGTTTGATTCCTGGTCGGGTAAATATAGAAATCAAAGTTTTCTATATTGTCGCGGGTCTGGGTGTTGTAGTACCACCGTTGTGTCTGATTCTCATAACTCAAGTGCAATTAGCTACTTACTTTAGGATCAGAGCAATGTATGTGATTGGTGTCCAATATTTATTTATTTATTAGTCTTCCAAAGTACCTACCTAAAAGAACTTTTTCAAAACATAAATATTTGCTTTATAGCATCATAAATGCAATTATTTATGTTTGTATGCCAGCGGAAGCCACAATATTTCTTAGGAGACTACATTCCTTCAAAATTTGTTACTAGGACTGAAAATTCCTGCGTGCTGAATATTATTCAAATATTTTATATTTTAATGAATAGGTTACCCTGTGTCCTAACATTTACTTTGGGGGGTTAATGTCAATTATCGCCACGCTTGGCAGGCGGTTCGGCGAGCGCAGAGGCGCAGACCAAAGACGCAGCGTCGGACGTCCACTGACAAGATGGACAGACGACCTTGTAACGATCGCGGGTACAAACTGGATGCAGAGCGCTTGTGATCAGTCGCTGTGGAAAACCGTGGAGTAGGCCTATCAGTGGACGTCCTTTGGCTGAAAATGATGATGATGATGATATACTAAGTGGTTTTCAGCAGGTAAATAAAATAAGTCCCAAATATTACTAGGGGAAACGAGATAAACCATCTGCAATCTCAACACGCTGTAATGGCATAATTAATTACACGACCCACATTTTTCTGGTGTGGCGCTCTTTCATGACGGTTGCTGAGAAGATATTATGTAGATACTACCAAGTAACATTTTTAATAAAATAAAATTAGGTTCAACTCTTCAGATTCAAACTCATTAAATAAATATGTAAATAGTACATTTGTTGAACATTTACGTGAAGCATTTCAACTTAAGCAGTTCATCATTGAAAGGGTTTGGAGTAGGTACGCAGACGTCACAAATATTGTCTCTTTCAAAAGCGAAATTCACTACCTTTTTTGGCTTTAAACGAACTCTCAAAAACGAGAAACGAGTAGATGTCCCCTTTCTCTCAGTAGCCGGGCTACAGTCCCTAATAGGAGCAAAAGATATAAATTGCAGTGCAATTTGGAATCTCAAAGTCATGACGCATGAGTTCATTAGGCTACGTAATGGTGATTCGGCGTATTGTTGCCGCAGATCTAAGACCGAACTGTTATCACTTGGTAGATTGCAGACTAATACTCGGAGATTGTTAGGTCAGAATTATTGGGACGTCTATCAATATTGGAAGATGTAATATATCTATATAATTAATATAACTCAAGAAAAGGAAAAGGGCATAAGATACTTTATATCCCATTCGACGGAACCGGGGCTGGGGCGGGACGGGGCAGGGTTCACCCCTGCCTCGTCGCGCAGTCGAGGATGTTCGCTGGGACCGCTAGTTGTAGATAAATAGCGATAGCGAAAGTGGATGTGCTTTGGGTATAATTATATAATTTGTACAGTACATAGTTATTGCATATATATACATATATATATGATTCCTGAAACCTTACCTTCTTGTAAAAAAATCTTTGTTTTGTTTTATTTTTGTTAGTGAATAATCAGAATTCGAACACGATTGCACATAGATTATGCTTTTGAATTTTATGCAGACATTTGGTAAAAACAGGATCACCCGGGCCCGTATGACCGCCTGAAATATTTTATATGATATACATGAAAAAATATCGAGAAAAATCCTTTATTTATTACTTATTATCAAGTTTTTTTAAGCTGAATTTTTTCTCCATTTTGTAATTAAAGTTAGCAGTTCTGGATTATGTATGTTAAATAACACGATACAGTAACACCTAACTTTAAAGATGCGACAGCGAAAACTTAAATCGAGCTAATAAAATCGGTGCACAATATATTACGGACTCTATCTGAAAATTTAAAAATCAATATCTTTAAAAAAAAGATGGACCCCCTCTTTCAAAGTTTATCCTTGATATTTTTTCATGATTCCAGATTCCAAATTCTAAATATTAAAAACGGCGCCCCGGCCACCTAATTTTATCTGCAAACCTTGCGTCAATGTTACAGCCAAATTATTTTAATTCAGCAAAGCACCTATACTGTATTACTTTGTCAATTTCAATATTAAATCTGACTGACATAAATCATCAAACGCTCATTCATTATAAGCTAGAATATACAGATCTGAATACATCATACTCATTACTATCCATTAGTTGACTTGGCCACAGTGCACGTGGCTACAGTATATCCTGTTAGTAAAGTAAAGTAAGTATTTAAACTTTTGAGTTCACACCAAGACAATAACACTCAATAGCACTCATTCGGGGATACAGCGACATAGTAACGAGGGTCTATTGAAATTCGAAAATTAAATTTCAAAATTAAAATTTACACCAGTCCCACATGAAAATGATCGAAAACTCTATGTGCAGATTCTGCGAAAGAAGACACAGCCATGCATATTCTCAGCTCATGCAGTTCACTCACGAGTATCACTCAAAATAAGGATGCATTTTGGGCGAAACGTCATGCACCCGGATGATATAGCGGATGTCATTCTCCAAAGAATCTGGCAATTTATAGACTCAACGGTACTTAACAACTATTTACACAAAGGGTGTCACAATAGATCAAACCTGCTCAAGTTAGCAATGAGAATGCCCAAAATGTAATAATACGATCGGCGACCCCTCTGGTGTAGTGGTCGAGAAATCGCCTACTACGCAGCGGGTTGCGGGTTCGATCCCCGCACAATACAAACATTTGTGGGCATGAACATGTCTGTTTGTGTTGGGTGTTTTCTATGTATATCATGTATGTATTTACAAACAAGTATTTACGTATTGTATCCGTTGTCTGGTACCCATAACACAAGCTTTGAGTAGCTTACTTTGGGACTAGATGGCGATGTGTGGGAATGTCCAAAGGATACTATTATACTATTAATAATAATAAAGTAAAGTAAATATTGGGCACCAATTACTTACATTGCATCATACCTAAAGTAAGTAGCTACTGGACTTGTGTTATGGAAATCAGATATAACAATAATACGACAACACACATTACAGAAATTAATTTGCATACGTAAAATTAATGGGAAGAAAATACTTAAAAAAAATGCTTTGGAAATAAATCGCCCAAAACAGGGGCTGCTAATCAAAATAGCAATTAAAATAAATCTGTTAGTTTTTAAGAATATTTTTTTCATACATTTTTTTCAAAGGTAAGTACCACAACTTTTTGTTTTTTTAAATGAATAAAATAGCTGGTTAAGGCAAACTTTAAGCTTAAGCCTAAGTTTTTGAACATGAATTTCTATTAATGGCCTTTACTTCTATCATCCTGTTCGTTGTTATTTTATTTATTGTTGACTAAATTGAGCACTTTCGATTTTTGATGGATTTAGATTTCTTTTTTCAGCAACAACGAAACCATTATCATGGGGAATACAACTTAATAAATAAGTCCATTATTTCTAGTTAAAGCTGGTTGTAAAAGTGTGTATTTGAATAAAGCAGAATAACTGCTTATAATTGTATTATGCCAATATTGCTAATAGATCTTGTCGAACATCCGATACCCATCTCAAGGCTGTTTGCAGATTAAATTAGATGTTTGTGTAACTGATAATTATTGGTGTTAACATCATGTGTCTGTGTTTGTTTCCGCTAATCAATCTGTATTTGTAGATTATTTGATCATGTCAGCAGTTATTACGGAAATAGCTGTCAAAGAAATGGCATCCTTATTATCCTTATCATGTTCAGTTTCATCATCATCTATACAGTGTGTACACATACACGCCTCGTGTAGTCCACAGTAACACTTTAAATATTAGTTGCATAATTATGTTCAAGTGTGCATTTGAATAAGGATTGAGTTAAATTTGAAAAAATAATTTAAAAATTAATTAAAATTATCAAGACCACTTTACGTAAATATGAGTAAATAGATTCATTTGATAGCGTATTTCTTATGTATTTATGTATTACACACCACCTGTTCTTAAAATAAAAACACTAAAAACGAACCCCAAGGACAATACGGGAGTCTCAAACTGCCGTAAATTTCACAAGTAAAGTAATTTTTGTAAAAGTAAATACCTAAGTCACTGCAGTATGGTGGGTTTTTAGAATTGAATCCCCATATGTATTATGGTGTTGGCCAGACCGTATCATGGGAATATTACCTAAATTTCTTAAAGTGCCTGATTAAATAAACTGATCCGAAAGACATCCTCACCTCACACGATTTTTGAGATGACTATATTCAATTGATATAATGGATGGGGTCAATTTTTTAACGCCACAAAAACTTAAACGCCAACTCCGATGCAATGTGAACTCAACTTCAAGAGAAATAGGGGCTAAAAATACAATGGACAAAGTTTGTTTAATTCTATGGTTATCGCAGTCTATTATGTTTATTTATTTTTATTAATATGGCTTCATTATGGTTAGTTTATTGACGCATTTGAGGGGTAACGAAATTGATTTTTACGGCAATTGTAACGATGTGTGTTTAATAACTATGAGAAAATTATTTTATCGTTCAGACGTATGTTTATATTAAATTAAGTGTTTTTGCTGTTATTTAAGATATCTTTATTCATATAATTATGTAGAAAACGCGTTTTTTCAATATAAATATATTATTGTTCATTTAATTTATACGTGTAGATATGCTTGTATTTTTTAAAGACATTTAACCTGGATGAGTTTGCACTTATTATTGAGTTAATATCTAATTTTATTAATCACTAACGGTCTCCCGCGCCTGCGTCCGCGCGTTTCGAGTTTGCTCCTTCCCCTCCGGTCTAAGCCAACCAAGACAAAAACAAAATTCTATTTAGACTGAATTATTGAATTTTGTTTTTGTCTTGGTAGTTCCTAAGATAAGCGCGTTCAAACAAAAAAAAAACAAAATATTTAGCTTTACAATATTAATATTGATAAAGTATTAAGTAATTATGCCTTTGCGTGTGGAATGTCGATAACTTTATTTAAAAGTTCGCACACACACAAACAACCTCGACACTTGAAAAAACGTGTAAAAGATCCCACGAAACGCGGTCGTCTTTAATAAAATCAACAATTCAGAGAAGTTATAAAAATAAAGACTCAGGATGTCGCGTCACGTGTGCCTAACGGGGTGAGGTCATTAGGGAAATCTTCCATCTCTCTCACACTTGCGGGTAAAATGTATTCGTGTCTCTCTTTTTCGGTATACCCGTTTTTATCGTTTTGTAAATTATTTTGGACTTGACGAAATATACTTCATCCTGCTTTGACAAACTGTTATATCTATAGTGTTTTCAATTTACTATCATTAAAAAGTACACAATTGTTTGGCGGCTAATAATTTTGATGTAGGTATTTAAATAAAAATATGAAACTAAAGACTTTATCAGTGAGAGTACGGAAATAAAATCCGCCCCTTTTTTATTTTTCGAGGTGGTAAAGTGACAAAATTTGACTACTGAGATGTTAAAGTACGCGTTTTGTGATTCTTTATTTGTTGGTTTCAGATATATTGTTGTCATTAGAAATGTTTATTTATTTTCCAAACAAAAGGTCAACAGCGTGAATAATTATTTTTCAAACAGAAACGTTTACTGAACTTTTAGATACGGATGTATCCTTAATGGTAGAAAAATCTATTTCTTCAAGCTTTGTTATTTCAATGTGATGTCAATAGAGTTTAAGATATTTTTATTTATTTAAACGTTATTGGACTGTAAATTGTAAATTTCCCGGATATAATGCCATGAAGCATTAGAAGAGAACTATCTCAAAAGAGACGTCTATTTGGGATGCATGACAGATATATTCTCATACATCCCACGCCTTTCTACGCTACGAAGGTGTTACCAACTCTCAATTGAAATTATTACCAGTTGTTCCTGTAGGCTATTAATAGATCATCCTTCAAAGGGAAGGCGTTACAGATTTATAAGATTATTTCCGAATAGCTCAAAGGGTTTTGCCTAGGGCAATGTTCCGCAAATGTTGTTATTTAAAATACATGTAGGAAAATAGATTTTTTACCGAATTTAAGAAAAAGGATGCAATCAATTCAATTTGTATATATGTAATGTCATTGTAATTTGATAATAATTGAGTATGTCGATCTATTAAGATGTCCAAATATACGTGTGCTACATAGCGTAAATGTATATATATATATATTTTTAATTTATTTACCAAATCAAGAAGACAATACATAAATATTTATAAAAGTCGCATACTGAAACCAATGAGGTTTGTATTGACGCGACCTGAGTCGACATTTAAATCAAATAATGAAAGAAGAAGCTAAGAGATCAAAACACACAGTATTATTATGCAACCAAAAGGAGGAATCGAAAAAACGCACATCTGCCAACGAACTTAATCATAAGTTTTCTAGTAGGTAAAGTTTTAACTTCCGTTTTATATTTAAGCTATCGCGCAATTCGGTAGGTAGCGTGTTTATCATTCTTGGAATAATAAAACTCACCGTTCGCTCCCCGTACATGTTGTTTGCACGACTAGTCTGTAGCTTACGGCTACTTATCGCGCGCGTACACACTGGATGATTTATGGGCTGTTTTAATGTGTCGTCAAAAAAGTGTTTTTTTAAAAGTACATATTTTAATTGCGTATGGACTGGGAGAACCTTGCAGTGCTTGAAGAGCAAATTGACATGAAGTTGACGACGGATTTTATCTGAAACAATGTTTTTTAGGATTCGTGTCTGGAGTGTGTATATTTTATTTAAATAACTGTTAAAAGTGCGTCCATAGCTTCCTAAACCATAAAGTATATAGGATTCTGCAAGAGAGTGATACAGCATTAGCTGTATATGGAATGGAATTCTCTTTTTTAAAATGATAATATTGGCTAAAAATTGCCTTAATTTGTTGCAGACATGTTCAATATGCTTATGCCATGTAAACTTACTGTCAATCTGTAGTCCAAGGTATGTTTGTGTTGTGACAAGATCTATGGTTGGGCAAACACACGGGTTACTCCTGGTGGAGTGGAGGCAACAATGATCGTGAGCAATTATGCGCTTTGATAAGGTAGTCTTGATGTAGGGGGACTTTATGTGTAGCAATTTGGTTTTCGTCGAGTTAAGAACCAATCCAGCATCATGACACCATTTGGCAAGCATATCAAAGTCCAACTGTAGCAGATCACACGCCATATTTAGATCGTCATTAGCAATTAATAAACATGTGTCATCAGCAAACTGGTAACACGAACAATGGCTTATGTAGTGGCTCATGTCATTCACATATGACAGAAAAAAGAGGGGCCCAAGTACTGAGCCTTGTGCTGTGCCTTCTGTTACCGATATTGAATCACTATATTCGTCATTAATTCTAACACAAAATTGTCTATTTTTTAAATAGTTCGCACACCACTCCAGAAGAGGTCCCCGTAACCCACAACTATCCAGCTTAGCGATTATTTGCTTATGGTATAGAGTGTCAAATGCCCTTGAAAAGTCAATGAAAAGGACTAGTACATGTTTTCTGCTGTTCAGATATTCATTGACTTCATCGGTTAACTTCATCAAGAGGTCATTTGTACCCTTCCCTGCTTGAAACCTGAACTGGTTATGGAATATGACATTGTGAGTATTATAGAATTCATGCATTTGTTGACAAACATATTTTTCCACTATTTTGTCAATTGATGATAACAATGTGATTGGTCTATAGTTCATGTAATCATCTCGTCTTCCCTTTTTGTGAACTGGTCTAACACATCCTTTTTTTAATTCATTGGGATATACACCTGATTTCACACTAGAATTAATTAGGTTGGCAATGGCCGAAGCCCCTTCTATATCCATACATTTCATGTCAAAAACCCCGATATTATCCAAACCTGGTGCTTTTTTAGAATTGAGATTTTTTATTATTTTATTTACCTTTTCACGTGTTGCTTTTTAGAAGTATATACTCGAGTTGATTGGAGTGTAATTATTATGATTTAGTAACTTCTTATTACAGGCGGGAATGATGTCTTTTACAGCTTTTTCAAATCCTAACGCGAAATTATTAGCAATATTTTTTTAAACCCTGTCCTTCAAAAGCTTTTATAATCACTTCGTCCACAGATAATGTCAAATGCCCAAGCATGTTATTGATTATTTGATAAATTTTTCTCGTATTATTAAAATTTTCTTGAATATTTTTGATATAATATATATTTCTTTTATATTCCAATACCTTGTGTACTTTATTGCGTATTTTGTTATACTCTAATCTTAATTTTAAGTCAGATGGATTCCGTTTCCATAAACTAAATAATTTATCACGTTTCTCACATAGTCTATTAACGTTTTCATCTATCCACGGTACTTTAAAATGATTTCTTGTACTATATTTGTCCGATTTATGTGTTACGGTACTAGTGGCCGCATTTTTTGCATTTTGAAATGACCGCTTAATAAAGTTATATATATCGTTAGGCGATTCGTAGCAACTTGGTTTTAACCATTTTATGTCTTTTATTTCTTTATAAAGAATGTCATAGTCAATTACTCGTCTTAAAACATCCCGTGTGTCAACGCACACAGAATCGCCTATGCAAGCGAGTATGATTGCTCGGTGATCGGCCAGTGTAATGTCTAGCGCCGCGGCATACGGATTAAATGTGGGGAGACGTGCAAATATGTGCTCAATGCAAGACTTTGTGACAAGGTTTAGCTTTTTTTCAATCCTAGTGTAGGCAGATATTCCACACATTAATCCGTATTCGCTAAGCATTTCTAGGTATGTGTCTGTGAGTGATGATATGTTTTTCAGGTCAATATTCGTATCGCCAATCAAGATCAAGTTACTTTTTCGTTAAACGCAGATATGTGTTTGCTCAACTCCTTTACAAAGATGGACTTATTTGTTTTCGGTGGCCTATAAACTGCACACAGTACTACATCCTGATTTGAGTTAAGTTTTATAATACCTGTTATGTTTTCATATGTTTTGGATTGCTGTTGTATTAAGGTAAGTTTAAGGTGTTTTTTTATGTAAAGAATAATACCACCCCCTTTTTTATTGGATCGTAGTTGTGGGTACATTTTGTAGCCTGCCAAATTAAATAAATTTACAATGCTGTTTGAAATGCTAGCTTCGGATACGACTATAACGTCTATAGGGAATGTGCTGTTGTGGATGATTTGTTGTAATTTAGTAAAGTTTTTTATCATTGATCTTATATTGTGCAAGCAAGAGATATTTAAATAACAATTACTCGGTAGTTGTTTATAAAAAGAGTCTGTAGAAGAACAACTTGTTAGTTGATATATTTGTTCTGGCATTCTTTAACAGCTATTTGTAGTTTAGAAAGTGTTTCAAAATAAAAATAAATAACAAAATAAACAAAGATTACAGTAATAGCTAATTAGTATAACTTTCAGCTTTTACAATGCGATTAACGTCTTTTATGGATCGGATATACAAAATTTTACTATTGCTAGTTTTACGAGCACACAATTTTCCATCTTAAAACCATATAAATTGGAAAGATTTACCTAGTTCTGACTTTGCTGTATACAATAGTGATTTATTAAATTTAGTTAGAGCTTCCCTGAAGTATACACGGCTTTCAACTGAGTCCTGGGGGGTGTTGGGTAGAAGCGCTCCTGCGGTGAGAGTTTTACCTTTGCTGACTTCAATCCATTGGCTTCGGAGATTTTGACTCTTCATTTCGACCAAAATCGGCCCGGGTTTGGTTTTTGATCCGGGTAGACGTGACGAAAATCGAATATCGTCGCTGTTGAGTTCGAGTTTCGTTGCAATCTGTTTAAGGACGTCTGGAATATCTTTTGGAGGTGTGTCAGGCAGTCCAGCTATCTCCAAGGTTGATGCTAGGCTCTTTTGTTCGTACATATTCATCTCCTGTTCCATTGCAGATACCCTGAGTTCCAGATTTTTATTTTTGTTCTCGAGATCTTGGTTTTTTGTCTCTATATTCTTAATGGCACTACCCTGTGTTTTTATGCACAGCTCCATTGAAGAGATTTGATCACTTAAAAACTCAAAGGAACTCTCTAGACTACGTAACTCTTCTCTAATTGTTTTCTTCATCTCACGTCTTATATCCAGAATCAGCTTATTGGTGTCAAGCGATTGCAGGTTGGATCCTGATTCAGATTCGCCATCATCACCTTCTTCGTCCTGAGGAATCATAAAAGAAGATCTTCTAGACATATTTTTCAAGCAGTCTTCGCAGCTCCATTCAATTCCCGGGGAATTGCGTAGCGTATTAAGTTGCTTGTTAGATAATTTTGAGCATATAGCATCCGCGTGAACTATTTTATCACATCTACTACACTCTAAGCCAGGGGCTTTCTTTGTAATATTCTTCTTACACTTTACACACTTTTTTAACACCATTGTGGTTAGAGTTATTTATTTCCGTTAGCAAACAGCGCGACGTTTCGCTACGACGTCTCGAGACGACTCTAAATAATAGATAATAAGGACTCTAAAATTCGCTTGTATGTTTGTCTACAGATTTCTCGAAAACGGGAAGTCATAGAGACATGTTTTTTAAGGTAAATCAGGTTAATTTAAGCATTAGGGTACGGAGTAAGTTTCATTTAATCGGTCCAGTTGTTTTTGAGACATGAGTATAATTTAAAAAAAAAATCATTAAAACACCTTCAAAAAACTAACTAAAATGTTTAAAATAATGCATACTACGTCTTCTATTTAGGAGAAAAAAATCTTTTGGAGTCGTGAGTCACACTTTCCGGAACACTGGCCTTAGTAATCAAGATAATATAGTATCAATAAATTAATCGATTCGCAACTAATTCCGTATTGTTCGTTAGACCAGATTTACTAATGAATGATGCATTTAATTAATATAAAGATATGTGTATCATAGAGACGAACATGTTTTTTTTTGTTTCGTATCAAAAGTTTCAGATTCAAGTTATAACTTCGGCTTTTATCTGAAATGCATTATTTTTTGTCAAAATATTCTTGTAAACACGGCTTTAGCGTCCAATGGACAACATGTGTAAGATCGAACGAGTATTATTGAATGACACATCTACTTAGGTCATTCCTTTGAAGTGTGTGTGCACTAGACTGTGAACGAGTGAAGATTTAATTATTTCATTTCAGATTATAGTGTCCTTAAGTACTGTTTGAAGATACCCATTCAGGGAAACGCTTTGTGAAATGCTTTAGAATGTTTTTAACACTCACAGTGTCATATTTTATATTCATAAAGATGAAAATAAGAAACCAAAAATTTGCGCACGGGCGGGACTTGAACCAGCAACCTTTTGGCAAACCGGGCCAAACGCTCTTACCAATTGATCTACCGTGCTGTTAGTCCGACCCTGCGAAATTTGTGGTTTCTTATGAAAACATCAATTGCGTGACGCTTAGCGCCATCTAGCCGTCTGTTTAGCCCGGTTTGCCAAAAGGTTGCTGGTTCAAGTCCCGCCCGTGCGCAAATTTTTGGTTTCTTATTTTCATCTTTATGCGCTTTGTGAAATTTAAAACTTGGAAATCAAAAGGATATGCTCGTTCGGGGTTTTGATTAATGGACGACCATACTTTTCCATTCAATGCAGACTGATATAACAAATGGGACAGTAAATCTTTGTGTCCTTAATTATCATACCTCAAACACTTTCGTAAATGGCAAGTCAGTTTGTTTCGTGTTTTTAAAGATTTTTACCGAGAGGATGGCAATTAAATACATGCTAACCAAGTACAAAACAATTGATAAGTACAAGCATGATATACTTTTTAGAGTTCCGTAGCCGAATGGCAAAAAACGGAACCCTTATAGTTTCGTTAAGTCTGTCCGTCTGTTTGTCTGTCCGTCCGTATGTCACAGCCATTTTATTCTGTAACTATAAGCACCACACTGTTGAAATTTGGAAGGAAGATGTATCCTGTTAATCGCTTTACGATTCTTTTATTTATTTATTTATTTATACTTTGTTGCACAATAATAAAATTTTGTACAAAAGGTGGACTTAACGCCATATGGCGTTCTCTACCAGTCATGCCTTTGGGCTAAGCAGAAATGATTGTGGGCGGTGCGACAAAGAAACGAAATTAATTATATACAAAAAAAAGTCCCAAATAAATACAATTAATACTTACATAATATTACACATACATAACATAAGCAATAAAATAAATACATTAATAATACATACATATACCAACATATACTATATATATACATATATATATATATATATATATATATATACTATAATTATGACGATCGTTGCAGAGAGATAGATAGATAGATGTTATGGAGATGATTCCGATATATGAAGGAAGTGTGCACGGACGAGTCTCTTGAATGTGAACTTACTGGGAGCTTGTTGAATATTTGCCGGAAGGGCATTCCAAAGACGAATGGCTTGGACAAGAAAAGAGTTTGAGAGAAAACCTGTGCGGTGCGAAGGCGTAGCGAGGGAAAGATTATGAGAAGAGCGCAGTGGACGCATGTGCGTCTCACTGAGGAAGGTGAACTGGGATTTTAAGTAGCTAGGAGAATTGAGGTCATTTAATACCGAGAAAAGCGTGCAGAGGACTCTGATTTTACGTCGAACATGAAGGGGTAGCCATACAAGTTGTGACCGAAAAGATGAGATGTGATCAAATTTACGCAGACAGAAAATAAAGCGGATGCCAGAATTTATTAGGCGGTCAAGCTTGTTTAAAAGGTCTTGATTTAAATCTCATATAAAAAATAAAAAAAATATGACATTTAAGGGGGGGGAGCCCCCCCTTGATATATATATACATACATATATATATATATATATATATATATATATATATATATATATATATATATATATATATATATATATATATATAAATATACATACATGAAACTAAAACTAAAAAAAAACTTTTTTTGTCAAACCTATTCGTGTGGGGTGTCTATAGATAGGCCTTTAAAAATGACACTGAGGTTTTTAAACACCATTTTCTTTTAAAGTCTAACGTTTCATAGCTAGACGCTTCCAAAGTGGTAAAGTGGGCGTCCCCCCCCCGTCCCCCCATCTAACTTGTAAACTTAGCGAGTGTAAAAAATATATAATGTAGATCTTAATAAATACTTTCAACGAAAATTAGTTCGGACGGAATCGAACGAGAAGTTTTTGAGATATAGCACATTTTCAACAACCGCAAACATAACTTTGTACTTCATATAAACACTATGAAAAACAAAGTTATATTTGCTGTCCACAAAATATTGTGGATTTAACTAAGTGGAAATAAGTGGATTCCCAAATTCAGTTAAAGTTGGCACGGAACCCTCAGAGCGCGAGTCCGACTCGCACTTGGCCGGTTTTTGGCTTCTTGCATCACTAAAAGTGTTAGTAACTACCTCTAAATTAGACATCTTAAGTTTACCATGTTCAAAGGTGAATAAAACTCTTTAAAGGTTGAAAATACGCGTATCTTATTTATTCATTCCTATATGTTTGAGATACTCTTACATATGGCTAGTTTGCTTCTTTTCTTTGTATGTAATAATATAGTATTCGTTGAGACAAAAGTAAAGCAGTTCCTACCTAAGTTCAGCGCGTTTAAATTTGTAATTAAGCTTTAGCTTTGTAATTAAGAACTAGCAAAAATGACTCAAAATAGTGCAATCAGAACACCAAGAGCCTGTCATAATAACAGTATTAAGACAATTGGGTAACAAACCACCAAGCTTTGACTACACTTTGTCAGAAGAGCAGTGCAGAGCTTACCACATTACGTCACAGCCCTCTGTGCGCTTGTCACGGTATATTACCAAGAATATTAACCAGCAAATGCAAACTTGCATTATGAACATCACACTGTCATGAGTTATGAATAATCCTTAAACTAAACAGGTTGGTACACGAGCTTTCATTAGAAGCACTTCTGGAAATACGGTAGGAGTTTGACGACCTCCGTGGTGTGTGGATAAGCACCCTGAGTTTCGGGTGCCGGGTTCGATTCTCGGTCGGGTCAATGTAGAAATCAAAATTTTCTATATCGTCTCGGGTCTGGGTGTTGTGTTACCACCGTTATGTCTAATTTCCGTAACACAAATACATTAGCTACTTACTTTGGGATCAGAGCACTGTCACTCATTGGTGTCCACTATTTATTTATTTATTATTTGATTGATGACTTGGCACTTTATTTGGGACTTTAAATCCGGGTTCGATCCCCGGGTCGGGACAAAAATATATACCTAAATTTTTATGTTAAGAAATTCTTGGGGTAGCCCGAAATTTGGAATTTGGCGGTGCTTGACCCCCTTGCCTCGGAAAAGTACGTAAAACCGTTGGTCCTGCGCCTGATCTCTCTCCTGTCGTGCCAGATTGCTGTCCCATCGGGCTTTGAGAGTGAAAGGAATAGAGAATGCACCTGAGTTTGCGCACAAACTTGCGCACTATAATATGTCCTGCGCAGTCGGTTAGTCGTTGTGACTAGCCACCGTAGTCGAAATCGGCTAGGGGGTCATTACCATTTGGTTAAAAGAAAAGAAAATAAAATATGAGTAAAGAAGTTTCGTGAAATCAAAACTGACCGTGGAATTAAACTTGTGTTGTGCAACTTCATTAAGTTCATAGTCATTACTATCATCATCATTAATTACATTCAAAGGGTGTCCACTGCTGTATACAGGCCTCTACTACAGGCTGACTAAACAATTCATAGTGAAAACATGCCTAATCACAGTCTCTTTTCAAGCAATGTGGTTTGTCTATGAACAAACCACATTGCTTAAATGAGGAATGTTAACACGAAGTATTATCAATAACTTTTTCCATCTTTTTTATTACTTATTCCGTGTTATCAACCCCAAATTCCTAAGACGACTGACCGAGGAGTAAGATACCACAAATAGATTACATGTTTAATTTTATCCGGAATCGTTCACTCTGTCAAACCAATGGAGTGTGACCGGTCTCCGGTTATCCGGTAGCGTAACGTCAGTTCAACCTATCACAAAAATCAATTTTATCAGCCGATCTTCGTCTTACTATAAAACACAATAAATTTCATTGTTACTTGAGACAAATTGTCATTTTGTGATAAGTTATATGTTGTCAAGTGTACATACCACATCCGGAGACCAATTTGTACGGATTACCGTATCGCTAGTAGACTAAGATTCAAATTTATCTAGAAGGCAAAAAGTTTGGACTGCAGTTTTTTTTTTTGTTTAGAATCTTAGTCTGCTTGACTCGGACTAAGCCAAGCCTGGCGAAGGAAAATCATTGATAGCGCGATCTCACCAAGAAAAAAGTTTTTGGGTATTTGTAAATGGCTTTGTCATATTTTTTTTCTTTTTTGCTTTACCTATTCAAGAAAACGATTTTTAATCAAATAAGTTTCTGTTGAATGGTTGTGCTATGCTCTCGAATGCTACCATTCACTCTGAAATTGATTTAAAAACATATGTACATATGTTACACATCCAACCCCAGCTTAACTATCTCTGAGGATGCGACTACAAACCAATTTGTTCGGATTACTAGTATCGCCTTCTCGACCGAGGTCTAAAAATATGTAAAGCCGAGGATCGGACCAGCATTGTCCGTGTTTGTTTTATAAAGATTAAACAAAGGAAAAGCATTGATTGAAAGGTTATGTTAGAACCTGGTATAGCGGCCATTTTATAAATTGCGAACGGAAAAATCCACAAGGCTCTTTGTTGATGCCACGTACATTGTTTGTAAGCGGAATAACGGCGATGCTGTGGTGAGTCATTTAAGTAATGCCCAAGCACCGCATAAAAGCAAAGGCAACCTAATCGTGATATGTACCTAATTAATAATCACAGGGGAAAAGCATCGATTACACATGCTGAAATTTTATTCATTGACCAAATTTTGTGTAAAGACTCTGCTGATGGATATGAACAACCCTTACTATAGGGACTATAGTGAATTCAGGAAAAAAATCTGCTGTTCCATACATTTGTCGACCTCCGTGGTGTAGTAGCTTATCACGCTGGTTTCAAGGCGTTGCCGCTCCGTGGCTGGGTGTTGTGCCACAGCACCCAGACCCGAGACAATATTGAAAATTTTGATTTCTATATTGACCCAACCGGGAATCGAACCCGGGAACTCGGAGTGGCAAGGCCTTGAAATCAGCGTTCTAAGCCACTACATCACGAAGGTCGTCGAATGTATGGTACGCAGATTTTTTATCGAATTCATTATAGTCCCCATAGTAAGAGTTGTTCATATCCATCAGTGGAGTCTTCATACAAAATTAGGTCATTGAATAAAATTTTAGCCTGTATATTTGATCTGTGAATACATTTTATCGCACTGCATTAAACTTATTGCATTCTAACGTTTAGTGTTTGTCAACTTTCATTCTCGGCAATGGCAAAAATGTTTTCGCTCCTTTGCCGCTCTTGGACACAACTTTAATAAAAGTTCGTCGCATGAGAGACGGGTATCGGTCGTCGGATTTTAAGACCGGTCGATGTCCGACTTGGTAGCATTGCATGCATAAAACATGTAGCGAAATCTTAAATCTGGAGAACTACTCCGTAAAATGTTGTCTACTCCCCGAAGTTTTCAGGTCGTCACTCGTATCTACCGGTGGTAAATCTCACGGCGAAAATTGCCGTGTGACAAAAGTTACATTTTCATGATTTCATATTTCCTCTCAGCATCATTATCAGCCAAAGAACGTCCACTGCTGAACACAGGCCTTCCCACGGTTTTCTACATCGACCGGCTGAGGGGACGGTTTGCATCCAGTGTGATCCTCCAATCTTTACAAGGTCGTCTGTTCGTCTTGTTGGTGGACGTCCTTGGTCGCAGGGTCTCCACTATTTTTTTTGCCTCAACAGCCATCATTCTTTGCGCTATGTGCCCTGCCCATTACTACTTGAGCTTACAGATTCACAGGGCTATGTCCATTACCTTAGTTCTTCTACGTATCTCCTCATGTCGGATTCGATCTCATAGGAAAACACCAAGCATAGTTCGTTGTGTGATTTTAAGCTTCTTTATAAAGCCCATAGTTAGAGATCATGATGCGGATCCGTATGTCAATGCTGGTATGATTTAAATTTGCACTTCAAAAATCTTTTTTCAACCTGCCATCCTAAGCAACCATTCTGCCATCTGAAGTGGAAAAAAACAGTCATTCTTTTTATCATTCGATGAACTAGACAACTAAAATCAGCTGTCGGATAACGGTTGTGAAACCGTGTTTGACCATCAATCGTCATTCTTGGAAACAACAATAATTGCTTATAAAATTATACATATAGGTGGACTAAACTGATCATGAAAGCAGGAATTTAAAAAAAATATAGGAGAATAGCACCTCTGAGAAGAGTGTGAGTGCCAGATAACACGGCTTCAGTTTGTCGAATAAGGATCCGACGGTGGACGGTCCGATTTCATTTGGTAGGGTGATGGATATACGCGATTCCTTGGATTTACAGACAGATCTCTTGATTCTTATTGAATTTTATACATTGAAATATAAATTAAAAGTATCTAATGCAAAAATCTGTTTTTCAACACACTTGCTCAAAACGACGTTATTATTCCACCGATTTTTGGCTCATAATCATAGATATTAAACACGCGTGCTTTTTCATTATATTATTGCACTAGTGCTTTTAGTTTATTAACCCGACCAATTTACATTTGTACCCTAGTACCAAGTCGTATGTAAGAAGAAGAAGCGATATAATTTAGTCGGGTTATACAATACTTTTTTTTTAGCAACAAACAGTATTTATGCGAAAAATAACAGTATCTACATATTTATTTCAATAAATGGTAAATCCAGATTTATTACTAAAAAAAAGCTCAAATTCATTTAACATTTGTGAGTAACAAGTGATTTGTGTTTTAAACACGAATTATTACATTTTTAATCTTGGCTTTTGGCCGATCTAGTTCGCGCCTAAGCCTTGCGCGCGCATCGGTATCGCGGCAAGAAAAAAAAACAATGCGCCATTTTTCGTAAATAATAATTGTCAGCTGTGACAAAGTTTGGATTAATTATGAAATTTAATATTAATGAAAATGTCTTCTTCAAGTGAAGAAAATGAAGAAAACCTATTATTAAAATGGAGTGAAAAGTATTTTTACTGTTTTAAAAATTAAAAACTTATTAAATGAAGAGTCTTGTTTTTACCTCGCAAGTGTGTTGAAAAACGTCGTATGAAACACGTGTGCCTGTGACCATTATATACGCGGCTTTCTTATGGCGCACTCGCTTTCGCTCGTGCGCACACAATATCGCCTATCGTAATGGTCAACTTAGCACACTTGTATCATAATGTACTATTGTCGACTACGTAAGGTCGAAAAGGTATTACTGTATAACTTGTACAAAGGACTGAACAAAAATACTTTGTTAGGTTTCTTTGAACACAATTTCATTATGAAACTTCTTGCAACTTACCAGCACAAAACTGACCCATTAAAAGCAAACCAAGAACCGACTAATTACTGTTTCCTTTTACACAAACTTGTGCTTCACTTTGCGAATCAACGAGCGAACTTCTATCCATCGATTTGAATAAAAAAAGTAATTTAAAATGGCCTTGTTTGGATTATAGAGTCAGTTTTTCCTCTCAGGGAGATAAATTAATAACCGTTTTTCACGTAATTCCCTCGTGCTCTATATAGGGTAATCTATACAAATAGGTGTGTATCAAGTATTACACATTGGCCTGGTTTGGTTATTTTATTGGGGGAAAGAGCGATGGATAATCTCTGTGGTACGCTCTCACCTTGATTGAGAGGTCGATTGAGACAGAGTATGAGGTTTTCGGTGTGGCGGCAACTTCTCTCATAACGGGTATCTATCATAACACAGAGTTTTTTGATATCGAATTTCATTTCACAGAAAACTATTCGATGAATGTTAATATCTTTTTTTCTTGATTAATCGAAAAGTTAATCGGCGGAGGCTGCTCTCCCTCCGCGCCTCCGGCTTATGAATTACACTCTAGTATCGGGCAGACTAGTACCACGGCGAGGAGACCACGGCGAGTCGGGATTAACGCGGTTTATTTATTAGACCAATATTTATTACGTATTTATATCAGTTATGCTTTAAATTGTCTATTAATAAAGTATGCAATATAATATTAGTAACAAATTCATTTGGAAATACGGAATTTAGTGAAGTAAAATTCGATGTTTCGAATTCTGCATATTGAAACTTACGTGGAAATAAAATTATGGGTAACAAAAAAGAAGGCTAACGTTACTTCGATAAAACACGTAATTTATGAAAAGAAGTAACGATGAAGTAAGTTTGTAGATAATAAGCATTCGACCAAATGAAATTGTGATATAACAAGATTCTAGAATTTGTTGAATATTATTTTGAAACATTTGCGAATCGTTTTATGGGAAATGAAAATCGATGAAGAAAATTGCGATTAAGTGATGGGTTCCCCTCTCATAACATTTATGTATACAAAATAAAAAAAAGGGCCGAGTACGATTCGGACTCGCGCATTTAGGGTTTCGTGCCAAATTTAACTAAATTAGGGTTCCACTTAGCCAAAATACTACAATATTTTATTGACAGCAAAAATAACTTTTAATTACCAATTTCATTGTATTAAAATAACCAATTTTCGTATAAAGTATTTGCCAATCACTGGATTGTGCATTTTTTTTAAAATGCTCACTTGTTTCGTTCAAAAGTTAGAGGGGGACGCCCATTTTAACCACTTTGGAAGCGTCTATCTCCCAAATGTTAGACTTTTAGAAAAAATGGTTCTAGAAACTTCGGTTTTATTTTTAGAGACCTATCCATAGACCCCACATCAAAAAGAAATTTTTGGTCAAACCTACTCAGGACCAAAAATTTCTTTTTGTTTTAGATCCATATATGGGAGTACTGGTTAACAGGATACACCCACATACCAGGTTTCATCTGTGAAATGCTAATATGTTGTTTCATAATAAAGTGGCTAGGACATATGGACGGAAAGACAGACAGATAGACTTGACGAAACTATAAGGGTTTCGTTTTCCGTCATTCGGTTACAGAACCCTAAAAAAAAAAGCAATGATGCGTATGAAATATAAGCTTATGGACGTTTGAGAAAAAGAAAAACAAGCAAGTAACTTAGAATGTAAATAAATAATGTCAACAATGTAAGTCATGTGAAAAAATATATCCAGAATAATATTTGAGTATAAAGTTTGGAAACGAACTTTGGCGAGTATTTTTATGGGTGTTTCGAGCATAATCCCGAAAAAAGTTGAAACACAACAAACTATTTTAGCGGGAACTGTTACGTTTTCGTCATAAACTATACTATAAGAGGTAAATAAAAATTAAACACTACAGATACTGAGTAAAACTTCCAACAGCTTTGCAAAGCTGAGGTAAATACTTATTGTTATTCTACAAAAGATTTATTGTAAATATGCTTTTCACTTACCGCCTATTTATAACCTACTTATAAAACATCTATAATTTTGAGTAATAAGCCCCAAAAATATTTTATAAGCTTTTCTATTATTCACAGTCTGGCCATAAATACTGTTACAATTTAAAAAAAAAGATATTACATTTGAATTTGGAATCTGTCATTTTTATACGATTGCTCATTGTGTTTGCTAATTTTGGCGTCAATACATTTTATAATATTTTGCAATATTAAAATGGAGTGGGGTGATAAAGAGAACCCAATCGCTGTGATTTCATTACACAAAGTTGGTATGGAGCTAAATGCATTTTTAAAACTCTCCATACGCTTGGTATTAGTCAAATGTTTGTGTACCGGGCTATCAATAGGTACAATAAGACTTCCTCTGTTTGTGACAGAAAAAGATCTGACCGTCCACGTAGTGTTCGTACGAAAAAGGTGGTCAAAGCAGTATTGGAAAGAATTCGCAGAAATCCTGTCCGAAAGCAAAAGATTTTATGTCGGGAAATGAAGATAGCACTCAGAACCATGTCGAGTATTATAGAATCAGCATTTAAAAGATGACTTGCAGCCTATAAGAGACGCACTGGTATTTTTTTAACTGATAATTTAAAAAAGAATAGGGTGGTAAAATCGAAAAAACCACAAAGCGGTACGCAAAGGGAGATGACAGAAAAAAAAATGTTTACGGATGAGAAAATCTTTACAATTGAGCAACATTTTGACAAACAAAATTACCGTATTTATGCTCAAACCTCTGAGGAAGCTTCACAATTAGTTCGGCAGAGTGCGTGCGTGGTGGCGTGTTGACTATGAAGGAGTGACTGAGCCATATTTTTTTGAAAAAGGTATCAAAACATCGGCACAAGCGTATCAAGATGCCATCCTTGTGAAGGTAGTTAAGCTCCTTAGCAACACGATGTTCAATAACTAAGCATGGTCTTTCCAACAAGATTTGGCGCCGGGTCATAAAGCTTGGTCCACGCAGTCTTGGTTGGAAGCGAACGTTTCGGACTTTATCAGAGCTGCAGACTGGCCGTCGTCTAGTCCCGATCTTAATCCGCTAGATTATGATTTTTAGTCAGTTTTAGAGAGTACGGTTTGCTTTAAACGCCATGATAATTTGGAGTCCCTAAAACAATCCATACGATTGGCAGTGAAGAATTTTCCCATGGAAAGAGTGCGTGCTTCTATTGATAACTGGCCTCAAAGTTTAAAGGACTGTATTGCAGCCAATAGAGACCACTTCGAAAAAGCTTTTTATATTTTAAATTGTCTTATATTTATGTATAAAACTAACACACTGTAAAAGTAATAGATATTATTTGCGTTAAGATTTTTTTTTGTGGTAATATTTATGGCATGACTAGGTATTTTTTATTCCTACTTGCAATGTACTTTTGTCTTGGTGGAAACTCTGTTATACCTTTTGAGCTGAAATTTCATATACACTCTTAGTTTAACAATGCAGAGTTAGCTATGTGATGGCATTCAAAAGCCAACATGGCGGATAATCAAAGATGGCGGTATAGTATTTTCTTCTGCACTACCACAATATGGGCATCAAATAAAGGGGTTGCTAAGGAGAAGGATTAAAATATAAGGTACTAAGTTACATTAAATCCCCTATGGTGGATTATCCAAGATGGCGAACTCGTTAGATTTTCTGCACTACCACAATATGGTATCAAAAAAGGATTTGCTAAGCAGAACATGAAAAATAATTACAGAAAGATACATTTACTGTAAAAAAAGAATTTTAAAAACAAAAAATAAACTTTTCAATAAATCAAACATAAATTCAGGATAATGTATCTACCTATAATACAATTAAAATTTTATAAAAGCTTGTTGAGAGATGTGCCTGTGTTTGATTATAAATGACACAATGTTATATGAGTTGACATGATAAGAAATAAAATGTCTCATAAAAACAGATAAATACCGCGACGAGCTTTTTTTTATATTTTAGAATCGGTACATATTTGTATTACTTATTGGATAATTTTGACTACTTAATTTTTATATTCTTAGGTCACTTCAAAGTAAGCTTGTTTTTAAAAGTATTTTATATATACTATTTACAAAAGGATAAAGTAAGTTTATAAAATAGTCCACGGTTTAGCAGACGTGTTATCGCTGCCTAATCCAGCTTAGTCCGTCCGGAAGGCTATAAAGCAAGCTCAATCCTCGGGTAGAAATAAATTTGTTGAAAAGCCACCGTTTATTTGCTAAGTCTTGGGTTTGTTGGACATTAGTTATCTGTAAGTTTATTTGTTGCTGAAAAACTTGTTTCTTAGTTGAAATATACCTAACTAGCGGTCCCCCGCGACTTCGTCCGCGCATTTTGAGTTTGCTCCCTCCCCTCCCGTCGCAGCGTGATGTTTTATATCCTAAAGCCTTTCTCAATAAATAAGCTATCTAACACAGAAATATTTTTTCAAATCAGATCAGCAGTTCCTGAGATAAGCGTGTTCAAACCAACAAACTCTTCAGCTTTATAATATAACTAGCGGTCCCCCGCGACTTCGTCCGCGCGTTTTGAGTTTGCTCCCTCCCCTCCCGTCGCAGCGTGATGTTTTATATCTTAAAGCCTTTCTCGATAAATAAGATAGCCAACACAGAAATATTTTTTCAAATCGGTCCAGCAGTTCCTGAGATAAGCGCGTTCAAACAAACAAACTCTTCAGCTTTATAATATATAATATGCGCAAGCGCACGTTGTACTTAAGCTGCGAACATTATTTTGGTGCGGAGTTATGTTAAAACTGTGATAGCTCCTAAGATATTTATTGAAATCAAATGATGTAAAGGGCAACTTGGTTCTAAATGAAATGCTCGTGATGATAAATGTATTTATTTTGATAAGAATAAATACATGTGTGTATAATACACCTCTAAAAATAATGCATTATTTTTTTACAAATTTATTAACATAAAAAAGGTTGTAGTAAGTCAACCATAAAAGATAGACATATGCTGTCGCAAACTTTATTATAGAACTCTTGATGCTGAACAATCCTGTCATACATGATTTTTGTGTAACTTAAGCGGTTTCCGCAGCGTATGCAGCGGAAGCTCTCAAAAGGAATATCTTTCTCCCGTTTTCGCAACATTTTTCATTTCTGCTGTGGTCTTATGAGTCGTATCTTTATGTTGTATAGCCTAAAGCCTTCCTCGATAAATGTACTATCCAACGTAAAAATAATTTTTCAAATCGGGCCAGTAGTTTTTGAGATTAGCGCGTTCAAACAAACAAACAAACAAACAAACAAACTCTTCAGCTTTATAATATTAGTATAGATTAGCGCAAGCGCACGTTGTACTTAAGCTGCGAACATTATTTTGGTGCTGAGTTATGTTAAAACTGTGATAGCTCCTAAGATATTTATTGGAATCAAATGATATAAAAGGCAACTTTGTTCTTAATGAAATGCTCGTGATGATGAATGTATTTATTTTGATAAGAATAAATGCCTGTGTGTATAATACACCTCTAAAAATGATGCATTATTTTTTACAAATTTATTAACATAAAAAAGGTTGTAGTAAGTCAACCATAAAAGATACACTTATGCTGTCGCGGACTTTATTATAGAACTTTTAATGTTGAACAATCTTGTCATACATGATTTTTGTGTAACTTTAGCGGTTTCCGCAGCGTACGCAGCGGAAGCTCTCAAAAGGAATATCTTTCATCCGTTTTTGCAACATTTTTCATTGCTGCTGTGGTTTTGTGAGTCGTATCTTTATGTTATATAGCTTAAAGCCTTCCTCGATGAATGGACTATCCAACAAAAAAATAATTTTTCAAATCGGGCCAGTAGTTTCTGAGATTAGCGCGTTCAAACAAACAAACAAACAAACAAACAAACTCTTCAGCTTTATAATATTAGTATAGATTGAACTAAAAAAGAATCATCTTGCAATCATTTCTCGTTTCGTATAATAGTTTATACTACCAACCGACATACTCTACGATCATCTCAGGAACTACTGGTCCGATTTGAAAAAAAATGTGTTAGATAGATTATCCAATATTCCCCCTAGCCGATTTTGACTACAGTGGCCAGTCACAACGACTAACCGAGGCACGGGGGTGAAACACCGCCAACTTCCAAACTCCGGGCTGCCCTAAGAAATCCTGAACAGAAAAACTCAGGTATATGTTTTTGGCCGGGACCGGGAATCGAACCCGGGACCTCTGCCGCAGCCGTTGCTTTAAAGTGTGACCCTCTGACCCCCACGCCAGCGAGGCAGTAGAATAATAAGATAGATTATTAAAAGATAATGGACAAGCTTGAGGCTATAAAATATAACACTAGGACGGGAAGTCAGGAATATCAAAACGCGTGAACGAAGTCGCGGGGACCGCTGGTAATTAATAATTAACTTGCTGACCCTGACACGACTAACGATGTTTCATTAAATAAGTAACTAAATTATGGTCGACAACTAGGAAACTAAATGCCTGAGGTGTTTAATACAAAATACTCGTGGTTTTAAGTATGGATATACTAATATTTAACGTTTAGAGTTACAGAGTGACTTTGAAAACATTGGCAACATTTTAAGCTGGCATGATTCATAATCTCTTCTACATATAAAAATTTAAATCAATTGTTATTAAAAATGATTTGATAAAACGGAGAAAATTCATATTACACAAACAGTTTAGAATTGATCTTCGGTTCAATTAAACTTATAAAGTACATTATGATTTTCTAAAATTTACGGATAATATTAAAGTATCAAAAATTAACTCCGCCTAAACGCATCTCAGAAATCGAACTGATAATTTATGATTTATCTAGGTTTCATCAAATCAATTGATTTGAATTTTAGTATGTGATCGAGACTAACTAAATTTTTCAGCTTCATAATATTATATCTAGGTGAGTATTTGTGTTGAACGTGTATATATGATGCCCTAACGCTACAAACTTTAATAAGTATAATTGTCAGTTACCAACATCACTATCTCTGTTAAACTAAAAAGGCAACAGAATACTCTCAAAGACTGTTACTTTTTACTCTTAATACACCTGCAACTCCGTTGACAGTTTCTAATCTGCAACGAAGCTGAGATAACACGTTCACTGCAGACGCCAGAGCTGGAACTCTACTATGTTACTATCATAATGTACTGTACTACCGACTCCTCTCCTACTCACTTAATACTTTATCTAGTTGAGAGCGAAAAAGACAACAGGGTTAAATCTACGAAGATATATAATTTAGAGTAGCACCTCTCAATCTAAGACTTTTTGATAAACTGGCATCGCTTCGCGAAGAGGTTTACGTTGTGTGCACTCTTTGCGAGATTTCAAAATGATTTTGAAGATAGCATTTCGCGATTTTATATTTTTATTGATACAAAATGTAATTTAAAATTACAATCGGTACTTAAGATCAGGTTGCTTCAAAGCAAAATTATATGTTATTTTTCTTTCCTGGGGGTGTATTGTGATCCAACTTTAGCCGTTCACTTTCCAGGCAGCTTAATGCCGACTCAGTGTAAACGAATATTATTATCAATAATGTAATGTATTTTAATTATATAATAATATTACAAAAAAAGGTACGAATATTAATGTTATTTATGTTATTCTATTATAATAGGATTATAAATATCATGCGAAATCGCAATACGAATTGATAATTTGACAGTAAATCTAAGCCGCTTACAAAACTGCATCAAATCAAATACGCGTCTTTGAAAGGAAGCAGCGCTTTGGTAGTGATACCGAAGTTAAGCAACCTACGGCTCGGTCGTGTTCAGATGGGTCACCATTCCGATCATTAAAGTAGTATATATCACAAGCATTTCCATGCTTGTGAAGGCACATTAAGCCGTTGGTCCCAGCTAAATCAGTTAATATTAGTCGTTAAGCCTAGTCAGAGGCCTTATGGGCGACTTGATAACATCTGACAGCAAGGTTCAGCGCTTGTAATATAAACACACACTCCGCCAATACGCACTGAGCCCAAAAGTCAAGTCCAAAGGATATTTATTATTTATTACTTCCTGTTCTGACTGTTGAACATGCCAAATATGCCAATATAAATCAGCATTATTGTTACGACAAGGTATTCTTTAGGTCAGTCTTAAAACTTTTATTCTAGGCCTAACATTATCTTCTTTTGACCTATTTAACGATTAGAATTGTTGTTTATTAAGATCTTTACACCTAAGTGTATTAAGGATAAATAAAATCATATTTTTTTCCATCAATCTAAGTTCGTGTTAGAACGGAACGTGTAAGAGATTACTATTTTAAGATTATCAGAAAATCCACCTACGCCTTCAAAGGATTCTCGACTTACGGAATATTAGGGGGGTACTATTGATATTTTTCCTGTTAAAATCTAATATAGCTTTCCACTTCTGAAGCTCGATAAATTATGTCTAACAATTAATTTAAACAACGGGTGAAGTGCCATCAATACTGGAATATCTTGATGGAGTTCAAATTACTTCAAAAGTGTTCCTTGAAATGAAATCCGGTTTCAGGGTTAACAGATGTTTATTCCAGATAGCTTGGGAAATGGAACCTTGTTAGCAAATTCAGCCTGTACAAGATCCAATTGAAAATAATTAAAACATTTAAAGAACTTGTATTAAAACTTTGTTTAGAAATGACTGGGTAGAGTCAATGTAAAAATCTAATAAACATTATTTTTTATGCGTTCCATCTATCTTTTAAACGAAAAATTACGAAGTTCGATAAGAAAAACAACAACGAAAAACAAATGTGACATTGTGAGTGTTAAAAATACATTCTAAAGCAAAAACAACAACTATAAAATCAACAAGAAAAAAATGTTTTTGTAAGGATCTATTTTACCAAAGTCAGATAAGACTTATCCGATAGAATAAGTACAAAACGACCGATTTTAACATAAACGATTGCTGACAAATAAGTCACGTTTTTGAATTAGGCATTTTTGTATTTTATGCGAATAATATACCTTATCTGACGTTGAAAAAATTTAGGCCTAAGACTTCTATATTATTTAGGTAAGGATGCCTCTATAAAGACGCTTTAGATTTTTGTTTTCATTGTGAAGAAGACATAATGTTTTTTACTCTTAAAAACATAATTCATAATACCTAACTATTCATTGCACACCACATTAGAAGTTACAAGTACATACAATTTAGACGGTCTTTTTGCGACTATAAGCGATCTAAAACTAAATTTCATAATCATCATCCAACTTAGTATAGGTAAAAGTGTGTTAAATCACTTTTCTGTTCATGTCAGTTTCCTAAATATAGTATGCGTCAATATTACAGTGCAAAATTGATCTTTTCGGCAAAATATTTCGCAAAATTTCGGCAAATTTTCGGAAAAATATGGTTGCCAGATCGAGTGAAGCGAAATCTCCCCAATATGACAAAAGACTTTCCAATTTGCCCTTTTGTTTTATATTCGTACGCGTTCTGTGTAAACTATTAAAATAATTGAGTTCAAATACCGTAGAGCTAAACCTTTAACAAGGTTATAATTTTTAATAGTTTTTAATGTAAATACAATTATTTCACAATAAAATTAACATACATGTATAGCACTATTATAATCATTGTCGTTCCCGTTGGTCTGATTTGTCTTTGTCGAGAAAACAATTAATTTCATTAATAAAAAGACCCTCATAAATAAATAGACTCCCTGAATCAAGGGAGATTTTCTTGCACTGGCTACCCTAATTGAATGCTAGCGCCCCCTGTTAATATCATCTATAGGCAGAAGATCCTTGTCGCACTGTTCCTTGTTAGGACCTGTCTCTGTCACTGCGCAGCGAGCGAAATGTGCAAAAATAACTGTATTGAACGAAACAGACTAACGCAGGTGAACGGGCAAGCAGGAGGAATTTGACATGTTTGACAGGTCCATTCATATGATAACCGGGTAGCACAGAAAGACTGACATTTAAACCTGGATTACAATAACTCATTTTCAGCGAGTTAATTAACTACCTTAAATAAGATCATTGTTATTTACATTAATCAGCGTTTTACTGAAATCAAAGTGAGTGTTGTCAATGAAGAAAAACATCTTTTTGCGAGTCATAAATTTAATTTAGACTTTCCTCAAGTCTGGGACTTAAGATTGAGTTACCTACGTAGTTACAAATTATCAAAACTTTGTTGTTTTATTTAGTTAATATCACAAGTTAGGAGTAATATCATTTGGTTAGGTACTTATTTGGCACCTAAACGGACAAAAATACATAACATACTCACTCATGCTCGACAAATATAGTTGTTAAAACCTCCCTTTGACATAAAAGTCGGCTAAATATGTAGCCACGAAATAAGGTACGTGATGTTTTCTCTGTAAATTGTATATGATAGGAAGGTATGTTTATCCTTACTATAAAGCTGATGTGCTTCCGTATTTGTATACAAATTCGTTTACCAACACACGCAATGTCAATGAAAGCTTTCTAAGAAACTGATATCAGAGGAATCAAAACAGACATGGCCCTCAAACACAAGCAATTATTAGTAATCAACGGTTTGAAACAGTGAAACTGACACGTCTACGCCGAACTTTATTAATGTTGCATAAACTTTTCGAAGAAATCAGAAGTTTTGTGTCTTTGATAGAATACACAGATTCAAAAAAATATCATCATCATCATCATTATCAGCCAAAGGACGTCCACTGCTGAACATAGTTCTTCCCCACGGCTTTCCACAGCGACCGATCACTAGCAGTCTGCATCCAGTTTGATCCTGCAATCTTTATAAGATCGTCTGTCCATCTTGTTGGTGGACGTCCTACGCTGCTAAAAAAAATATTAAATAAATAAAATAAAAAAATAGACACCAATCACATACATTGCTCTGATCCCATAGTAAGTAGCTAATTGCACTTGTGTTATGGAAATCAGACACAACGGTGGTACCACAACACCCAGACCCGAGACAATATAGAAAATTTTGGTTTCTATATTGACCCGACCGGGAATCAAACCCGGGACCTCGGAGCGGCGACGCTTTTAAACCAGCCGGCTTTGCCACTATACCACGGAGGTCGTCAAATCATTAAATGTTTGGATCTAATGTGTGTGTGTCAGAAGTTGCAATATGCAAAAAAGCAATACACATTTTATGGACACGCGATTTTTTTTTAACTATCAAATCATGAACTGTGTTGGACAGTTTTTTCATCCATTATTTAAAAAAACATAAGCTTTTTAATCTTTTAAGCATTTTTTTTTCATAAGCGTTTCTATTATTATTTTAGTAACACGTTCTATAAATTTAATTCTGTTCCTTCGCCCCAGCGAATAATAAAATAGGTATTTAATATTCCTCTCGTATATTCCGTTACTTCATCTCTCAATATCCTCAAAAACACTCAGAAAGTATTACCTTCGACTCGCATTTAGCTCCAAATTGCTTCAATTAAGTGAAGGGGTCCCTAAACATTAATTCCGAAGTTCTTGTTAACTGTAGTCTGATCCCGTCCCAGAGGACCACCTTTCCGATCTGATTTTCGACTTTGTCCAGTTTTATTGGATTGAGGATTTTGTTTTGTATTTAGTAATTACTTTATAAAGTTAATGAAAAGAAAGTATCCAAATTTCAACTGAGAATATGGTTGGAAAGTGCCAACAGCATGGCATCCAATTATTTTGAAGACGTAGGCAAAATCACGTACTGCAAGATTCCAAGACATAGTGAGCTCTTTCTTTCTATATATATATATATATATATATATATATATATATATTTTCAATATTTCAAATTATATATATATATATATATATATATATAGCTGTGCCCGCGACTTCGTCCGCGTGGAATAGTGACTTTGGGTAGATTTTTTAATTATTTAGGCTAGTTATTTTACAAATAAGATATACCGCGAGTATGTTGCAGAAATATTCTCAAATAATAGCATTCAGTTTGAGACGGATGGACGTTGTAGACGTGGCAGACTGCCGAAAAGCTGAGTCCTTTTTCTAGGCATTCTACTTATTAATACAGTAGGTACTTTTTTATTAAAAATTATAAATTTGGTAGGTAATTTAAAAATGGTGAGAAGATAAACAAAACTTAACAATTTTGTCATAAAAAATGTCCAAAACGTCAAAGCTTTGTAGAGATACCACAAAACAATACCCAATTACAATGAAATCAAATTTTGCATTAAGATTGGTAAATATAAATTAAGTCAACCAACCTATTAATTAAACATTAACCTAATGTGATCAATCACTTTACAGAGAATAAGACGAACAATATCAAATCAAATTACCTATTAAAAAATCAAATTATAAATGCACATTTAGATTTAATACCAACCTCCTACCTACTTTAAATGGTACTTATTACTAAGTCAAGAAAAACTTTTATTACATGCTGAGATGAGCTATCGCAGTTAGCATAAATCAGAAGAAAGAATAACAAAAGTAATTACCTACTAAATCTATTAAACTTAAATAATTAATAGATGCACTCAAAATTAAAACCTACTCAGTGGCGAAAAGAAAACTTTAACCTGCATAAATCTGAAGAAAGAATTTTAACCAAAAGTATTACTGAATCTACCTAATAGAAAATATCTGCAATCAAAATAATGAGCTCAAGTCCTTTACTACTCAGTAGCGAAAGGAAAACTATGTATTACGCGCTGAAATCACTTAAAGTATCGCAAAAAAGCAGTTGCGCGGGACAACCGTTCCGTAGGGAGCCGACTAAATTAGTCTAATAGGTATGTATAAGGAAAATATTTCAACGCAAAACACATATTTTAATGTAAGTGAGAAGCCACCAACCATACTTAGCGCAAGCTCGCGTTGTAAGTACTTAAGCTGCGAGTATTATTTTGATGTGGAGTTATTTCAAAACTGTGATAGCTTCTAAGATATTTATTGAAATCAAATGATGTGAACTTTGTTCAAAATGAAATGCTCGTGATGATGAATGTATTTATTTTGATAATAATCAATACCCGTGTGTATAAAACACAATCAAAAATAATGTTCGAATAAAAATAGTAAAATATTTTAACGCAAAACATACGCAGTTTTATTGTAACTAAGAAGCCAGCAACCATAGCAATTAGCGCAAGCGCACGTTGTACTTAAGCTGCGAACATTATTTTGGTGCGGAGTTATGTTAACACTGTGATAGCTCCTAAGATATTTATTGATATCAAATGATATTAAGGGCAACTTTGTTCTAAATGAAATGCTCGTGATGATGAATCTATTTATTTTGATAAGAATAAACACCTGTGTGTATAATACACCTCTAAAAGTAATACATTATTTTTTTTACAAATTTATTAACATAAAAAAGGTTGTAGTAAGTCAACCATAAAAGATAGACATATGCTGTCGCGGACTTTATTATAGAACTCTTGATGCTGAACAATCCTGTCATACATGATTTTTGTGTAACCTAAGCGGTTTCCGCAGCCTACGCAGCGGAAGCTCTCAAAAGGGATATCTTTCTCCCGTTTTCGCAACATTTTTCATTGCTGCTGTGGTCTTATGAGTTGTATCTTTATGTTATATAGCCTAAAGCCTTCCTCGATAAATGGACTATCCAACGTAAAAATAATTTTTCAAATCGGGCCAGTAGTTTCTGAGATTAGCAGGTTCAAACAAACAAACTCTTCAGCTTTATAATATTAGTATAGATATATATAGAAAGAAAGAGCTCACTGTGTCTATATATATTTTGAATACTTTACAGCATCCGAGGTCACGGGCTAGATTAAGGTGATATTTATCATTACATAGTTACAAAAAATAAAACTACCACCATTTTTTGATATTAAATTGACGTTCCTAATCCACATATATATACATAAATCTGTAAAGAGTTTATTTCAATGAGTTGTAGTCGCGTAACCAAAACCTACAGAACCAAACATAAATCGCTGTACGATCCAAAGGATATCCGATTACAAATTACTAATCAGCCAATGGGCGATCGTAGGATCTGCGAGTAAAATTAATTTCGGAATCTCTGACATTATACGTTTGCAACAGGTGCCCAAAATGTCGTTGTCGTTTGAGACAATCGGTAATTCGAATCGATTATGGGCTCAGGAACTTATTGATAACGGTTCCTATTAAAATTAAGGGTAACGTCTCAATCTCCTTGATCTTTATTTAATCTTCGATCACTGGATGTCTTTATTTGATCAGATGAATAAAATGGCGTCATAATCTAGTTATTTTTGTCACAACTTTTTACGCGGGATTAAGGAATGATCAAGTTAGACTGAAGGAAAATGATTTGTAATACCTCTTGTCGTGTCTTTTAAAATAAGATGACTCTTTGGTACACATCACAATCTCCGTCTTTTTTTTTACTAACATAAAGGTAGGTTGATGTTCAGTTACACCTACTGCTTGTAACAAAAACTTGGAACAAATTTCAATTACAAAATAAATTTAAAACATGTCAAAATAAAAAGGTAACATCGTCCCGTGCATGTACCATGTTACAGTGATACATATACTGGCAGTCAAAACGCTCGGCGAAAACGCGCAGCGCGGGCTGGCCCGCACCCTGCGCACCAGGGATGTGCACCGCTTGCACATGATTGTATAAAAACAATCCACGCGCGCTTCTGCGAACATCCCTGAGGCGCTACAGGAACGAGGCAGCCCCAACAACACCCTGAATGCGTTATTGTATTGGACTCGTAGGTTTAATCTTCTTCAGAAAGTTTAATCACATAGAATTATATCATTCAAATTAGCTAAAAGGATAAGCCTATCTATCCAACGCGGCAACTCAGCCAGCACCAAAGCCTCCTTGCCGCATAAATAGTTTCGTTGTTGAATAGGTAGATTTAAAGTTATTTTTTCATGTTGCATGTGTTAATTTTATTTTTTCTTGTTTATTTTTAATATAAAATAGCTGACAAAGCAAATGAATACAGAGGTAACGAATATTTTAGAGGTACTGTGAACATATCAAAAAAATATGGACACAGGAAACACTCTTGACGTGACATTGACTGTTTCTTTAGCTTGGCCGAAATAACTTCTTCTAGGCTTTGCTCTAGTAGAAGATAAAAGGAGATCTTTCTTTTTACTTTTCCTTCCATAATATACTCAAAGAACCTGTCATGACGTATCGTGTACAATCATATTTACCCGTCTATTCTCTATTATTTTTAAGATATTCCTTTTCTCGTCTATAAATTTAATATAATATCGAAAAACCGCATTCAATCATATTAATTAAAGCTTAAAATAACGCATTTGTCTCTTAATGAGGAGAACAAAAATCTTTTGCAGTCAGCGCATGATGTCAGTACACCAACAGTCTAATGAAATCATGTTTCATTTTTAAATTTTGATTTTATGATTTTTAGTTCTTTCTCAAATCTCAATAACAACTGAACCCATTTTGATGGAACTTACACTATACTCTAAATTGAACTATACCAGCTTGAATTGAAAAATAATCATCTCTATGTGACTTCTTAATTTATTAAAATCCGTCGACAAACTTACAAATATACTAAGATATAAACATACAAACATACCTACACATCATATACTTACAAAATTTAGCACATGTGTTTGGAAGCTTTATTAGATCAACATACTCAAATATTATTTATCGATAACACATATACTATACACATTGAATTGTTTACCTCCTTTTTTAAAGTCGGTAAAAAGAATCGCTTAAGCAAATCAATGTTAACTAATAACACAGTTAGAACAATATAAATACAGAAACGGCACTATTGTACTAGATATTTTTATTTTTTCCCTTTATTGTTTAGCTCTGAGTGTTTATGCACCATAAAATAAATTACGAACACACAACCCAGATATTTTATGAGGGGTCTTATAACATTATCACTGTTTCCAAAACTTTCTAGGGATTGAAACCTCTGTTTATTGGGGTTGAATGATGAATCGCTTGAAAACCATTTTGTGGATTTGAAGTGTAAAATATAATAATTTAGAGAAATATTTTTACTCAGTGCAAAAGTACGACTACAGTTTTTAATACGTTACGGGGCAGTATCCCAGATACAATAGAACTTATAGCTTTGCGGCTATAGCCGTTCACTGTAAAATGTGTTAAATTGTATTTTAAGAGTTGACGACAGCAGTTTATTATCACCAAAAACAATTGAAATCGTAATTTAAATAAGTACTGTTTGTGGTTGATGAGTCTTCTTATTATTTTAAATAATTAATTGTTAGTTTTAATTTACTTTTTTTACAAGGGAAAATAACATATTGGAAATGCTACTGTATATTTCCTTATGTCCCTGAGTTATCCTGTTACTTACTATTCAATGTCCTGATTCTAGATCAGAAAATATTGTGAAAGCAAGTCAAAAAATATACATAGTCTACAACGTGATTTGCATTGAATTTGTTTTAATTGTAGAACCGATTCAATTCAGAATTACATTTTGAAACTTCTGTCTGCTCTTGATATTATGAAAAAATACTGATACGGTTTAAAAATATATAAATATTTGCGTATATTAGATCAAACTCAGTCTACAATCTAACCGATCAGAAAAACGTACTTGAAATTTATACATGTCACTAAAATCATTTCTGTGTTCAGATATACCTCATTTTTATAAAGAATAAAGAATAAAAAGGAAACCACATTCCGATTTCGTGTCATCCATTGTCTTTAGACATAAACAAGACCATATTTGAGACCATACCCTGTAAATTGACTAATTATCGACACATTTCCTATCCCTCACTTTTGCTATAGATGTTGTAGCAAATATTTCTATTCACAACACCTTCATACAAAGCGCTTTCTCACAGGCTTATATTATTTGCCAGTTAATAATTTATAACATGTCGTGTTTTTTTAGTTAAGTGATCTTTGAGACAAAACTTCTTAAATAATTTTACATTCCGAAAAAAATACTCGTTTTATATACATTTTTATGGCAAAGAGTGCAATCAGTGGGAATTCTTAGAATGATCACCAAAATAAGGACGCTAATCAATAATTGTTACTGGCGTTTATTAGCCAGAACTAATTGACAGTTTATTTTAACTATCTACATTGCCGTTGTGGTGGTATAGTGGCTAAGCGCTAGTGGCAGTTTAGAAATCTTATTTTTCTATATTGTCTTTGGTCTAGGTGTTGTGGTAACACCGTTATTTCCGATTCCTATTTTCACAATTTTTACAAGTGCATTAACAATTTGTTTAGGAATCAGAGCAGTGTATGGGATTGGAGACCAATGGTTATTTTTAGTCTATTTTTGACTAAAGCCAAAATTATCAAAATTTCGGACAAAAACAAAGACGAGCAGAGTAGGACCTCTGGCGAACGCAAATTCCGTTCAAAAGTGGGACACTGACGTGTCCTAAAACCAAATGGTCTATCGTCTTGACCTTTCGCCTCGTGATGCTTACCACAGGCGTATCCGAAGTTATTGAGGCTGACGGTGTTGGAAATCTGACACCTTTTAAAAAATGTTCTGTAATTCTGCTAGCAAGCACCAAGGTGTAGGTAAAAAATATATGTATACAAGTGCCTTATTATCTTAAGATAACAATCAAGCATTCACAATGTATCTCTAAAACAACTATTACTATCCGTTTATGGGTTAGTTTTAACCAGTGGCTGGTAAATTCGAGTAATTATTAGTAACACACAAAAAGTCAACATAACAGATGGTGTGCCAATATATCACAATGGGTATAACTAAAAGAAAATTGTAGGAACCACCTTAAATATATTAAACAAAAAAAAACTAATGGTATTATTTGCGTATACTATACATATCTCAAATCTTCTCGACAGCCCTAATCTCTTAGCACTGCGCTTAGACAGACGCCATGTTTCGGGACAAATCAAAAAAGTTAGCGAGAAGTTTGTTATGGTGTTGATTTAACATGTTACGCGCGTCGCTCGAGGAAGCCTAAATATGATTTTGTGTTGATATTACAACTATATTTTAACTCAAGAGTGTACGAATGTTACTTGAAATCTTTTTTTTTTTTTGGTAATTTAATACTTTGGCGAATTTTACTGCGGAAGCACAAAAAAACCGGCCAAGTGCGAATCGGACTCGCGCACTGAGGGTTCCGTGCCAACTTTAACTGAATTTGGGAATCCACTCACTTCCACTTAGTAAAATCCACAATATATTGTAGACAGCAAATATAACTTTGTTTTTCATAGTGTTTGTATGAAGTACAAAGTTATGTTTGCGGTTATTGAAAATGTGCTATATCTCAAAAACTTCTTGATCGATTCCGTCCGAACTAATTTACGTTGAAAGGATTTGTTAAGATCTACATTATATATTGTTTTCAAAATTTACATTCCGTTTTTTGCTATTCGGCTACAGAACCCTAAAAAATTGAAGTAATCAGATCATCTACTAGTAATAAATATTTGTCGTATCTATATCCTAAGTCATTTAAATTTTATTACGACCAGGGGGCCAATTCTCGTGAAGTAGTACTTTTTCCGTGTGGTAATTCGTATACGAAGTTCACAATTCTATTGTAAAAGTTCGAGTGATACATAAAACTGCTATTCTCATGCACCGATAGAACATTTCACGTTCGAATTTCATTACAACGTTCCATTGCAGAGATCGTACGGGCGTTTTTAAAAACGCCGAAATAAAGTATATTTAAGTCCATCTAAAAATTTTAATTTTGGTGAAATTAGACAATAAATCTATTTGTTTGTTTAATTTGGTGTATATATTCACAAAACTGTACATATTGTTAAAAATATAATAACGGTAGATCAATTATTAAAATTTCATTATTCATACATAGCATGAAATGAAACGCAGCGACGCGCCATATTACCTTTCTCTATGGCCCTAAATGTCAATGTGTGTGTCAAAATTGTTCCAAATATCGATTTTTCAGTGACTGACAGCCGGTTTCTGAATTGAGCATTTGACGTTGAGAACAACTTAAGCTCTACTTAAGTATGTCCCAAAAGTATTTCTGTTTTTGAATTAAGTTTAAGTGTAATTTGAGTATTTGAGGTTGAGAATTCTCAACTTTGACATCAACTAGTGCTTAACACGAAATTTGCGTTTCACAACATAACTGACAGTACTCAAAGCCTGCTCACTGTGAACTTAAGCGTCTGAAAGCTAAGCAACCCAATGAGGGTACTTAAGTCCTACTTAAATTCAAATTTGCGAAAATTTGCTATGGGTGTAAAAGATTACGCTACAACAGGTAATGAGGAAGTGCAGGCAAAACGCTATTAAAATTCAGACAAAGTTATATTAATCTAAAAAACCAGTCAAGTGCGTGTCGGACTCGCGCACTGAGGATTCCGTGCCAACTTTAACTGAATTAGGGAATCCACTTACTTCTACTTAGTAAAATACCACAACATTTTGTTGACTGCAAATATAACTTTGTTTTTCATAGTGTTACAATTACAAAGTTATGTTTGCGGTTGTTGAAAATGTGTTATATCTCAAAAACTACAACACGCATAGGTTTGACTGTACGGTGTGGGATGGGAGGGAGGTGTGAGATACGGACGGACGGACAGACAGACAGACTTGACGAAACTATAAGGGTTCCGTTTTTTGCCATTCGGCTACGGAACCCTAAAAATACTATAATTCAGACAAAATTGTATTAATCACAAATATACGAAGGTGAACACTAGTAGCAGTAAAAAGGATCGGCACACTGGATGTATTTCTACTTTGAGATAGAGGTCAATCGTCGAATCCAAATCTGCTAGGCAGCGTTCAGGAAACTGCGCAAGAGCGTCTTCTCGTCTGAATTACCTCAGTGTCTGAAGACGAAAGTCTTTAACCAGTGTGTGTTACCAGTGATGACATACGGATCTGAAACGTGGTCTATGAGCCTCATAAAGGAGCTCAAAATCACACAACGAGCGATGGAGAGGGCTATGTTCGATGTTTCTCTATGAGATCGAATCAGAAACGAGGAGGTACGAAGAATAACTAAGGTAACGGACATATCCCTAAGAATTAGTAAGCTCAAGTGGCAGTGGACAGGCACATAGCGCGAAGAAATGATGGCCGTTAAGGCAAAAAAGTTCTAGATTCGGAGAAGGAGTGAGGAGACCTTTCGATCAAAAGTGCATCGAGGATGTCCACCGACAAGATGGACGAACGACCTTGTTAAGATCGCGGGATCACACTGGATGCAGACCGTTTGTGATCGGTCGCAGTGGAAAATCGTGGGGGAGGCCTATGTTCAGCAGTGAACGTCTGATAATGATGATGATGAGTGTATTTCGAAGTTCTTCAACTTATAAACTTTTCAATCATCAAACATTGCAGGAAATCAAACTTTACCAAGTTTGAGTATGACATTGACACGAAATTGATTGATTGACAAAAGACATTCCGTTCTCGGCAGTCGTTTACAATTTCATTTTATTTAAAATATATAATAGTGACTATTTAACTAAAATCTTATTTGCAATCTGATCTTCTTAGGAATTTATAACTGACATAATGAAATCCAGAATTTATTAATGCCATTTATAAATACAAACTGGTAAAAATCGGTTGTTTTTACTTGTAACGGAACGTTGTATAATCAAGGACAAAACTCAGTTGAATATGGTTTGAGACAATCTTAAATTGACGAATGAAACGTAGGAAACTTAAGTATTCATCAACTATTTGAGCAGATCTCAACAGATTTTCACTCAAATGCTCAAATCAGAAACCGGCTGTGAGAAAGTTTATTTGTTTTCTCAAAATTTGCCTAAAGAATAAATAAGAATTACAATCCTAAATACAAACTAAATGTATATATTTTCTAAGGTTGGTATGACGCTGTTTGTTTAATTATATGCTTTTTTTATTTACTTATCTACAAGAAACAGGCATTTAATTATTCTTTAGTAGTAATAGGTTCAGTTAACTAACATCACAGATATTAGTGCACCTTCTTATTGTGTAGCCTGGATAAAGTTTTTAATATCCTTTGTAGATATGTAGTGTGCTTACAAAACAAACTATTTTTATTTACAGATAGTCTGGATTATGTTGTAGCAGAGAGAATATTTAGTTGCCAATCTAATTCGATAAAATACTGGTTAAAATACATGGGAATACTTATATACCTTAATTCTCTGATATCTAGGTAAGTACCTAATTAACTAGACACATACATAATGATAGTTTTATTTTCACAATTTATAAATCAAACCATCAGATTTTCCATTTATAATCTAAATCTGTGTGTTATAGTATTGCCTATAGTTGCCTTATTATAAACAAATAGTACATTAGCAATCTGTTCTATGCGTGCTTGAATGTGTTCAAACATAGTTTATGAATTCCACCTACAAATATCTACAATAATCATTATTATCCCAGAAAAGAGATACTGAGCTAAAACATGATGGTGTTCAAGTTTTGTTTTTACTTTGTGTGTAGTAGGTAACTTTCTGTGATATTTATGTTTGTTATTGTTTTTTACAGAAGCAAGCAGTAGAACAAATTATAATAATCCAAAAGGAAGGAGCGCCAAATGAAGGGATTTTAAATACTCCTGGGAACACAACCGCATGCATTTCACAACAAAATAAATGATTAGTTAGAAATGTAAGTGCGTTGGATTAAAGGATGGAAACTTTCCTGATATGACCAATGGCTTTAAATTGTTTTTTTTTAACAATAACATTTCTGCTTCTTAAATGTTTTGTGTTTTGACTGATGTATGAAGAAAATAAAACCACTTGCTAAATTGGTATTTTTTATTTGTATGTTATTTATTTAATGCTTCAACACCCGAGCGGTCGCACGAGACCGCATAACAATAGAATATCTATTGTGTTGTGTCTCATTCACATACGCTTGAGGGATAAGTCTGTTTAATCTTCCTTAGTCATTGACATTAAGAAATTTAAATTCAGGATTGTTTTAAATATATAGGGGCAATCCATGTTCATGAGCTTGAAACAGAGTCAAAATATAAAACCAGGGTCTGAGAATGAAGCTGAAGGTGAACAAAGGTACTCCGTAATAAGACAACAAAACCTAATCGAGTTGGACTCGTAAGATTCGACTTGTGAACTACTTACTTTGTCTCTAGCGTATCCAGGGTTGGATAGCTCTTAACATAATATTAAGTCCTATCGAGGTCACCGCTGCCTAACCATCTTAAGAGCTGAATTCGCTTGCACCTTGTGTAGACTTATGTTTGAACCGACGCCTATTTCGTGTCTTGTGTGCAAGCGGTTTTCCTTTGAAAGTGGTAGTGACCACGGCCTAGGCATGCCGGACAAACGGAGATCCTGTTTTTTGTAAGTCAATTCATATACTAGAAACTTCTCTAAATCGTACAAGTACCTACTCTTCTGAAAACCACATCAAAATCAGTTTAGCCAAACATGATATAATAGAGGGCAAATAAATCTTGATATATTGGACACACAGAAAACCTTCCTTATTTGAAGTCGGCTAAAAATCCTTCAAAGTCAATGTAAATTTTCTCAATTTTAGGTTAGGTTATCATTTTGCCCGATTAGAACCTCAATAGTTCGTATACGAATTTTGAAATCTATTGGTCTCCAGCAATCGAAATGTTCGTGTGACGTTCCATCGAATTAGTTCGACTGTGAAGGTCTGAGAATACACAAGCCTTGTTTCCTTCGAAAAAAATTCGAGTGGTGAACATTTTTACGTGTGTGAACTTTTTTCGATCATGCGAGAATCGGCCTCCTGGACTGATTGGATCTTAATGTCGATGTTAATATTTGGTTACCATATATATATACATTATGTATTAATTATTATAAGCCATCAATACGCTTTATTATGCTTGATTGAGAACATAACCTACAATGTGTCCAAGATAATTAACATCAATTCAAAGAAAATTTATTACTTTATTGTAAGAATGTACGAAAAACTTATGCTACTATACACATATACTACAACTTAACCAAAATATATGCCAATTCAGGCTTAAGAAACCTATGTGAGAACGATTTTACCTTCATTTAATATATATTTTTAAGCATAAAATTCTGCATGCTATGTTTCGCCTCTTTAAGTTGATTAATTTACTGCAGTACACGTAAAAATAATTTTAATGTAAAATTGTGTAGGTGTCTTCTTTACTTCTTTCTTCGCAAAATTTCGAATATGAAGTATTATTGTAACTTAAAAGGTCACAGTATTATCCATAATTTCGCCGCTCAAAATTAATTTCAATGAACTTGAGCACAATTGAAAGTATGCCGAATTCATTTCAGATACTTCAATATTTAGTGTTTATTTGACATTTTTCGCATTCCTCGCCATTTAAAAAATGGCATAATCTGTGACCTTTCTTTCTATATTTATTTGCGTCATCAGCTTTTTTACTTTCTTTTGATAGACGTGTACCTACACTACATTTAGCAATCCTACATTTGATATAACTCATTAAATCATTAGCTGATGAATTAATAAGTAATTTCATTTCATTATAAGAGCGACGAATAAAAAGTTGTAATATGGTGTGTGATATTAAGTTAATCAATGTCTAATTTTTGATTAAAAATCTACAAAGGAGTGTTTTAAAAAAATCTATTGAGTAATGAATACTCAATCATCATCATCATCATCATTCTCAGCCAAAGGACGTCCACTGCTGAACATAGGCCTCCCCCACGGCTTTCTACAGCGACCGATCACTAGACTCAATAGATTTTTTGTATTTTGCGTGATTTTTCTTTTGTTTTCTTGCGAAAATCACAAGCCATATTCAAGTGAGTGATTCCAAAATAGGGCCCTATACTTGTTAACTAAGGAAGCGGTAAACTAGATCGGTATTTAATTGATAAAACAGCCGTCCCTAAAAGCTAGAGCTGGATGCATCTGTTACTTGCATTTGGAATGTTTCACTTGTTCGTTCTGCTGTTTAAATAATGGCTTTACAACTTCTACGTAGAGATCGTAAATTCGCCATAATGATAATTTTGAAATCACTTTACATGAATGCGAAATTAATTAGTCATATTTATGTAATTATGGACGTGTATCAAATAGTTAAGAAACCTGGTTGTTTGATTTCATGCATTAAATAGTACACAGTTTCTTAAACTTATATGGGCTAAAGAACATTTTGCGAGAATCCGATCAATCAGGTATCACAAAAATAGACGTGAATTGGTGCAAACATCGCTCGAATCAAACAATTCCAATATGTTTCGATAGCACCAACTAAACTAATGATGTTATTTCATTTCAATATTACTCATAGAAAATTCAACAAATTCGAAGCATATAAAATCGTCAGTAATGTATTTTTAGGAATTTTCACAACACGCGCTGAACACAAGAGTCTGGTGTGTCCAGTTGATGAAACTCAAAAACATTATCGCTTATTATTACGTCACCTGGACACGCCAAGATTTTTTATGCGTGGCAACATCGATCGAGTTAAATACATTTTCTCAATGTGGAGACGAGTAAAAATCTTGTTGTGGACAGATGATGAAATAATAAGTGGTAATATTTATTAATTTCACCAACTATATCTACACACGTGTGTCCTGTCTCTTGTGTCCAGTTGATGAAAAGCCCATTTTAGGAAGATATAAATTGGCCCTATACGAAATTCCATGAAGAGCATTTTGTTAAAGATCGCTTTTTTCTTTTGTATCCATGACATCACAGCCGAACCGCGTTCAAATCGAAACAGTCTTTTGTTTCTTCTAACGACAAAGCTTTAATTACTGTACCGGTTAGTATCAACGCTGTATTTACGTCCTCTTTGCGTTCTCGTCCCTAATTGAATATAAACTGTACACATATCCTAATAAAGCTCAAAACCGCGTATCGTTTCATCACTGTTCTGAGAGACTAAAATTTTATTGGAGCTCCAACTATTGATGTATTTGAAGCAAACGATGTAACAGATGTAATTAAAGGGGGGCACCGAGTAAATTCAGTTTTATTTGCACTCATTTGTTCGAAAATGAGTTCATAGTAAAAGGTTTCTTCATTTGTCTCATGTTTGTTGATTCAGAGCTTAGTACGCGCGAATGAAGTAATTTTGTTTATAGTTTTTAAGTAAAGACCAGCATTTTGGAACAGCCAGGCAAATACTTTTACCATCAGTTCGATAGTTTTTTTTACGTTTGAAACTGTAGATTTCTGTGCGCTCAATATTTTACCTATACTGTATGATTTCCTTTCTTATCGAACGGAGAGGCCTGACTCCAAGTGAAAGGAGCAGGCAGGTACAAGGGATAAGCGTCACTGCTTGATATAAGCTTTGCTATTATATAATTTCTTAAGGGTGGAATACGGAAATGTGTTGTCTTTTCAGGGAATGTCCACTAGGTACCCTAGGCGATATTTATATGTATTACTATAAAATAATTGGTAATTAAGTTCCATATTTGTGTAATATTTTGGCTAGTCTAAATCTGTTTTTAAGATACTCGAACTACCTTAACCGATAGGTATTAAAGTTAGTCACGTTAATGACAAAGTAAAAATCAATGTTCCAAAAATATTTTTAATTATGCGCACGCAATTTGAAATAAACCTAACTTAAAGCACCATACCCACTCTCACAGTCGTGACTTTATTAAACTCACACACAATCAACGTCATTCTTATTCACCCGAGGCACGCCAAAGTACAAGGAAAACACTGTGACTTTTAGCATTGATGCAGTCGCGATACAGTATCGATGCAATCGGAAACTGTCAACCTTTACATTCTGCGCTACATTTAGCATCGATGCAGTCGCAATGCTAACGCGCGTTAGCACCGATGAAGTCGCGCTTCTGCATCGATGCTAACGCGCAACTGCATCGATGTTAAAAGTCGCAGTGTGTAACGGGTCAAAAAGTTTTAAAACAAAATTAATTTCGAACAAGTAAGACTATTGTCAGATGTCCCTCGGTGACCACGCGTCACGCCCCGACAAGTTAGTGCCCGAATCGTCCTCGTGGGACGGTGTAAGCGTCACCGCGTGATCCAATAAAATGGTGTCACTCTACTGTGTAACTTTATGTCCAGAGAGGTTGTTACAATGCTTGCTCGTTACGTAATAGCTCAATAGCATCGTCTCTACACGTCCTTCTCACTCATTTAAGGGAGACGATAGGAGCAAGAGGGATAAAAGTAAAGTAACTTGCACAGTAAGGTCACAGGACTCACGTACGCTTCTAATGTACGTCTGACGTACATTTTTGTGGATTCTGCCCGAACGTTTCGGAAAACTTTGGCAACAATGTTAGAGGATTTCATCACCTGACCCTACTTATCTGATAAGTCATTTTTGTAATGTCTAAGCTAGAATGTCTCCTTAAATACTTCAACTCCAGTACATGATCGTTAGTTATTTCTATTAATTTGTCGAATTTTATATAAAACATAAATTGTAAAGTTAGATAACGAATCTATTTATTTATTAACAAACAAGAAAAAATTAAACTAAGACATGCAACATAAAAAAATAACTTAATATCTAACTATTCAAAAACGAAACCATTTCCTTGCGGCAAGGAGGCTATGATGCTGGCTGCGTTGCCGCGTTGGATAGCTATGCTGATCTTTGAGCTAGGAACCAGCCAGCTTTGTTATTGGCTGTTAAAGAATTTAATTTTGGCGCAATTTTTCTAAACAGCAATTTAGCACTGGGTCCCCACGGCCCAAATGTTTCAACGCCAAACGGCGCAAACACATAATCACTTGCAAGTGAAACATACTTGCGACGCTTGGCGTTTTCAGCCAACTTCGCTGCTGCTCCAGCTTTAAGGGCTGATTCTCTGAGATGGGAAGGGGCCAAAGTATCGACACAAGTTGCATCCCAAACTAAGGCCCGACTCCGTTCCCAGGGAATAAGCGTCAGGCCATCGGCTCTCTTGCCATCATCACGGACCAAACCACGTGGTTCCAACGTGATAGGAACATTAATGGTCGCAAGAGCTCTTCTGATAGCGTCATTAAGGGTAGCGTGACGGGCGAGACGCCCAGCGCTTTGCTGGCAACAAAGGCAGCGGAGACCAAATTTATCAACCAAAACTAACTATAATTCACGCATCAGATCGAACCAACAGATCGGTAGCTCAATTGGAAGAGCGTTTGACCCGGTTAGCCAGAAGTTGCAGGTTCAAGTCCCGCTTGTGCACTTTTTTTGGTTTCTTATTTCATCTTTACGTATCATAATTATTTTGTTTGTCTATGTCTAACAGCATCTTACCAACGTAGTAATAAATTTCATTTCTGGTATAAATGTCTTATAAAATTAACTGAACGTCACGTATAGCTTTGGCACGTTAGACGCACACTTATTATTTGTAGTGACTAGATGACGATTAATTATATTTATTTTATTTTATCTTTCTTTGACTTATCTATTCTGTCAGACACAGTTCATTTACGCTAATATTGGATTTCTTGTACAAATTAGGATGTTTTTATTTTTATTATTGATGGTCCTTGTTTTTATAAACCTCGTAACTAAGATGATTCTGACGTCACTTTCGGCGTTTCTTCCTCCCAATTTATGTACTTCATATTATGAATTAAATGATCTCTGTTTAGGTGAAAGAAAGATCGTATCGGTCGAATTACATAAATTAGAAGGGTAATAAAAATGAAGGCGAAAAAAGAGGCGTTTGAAATGTCTTAGTTTTACAGTAGACCAATAATTGTCAGAATTTCAACGTTTAGCTGGAATCCAGAAATCTGGTTCTCCCAACGGGCCTCGATGAATTGTATAATCTCGTCATATTCCCAGCGTCACCATACCTAATATAAAGTCCATCTGTCTCTTATTTCCTTTACTTCCGGCAAATCAGTTAACTTATTTTCACTAAACCGTGGGCGAGACATGTCTTCTCTTCCCTAACAAAGTGTAATTACTTTGCGTTATCTACCTTAGATAACAAAGAACTCGCAACGGGAACTTGTATCATTTCCCAAGTATTTTTCCTTCGGAAACAATGTGATGTTTCCCCTTTTTGCGTCTTTTAATACGGATCGTTTCTGTGAACGTCAGTTACTGCTGCACTTCAATTATCACAATCTTCTTTTGTTATACTATTGACTCAAGTCGTTAGTGACATTGAATCGTATTGGTAATTTGTTTCAATCATTCTCAGATCGTCATAGTGTGACACGGAATGTTCATCATCATCTTCATTATTAGAACTGAACATAGGCCTCTGCCACGGCTTTCAACAGCGACTGATCACTAGCGATCTGCATCCAGTTTGATACTGCGATCTTTACAAGGTCATCTGTCTATCTTATTATTGGACGTCCTACGCTGCGTCTCTGGTAAAAGGGTCTCCAACTTTTCTGCCACAACGGCCATCAGTTCTTCGCGCTATGTGTCATTGCCACTTTAGCTTACTGATTTTCAAGGCTATTTCCGTTACCTTAGTTCTTCTACGTAATGAGGATATTTTTGATTTGATCTCGTAGAGAAACGCCCAGCATAGCCTCTCCATCGCTCGCTGTGTAATTTTGAGCTATTTTATAAGGCCCATAGTTAGAGACCATGTTTTGGATCCGTATGTCATCACTGGTAACACACACTGGTTCAAGTCTTATATCTTCAGACACTTAGGTAGTTGAGATGAAAAATACTATCACCGCTTTATTCCCACCAAATCCAGCGAACCGTTTTACTAAAGCTTAGCAACGAAATAAAACACCCCAGAAAGAAAAACACCAACGAAATTAGTTTGCAAATAAATTGCTTCACTGCAGATCTCTTCAATCTACTTTCCCAATTTTCTAATTCAAATCAGGAGGCTTTATCTTCGACTTGCACAAACCCGGGATCGTTTGGAAGAAAAACCTTAGTTTAGAGATAACCACGGGTCAAGAGGTCAACCTATTGTCAGGGTAGGTTACTCATTTAAGACAAGGGCACTTAAGTTACTGATATAGGTCGGGTATTCGAAAATAGCCGGAAAATTATATGGGATTGAAATAACACTGACCCAATGATTGAATCCGGTTAAGGTGTTTATTGAAAAAAAAAAGGATTTGGGAGATTTTCCGTGAAATAATCAACGATTTGAAACGTACTAACGCGCTTTCTCACGATAAGATTACCTGATTTCAAGAATCGACTAGATAGATGAAATCTAAATCCAAATCCACCTTAAAAGCCAAAATCTCGTGCACCTAACGTTTCCCTTTGTTTGAAGTGACTCCCGTTTAAATATCGTGTGTTTATGCGAGTTTCCTTTAAAAATGGTAAGGCGCGAAATACCTCGACGGTGAATACTATTTTTAGAGTTCCGTAGCCGAATGCCAAAAAACAGAACCCTTATAGTTTCGTCAAGTCAGGCTGTCTGTCTGTCTGTCTGTCCGTCCGTATATCACAGCCATTTTATTCTGTAACTATAAACATCACACTGTTGAAATTTGGTAAGAGTATGTATCCTGTTAATCGCTTTTCGATTCTCATACAAACAATAAAAAGATTTGGCATTTAAGGGGGGGCTCCTATACATGAAACTAAAACCAAAATATTTTTTTTAGTCAAACCTATACGTGTGGGGTGTCGTTGGATAGGTCTTTTAAAATGACTCCGAGGTTTCTAAACCCATTTTATTTTAAGGTCTAACGTTTCATAGCTAGACGCTTCCAAGGTGGTAAAATGGGCGTCCCCCCCCCCCCCCCATCTAACTTCTAAACTAAGCGAGTGTAAATTTTGAAAAAAAAAATATAATGTAGATCTTAACAAATACTTTCAACGAAAATTGGTTCGGACGGAATCGAACGAGAAGTTTTTGAGATATAGCACATTTTCAACAACCGCAAACATAACTTTGTACTTCATACAAACACTATGAAAAACAAAGTTATATTTGCTGTCAACAAAATATTGTGGATTTCGTGGACTCGGTTTTTTATTGATGAAATTGCAATCTTGACTTTAGAAAGAATTACTGCAATTTATTATAACATTTGTATCGCTGAAAATTTAATTTTTTCGCTTTTTATAAGGGGCAGATTTCTTCATAAACTAGAAAATCTTAAGCATAGTTCTTAGAGGATAATAAATAAATTAATGGGGTTCTTTCAACCTACCGAAGATAGTGCTTAGCAAAAACATTTGTAGATCCAGCGTGTAACCACTTTATCGATAGAAAATTATTGATAGGCAAGTATTTAATTTCAAAGCATTGTTATCTATATATTTAAAAATGAATTGCTGTTCGTTAGTCTCACTAAAAGTCGAGAACGGCTGAACAGATTTATCTTATCTTAGTCTTGAAATATTTGTAGAGGTCTAGGAAAGGTTTAAAAGGCGAGAAAAAACGAAAAACGAGCAGACGAAGTCGCGGGGGACCACTAGTTACTTATATTTTGCTTTTTATAGAGACATGGATATTTTTTGTATGAAGAGGACACAGAATGGTTAAATATTGTTTTTATTAAACAAATACTAGTGCTATCAACTACTAAATATGTAATATTCTCAGTTTTATCGATTCCTGAAGTGTTTTACGATGCTCGCAAAGAAGGTTTCGGAGCCGTAATGCGCAAAAAGGCAGCTTCTAACTTACGCAGAATGCGGAGGAGTACCAACAGTATATAAAGGAGATGGAAACCATTACATACAAATTTGGGCCCGGATGTAATAAGATGAAAATGGTGTCAATTAATAGCTTAATACTAAGTAGATCCACACTGAAAATTCTATGTTTTTTGACAATCTGTGAGCCCAATAATAAGGGGTTTAGTTAAAGTGAGGTTATGTAACAAACAGCTGATTTCCGAACTGCAAAGGATATTTTAACATCAGCAGTTACAATTAGGCCACAAAATAGACGACAGCACGTTAGGCAGTGTTAGAATCCGTAAAACAAAGCATTGGTCGACGAAAAAACACTCAAAAGGCATACACGCACAAGACGAAAAATACAAACGAAACGAGTGATCCATAGATTATTTGACATGGCAGCTGTCAGTATCAGTGCACAGACAAAAAAAGTAAGAATCGATTTTATATCATTAAGCAATCATGTTTCAAATCACTTACATTCAATTCAATTAAAATATAAAATGTATGTTTTATGAGCTAAAATAGTTATTGTTACGTATTTTTTTGGGTTTATCGCTACGAATAGAGCAAGAGTGATTCTTTTTTTTAAATTATGTAATCACATTGACACAAATCGATATTTCATTTAATCGATAATGTAGTGAATTCTTAAAATCTTGTTTTTCATAATGCTCAGTTTCCATAAAGGGAAATAGGCTGATTTTTGGTATTTTAGGATGGAAAAATATGTCAATTTTTTTAAACCATAAATCAACTAGTTACGTTTAGGGCCCAGCAGTTACCGCCTCCTTTCCATTGCCCAAAAAAAATACTTCCCTATTATAGGTTTATTATATCTTTAATAAAGCAGTAAACACTATTTTTTATTCACTCGCTTGGTTATGGCGTGTGATTTTCCTTTAAACGCATAAAACACTAAATTGAGATATATTTTTTGAACCATTCCTTTGTGGATGAGAACCGAATTTCATTCAAAAATTGAACTTTAATCAATGAATATCACACGCCATCTTGACGCAAGTGATTCAAAAACAGGGCCCCAGATCTTTAAAATATATTCTACCTAGATTTAATTACTAGTATATAATTTTTTAATCATCATATTTTAATAGTCTTTTTTTTTGTAATCTCATTTATTCATTATAAGTGTTCGGCTCGAACTGATAAAGGTGTAACTTTGTAGTAGGTTCGATTTATCGACAGAAACGGAACATCACTGGTCCTCCCTTTGAAGTCGAATATGATAGAGATGTAAAACACCCATTCAGACGGATAAAGAGTGATATATTTTTCCTTTTGAAGCAAAAATTTACTATTCAGTATTCGTTTTTAGAGTAACCTGAAAATGCGTAAGCATTATAAGGCCAGTCATACATACCATTATTTTCAAAGTCGACGAACTAAAAGGATTTCGTAAAGCAGTTTCGGGTTAAATGATGAGTAAAAATGAATTATTTATATTGATATGAATGTTACAAATATTTCGGTTCTGCTTCAATAAGAAAATCTGTATTCTTGTTGTGAAACATATACAAATGTAGGGCCCAGGGATTTAAATATTAGAATTACAGGATTAGTATAATACTTGATTTTTCAAATATAAATAATCTTTTCCTTTCTTTCTCTCTCTCCCGTCTGTCATCTTAGTTCTTACGTTCCGTTCCACGTCTAGAACCTACACAAATAACAGGACGCCATTCATCTAAGACATTTGCTACAACATTGTCTAATTGCTAGCAACGATTTCCCATGGCGCGTCTTAGACCCCTTACACACCGCGAGTTTTACCAACGCGACTCAATTAACAGAGTTAATTTAGTTGCGATGCAGTTGCGCGTTAGCATCTATGCAGAAACGCGACTGCATCGATGCTAATACGCGTTAGTATCGATGCAGTCGCCAAAATACAGTACATAATTTGACAATTTCCAGCTTAACGCTTAACGCGTGCTAGCATCGCGACTGCATCGATGCTAAAATTAGCACAGTATATAAAGATTGACATTTTGCAGCTGCATCTATGCCGCACCGCGACTGCATTGATGCTAAAAGTAGCACAAGTTGTAAGGGTCTCAGACTCAAATAACGCGTGACTGCATTAATGCTAAATAAATCTGTTCTTTGCATGTGTCGCGATGCGTAAAGGGTCCTAGACCACTTTACCCAGTCGCGATGTAGTCGCGATGCATCATCGATGCAGTCAAAACCTTTACACACTGCGCTACTTTTGGCATCAATGCAGTCGCGATGCAGAAGCAGAAGAATTTCGGCGATTGCATCGTTACTAACGCGTGATTGCGTCTTATCGATGTTAAAAGTCGTAGTGTGTAAGGGGCTTAGGCTGTGTCATTAGTTGTTGCTTTACCTAGACGGATGAGCAGTCCCCGAGGTAGCATTTAAACCGAAATTAGGTGCGTCCGATTCCACACTGATTGATTGTACTGCTCGAATAAATATAACGCAGGGCATTCAACCCCAATCCAGAAGATTTTTGAATGGGAAAAATGTTTGTTCTTTTAGGATTCTCGTGTAAGGTGTTTAAACGTTAAGCTCACATGGTAGGTACCTAACGTCACATTTACCTTGTAAACTTCATGCTTAATGACACCAGTTAAATCATCTATGCATTCAAAATAAAATGATTAGATATTTTACTATTGTTATAAAATTTTATTATATATATTTATACATGACCATTTTTATTGAAATCTTTTTCACATCTTGCATCTTTTTCTGTCAACTTAACTTTTCATCATTTTCTTAGCCTTTGCACCAAAATCTTTAATAGTATTTATTATTTTTATGCATGCTTATGACAAATTTCAAAAGAGGCTAACGAAATTAATAATTGACCATTCCTTTTGTTTAATAGAAGAGTTTCTACAATTGTCATATTTATTTTGTTACTTGTACTGACTTCTACCTGATTGTCTAAAATATGACCTATAATTTGTTTATAGTATTTAGTTTGATATTACCTATACTTTGATTTTTTTCAATAATATTTCAATTGTACCTATACTTTTGTTTATAATATTTGAAATTTGTATTTAATTTAACATGACCTGAATGAATTATATATTTGACTAAACAAAATTTGACATTGTGTATTTACTTTAATTTAAATAATTTATATACTAATATGGCTGATCACAGCATGTATATTTAATCACCTTCTTAGTAATAACACCATATTTACCTGTGTTGCACAAATAAAATTATATGATTTACACTTTCTACGTTTTTATTTTTAACGCAGCTATATCAAGATCATCTTTTTTATTTGTATTCGCATTTAATTCAGAATTTATAACGCTGACATAAATATCCGCGCAGCGCAAAATATCGACGACGATAACGAAATTACATCCCGCAGAAAATATCGCCGAAGGTAATTTTTTTTTTGCGCGATAAGCTAATATGATGGAAAGCTAATATTTTTGCGCCAACAAATACAATTTACCGGTTAATAAAACCATAGACCGTTACAGTCCTAATAAGGTGACATTATTATGGATTTATTTAATCAATCAAATTATTTTGTTGCATGGTTATAGGTTGTTTTACAACAGATCTAAGTGTGTAATAATGGGCAAATTATAACCTGCCCGTCGGGCGTACATAATAGTGAGTGATACACAATCAGAATTAAAAATCCAAATAAACCAACCAAATCAAGTGGAGATTTTTCATAAAGTATTATTTTAAAGAGTAGTAACTTTTTTAATAGTACCTATTTTATTCGGGGAAGAATGATAAATACTTTACAACAATGCTATTACACGTTTTGGAAAATATTGTTGCGAGTTCTGTTCTTAATATAATAAAATCTATATAAATAAATGTATTCTGTATTAAGTGCGTCTTTAGCTGTCTCCCTAGCCGATTTCTACTACGGTGGCCTGTTGCAACGACTAACCGACTGCGCGTGACATATTGTAGTGCACAAGTGTGTGCGCAAACACAGGTGCGCTCTCTATTCCTTTGACTCTCATGCCCCGATGGGATAGCAATCTGACACGGCTAGAGAGATATCAAGCGCAGGATCAGTTTACCAATTTAACTGTATAATAATGTAAATAACTTCAAAATTCCTGCTGCTCAAAATAGGTATATTCTTTTTGCTGTAAAGGTTATTGAAGGTTCAAGATGTGTATGATAAAGCAAATAAAACTTTAGACGCGAAATCTAACATAAGCGCAGGCAAAGTCGCGAGGAACCGCTGGCGAGGAGTCCTTGATTATTGTAACTCTACTACTTCAATATTCGCTAGAAATGATTTATGTTACGTAGATTATTTATGTAAGGCAGTTAAGTAAAAAACTTGTATCGAGTCTACCAAAAACTTTCACTACTTTATCGAACAGATATATAAAGAACAGTTTGCATTTTTTCACTCTTAACGCAAGAGGGTTCAAAATACACAAGAAAACCATAACAGAATCGACCACTTACAATATCCTATCAATCACACTATGGACATAATAAAACATCTGAAAGTAGCACCACAAAAGAGATAGATGCAGTAACTTCATTCAAAAGGGATGATTAAATATTGATTTAAACAACATGGTCACTAACATGAGAATAGATTATAACGGGATTGCTATCATGTATCTTATTATTTTCGAGTTTCGGATATTTAGGCACAGTTGCAAGTGCTATAGTCACAAAGTGACCATATAAGTGATGATTAAGTTCAAGTGTGAGTTGACTTTGTTTATACACGAAAATATAGAATAATTACGAGCTATATAAAGCATCTATCGATATCAGTGTCGTGGCATACATCTTGCGGCCACGATTAATGCTGAGAGGGTGCCTTTTCGACTTATAACTTAACGCATGGTTTTATTTTGATACCAGTAGTAATTTTTGATGGTGAAATGTTATTGTTTGGTAGTGGCTGATGTTTTTATTTATGGGCTTTCTGCTGATAAGACCTACTGTATTGATTCATATTGTACCTACCTATACCCTGCACTGACGAGATGGCATCTCACACCCTTGTTTTTCTTTGGCTTCCCAATCTAATCGAGCGTTAGTTTGGAAGTTAAAATATCATAGAAATATTATTTTTTAACTCATGTACTATCATTCCACATCATGAACAGTTGACCTGAATATTGATTTTACTTAAAGACGTTTTGAGTACCAAATCTGCGTGATACGTTGGTTTTGTTGCGTCTATGTGTTTTTGCATTATTAAAACAAATAGTTCAATAGTATTCGAATAATCCTTAATATTTTTCCATAAGTTACACTAAAAAATATTTTTAATATTAGCTAAAAGGTTAGGTTAAATCTGGAAATTTCCTGTTACTTTTTGCAACATAAACTGAACTGAACAGTACTTCTTAACTTTTTCCGTTTGCCTCTCACACCAACTCACCCCAAATAGTTTACACCCCATAGAAAATAATGCGAAAGATAAAATTACAAGTTTTTATTCGAAAAATTTAATTTTATTTTTATTGTCATAAAGTTTGATGCAGGATATCTACATTGAAATATTGCTTATAGATAAAATAACGAACTGCGTAGGAAATATACCATTTATAAAACTATTTTATTCCGATTCAAATAAATGTGTTCGTCAATAGAGATTGCCCGAAAATAAAAAGCAATAAAATTGAAAAGAACTCCTGTTTATTAAAATTTAACTAAAAGCTTAGTTATTTCAAATAAAATAAAAAAAACCTTTTATTATAACCAACCTGTAACGTCCCACTGCTGGGCAAAGGCCTTACCTCAACTATGAGGTAGTTCAAACCATAACAACATATAATAAGAGACTTTATTTTGGACATGCTTAAGTTTTTTAATACCCTCATTTTTGATCAGTTCAGATAGGGAATATAAAATAAATAAAAACTTCCACAATAGTCAAAGGAACTTCACATGAATCTATTGAAACAAGCTTTCACTCGACAAATGCTAATACAAAACGTTCAGTATAACTTTTCTAACAACATTTCCTAGATTGCAAAACTGTTCCGTTTAAATCAATATGCAATAAAGTGTCTACAGAAAATTTCTCTCAATTGTATAGGAACTATTTATTGTGTGCTGAAATAGGTTTCAGCTTCGAACTTTTAATAACTTTGGTCAAAATGAATGTTTAGAATTCAATTTAAATCATGTCTTTTTTTTTTGTTTAGAATCTGTGGTTTTCTGTGTTAATAAAGATACAATGGAAAATTCGAGACATTGCCCGACGACTTGAATATTTCATTGTATGGTATTACCTTCTCGTTGGAAAAAATTGACAGACCACCTTAAAAAAATCGCAGGATCACACTGGATACAGACCGCTCACAACCGGTCCTTGTGGAAAACCGGTGGGGGTGGCCTTTGTTCAGCAGTGGACGTCCTTCGGCTGATGATGAAGATGGCGTTACCAACCTATATGAAGGTGTTATCTTTATAATCTCTATCAGCCACAGGACGTTAACTGCTGAACAAAGGCCTTTCTAACGGTTTTCCACAGCGACCAGATGTGAGCGGTCTGAATTCAGTGTAATCACGTAACCTTTATAAGGTTATCTACCCATTTTGTCAGTGGACGTCCTACGCTGCACCTTTGGTCGAAAGGTCTCTAATTTTGAATCAGTTCATCATCAGTTCTTCGCGCAATGTGCCCTGCCCACTGCCACTTGAGCTTACTGATTCGTAGGGCTATGTCTGTTACCTTAGTTAATCTACTTATGTCTTCCTTTCTGATTCAATCTCGTGGAAAAACCCCGAGCGTAGCCCTATTCATCGCTCGTTAAGTAATTTTGAGCTTTTTAATGAGGTTTGAAGACAAAAGTCTTCAGACTCTGAGGTAATTGATACGAGATGACACTCTTGCGCAATTTCCCACGCTGCTCAGCTATAAGTAGGTATATTTATTAATTATTGTAAAAAATAAAACAAATTTAAGTATTAACAGTGAAACCTGATTAACTGGGGTCTTAAGGGACCAAGGATTTTGTACCATTTAGGCCTGATTTTTCCAACTTGAAAACGACACCTATTTCAGCGATCATTTATGTAAATGTAATTTTAAAATGGGTCGTTTTATAATTATTTTTCATTTATCCAGTTTCCCAATTAGACAGGCTTAAAATTAAGTTGCCTCATTTCCAGAGGCCTCCGCTTATAGACATCTATAAGCGAAGGCCTCTGAAAATGTACCGTTCTTTCATTTATAAAGATGAAAATATTTATACAAATTTGTATTTTTGTCGATGAGAAAATAAGTGTAAAGAAAAAAAATCAATATAGTTAAGTTGATGTTTGTTTGTTGACCCTGTTTCACGGTAGGATATAACTAAAAATACCAGAATTAATAGAAACAATAAAATCATCATTGAGCTCTTCTAAAATCATTACATCATCGTCCATAGAAACAAAATCCAATAAGTCGGCTGCTGGTCATTTTATGTCGAAACCTGTCCTAACCTGATAAATTTGCTTTTCCTATAATGAGGATAGAGAGGTCCAATCTTAACCAATTATAGAGGTTAATATCTTAAAAAATCTTAGAAATCAAATCGCATGTAACCATGTTCGACAAGTTCCATTAACAGAGGTAAATCGATGAAAAAGTGTTGAAACCTCATTGTAGTTCTCAAAAAAAGGTTTAAACTAATCCAGGTTTCAATTTACATCACAAATAGACTTTCGACGTCCATTAGATACAAATAGTCACAAAAGATCTTTATTGTAAAAGAAATACTTGTATCAAAATATATAACGTAAACATTAAAAGTACGGAAAAAAGGGAGAGAAAGGATATTTAATTGCTTCAATCGGTTAAAAGGAAGCGTTCCTTTTATCTAAAACATTTAATTTCTGTTTTAGAAAGGTTTTAATGTTCAACAAATTAATCAGATCCCTAATGACAGAGAAAATTTTCTAGGGTCGTGAACTTGCAATCTTACAGCGATAATAACTTTTTACAGTTTTTAAATCTTGTGAAAAAATCCGTTTTGTATTTATAATGATTCCAAATATATTATGTACACGCAGTCAAAATAAAAACTGTTTTGGTGAGGCCTTTACCAAGCTGTGGGATGTTAAAACTTTTTTTTTTTAAATAACTAAAAATATGCATTGCATAACGTGAATAGGAGATATTTTAGATTCTATTGGTGTTTTAGCAACGAAAAAAGCAAGCTCCCTTGCACCATATAATTTCTTTTTACATGTGATTTTTGACAAGGAAAGTTTTAAAGTTTCTTACACATAATGTACGTACTTAATATACTGCGTAACCTAACAGTCCTTTGACGTTAGCTTTGGTAAATTAGCATAGTCGATACAATGTACGCAAAAAGTGATTCTAATAATGAAAGTTGTTACCTGAAAATAGCTAGGCATAAGGGCAAAAGCTAACGCCTTTTGACGCGATGAGATGAAAAAAATCTAAATTGCTTTTCCATGCAAATAAGGTCTAGTCACATTGATTTGTAATTCCGTGTGGTGGAAGGTGACCTCGCGCTATAAGACGTCCTAAACCTATCAGTTAGTCATCAAAAAAAGTACTGAAAACCTTAACATTAGTGATGAATGAAGTCAAATTGTATATACCTACTTGAACCTTAGTATTTTTTTTCTGTAATGAGGCTAAACAATGTATTAATAAAGATTTTTAAATTCAAATTTAATTGTAAAGGAAATACAGTCTTATCTATACTTTAGTCTGATACTTACTTAACTAAAACAAGTATCATTCTCGCGATTAAAATTTTTGTACTTAGTTATTTCAATCGCTTGACCAATGACCAATCTTGGTATGTAGGGCGTTCTGTCGAGATGATCTGAGGCTTCTAAACTCAATCAAAATTACTGGATTTTGCAATAACCGATTTCTGTCTGTCGTTGTTTTTGACCGCTTTGTCCACTCATTCGGCACGCTTCGGAACGTTTAGTTTGGTCAATATTAAAAGCTATCACAACTGCTGTATTTTTTTTAATAAGGTCGTCTATACATCTTATTGGTGAATGTCTTATGCTGCGCCCTAGTCGAAGAGTCTTCGATCCAGAACTTTTCTGTCTCAACAGCCAACAGTCAACTGACGCTTTATAGTTTTGCAAACACCTTATATACGTAATCATAACTCACAATAATTACAAACTTTGGTCTATAAAGCAATTTTCAAGGAACTAAGCACATCGACCACACTAAGGTTTAAATTAGTGATGTACAAGGCTCGAGGCTTCCGAGTCCTTTTGCCGAGAGCTCAGAGTCTTTTTCAGGGCTCGCCTCGTTTGTATGAAGCTCGACGACTCAGAAGTCTTTTTTAGAGTTCGAGCCTTTTTCGGAGCTCGCCTCGTTAGTATGAAGCTTGGAGTCTTTTGCAGAGCTCGAGCCTTTTTGAGAGCTCGAGCCTTTTTGAAAGCTCGAGCCTTTTCGAAAGCTAAAGCCTTTTTTAAAGCTCGAGCCTTTTTAAAAGCTAGAGCCTTTTTGAAAGCTCAAGCCTTTTTGAAAGTGTTATAAAGCGTTTTCTTTCTTTAAGTATTAAAATTAAAACGCAGTTATACAATAAACATAGGAATCAGCTTTATTTACCGGTATTAATTTATTTGACGATGGAAGTACTCCTATGAAGTTTCAACTAAATAGATCAAACGAATCTTGTTGCTCCATACAAAAGTTTTCATCCCCGTTTCAACCCCTAAGGGGATTAATTTTGAAAAATCATTTCTTAGTGGTCCCCTTGACCACATTGGGAAGCCACCTGCCAAAAAGGGAATCTCTAGACCCAGTGGTTTGCGCTGAGCATTCATATCTCTGTCAGTCAGTAATGTAGCTTCATATATTATAGATTACTTAGTTACGAAGATATTAAAGTCATAAACATAAACTTGAGCTTTTATTGAAGCCTTGCGTTCATTTTAAGACTCTTTTCACGTCTCGAGTTCTTTTGAAGGTTCGAGCCCTCTTCAAGGTTTGAGCTCTTTCGAAGGCTTGAGCTCTTTTGAACGTTCGAGATCATTCGAAGGTTCGAGCTCTTTTAAAGGCTCGAGCTCTTTTGAAGGCTCGAGCTCTTTTAAAGCCTCGAGGTATGGCTCGGAGAGCTCGCAGCTTGGCTAAACTCGGGGCTTCAAGCCTACCGAGCTCACTGAGCCTTGCCATTCCGCCTCGAGGCTTCTAAAATAGGACTCGAAGACTCGAGTCTTGTACATCACTAGTTTAAATTGCTTTGAGCGGTTAATAAACTCAAAAATGCAGGCTCTAGCACGATCACGGTGCAAAGGCTATGTTGCCTGTTCTAGGTATCCAAAACTGCCAAACTACTCCTCCTAATAGTACTCGTTAGGCATAGTTTGAAACTCGCTTTGTTCTGCTACCCGCTATGAAGTAGCTGTCTAGATGGTACGAAATAAGGTATAATTGAGTTGGTTTGTTAGATTTAATTTTATGAGTCTTACTTAGGTTATTGGTTTATCGTAGGTTTAAAGAGGAAATAAAATTTATTTTGTTAAAGTCGACTTGCGAAGACAAAATCTACAGTGATTTGCGTTCGAAAATCAAGGAAAATCAGGTGAAATATTACCACAAATAACTGAATCAATGTTATTTTTTTACCAATTAATGCAACATACCTGAAGATGCATACCACGTTATGGTTGAATGTGTCCGGGCCCAGAAATAGAGACATATTTAGGTCTGTTATAAAGAATAATCTTCCCCTCTAACCAAAAATTCCTTTTATTTATGTAAAATTGTTAAATAGTGTTTATATAAAAGAACTTAGTGTATAATGATTGTAAATGATATTGAGCGGCATGCTCAGTGAACAAGCTTATAAAATAAAGATTTGAAAAATAATCACGATTCTGTCGTTTGTATTTTTTTTAAAGTTTTAATTTTTAAATCTAACATGAATAATTGGAGTGATTCAAATAGAGCTCCTCGCATCTAGCTCAAGGATATTATCAATTCTTTCTGTATCTAACAAGAAAATACTCGTAACTGCGTTCGGGAAACGGGTCTGCAAAAGTGAGTCTAACTAAATGCCAATCCGTATCGCTGCAGAATTTGTTTACCGAATAGCTTGTTGAGTGTCATTATGTCTATCAACCAATAGTATTGACATAATTGAACTGGACTGATTCTTCCAAACTATATTCTACGGATTATTAAACTTATCTTACCAATTCACTGATCCTGCCCCACTTCCTGTAAAAAAAAAGAAAATATTAATTTCGCAATAATCCGGGCTAAGGACCTTTTCAATGTTTACCTAGTATCTCAAAAAAAAACTGTTTGTACCAATTTTTTTTCGTGCTCTGTAATTTGGAAACCTAGGGTAGGTTCCAAGGCCCGGTTGCGTGATCGATATTTAACAAAACTGATGCGGTTGAATATTAATAATGGTGGGTTAGAAATTAAATGCTTGAACCAAATATAAATAAGTATTTTTCTTCAAAGCAAACAATCATAAATAACATAATAAGGGTAACCATTAATTAAGTTAACAAACGATCACGCAACCGGACGTACGTGCGCCTGCGATAAAGATGATGAAAAAGTCTGTATGTCGCAGCCATCTGGTTAAATCAACCAGTTAATTGAATGGCTAGGCTATTAATTAAGCACCGCCGTTTAATTAAATGGCTAAACGTCAACTAGTTAAGTCGTTAAACGCAACGTTTAGCCATACGACTAAACGTCGTGCTGTCATTTAGTTAAATCAGATATTGACGAATTGGTGATGTTTGGTCAGGGTTCAGACTTTGATTTCAGAATTTTAGTAATACTTTTTACACAACATTGCAAAAAAGCAACTAGAGCGAATAATACTTAATGATAACAATAAATTAACCTTAGTATAGCTATGAATGAATGAATAAATGAATGACTTAATTATTTTAAAAAATACAACATTGCTGATCGATTTAGTATTTTTTGATTAAAAACTTAAACTAAAAACATCATATCGGTAGTCTTGGCATGTTAAAATACACTGGATATAAAACCGCTCTAGCATCAAAATCATATTTATGGCAGCTTGTCATATAACTTTTATTGTTCAAATTCGTAAGAAACTCTTTAGTCGATGCTTTGGATGCAACGACCAAGTTGTTCATAGGGTACTAAGCTGGAAATAATTGGTTATTTCTTTTAACAATAGCTCACGTAAAATAAAGTTGATCGTTTGTTGACTTTATATTGCGTTGTAGGTGCTTCATTAGCAAATACGTTTTCTAATACACAGGGTGACTTTGCAAGGTGTTGTCAAATTTTAAAACGTGAATGAGACCATTAATATCTGCATCTATAACTAAGGTGCCATAGTCCAGATCTTTTTTTTCTGCCTTACCATACATTATCGTCAATGTAGCTGATTGATTTTGTATGGAACACCAGTTTTTTATATAAGTTTTGGACCATGACCCCATTTTAAAACTTGTGTGTACAGATGGTTTCATTCACCTCCTTAATTTTGGTAAAACCTTGCAAATCACCCTGTAGTTTCATACGTACCACATTATATATATATTTTTAAAGAGATAATTTGTATGCCAATCACTGGCTTCGTTGCAAACCAGTTTTTAACCGTCATCGTAAACCAAGCAATGCAATGTCGATACAATAATGTTTTTAGAACTTAAGTAGTATATTAAATAAAGTTTTAGTAAACAAAAACCCTTAAGAACACAAATAAACAAGAAATGTTAATGCTTAACTTTCGAAAGAGGCTCTAGCTGAAATCATGGAAGCTTCCAGAAACATCTAAATAACATGAACGTATTTTGCAGAACGATTTCCTTGAAAGTGTTTGGCAAACCGACTTATGAAATCCGCCGGGTTTCAATCTATGTCAGGAACAGGGAAGAGGAGAAGATGTCAATGCCAAACATAAGGTTCAAGAATAGTTCAAAATGGTGCTGCTACGTTTTAAAATTGTTTTTTCAATAAAATCGCAAATAGTATCACTGCAAGAAATATTAACGAAGGTGTATAAACATCTCAATGTTAAATGGCTGTTGTTTCAAAATAGCTTCACATTGTAGTCATTTCATGCTAGCTAATTTATTGAATTCAAGATGGGCGATTTAAAGATAGTTTTTTTTTATGGTTCTGTAGCCGAATGGCAAAAAACGGAACCCTTATAGCTATGTGTCTATCTGTTTGGCTGTCTGTCTGTGCGTCCGTATGTCACAGTCACTTTATTCTGAAACTTTTAGTGTTACACAGTAGAAACATAGTACGAGTAGGTAGATGTATCGTGTTAACCGCTTTACGATTCTCATACAAAAAAATTAAAAAATGATATTTAAAGCCCCCTTAAATTAACATATTTTTTTGTACAGCCCCAGCCCAGCCCATACATAAAACTAAAATCAAAAATATATAATTGTCAAATCTATGCGTGTACCTTGCCTACGGATAGTTAAAATTATATCGAAGTTTTTAAAACTGTTTTCTCTAAAAGTCTGTTGACCTGACCGTTTACGAAATAGACGCTTCCAAAGTAGTATAATAAAATGAGCGTTTTTTGTCTTTATTTAGACTTTCAATGGGTTCACTCTTGCTCTTGGAACTAGTTCATATCCCAATCAGGCTAAACAACTAATCCGTTATAACTAGGCCAAGTTGCGCGATCGCAAGGTAACTCAACTAATGATTAAACGTTACTGGTAACGACCAGCGATTGAATATTTAAGGTTGTGCATGTTTAAACAAACTTTTAACAAAATGACAGGATGGCAATTTTCAACACCATCAGTTAATGTTTTTTTTTCTTCAAAACGCGCACAATCATTAATATTCAACCACTGGTAACGACATATTAGCATAGGTTGAGTTATAAATCAATCACGCAACTTGGCATAATTATAACGGACTATCTAGTAGTGCTGGTGGTACCTTTAACACTCATATCAAACTATAAATAGAAAAACGATTTTCTTTCATCATTCGTTTTATACAGTTCTCTTCTTTAATTCCCCAACAATTTCCGCTCCATGATAGATAAGGATATTTTACTTGTACATAGACAGCATATACATACATACACTAAAGTACTTTTACAGGGTCTTCTCCAAGGGTAAACATCGTCAAACATAACAAATTGAATACAAAAACAAAACCGAGATATCAGATAACATGTCAACAATCATAGACGTGTCTTGGGAGTTAGTGTTGGGAAATAATATCTGTAGCGACAAAAAATATTTTTATTGTTTATAAAAAAAAAAAAAAACACAAAGATGTCAAAAAAAAATGTTTTACTTAGTTACATAAAACAACCTGTGCATAGTCCCTATTACCTATATAATAAATATACATAAATATGCGCCAAAAAACACAAAAAAATGTAGGTAACGAGGTAAGGAATTTTCTTCCTTGTATTACGAAGTACCAGACAGACAACTATAATAACGGGGGCGTCTCTCATAAATGCTTAAATATATATAAAGTTCAATACTCAGGTAAAAATGTTCGTGCTCAGCACACAACATTTGGCCCTTGCGGGATTTGAATTTCGCGACTGCTTGTTCAGTAGTCAGGAGCTATAACCTCTGAACAAAACGTGTCGTCAATATCAATGCCAGTATATAAAATGTTGACACAAAAAAAATGTGGTTACTATTACATTTTGTTGTATACAAGTGATGCTTATGTGAGAAGCTAGGTACGAATGTAGATGTATCAATTCGTTAAATCGATGTGACAAGAATAAGTCTGCTATTTCAATCGAGCCGCATAACGGCGTCGTATCTGCATCGTAATTGTCAATTCTGACAGTTTTATGCCGACGCCAGACCATTACACGGTAATAATTGCGGTCTTGTTGGATCACATTTATCGATAGATGTGCCCATCCCTGCTTCTTGGAGTTTATTTTGTTAACAGTGAACGGTTACATCGACAGATCGTAATATGATCGTAAATCTACCCCTAAGCCTTGGAGATAATGCTTTAAAATTGTGCGAATGTTTTGTTTACGGCTATGAGATTAGATGTTTATTTGATACTGTTATTTCACCAGTGCCAGGCCATTCTGTAAACTCACTGTTTATTTGGTCGAGTAGGTCCAAACACATAATGTATTTGATTAATATCTCTATCACTTTGTTTTTAAAAGAAGAGTACGATGTTTAATTGGAAATGAAATTTAACTGGAAAGATAGTAAAAAATGCTGATCTTTCACCAAATGAAAAAGTGGAAGTTATTTCGTACATAAAAATTGCACACTGCAATTTGTAGCATCGATGCAGTCGTACGTTTTGATAACGCGCTTCAGTACTGCGACTCCCGCAAAGAAAAGTTATAATTTAGCATCGATGCAGTCAAGTCAGCACAAGTGTATGCGCAAACACAGGTGCACTCTTTATTCCTTTCACTCTCACAGCCCGATGGGACAGCAATCTGACACGATCGGAGAGAGATCAAAAGCAGGACCAACGGCTAAACGTGCTTTTCCGAGGCACGGGGTAGAAACACAGACAACTTCCAAACTCTGGGCTACCCTGAGGGTATTTTTAAGCCCAACCCGGGGATCGAACCCGGGACCTCTGGCACAGCCGTCGCTTTAAACTGCGACCCTCTAACCGCTGGGCCAACGAGGCAGTCAATACTATGGCACTATTATAATAATTTATTTGTAACTGTCATACTTTTTTTATTGAGTCAATTTTTTTAATTGGCTTCTTTTGAACTTTGCCATCATTTGAAGTTAAAATAACAAAAAGCATGGTATGGTGGGTCTCTAGTGGGTAATTTCCTTTGTTTTTTTAACTTGTGTCTATAAAATATCGTTTACTAATAGATTGATCAAGTTTCACAGAGGCTTAGAGTTGGAATGTAGATAAGCGGGTCATGTTTCTAGCGCCTGTAATTTTCATAGGCCTGAAAATTCCCTTTGTAGCCTGGGATAGCCACGAGACCTCACTGGCAGTAATTTAAGACTCGTCTTACTATCAACTCTGTCATTTACATTTTGGAAACGAAAATAGAACAGATATGGAAGTAAATAAATTATGCTCTTAAATAGCTCAATCAGAACATGTCAATAAATAAAGTGACAAATGAAAGTGTTTCTGAAATAAAATCTTTCAATGTGTTTTTCAATATTACAAAGGAAATATAAAAAATTCGACATAAAGATATTAATTTTTTGTTCCTAGTATTTGTAGCTCATTATATCAAGTTTTAAATAGTTATGTGTGTTAGTAATTTTATGTTGTAGAAATCTATTTTTAATTTGGACGTTTAAATACATACATACAAGATGCTTTTTTGGTCAGTGACGCCCGACGCGGTTGTACAAACGATACTAATGACAGAAAAATACAAAAAGTATATTTTTAAATGGACAAATCCAAAAAATTAATATGTTATCGCGATACTAGCGAGCGAGTCAACACTAACAAAGCAAGGTCACCTTTTCGTAGCTTAGTAGCTACGGCGTAGTATTTCGTAGAGACGTGCGAGCTACGCACCAGGGGTGCCAGTATCTCCATTCGTTTTGAACTTTTTTTTATGTTGTAAAGAGGTTTCCTTTTATAAAACTTACATATAATTTAAAGAAAATATTTTTATGAATCAGCATAACTCATATTATCATCACTAAGTTGGATGTCACTGACCAAAATAACACCCTGTATATGTAGGAGTAGGTACGCCTCAACTAATCAACACACGGGATTTAATGCATGCGATACACTTATTTATAAGGTAAACATTTAGGTACGCCTCTTCTTTTTGTACAAAAACATCCAAAAGAACACCGAAATCCAGCCTGGTTTCGTATAAAGCAAACATTCCGCAACAATATTACATTCGTCCCAAAAGCCTAAACGAACCTAAATAAGAAAAAACGATTAAAGCACTTGAAATAAGTCAGCTGCTTCCATACCCGCCTCACCTCCAGGATCCCAGGCATTGTGTGGGGAGGAATTTTTATTATCAATATAATAGTGAGGAGCCGAAATGTTTATGTAGTTCTCTTACTAAGAGAGGATCGGATTTTTTCAATACTAACCCAAAATAATAGCCTAGCTGTTTGTTTGGAGCATTTGAATGGAGGTTTTAGCATACTTTGATCGACAGTTCACTTGATAACAACCTCTTTCAGGTTTGATTGACAATAAATTTTATAGATCAAATCAAAGCAAAAAAGTATTACAAATTGGTAGCAAATTTACTTAGAAATAGTCTATACAGCGGATTTGTATACAATGTTGTGCAGTTTACAATACTTACGTCAGAAGTTTTTTTTTTACTTTCAAAACATGACTACAGTTGATGTTATAGACTGATGTACGGACAAAAACACGCGTCAAGGTAAACACTGCAATATCTTATGCAGATGTAGTAAGGGCTAGTTTTCAACAAAAGTGGGTGACCGGATGTGGTGGCAATTGTACAAGCTTAGTTTTAAGGCAGCAATCTACCTGTGTGACTTTGATTTTTTCTCCAAACGCTCGATAATTTTATCATCATCATTATCAGCCAAAGGACGTCCACTGCTGAAAATAAGCCTCCCCCACGGCTTTTAACAGCGACCGATCACTAGCGGTCTGCATCCAGTTTGATCCTGCGATCTTTATTAAGGTCGTCTGTCCATATTGTTAGTGGACGTCCTACGCTGCGTCTTTGGTCGAAGAGTCTCCAATCTAGAACTTTCCTGCCTCAACAGTTCTTCGTGCTATGTGCCCTGCCCATTGCCACTTGAGCTTACTGATTCTCGAGGCTATGTCCGTTACTTTAGTTCTTTTACGTATCTCCTCATTTCTGATTCGATCCCGTAGAGAAACACCCAGCATAGCCCTCTCCATTGCTCGTTGTGTGACTTTGAGCTTCCTTATAAGGCCCATTGTTAGAGACCATGTTTCGGATCCGTGTGTCATCACTGGTAATACACACTGGTTGAAGACTTTCGTCATTAGTTACTGATAATTTTATGTATTTCATTAATTAATTAGCTGTCTTAGCGAACTTTGTTTCGCCCCCGGCCCCATCCCGACCCGACCCCGTTATTTAAAATATATTATCTTACTCCAAACAGTGACGAATCTGACAAAGTAAAAAATACGAAAATCAGTCCGACCTCTCAATATCTCCTTTTTTTCTTTCATAAAAACAACACACCAAAAAAAGGATGAGCGATATCGGTCTAGCCGTTCACGCGTGATGTCGTGATCAAGGCAAATGTAAAGTAAAAAGTAAAGTTAGCATGTAACATCCCACTGGGCAAAGGCCTTACCTCAACTATGAGGTAGTTTGAGCCATATAGCTCAAGGGAAATGTATTTATTTTTATATATAGAGATTCTGACTGACAATGTTGCACTCGTCGTTTTGTGAGTTCGGACCATAAGATGTTGACTTTGCTCGCAAATTACATGTCATGGAAACTGTTATATGAAATCTTTGTGTAGATAGGTTAATATGAGAAATTTTACTTTCTTGGTTGAGTTTAACATTTTCCTCAAATTCAATGTTGGAATCTTTTATTTTTTCCCCAAACTCAAACAAAACTCAGCATAAAATAAAATTGTTATACGAGAATCGACATTATGATAAAATAATATTAACCAGCTTTTCCCAAAGGTCACCCAACCGCAAACGTCCAAATACCTTCACATAATCCTTTACATTAACGTAACAAAAATCAGTCGGGCAAGCAAATCTCGCTAGGACGATTATAAGGCAATTGCTAACTCTCCCGAAAGAAGGAAAGGTATTCCTTATTTTTCCCAGGACCCTTCACCTAACATTTCATTCTTGGGTAAGGCACGTGCTAGCACCACGGTATATTATTAAATTCCGACATAAGTCCGAAATAGATACTGGGTTGAAAAGATACAGAATTTATTGACGGTGTATAATCAACTTTTTTGCGTGAAAATAGAGAGTATTTTCTGTTGCATAACCACTTTCGTTTTGTCCGTGTCGATTAAAATTACTCCAGTATTTTTTCTTTTGGGATCGTGTAAATATTTTTTGAGGTATTTTTAGCGAAACAGGGCACATAGCGCGAAGAACTGATGGCCGTTGGGGCAGGAAAGTTCTAGATTGGAGACCCTTTGACCAAAGACGCAGCGTAGGACGTCCACCAACAAGATGGACAGACGACCTTATAAAGATTGCAGGATCAAACTGGATGCAGACCGCTAGTAATCGGTCGCTGTGGAAAGCCGTGGGGGAGGCCTATGTTCAGCAGTGGACGTCCTTTGGCTGATAATGATGATGATGATGATGATGTATTTTTAGCTGGGGTCGATTTTTCGTGGTCCTAAGGGACATCAAAAAGATGGGTTAATATGGAAAGAGTCTATAAAATCATGTAATTATTATATGTTTTTTTTTATATGGTGAAGTTTTTGGATTCGTGTGAATTGAGCGCACGCGTCACACATTCTAAAGAATTTAAGTATTAAAAAAATAATAACTTTATTAGAAAATTACTTCATAGTGACGTAATTGCTTGTGCAATACCTAAATGACTAACGAGAAAGACAAAAATTGTCTACAATAATTACTGTTTGTTATTAGCTATAAGATATCAACAAAATTACTCTACTATCGAAATTTATTCGATGGTTTTTCCAGATAAAGTTCATATTACTTTTTTAAGTAACTAAGGATGTCACAAATAATATTTTATCTTATCTCACTGTTAATGATGTAGGATAACTTGGACATAAAGAAAAAGCAATTTTATAATATCGTAACATTTGTGGTCATTACTTTGTGATTGGAGAAATGTTCCGTAACAAGTCTAAATGTAAGATGTTTATAGAAACAGATAATACTAATGGTTGTTATGTCTCATAACATGGTTTGTAACTTTAGGACAGAACAGCAATTACACTTTTTAAAATCTACAAAAACACTATCTTGAAACGAGCCGAAACAAGATGTAATTAGAAAAAATATTGGTAAGGATACTTCATAATATAATACACTATATACTAGCTTACAGCCCGTAGCTTCGCTCGGAAAGCAAGCCTTTATTAATGACACAAGGACGAGACACAAAGACGAGTTAACTAGCCATCTCTACATCAACCGTCTTGCCAATATTTCGTATTCTTAGGTCAGAAAAGATTTCGAGGTTGCGTCAAGATGAGCTTTGGGTGATAGATTTTTTGATGCTAACGATGAAAGTAATTTACTTTTTTTAGGTAAGGTTATTATTAGCAATTTCGTATTTCTGAAAAATCAAAAATTCCCTCTCCGGTTCAATTTCCGGTGCAGTTTGTTAGAGAATAAAACTCGTTCCGTACATCCGCTTCAGGTCATCCGTGAAGCTAACGTTTCACCTCGTTTTATAAAGAGGTGAGCTTTGAAATAACACGACAGGAATAAACAAAAGAAATAACGTTGTTATAATCTACTGTCTTAAAGCAACTTTTATCTCCTTGTCGGATATCTTGATCATGACTAATACCAATTTTAAGATTATCTGTTACGTTAACCTAAAAAGAGTTTTTCTTAAGACCCGGTGCGTTAGAACTACGACCTTACAACTCAATGTTATGAATGTCAAAATCAATAAATATATAAATATGAATATGCGCCAGACAACACACCGATTGTCAAGGTTTCGAAGTAAGGAATTTTCTTCCTTGTGTTACGAATACCAGACAATTGTACAACTGTACAATTGTACGGGGGTATTGTATTGTATTGATTAAGGTCAACGCATAACAATATCGTATATTCGACGACCTCCGTGGTGGAGTGGCTAGCACGCTGGTTTCAAACGTCGCCATCTCGTGAGGTTTCGGGTTCGATTCCCGGTCGGGTCAATGTAGAAAACGATCTTTTCTATATTGTCTCGGGTCTGTGTGTTGTGGTATCACCGTTGTTTCCGATTTCCATAACACAAGTGCTTTACCTAGATAGCTTGGGATCGGAGCAATGTATGTGATGTTGTCAAATATTTATTATTTATTTACATATTATTTAATACAAAAAAAAAACACTTCCGAAATCCAAACTGGTATCCATCAAGGACTTTCAATGTCTAAATTTGTCCGAACGGCCGCATCAGAAGCATTCAGTGCAAACGTTTTACAAGCGACAATAAAAACGGTTGGCTCCGATGTCGCATTTTATGGACGACATTATGCAATAATTCAACCGGAGAACGTTACTTGGTGCTCGTGGAAACTTCCAAAGTTGGAGGCTTTAAAAGGTTTTCAGTTTTGAAATTATTTGTCGCCTTTGAAATGGAAAATGTTTTTTGTTCGACATCGTTAAAAAAATTCACGATTTGAAGAATAGGGTAATATAGGGTAATAACCCTTATAATTGATACACATATTTTTTATGCACAGCATAAATAAAGAAACAGAAGATTATAAGGATCTATCTCCTCTCAATCAAGCTTCAAGCTTCTAGCTTATAATGTTATACTCTTTTTATTGTTATGCTATATAAACAAAAATCTTTCGAATTCTCAAAATAGGTAAATTCGTCTGTCGAGTACTAGGAACTGAAAAATCGATTGGAATAGAATAAAATCAGTTGAAAACTTATTAAATAGAGTCTGTTAGCTAATAGTGTAACGATACTGAAAATTACTGGACTTATAGTGGCCTCCACCATGTGAAATAGGGTCTAGATAAACACTTGACTGTGTTATTTTACCTATTTGTATTTAAATATTGTTCTTTGTTTGAAAAAAAAGTACGTATTTTGTATATGTCCAACATCATAGCAACGGACCGCTTTACTGAAAAGCTGTATTTTATTTATTTAAAAATTAATACGCAAACTAAGCACTGCCATTTACAGAGCCACAAACCAATAACATTATTTAACAAGACAAAGATCAACATTTTGCATACACATCATGTAAATATTAAATAAAATAATGCATACTATGTAAGAATTAATTAAATTATGAGTACATAATCAAAAAATTACTAAAACCCTTTACACACTGCGACTTTTAGCAGCGATCAGTCGCGATGCAGACTCTGGCAATTGACAAATTATGTTCTGAATTTTGGCGAATGCATAAAAACTAACGCGCGTTAGCATCGATGTAGTCGCGTCTCTTCATTGATGCTATCGCACGACTATATCGATGCTAAATTAAATCTGTGCATTGCGTGAGTCGCGATGCTGAAGCGCGTGTTCAAAACGCGCGACTGCATCGATGCTAAAAGTCGCAGTGTGTTCCGAGTAAGGTCCGTACTTTTTTATGCTTGACTGATAGATAGGTAATCTATAGAGGTACTAATATTATAAAGCTGAAGAGTTTGTTAGTTTGAACGCCCTAATATCAGAAAGTACGAGATTGATCTGTTTTTTTTTTTTTGTTTGATAGCTGGCTAGCTAGCTATTAATCGACAAACGTTTTAGCCTATAAAACGAGATAGACGTAACAGTACTTAATCAAATAAATTTTAGTATTATTTTACACTTTTAATAAGCAACTGAGTGTTCGAACCCCGTGTCATTTGCTATCCGGGTGTCCTGGCAAGCATGTTTAGTTTTGCACGTGCTTTCTTTTAAGAGTAGGCGTATATTATTTTTTTCTTCGAAAATACATAATATTAAAGCAGCGGAAAATACATTATATTATGGCATTGGCAACCATTACCTTCAAACATTCTGCCTTTAGTTCCAAAACAAATGGCAAATTCACAAATGTAAAGCACGTTTAAGTAATATAACAAATATCCAGTTCTTGTACCTAGCTGGTACAAGAACCGGTTATTTGTTATATTACCTATAGCGTAGGGTGCCAGTTCCAGTAGCTCGTAACAGTTTGGAACTTCCATGGCCGAAGTTGCATTCTCAATTTGAATTATAGCATTATATAGTCGCACAGAAGAGCTGTAAAACGATTCAGTAACTCAACTTAAAGCTCACACCTATAATTTAAGATTTCCGAGCATATTTTGTATTATAAATATTACTGTAGAATTACACTTTTAACCACACCAGACACAGCTTAAAAAAACATGGTTCGTTGATCCAAAAAAAACTATCGTAGTAATTACGAGTATCAATTGATGTCATTTAATGGGTGTTTTCTATGTATATCATGTATGTATTTACAAAAAAAAAAAAAAAAGTATTTAAGTATTATATCCGTTGTCTGGCACCCATAACACAAGCTTTGAGTAGCTTACTTTGGGGCTAGATGGCGATGTGTGGGAATGTCCGAAGGATATTTATTTATTTATTTATATTTCAAAATATAATAATTTAAAAATGCAATTGGCGTTGATTTCATTCTGTTTACTGTAGTCCTGAAATTATTATTCGGACACTTTCGGCGTTAAAACTGAAAAAAGCAAAATAGTTGTCGAGCGCAGTAGGGTCACAGTGAAATAAAGTTGATACAAAATAAATAAGTTTACACTTCAGACTTCATCAAATACTTCTTTTAAGGCATGTTTTTTATTAACCAAGCAACACAAAGTCTACAAATTGTGTAGGTATTATCTATGCATTGCAAGGTTCTTAGTATCTCCAACGTCAATATAAATCTTTCAAAATGCAACTTACTAAATGAGCTAAAAGATCTAGTGCGAGATGTTCTGCCTACCCAGACAACCCAGATCAGAGCTCTCTGGTGCAAATACAAGAAGACCCCACCCTATGTAAACTGGGAATCAGGGCTGAAAGTAATGTTGATGATGATGCTTTAGAATGTTATTAAATTAGTCTTATTTTTAACCGACTTCAAAAAAAGAGGAGGTTATAAATTTGACTGTATGTTTTTTTTTGTATGTTTGTTACCTCATATCTCAGTCGTTTTTCAACCGATTCAAAAAATTTTTCGCTTACTTAGAGGGTATACCTTCTTGTTGGTCCCATTTTTTTCAATTTGGGATCTGATGATGGGAACATAGTGTAATCGAGGGAAACCCTCAAATTTTATAGGCACGTATAGTGTTTCTTTACTTGAATCTTAATGTTGACATGTTGTTACGTCTAATAGTCAAAACTTGTGGGCCTGAGCTGATTGTGGAACTCCTTAACGCTTAAGAGTTCAGTAATTATAATGAAAAAACTTATAAAAGGTAGTTTGTAAAACAGAGTCATAATGTGCCCCCCCTCATTCTCCTGTAATCTCTAAAAATGAAGAAATAAAATTAACTTTAAAAGAAGTAAAAACCGACTTCAAAACCAAAATGCACTAAAAAGTCTTAAATAAACTCTTGACTATTGAAAGGTAAGGAACCCATTTTAGGCAAACAATTTCTTGTTGGAGTCGGTGCCATCACTTTGACCATCAAGCATCAACTATTACAGCACCGACTCCACAAAGAAATTGTTTGCCTAATATGGGTTCCTAACCTTTCAATAGTCAAGAGTTTATTTAAGACTTTTTAGTGCATTTTGGTTTTGAAGTCGGTTTTTACTTTTTTTAAAGTGAATTTTATTGTATTCTTATAAGATACAATAAGTAACCAAAAATCGCGTACGGATGGGACTCAAACCCGCAAACTTTGGCTAACTGGGCCCACAGTTGCAAAAGAGTTGGGTGGATGACGCTGACTTCACGTATTTATTGACGTATCCGTAAAAGTCCAGAAATTTCGCACGCTCGGACCGACTGCACGGTAACTCGATTGGAAAGAGCTTCGCCCGGTTAGCCAAATGCTGAGGGTTTAAATCACGCCCATTCGCAATTTTTGGTTTATTATTTCGTCTTATAAGGAGGATGATGATAATTTTAAAAGTAAATAAATATGGTTCATTCTAAGCTGCTGACTCAGCTCACACTGCGTCACCGCGTAAAATTAAAACAATCCAAGCGCTTTTATCTTAAAAGCAAGCAAACCAACAAACGGAGAAATAAATCAAACATCTTAGACGCAGCCCGCCATTAAAAGTGGTTCATAATCTATTTTTGATAGTACTTTGACGACCACTAATGATCCAAGAGACTCAGATTAGCCAAGAAGAAAAATAAGTCTGCTTAATGTGGTTTCGGAGATGATGAAACAAAGATATCGAAATGTTTGGATAACCTAATACGTATTTAAGACCCCTTACACACTGCGACTTTTAGCATCGATGCAGTCGCGCTATGAAAAGCTCGACAGCGTCGCGATTTACGCTATGAACAGATTTAATTTGGCATCGATGCTGTCGCACGTTAAAATCGATGCAGACCAATATACAGCACATTATATGTCAATGTGTGCTTCTACATTAAAAGCAAACTCAGAAAAGGGTGTCACTACCCTTAGCAATAAGGAGTCAATGAGAGGAGGAGGCTTCTACATCGCGACTACATACTATCGCGCTTTGCATGGCGACTGTATCGATGCTAAATATCGCAGTATAGAAAGGGTCTAAGATGTTCGAGTTGAGGTATACGTAATCATTAGACATCCGTACTTAGACAAATTCCAATTTAAAGAAATCCCTACAAAAAGAAATGGAGTCAGGTTAATACACGAACCTCACTTCAATGTACCGGCTACGAAGCTGAGAAAAAAAGAGTAAATAAAGTAATAATAATATAATTCTTTATTGTACATAACAAACGTCAGTTTATCGATTATATTTTTCAGAAATATGTACAACTATGGCGGTCTTATCGCCAAAAGCAATCTCTTCCAGACAACCTTCGGGGTAAGGGAATAATGTATTCATAAAAAAGGGAAATTTTCGCGCAAAGCATAACATAGTAATAAATTTATAATAGTGATTTAACTTTACATCAAATAGACAAACAACTGAGTAAAAACAAGAGAATAAACACCTATTAATGTCTGTTCTTCCCACTTTAAATAAATAAGTACTCCGTAATCACATAAAAATTCCACTTTATTGTCCAAGTAAGCCATCATACAATGAAACGTAAAACTAAAATTATCATATAACATTTGTTCAGGCCATAAAATTTGAGAGTTCACCTTAAAGCGTAGTTTATTATCTTGAATAAGAAGCGAAATAATATTCTACCTACTTAAGGTATAACTGGGTAGAAAGTAGTAAGATCAATCGGTACTGAATATCTTGAGTTTCACGATTTTAAAAGTTGTGGGTGTGTCTTTATTTATCTATATCAATAAAGGATTGAGGATTCCACCAAGTATTGAAGGAGAATTCTTGGATCAATCATTAGATGTTCTTTTACAACTTCATCTTATCCTAATCACTTCTTACATTTTATCATAAAAGTACGGACAACACAACCCAAAAACATGAAAAGTTCATACGTCCATATAAAAACTTAAATTATAAATATGCGCCAGACAACAAACCAATTATAAAACGCCCTTTTCGGGCGTCTTCCATAAATACTTATAAACATCCATGCAATGGGTACAAAAATTCGTGATCATTACACAAACATTTGCCCCTTGCGGGAATCGAATACGCGACGGTGGCCATAGAAGTCAGCAGCTCTAACTACTACACCAAACGCGTTGTCATAATAAATAAATTACGTAACTGGTCACTTATTAGGACATTACAATACATACCGTAAGTCCAGTGTTATGATTTCATTCTAAGATAAAGACCATATTAACTTCATTTACCTGATACCGCGATTAAATACAGCCTGTAATAGAAGTAAAAAATATATAATTATATATTGTGAGAGGAATCTCGCAACATTGATGATGTCACGCAGCCTACGCGTTAAAGTAAACGCTTGCAAAATTCAACAGGCTTGCTAATGCGACGATGGCCGAGTGGTATAGGCATACGCCCGGATAGCGAAAAACATGGGGTGGATGCTTGTGCAATTTATTTTGTTAGAAAATAATTTAAAACCATTTCGAATTGATTACTTAAGAGTTACTTAAGGGGCCTATAATTTTATTTTTTGCTACTATTACAAGCCACACCCTGTATAAGTGGTTGGCGCCCTGAAAGTTAGTTTGTTACTAACACAAAATAATCATACAGTCATAAGTATCAGGAGAATATACTGCTTTAGTTGATTGTGGCAAAATAATCGTCTTCTACATCATACTGACATTATCTCCCGAGTTACGAGGTGTAATAAAGAAACCTGACGCTAAGAATTCTAGAAGCATAAATTGGAGGTAAAAGCTTTGTATAAAACGCCCTCATTTTCAAATTCATACATTAGAATTATTTTTACTTTTTTTAACATTTAAGAAAATATATGGTTTCAACTGAGATAACATTTTACCGAACCAAATCGGTAACAGTGTGCTGCAAGTGCAGTATTATTATAAAGCCTACCTACATTTCGGTATTGTCTCACCAAATAAAGAAACAAAAAATGGTAGTGTTGTGTTGAGTCTTCTTAAACACATTTGGCAGTCACCATTCATAGAATAACTTGTTATCTTTATTCGTACGTAACTTATGGATAAAAATAAAGAATATTTGAGTATTCTCTACATAAACCAACACTCAACTGCTTACATTAAACAATCTCATAATTAGCACTAAAAATTCACTCCGCATTCGACGTTTTGTAACGGCAAAAACAAATTTCAGCGACTCCGTCTTGGGTGTTTAAACCAAGAGAATGGCTATCCAAATCCACCAGGCACTATCAGACTATAACGCTTTTGCACGTGATCCATTAAGGAGTAAATAGCGCCTTTTCTTTGCGAAAAACTTAACTAAATGAACTAGAGAAAGAGTTCCGTGCGTTTAAGTTATTTTTTAAGTTAGTTGTGTTTAAGTTATTTGTGTAATGGCTAAGCTACTGGGTACACCACGGAGGTTGCCATCTACCAGACACTCTACCATTTAAAGTAGTCTAAATTTTCTGTAATTTACACTTTAAGTTTTCTGAAGCCAATGTGTGGAACCCTAATTTGTAATTGTCTCTTAGATCCATTGGCAAATTAAATGTAGTAAAATTCCAGCTGGAATAAAGCGCGTCTAACACAGCGGTTGAAACGGCTTATTTGAAACTCAAATTACTGACTTCTGAAGACAAGACAAAATAATTTAAAATTAAATATCGCAAGGTTATGACCGATTTGACTTTGAAAACCGTTCGGAACTTTTAAAGGCGAGAAGATTGGCGAATTAGTTTCACCAATTTGTTGGTGATTAATTCTTAATAAGTAAAACTTTTATAACTGTATTAACTTTAACGAATGGTTTAATCGGTTTATACAGGCGTGAAATACGATTACAGAAAGTTTGCAAGTTGTCTGTGATGGTTATTAGAAAAATCAGCCGCAGCGGTATTTTCTGCGTTACTTTTAACTTTATGTAAAGCAGAAAATACCGCTGCGGCTGATTTTCGGGCTAACTCTCTATCAAATTAAAGCATAAATTAAGTGTAAAATATACTAAATTGAGTGACAGGTCTTAGGTAGTTTACTAACAACTGAGTGCTTGGTACATCGCTACATCACCAAAGTGGCATGTCTACAAAAAATAAAGCTAAAACACTTGTCAGTCGAGAAAAGTTGTTAGAAGTTAATCAATAAGTTTCAGGTTGTTGTTGTTGTTGTTTTTCACCTTTTTCTCAGTTTATACATTTTTCGCACACCGCATATTCACGCAAAACTAGTACAGTAGATACCTGTTTAAAAATAGACACGAAAATATTTTTTTTCTGTTTTTATAGTGTTTTGTCACTAAACAAACTTAATCATATAAATTTTAATTGTAAAAAGCAACTATGTCAGATGAGAAATCAAACCCCGTGTCTTACGCTATCCGGACGCATGACTTTACAACTCGGCCACCGACACCTTGGCAAGCCTGTTGAATTTTGAAAGTGTTTTCTTTAACGCGTAGGCTGCATGACCTCACCAATGTGGCGAGATTGCTCTCACTATTCAGGCTTGCCAAGATGCCGGTGGCCGAGTGGTATGGGCATACGCCCAGATAGCGAAAGACACGGGGTTTGATTCCTCGTCCTACACAGTTGCTTTTTACAAGTGCAATGTAAATTGTTATAACTTAAATAGTGACAAAACACTATCAAAACAAAAATGTATTTGGCTTCCTTCATCTAAACCGATTGTTAAAATATTTGTAAAAATATTTCCTTCGAATATTGTGAGATCAGTCTTTCATGAGGTCATGCAGCCTACGTGTTAAAGAAAGCACTTGAAAAATCTATCATGCTTGCCAAGGTGTCGGTGGCCGAGTGGTATAGGTATGCGCCCAGATAGCGTAAGACACGGGGTTCGTTGGACGGTCGTCTGACACAGTTGCTTTTTACAAGTGAAATTCATATTATACAAACGTTAAACCAAAATTAAAGGTTATGACAGAATTGAAGTTAGATCTATCTATGAAAAAGGGCATACAATATTTTAACGAAATTGACTAGACGAACTCCCTTGAAACACGAACAAATTTAATTTAATGGACCGATCAAACGAATACGTCGAATTTTGAATGGTAAAAATGGGAAAAAATAGTAAAAAATGGATTCGTCAGTGCGAATTGAGCGGGATTACCATTTGTTCCATAGCGCCACCTACCCGGCACTTTGTTGTATATTTTTTTTCAACAGTCAACGCACTCGGTCATATTTTTGAGTGATTTTCGAGTGAATTCACCGTTGCCTATAGGCCGAGCCAGGACTCATAGAAATCTATATGAAGTTGTTTATCTTTAAGTTATTTTTTTATAGTTTAATCTTTTATGACATAGGTAATTTATGTATTGTATAATTTTAGTGACGTTAGTTTGGTGCCAATTTTTGGCTCCTGTGTACCTCACGCGGTAGGGTGAAAACCAGCCTCTGAAAACCAGCGTCTGGTTCTCACATCACACACACTCAATTACACATACACCAAGTGACAACAAAAAAAAACATGGAAAATATTACATAATTCATCAACAAAAAATAAAACGAACTAAATAAACGCTTCTTGCTTTCTTTTTTCTTAAGTTAGTCTCTTAGTTCGACGATTTCTTTATCTGTTATTCCACAAAACAGTTTTACTTCAATAACTTCAAGTTACTTCACCCATTCAGGAGCGTAAGTTCTTGAGAAGTAATAAATTGTTAAATTTTTTTCGTAAACTTGATTCAACGAAAGTTGGAAACCTAATTTCGGTCTGTACACAATAATTGACTTTGAATACCTACTAACACTACTCAAGCCCTCTTCATCATATTTTAAGATCTAAATTAATAAAATATCCATCTTTTTATTTTATAAAAATAATTTTAACTGACATTTCCACTCATTTTATTTAGCCTGATACATTTGATGTATCAGGCTAATGATTGAAGGCTGATGATTGAAACCATGGGTTTTAGGTACATTAATAATTTTATTATTTAAGCAAATTTAGGGTTGCGATTTATAAAAACATTCTTAGTTACAATACATAGTTACTTATTCAAACTGGTAAAGATACATTACAAAGTTTTGCTATCAATTCTACATCTGCCCGCAATTTTCCGATACATGAATATGGTTAAGCTAAAACGTACCCACTTTTACGTCACTAAAAACACATTAAAGCAACATCCCCTCACGTAAGTAACCTTTAGTACCCAAAGTGTTATGGCTTTCGAGTTTCCATAAAAAGTACAGTCAGTCTGCTAAATTGCATACCTGTCATAAATATTTATTTTTACTTTAATGCAAAAGCAGAAGCAATCGTTTGTTAAATACTTTTTGAAACTTTTCAGGCTTTTCGAATACTATTAAAATTAAAATAATATAAGTAAGATTGATATCCAAAAATGGCTTGATTGATGTTTTAAGAAATATTGTTTTACTGTTTTATTTTTATTTGACGATACGTTTGGGTCAATAGTTAGCGCTCCTGACTTTGACGCCAGCAGTCTCGGGAATGCAAATAAAAAAAAATAGAATCCCGAAAAGAGCAAAAGTTTGTGTGATGAACACGAACAGTTGTACCTTAGACATGGATGTTAAGTGTATTTAAGTATTTGTGGGAGATGACGCCGTAATGATAGTTACCTGGTATTCGTACCACAAGCTAGAAAATTCCTTATTTCGATACCAAGACAATCGGTGTGTGGCCTGGCGCATATTTATTTATCACAATATAACAATATCACACATGTGAGTTTGTGTGTACAGTAGAAAACTTCAATTCCTCAGAGACGAAAGCTGTTGATGGAGGTGCATGGATAATCGTACTCGTTCCAGCGGAGAAGTATTACAGAAAAACTTATTTCAATCTGCTCATAAACTTTTTAATGCGTTTGCAAAATTATTTCTAAACTACTGTCAAAATGAATTACTTATGATCAAACAATTCACATAGTTGTTAATTTTGTAACTCTTTTTAAACGTGTTTTGCGGATGTTTTTGGCTTCCAAAAGATTTTTTTTTAAATTGTGTCTTATTGTCGCAACAGTGTTATGCCGGACTCAAAAAATGTTATATTGTAACGGTTCTCATAAATATAGTTTTTTTTTTGTATTTTTATATTTAATGAAATATTTGCACGGGCATTTATGTTGCGGACTGTATTATCGCTATCAGTGGTTAAACTTTCCATTCGCTCGGAGTCAAGAGGGCACGTCTGTGGCAGCACGCTTCCTGATCGAGAAAATATACTGCACTGGAAAAAATTACGCTGTTTTCAAGGAATAAATACGATATTATTTGTTTTTGTATTATGAAAAGGTAGCTTATTTTTCTATTTCTTAAAGCATAGATAACAATTATATAGAGCTTGATAGAAAGAAAAAAAACGAACTTTTTAAAAAACTGTTAGTTTCGCCTTTCTTAACACAAAAATACACTTTTGATGAAATTTGTTATAAACATATAAAGCAAAATTTAAAAAAATGAATAAACCCACGACGTTAAACTTGAAGTTCGTTAACGAAAAAACGATTAAATAAAATTTTAAAATCCCCCGGCTAAAATGCGTTAGCGTACTAATTAGTTTACCAATCCATTGCAGAAAACTGCATGTCAATTGGTCAAGCCGTTCTAGAGATACATGGGAACATTCGTTTGCGCACAAACACACAAACACACAAACACACAAACTTCCTCTTACCCAAATCGCATACACCTTCTCCGTTCTGTCGGGGGAAAAAAACGGTATGTTTTAATTCGTGAAAAAGAAAGGACTCTCTTTTTCGATTTTCTTTTTACGTTAGAACACGAGTACACTCTAACTTTGTGTTTGCGACAGTCGTGTGTTCTTAATGGCACTCAGTCGGTGGAAGAATCTAGAATACTTCCAGAAACCACTAAACTCAGGTTTAAGACACTAGTTGGCTTTTAGAGTATTCTGTTTTATGTTAGGAAAAATCAGGATGTCTGTTAGTTAAGTTTTAAGTAAGGGCCAGTGGTAAACATACCGACGAGTAGGTATTATTTTCAGACACTTGTAGCTCTGATTTCATGACCTAAAGTGAGTTAAAGTAATCTATAAAATTACAAAAACATTTTTAACACGAACCTGTTCAGTCAAACTTTTTTTTACCTTGGTACTAAAAAGACGGCAATATCAAAACCTATTTAAAAAAGTCATCACTTGTTTATGTTAATTTATTTGCTTGTGTAAATGGGCGTTTATAATATTTAACTAATCAACACACAGGATTTAATGCACCCCGGGCGGGACCAGGAGTACCTTTTAATTAAAGGAACGATTCACGTATTTAACCTTTTATATACGTGAATCGTTTCTTAGATCTCGTGTGATGATTAGTTTAATACGAAATGCAGTAAAGTTTTGAGCCTTTGAATTAGACATTGGCATTATAAATAAAAAATAAATATAATGTAAACACAAAACTCATCAGACTTCATTATTGAGAAATTCCCGCCGGAAAAAAATATAAAATAAGTCTTAATAAAAAGACTTTAACCCCGCAAATGCTGCATCGCCCGAATACAAATCAGGAGTAATTTCAAATTTAATTTAGAAGCACGCTTTATTCGTCTCAAAAGATTCTTAACCCGCCTCACGTTTCTTGTAAAGAGTAGAGAGAAATTGTACGTTACCTTTGGTCCCGTCAACTTCATTGTCATCGTAACTCGATTCTAGAGCTATGTAGAGTGCATTTGTGTCGGGCATTCGGTGCAGGAATCAATGGGCGACCTCTGACTGGCCCGGCATTGGAGAGCGATAGGGTTGAACATGATATCTGCCGTTATGAATTTGAATGTTCGTCTGTTATTGCAAGATACCGTCATTCATAAAAGCTTCATGCAAATTGCTCTCCGACTGTACGGAGTAGTGCACATTTACATTTAATAGATTTTAGTTATTTTTAATTTTCAATGTTGTGTACGCCTGTAATAGGTATGTATATAAGAACCCTTTAAAAAAATATTTTTAAGATTGTCATATATATGTACCGTTGGTGTACCTTATCAATAAAATAAAAAAATGAAAAATAAAGATGTTAAATTAACAACATAGTCATGGTAGTAGTCACATATTTTACCTACGTGAGTATAAACCACACGTTTATATACACATAGGTAAAATATGTATCTGTGAAATCAAAAAAGAGGGGTTTATAATTATTTTTTTTTGTATATTTGTTACCTCATATGTCAGTGATTACTGGACTGATTTGTCTTTTACCACTGTTTTAACATAAAAAATAAGGTACGGTAATCGTACATGATGAAATAAGTCATATAAATCGAATACTTTCTACGTGCGCTTTCACATTCTAATACGGGGATAGAATTACCACTGCAATTGGTTATGGGTATAGTGGGAAGGACCCGCGCGACTCACGCCTTGCTATGGCGCTTCCGTGTATAGTATGATATCATCGGCAGCGCGACTGTCGCGTGTAAGTCGCGCTGCTGCCGCGCTGAAAGTCGCCAAATTCGTGAAAGTACTCTAAATATGTTTCGTTGTAATTTTGTTTGCTGCCAACCCTAGAATATTCGGACCGTTTATTTGTCCCTCCAACTTTAACGCTGCCTTGGCACTTCGATTTCCAATCAATTCGGATGATTTAAACTGACGCCATTTTCTCCCCATCGCTTTCCATTAAACAGAGGTTCCAGAAGCTATGGCATTCCGAGCTGTCGTTTTTGACGAACATTCGCTGCTGACTTATGTAAAGTTTCGTCAAGTCTATCTGTCTGTCCGTCTGTATGACACAGACACTTTATCCGAAAACTATTAGCATTAGACAGCTGAAACTTGGTAGGATGATGGATCCTGTTAACTGCTTTACGATTTTCATACAAAAAATTAAAAAAATGATATTAAACCCCTTAAAGGGGCTCCCAAACATAGAACTTAAATAAATTAAAACCGGCCAAGTGCGAGTCGAACTCGAGCACTGAAGGTTCCGTGCCAACTTTAATTGAATAAGGCAATGTACTTACTTCTAGTTAGTAAAATACCACAGTATTTTGTTGACTGCAAATATAACTTTGTTTTTCATAGTGTTTGTAGGAAGTACAAAGTAATGTTTGCGGTAGTTGAAAATGTGCTATATCTTAAAAACTTCTTGTTCGATCCCGTCCGAACCAATTTTCGTTGAAAGTATTTGTCAGGATCTACATTACATATATTTTTTTCCTTGTGTTTTAGTTTATTTATATGAATTTTGAGTCCAAAGTCTTTAAATTTGATATCCATTTCTTAAAGTAATGGTTTCAATTCCGTCTTATTTTCTACAACGGTTGCGATATGATCGCGATGTTGCGTCTTGCTGCTTAGAGCAAGTTCACGATCACAGGTAGGTAACGTGTAGGTTACATTGTATAAGTAAACAATTTAGCAACTCCCGCTCTGCCGAATAAGCGTTTCGTGCAAAAACGCAGCGGCAGAGAAAATTGGTCGAGTGATAAATTGCCAGGCGTATCGGTGAAACCATAAAAACACGCTATTTACGATAAAATTACTTTTTACATAGTTTATTATGAACTGTATTTATTTATGTGTGTGAGGCAACCAATTTGTAGAGGAAGCTATAAAGATAACAATGTAAATGACAGTATTTTCTAAAATTTACAACAATTTGAAAAGGAATATATATGCTGTCATGGTCCGCTTTTTTGTTAGCAAACAAAATGAATCGCAATAAAAAAACATGGGAAAAGAATAATGTTAAACATTCATTCAGTCAGAAAGCATGAGTGAGCAATCTAAATTAAAATGTTATTTATGTAATAGTTTTTATTCTATGGCCAAAAAAATGTGATTCCATTATTTAAAGAACAAGCATATTTACCTACTTACCTTAATAAATAATTATTTATCATACACTAGACAACACACGAATTGTCATGGTTTCGCAGTAAGTTTTTTTTTCCTTGTGTTACAAACAAATCAAATATGACAACCAATTGTTTCCAAAGCACAATACCTCTGAAGGCATATCCAAGCCAAGAAAATTTTACATGCTGCAACTGAGCGTCAGACAATTTCATTAAAAACAAAAACAAGCCGTGGCGACAAACACAGCACCGCTAAACGCAGTTTTATAACCCGGATGTCAACTAGAAAAGCGGCTGTGTCCCCGTCGCCATGCTCTCGTTAGGATAATGCATCCATACTAATAATATAGCTACAGGAGTGTGGGTGTACGTATGTTTGAAAGTCTAAGAGATAACACAAATCGCCAAACTACATCAGTTATACAAATTTGCATAGTAATTAAACTGATCAAATATTATAAAATTCCAAAAATATCACGTACGTACACATTGAATTGATTACCTCCTTTTTTTGAAGTCAGTTAAAATTTTGTGTGTACGTTCCATAAAATTATTATATGGTACGTTCATATGTTTGTAAGTTTAGTAAATAACACAAATCACCAAACTTCATATAGTGAAAACTATGAAAGACACACAGCCCTTGTAAATCTAACGTTAGTTTTTAAAACATCACATTAAGCCTCGCAGCAAAGACATGAATACCGGACACTTATCTGCATTTATATATGGCATAAGTTTGTAAAGCATCCTATGTAACTACGAAGCGACCGTGGCTCGTAGTCCGTAGCGTTTCCGTAGCACCTTCGTAGCAAAGTAGAAGGCTTACTACGGACTACGGCTTCCGCCCAGAATCGATTATCGAATCTTTGGTTCGCATTAATAGTTAGTTATCATTAATTATTATTCAATACAATCGAAATACTGATTCGTTATAGCCCTGCCAAGAGTTCTTGCGTTTAAATAAACGTTTCGGCTCTGGAACCGCTATAGTTTCACGAAAGTTTGTTACGCCAGTTTTTTGGTGGATCGATATAGTTCGTTCCAGCTCTGCTCGAAATTCGTCGGCAGGCAAAAGTATGAGTAGCGATGCATTTAGTTAGTAAGTTATTTTGATCTTATTCACGATGAAATACTTGTTTCTGAAATATTTATTAACTAATCGACTGAACAATATAAACATGGAAAACAAACGAAAGCTATCATTTCGTACTTTTTTTTATTTTTATAATTCTCAAACAACAATTTTAATTAGAGGCACACCGTATAATGGGCATTTATAACATTTTTCGCTTGCTCCATGCATTCCAACTATTTCCTCTACATTATTGTACGGCCGCCATTGTAGGCCAACAAAAGGAGTTGAATAAACCTGATTGTACCGCAATATTGAGAAAACTGAACGCAATATTCAACGTAGCCCGCGACAATAGAAAAACATTTTACATTGTTTGAGGGATAGCCGTTTCAGCGGAGGATTCGGCTCGCCGTGGACAGATGACGATTAAATGCCCATGAAAAAACGTATTTAAAGAAATACGATGGAAAGGTTTTGTCAAATGTGCAATTTGTTGTATATAACAATTTTTTTCTAATAATTAAAAACCTTACATAATATTATATATGTGAAAGTAACTCTGTCTGAAATAATGAAACAATTTAAGTTTACGACTTCCGTGGTGTAGTGGCTAAGCACGCTAGTTTCAAGGCGTCGCCGTTCCGAGGTCCCAGGTTCGATTCCCGGTCGGGACAATATAGAGATAAAATTAAAAATTAAAAATCTATATTGTCTCGGGTCTGGATGTTGTCGTACCATCGTTGTGTCTGATTTCCATAACACAAGTGCATTAGCTACTCACTTCGGGATCAGAGCAATCTATGTGACTGGTGTCCAATCAAAAAAAAAAAGAAACTTGACACACACATAGTTTAGAGCCTGAGAGAGGACATAGACTTCTTTAATGCTAAAAAAAAAAGATTGTAAGGGATTGAAAAGGGGGACGAAAGGTTGTATGGAAGTATCGCCTTTTCAATGTTAGAAGCTAAAAACTTATTTTTAAGGCTCTTGATTAGATATCCTTTACTTATACTATAAATGGCCAATATTCCCTCAAACAGACTTGAGAACTTTGCTCAGCAACCATATGTACCTTACCTACTCAATTTTAAAATAAGTTCTAACCACATTGTTTAATAATAGCTTTATTTAAGATATTATAAGTATTGATAAGCTTCGTTCAGTCATTCGTATGACCGTTAAATCATTTTAGTTATTAAAATCTCATGTAAGTGAACTGTGTTCTTTTGAGAAATAAAAACTTTTTAAACCTAAATGTGAAAACTCTGTCTGTCTGTCATATAAATACTTAATTTCTTTCGTACTTACTCAAAATATAGACTGTCAGCTCCAAGAAACAAAGTTAGAGTTTCGAAAAACGTTTAATTAAGCTGGACCGAAACCTTAAAAAACAGGGGTTTTAATAGTGTTGAAAATTTAATTGTATTTCAGAATTTAATTTTAAACAACATCAAATTCAAAGCACAGCAGATTGTAACTTACAAATACTTTATATTGCACGCTGTGGTTCAACACACTTATATAGTATATCTTAAAATAAACTAAGGCAATATCTTGGCACAAGTTTAAAAGAGGTAATAGGTATCTTGATCGCTTTCATATGTCAATTTAGTATATATTATTAAAATTGGACACCAATCACAAACATTGCTCTAATCCCAAAGTAAGTAGCCAAAGCATTTTTGTTATGGAAATCAGACATAACGGTAGAACCGCAACACTCAGACCCGAGACAATACGGAAAATACGATATCTACATTGACCCGCAGGGCGATTCAAAACGTTCGATAAGCCACTGACTTGGTTTCGGCTAAATATTCTATTTATTTTTAAAACAATGTCGTAGTTTGATCGGATGTCGATATGTCAGTTCGGTAACAAAAATAATGAAAGGAGAAAATAAAATAGTTGCATCGGATAAATACACGTTATTATAATTTTATTAATATGTGTAAGTTATCGAATCACGGGGTCGAATACGTCATGCGAAATTTGCATATGTTATGACTTGCTCTTATGTTAGAGCGAGGTATAAAATTTGCCAATTTCTATTTATCTAATTATCGAATGTGTAAATCTCATCTTTATTAGTACCGTTGAGCGGCATGCGAATGTTTTGGTGTACTAATGGCGTTCGCGTTTGCAAATCGCCATCGCTATCGCGGTCGCTTTTACTTAGATAGATAGTACCACCGCCGATCCTTGCAGGTTGCTGAGATTACGTTAAGCCGCCGTTGTTAGCAAGTCTTTGGCCCATGCCAGATGACCCGGGACAAAAGGTCAGGTTGTAAGGCTTAGGGATTGAACGGCAAGTGGCAAAGCAACGACTGGTAGAGAATGCTTTAAGCATTAAGTCTGCCTTTGTACGTTCACGTCTGATGACATAAAAATTCCAATTTAACGTTCCTTGACAAGTACCTACATTACCGTAATTATAAATTAAGTATTGATCTTTGAAATGCAAACAAAATGCTTTGATGATTGTGTCTTACGTACCGAAGTAACACCTCATGGAGAAATATTTATTTGTTTTAATGTGCATTCTACTTCATTATTTAACTATTTTTTCTTGTTCGCTACAAAAGAAGCTGAAATTTTCCACACAAGACTAGTTTTTTTTTTAATCTTTATTTTTAGAGGCTTGGTCGCTGAGCGATCATGTCGCCTCGTAATTTAAGCCGATACAATATTTAAACAGACAAATCTAAACGTCTCTTAAGTATTAAATAAAATGCTTTGGCTTCATCCGATAGTGGATGAGCCAGAACACTGTTACAATGTCCTATGTTGAAATGGGTATGAACACCATTGCGAATATTTTGGACCCTAACACATTCCAATCTTTGTTATACGAAATTTGAGATAATTTAAAAAAAAATGCCCTCAATTTACATGCAACAAGGGGATTCTGAACGTTATTTCGCTTAATTTCTACACAAAAGATGTAATATTCCTTTGTTCAATATCAGAATACATACATTATGACAAATTAAGGTTCTACGTTGTATGCCCGTAAGGTCAGCCATTGAGCCCGAAATTATTCTAACGCCGTAATATAAGTCAGGAAATTTTACCCTGTTTTTGTTCGAATTCATTTTCAAAAGCCCCTTCCGACTGGTCCAAGTTACAAGAAGGTGAGGTGTTGCAATCAACATGCTTTATGCAACCTCAAACTTTATATTTTAAATTCCAAATATAAAATTATTACGACTAGATTATATTATGGACAAGATGTGTACGTTCGTAGGTTTTCACATCTTTACAATTAACCTGACAAAAATAATGATATCTCACTAAAAACGCCAATGAAGAATAGCTGCTATATTCTTAACGGTTTCCCTCACAAAAGAATATGGTTTTCAGTTAGATCTCACTTCTTTTTAGCATTAATATTTTTAAGTGTTTTTTATTACTTATACCATGTCCTAGTAAGTTAGTTATCTATCATATACTCCATCAAATGTAATAAATAGAATAATTTAAAAAAAACTGGCTACAACAAACTGACAAAAAAGCTTGAAATAACGCATTTGCTTTCTACTTAGGAGAAACAAATTCATTTGGAGTCGGTACATGATGATTGTAGACTGTTGGTGTAGATAAGCTTGACTTCATACACCAACTCCATTTGTTTTACCATGTAATGTAAGCCACAATAGATCATACCTGGTTGAGCTGGCAACAATAGAGCCCAACAACCAATAATAATTCACCTATGTAGAGGGCAAATGCGTTATATTAGGCTTTTTAGTCAGTTTTTAAAGGCGGTTTAATTTTTTTTTGTCATATTTTTTGGAATTTATATAATTGTAATTATTTGTTTAATATCCACGTTTGTTTGTATTTACTATTTACGCCATAGAATGTAAAGCGAAGCTTTTTTCCACCCTCTATCTATGGGTAACGCTTATCACTTGTTCCAAATAGTGTACAAGTGTTGACGATCTCTGCTACAATTTAGATGATGTTCAGAAATAATCGTCTCGCCGACAATGTTAGGTGATAATAATATTTCGTAACAAAGGATGTATTTTGAAAGTGCTACAGTAAACAAAGATAAAAATGATTTGGCATTACAAGTTCAGTCTTTGTTTTAAGTTGTAAGCAGTCGGTTAAGAATAAATGTTATTCTTATTTCTTGTTATTATTATATTTCTAACATGTTTTTTTTTATATGTCGACCTGTTCAAGTAAAAGTTTCATAATTTTTTGTGTACAATAATATATGGACATCAGTTAGACGTTGGTTCTTCTGTTAAAATTGCTTAAAAATTGATTAAAATTGCCTATATTATTTGTTACTTGGAATTACAATTAACTATTGAATAACTTTAAGATCATGGTATACTTAACGTCGACGATTTTACGCCCCAAATTCGCAAAAAGCAATATCATAAAATTAAATCACTAGTACCAAACTGTCATTAAAACCTCACAGTTACCCGTAATCATGGGACATTTCCCGTTCACCCTCAAAATGTTAAGGCATTAAACCGGCGTCTAAAGCACCATCGCTTAACCCGTCAAAGAGGAATCAGGTCATAATACCTTTGCTTGTGGCCCTTGGAGAATCTGACCTGCAAAAGAACGGACGAAAGAGTGGATATTCTGGCGATGATGAAAAATTACAAAATATGGCGAAATGTTTATTGTGTGCCATATTTTTTCCATCTCACCGTAAAACAAAATATATTTTTTTAAATTACAATAAAAAATACTTTTGATTTAATGACTAATTATTTTTTCTAACTAACCCATTTCATCGTTTTGACAATTATTCACTTAAATATATATATTTTTAAATCCCTATTGGCTTAAAATGTTTTGTGTCAAAATTACTCATAAAAATTGAAAAACGTGACTAATTTGTTTACCATACTAAGGCTCGATTTCACCAATGATAGACAAGAAATATTCGTCGAATATAATACAAAACGCCTAATTTGAAAATGTCACCTATTAATCAGCAATCATTAAAATAAATGTAATTTTAAAATCGGTTGTTTTATACTTATTTTGTCGGATAAGTCCTTTTTGAAATGGGTAAAATCGACTCTTAGTCAATAAAAATATGAGCATTAATAATCTTAGCACCTTTGTTCAGTTCAGTTTGTTATTATCTGTGAAATAAATTCTTTACATAAATAAATAAAAAACAAACACTGGGTATTTTTCAACTAAAAAAAGGATTTATAAAAATGTTTTTACATTCAAGAATGTGTTGGTAATGTCGACCGATTCTGGAATAGGGTGAGCGATTCATGAAACGATTACTTCATAAATAGCTCAAAACGTTATTGTCGCTTAAAGCCTTTGTGCGACGTCTATCCAGGATATCAATAGAGACGAATGCAAATATTACTATCGGCAAATACAAGTTTTGGGGTGGTTTTACATCTGTTTGTTAAGCTGAGTATCCTTCCATGGTTCGATTCCCGGTCGGGTCAATATAGAAATCAAAGTTTCCGATATTTTCTATCGATATTGTATGTCGATAAGCGCATAAGCTTCTTTCTTTGGGATCAGAGCAATGTATGTGATTGGTGTCCAATATTTATATTTATCTTTATTTATTTATTTATTCATCACTTACTGTCTTTCCACCTTAGTTGCGACACAATTTTGAATTCGTAACATGAGACAAAATTTTGGTATGCGCTTCAATCGTTGTTCAATCATCGCGAAGCCTGAAGAAATATTTCAGACCAAAACTCTCGTAAAATTTACTCTCAGCCACATTTCATATTTCCCGCTCATCTGCCACCCTGTTCTCATCTCAAACTTAACACACACCAGTGCGCAAAACCCTCTCACACAAACACAAATGCGACTTAAAAAGAAGTCAGAGATAAAAGAAATCCAATATCGTAACGTTATTGGCATCAAGAGTGATGTAACTTCGTTATTGCGCTTCCGACGTATCATTCGGAGTGGAAGGCTCGCGAGTTTTCGGCGCGTGTCAGCAGTTTGACATATCACGCCAGATTATAACTTTGAGGCTACGGGGATGGTGACAGCCAACAACTGTATAACGTTTGACAGCCGACATGTTTATCTTTTAGGACGCTGTTTTTTTAGTTACAGGGGTCGACAATATACTATTATTTATTTTTATTGTTATTTTTTTATCCGGGAGCAACTTTTAGGTAATGTCCATTAATTACACACCTTTTCTAAAGAAATATGAATGCAAGTGTAAATATTAATGATTTAACAAACGTGTTTTGCAGAAAACCTCCGTTGGACTATTTTTTTTATTGAAGTGACATATAAATTATTTGTAAGTAAATAATTTTAAAATTTATGTCAAAATCCTAAAACTGACATTGGTTATGTAAGCAAACTTTCAAACGGAAGATTTTTTTTTAAATTGACGTAGTAAAAGCTTTCTGATGATTTTCGACTGAATATTTATAAGTAACGCTTAGGAGAAATCAGGTGGTAACAGATATGAGAGAGTACATTTTTAATTAAATAATAAAAGAGCACATCCCATGGACCCTTTTAATTTCAGCAAAACTTAGTTTTTAAAGATATATCTTTATTTAACACTAAAACATACGTGTATTAAAGCCCTAATTATATTAGGAAAAAGTCATAAAATCTCGTAGGTTACCAGGGGCTTTCAAACTAGGCTATGCGTTTAATTTGAGAGGCCAGTTATAAATAATAAGCTGAGGTATTTGGTATTAAACTAGCTAGCGGATAATCGCACCACTAGCATGCATGTCCATTATTTCGATATTCTTCTTTCTATAAATCGTATCTGACGTCTTATAACCTAAAATCCTTTCTCGATAAATAAGCAATCTAACACAGAACTATAATCAAAATCAAAAATAGCCACGTTTAAATACAAATACAAGTATAGTTCAACTAATAATATTGCACTTATGTAAATAACTAAACATAACAACGTACTTAGCACTAAAACAGTACAACGTACATAACTCAAAATTGTTTGTCAGTGTGTTTACTAAATCAAGTATCTAACAAGGTTTTACTAAGACAAAATCTTTAATTTTTAGCACGAACGTTATTATTAATTAGAAAAAAAGGATTGAAGTGCGAGAAAATAGTTTCTATCAGAATAACCCTTTAACTCAGTGGAGTGTTACCCGGTTAATAGCTAGGGGCTATTATTCTAGGAAAATATCCGAAGGCCTTTTCGTTATTCGTACAAACCAAAATTGTGTTAGTTACGCTGCAACGGACACACTTTTGTTCGCGAATTAAATTCGCATAGACTGGGAATGATAGGGTCCAACATAAAAAAGAGGAGAGTGAATAGACTGTTACTTGGCTGACATGTTCCATCTTAGGCGGCATTGTCACTAAACACCCAGTGTAATAGTGGCCAAATGTCAGACTTTATCTAATTTAAAAAAAGTGACTTCATGAACTCACTTTTTTCGTCTTAAACATGTTTAGGACGCGAAGGTTGCTTGAAAAACGTAAAAAAATGTTGACTTGGACTGACATCATAACACCATTCGAAATTCTTTTAGTTGTCAGCCGCACAGAGTGCCTCTTAGGTACATGACTAATTGATTTATATATTTTTATGTATTTGTAAACTTTAATTTCATTCATATAATTAAATTTTATTTGTTTTTGATTAAGATTGATTTGATTAAATTTGATTTGTTTTTGTTTGTTTTAATTTAATTTGAAATCTATACTAATATTATAAAGCTGAAGAGTTTGTTTGTTTGTTTGTTTGTTTGAACGCGCTTATCTCAAAAACTACTGGCCCGATTTGAAAAATTTTGCGTTGGATAGTCCATTTATCGAGGAAGGCTTTAGGCTATATAACATAAAGATACGACTCATAAGGCCACAGCAGAAATGAAAAATGTTGCGAAAACGGGAGAAAGATATTCCTTTTGAGAGCTTCCGCTGCATACGCTGCGGAAACCGCTTAAGTTACACAAAAATCATGTATGACAGGATTGTTCAGCATTAAGAGTTCTATAATAAAGTCCGCGACAGCATATGTCTATCTTTTATGGTTGTCTTACTACAACCTTTTTTATGTTAATAAATTTGTAAAAATAATGCATTATTTTTAGAGGTGTATTATACACACAGGTATTTATTCTTATCAAAATAAATACATTCATCATCACGAGCATTTCATTTAGAACCAAGTTGCCTTTTATATCATTTGATTTCAATAAATATCTTAGGAGCTATCACAGTTTTAACATAACTCCGCACCAAAATAATGATCGCAGCTTAAGTACAACGTGCGCTTGCGCTAATATATTGTAAAGCTGAAGAGTTTGTTTGTTTGAACGCGCTTATCTCAGGAACTGCTGGACCGATTTGAAAAAATATTTCTGTGTTGGATAGCTTATTTATCGAGAAAGGCTTTAGGATATAAAACAAGACGCTGCGACGGGAGGGGAGGGAGCAAACTCAAAACGCGCGGACGAAGTCGCGGGGGACCGCTAGTATATTATAAAGCTGAAGAGTTTGTTTGTTTGAACGCGCTTATCTCAGGAACTGCTGGACCGATTTGAAATGATATTTCTGTGTTGGATAGCTTATTTATCGAGAAAGGCTTTAGGATATAAAAAATGACGCTGCGACGGGAGGGGAGGGAGCAAACTCAAAACGCGCGGACGAAGTCGCGGGGGACCGCTAGTTATATTATAAAGCTGAAGAGTTTGTTGGATTGAACGCGCTCATCTCAGGAACTGCTGAACCGATTTGAAAAATTTTTTCTGTGTTGGATAGCTTATTTATTGAGAAAGGCTTTAGGATATAAAACATCACGCAGCGACGGGAGGGGAGGGAGCAAACTCAAAACGCGCGGACGAAGTCGCGGGGGACCGCTAGTAATTAATTAATACACATGTATGTAAGTACTAACACCTAGTTTTAAGCGCTATTGTACTTATTGCTAACCCATGGATTTTTGTTGTCTGAAATAAATGATTTTGAATTGAATTGAAATTCGAACACAAGTAAAAGTAACTATAACTGTAATGGGAATAGTTGTCAACACCATCAATAAAACAAGCCTGAAAATTCAAAGAAAATCGCCATGAAGCAAAAATAGAATTTACCAGGTAGATCGTAAAATGGCTTAAGGGTCAATCTTGAAATTGGGCGTATTTGGTTGATTCCCCTGGCACTTTTTAAAACTTAAGAGTTTAAACTTTTACTAACAAAAGGCTAAATATCACATCATTGTAAACATATTTCACAAATAGGCATCACTGTCACATGTTTAGATATAAAAATATATGACTTTAAAATTTTGGTACCAGGGGAATCAATATAAGATGCCAGGGGAATCAAAATAAAACATTTTGTATAGAATAATCGTTTTTTTTAAATTAAACTACCCAGATTTGTGGTTTCATTTTGTTCTTTAGAGCCATCATTAATCTTATAAGTAGTATTATAAAATAAAACTACACCTCTTTAGGAACTATTAATCAACTGTAACAAATCAACATATCTAAAAAAAATATCAAATAATATAATTAAATCATCTCACGTGCCTACAATATCAAACACAACTCAATATTGTAGACGGTATTGTATGCATGAAAGTGACGCTATATCTAACAGCGCTTAAGTTTCTCAAAAACGTATAAACTTATAACAATAAATGAATATGATTTGCAAATGGACAAACAATAAATTAAAAATATTGTAATCATCAGTAAAATCCGAGTTTTCCCCGCCACAGAGAGCAGACGTCTTCTTTACACATATAATCAGAAATTAAGGTTTTATTTACTGGAAGCAAACTAATCCAGAGGCTATCATCAGATGCAATATTTATTACTCTGAACTTCAGTTGCCGCTAGCCCATAATTTGGGTTCGAATTAGAAATTTTATCGATTTTTTTTAACGTCTTGTTTGATTTCGTGGTTTTAGATGTACCAGTGATTTGCACATTTGAACTTTTGATGTCATAAAAACTGATATGTGGACCATGAAAACAATAAACTGAAATTACGATCATTTTTCTAAATGACAGCTAAGACGTCTCATTGCAAGAACTTCGGGAGTTTTATTGGTCCATATCACCTGATGAACTTCCATGGTGCCCCGGAATTCTCTTAAACTTTGATTTCCCTGGCAATTCGCCAGGGGAATCAATGCCAGGGGAGTCAATAAAAGTTTATCTTCTTTGGATTTTGTTTCAATGAATTGATTTTTGCCAATGATTATAATAAAAACAATTAATAGTCCTATATACCTTACTGTTAATCCTAGTCAAGAAATTCTTAATTATCAAAAATCATTTTTTAAAGTGGCCAGGGTAATCAATGACCTAGTGAAACAAAGCCAGGGGAATCAGATTCTTACCTTCGTAAATCCGGCTTGGAAACGTCGGAAACGCGACCTCTCCTCGCGATGTTCAGAGCGCGACTAAAGCCACCTGGCCGATGTACACACCTTCGGCGCAGACATTTAAATAGCCAGGCAGGTGGTATTTATTGGCGCGCCAAGGGAATCAATCGTTGCGCTCGGACAAACACAAACTATTTTTTTTTAAAAAAACAGTGATTGTCACAGTCTTTGTGTATTTTTTAAATCATTAAACAACTCACCCTTTAACTCTTTAATTACAAAAAATCATAAATGTATGACTATAGATAGGTAAATTATTAATGGTTCGTTCAAAAAATGACTAAGGGACAGCCCAAGGGAATCAAATATCAAGGCATCGAAGAATTTTTTCAGATATATTAAGCAAAAATAAGCACCGTTTTTGTTGTGCCCCATTTAATTTAAACATTAAAGTAACAGAAAAAAAATATCTTACATTAAATTTTAAACTTTATGGGTAGTTTTCGCCCCCGGACATTGCTTTTATTGGCTTTCAAGATTGACCCTTAATCACGTTTTAAAAAAAAACACACTGTGTAAACCAAATTGTATCACAATACCCTACAATTTTTGTATCAGTGTTTTCAATTAAAACTGATTGGTTCATATATCCAATTTAATTGCCAACAGTCTGTTTACAGTGTTACATTAATTTTCTGTGTAACGCTCACCGGGGAACGATGTTTTAATGTCACACTTATGAAAACACCTGAATTTTCAGCGATCACCCTGGTAAATGTACCTTACCAATTAAGGATTGTTTCAACCAGAAATTATTTTATGGTTAAAGCGTTTTCCTCCTTTTCTCTGTTTTATTTAAAAGTTTTGTGCGAAATTAGCATTCAATAAATCAACGGTAACAACTGAATCTGCTTAAATTGGAAAAGTTTAAGTAATTTTTCGAAATTGATGGATTTGATACCGAATATGCGTAACTGATGACGTTTTATTCCAAAAACGTAAAAGAAGTGCTTTCTTTCTAAATGTATTCCTTCTTAATTGAAGATACCTAACATAAAATATTATAGAATAGATTCTGTTTGGCATCGCATTCATATATAAAAGTTTAGATTTAGATTTGATAAATTTAAAACCTCTCTGATATAAAATAACATTTTTTATTTTATATTGTTTTTATTGTATTTGTTTTAAAATAACTAAAAACACCAAATCATATCATTCCCAAGTGTAGAGCAATCCGTCACAAAATATTTCGCACTCAAAATTACTCACCAACCCGCACCTCAAAATTGTTGATCTTTTAATTGAAAATAAAACAAACACCAAAGTATCCAAACTCACCGGGGCATGAAAAAAATCCCTTTACCAGCACTGTTTGACTTATAGTTATAAACTTGCACTTGTCACACGCGATATATAAACGAATCACACACTGATTAAAAATAACGTGTCACTACAACTATTTTCGTACGCGTCAAGTTGCCGGGGAGCGAGCGCGCGACCTACCCCTACGACGACCGGGGCGAAACTGAACTAAACTGACTGTTCGTTCTCATTATGGCTGCAACGAAACAAGGCAAAGATCCAAAGCCCGTTCAGCCAAGCATCAAACTTATTGAAGCATAAACAGGATAACCTCATAAATCTTTGGATCGCATGTGACGTGCCTGGATTACATATTTTTTTCTCTGGAAAAGCTTGATCGTACAACTTTACCAGCCAGTGCTTTTCGGACGTTTTTTTATCCTTCTTGCGCGCTTTTCTAGAGTTCTAACTCTTGTTTAGATACGGCTTAATTCCTGCTTTAAGATGGTTGATGGCGTTTATGCCGACTTCTTACCAATTTAAAAAAAAAAGTGGTAATCAATTGAATGTATATATATCTGATATTGTTGGAGTTCAATAACATTTGAGATTGGCTTAGAGTGTTTTTAACACTCACAGTGTCATATTTTATATTTGAGAATGTTGATCTATTAAAACTTCCAAACACGTGTACAAAACTTCTTAAGTTTATGTGTCTGTTTATCCACGTTTTAATTGAAAACAAGAAGTCATAGCATTATACATTTTTTTAGTTAGATTAGGTATATTTCAAATTTTCAACTTAGGTTAAATAAAGTTCCATCAAAATGGGTCCAGTAGTTTTTGAGATGGATAAACTTAAAATCATGAAAAAAAACGCCTTCAAAAAAATGTCATTAAATGGAAAATAACGCCAGTATTCCATTTGCCCTCTAAATAGAGGGCAAATGGAATACTTAGGAGAAAAAAAATTTGGAGACGATGCATGATGTCAAGCTTACCTACACCAACAGTCTACATTCAGTCAAGTTTTTTACATAAAATTATTATTCCGATAGGGGATAGTACGTCTATGGTTTTTTATTTGCAGTATGCATGCACGACTTACTATTTTTTTAAATAAAATAAGCTTTTTGAAAGCTCAAGCAGTTATCATAGTTATATTAAAAAGCTCCTTGGGGCGTAAAGACTGCTTAGTTACAATCAACTTCCTAATTCATATTACATTTAATGTATTTAGTTAATATTTATTGAATCACACCAACGATTTTTATAGACACAAGAAGATTGCTACAATTAATTGGGTTGTAACGAGTTTTGAAGCTTATTGGCCCTAATTCTAGGCAACCTTCTAATTAAAGGCTTTGTTCTATTGTGATAAAATAGATAGGTTTATTTAATTATACCTTCATTGATATATTGCGTTAAGTGCTCATTTAATATATACTATCTAAAATATTCGCGTTATATTGTATGTTAGGTCCCCCGAGACGTGATGTTTCGATTTATAACGAATTCAATTCATATCTTTAGCTGATAAAAGGACAGAATATGATTTCTTTCATATAACAAAACTATATATATAAATAAGAAGTTTTCAAAGGTGTAGATATCCGTGAAATTGATCTTGACGTCTGTAGAACTAATTTAACCGGCGGACTGTGTACATTCCTATTTGAAATAAACAAGCACTGATGAAAATTTAAAACGATTATTAGAAACGAGATGAGATATTTCGATAGAAATCTTCTGATAATCTCTAAATAATAATTACTTTTTCATTCGTGTAACGGATTCCTGGAAATTTAATAAAATCTCTCACGTAAATATCCTATATTATTTTTTGAAATGTTGTACGCTCATCTCTGCTTATATTTACGGAAAATGAGTTTCCTTAGTTGTATTTCTAACCATATCAGCTATACCTCTCTCCAAGAATATTGCACGTATCTGATTTCAGCCTTTTTTTGCTCACGCCCTAAATCAAGATGTTGCTTATAATATCACCAATATTCAAACTTATTCCTCCATATAATTAAGGAATAAGAGAGCGATACGGTGAAAAGTTCGGACAACAAAACAAAATGACAAGGTAAACACTGCAGTATCATATGCAGTTGTAAAAAGGGCTATTTTGCAACAAAAGTCGGCTACCTGATGTGTTTTGTGATGATGTACTTAAAAACCTACTCTTCCTTATTTACTCTATCGAATAAACAAAATTAAATTATCAATATCGGTTGCGCTGTTCCGGAGGTCATAAGCATCTTAACAGGTGTTTATACGTACACGTCCCGACATTGACCCTACCTCAACTTAGGGACAACATACTCAGTCAGTATTGTTACAGTACATTCCCTCGTATGTATTACAATTTGACTCATTAGGTATTAAAATATTTTTAAACTAAGAATATGATGACTAAATAAGGACTGTGTACTATTAGCATCGATTTCAATTATTGGTAAGCAAAGGCAGATTAACCGTAAATTTATTATTTTGACCAGTCCGCAATTCTGAATATTTTTGCAGCGTCAATATTAGTCACCCCACTAAAAATAAACTTTAATACCATGTCTTAAGGACAACCAAAAATACGACGGTATTAACAAAATATGACTCAAAATTGTATCAACAAACGGGGGTATCAACAACGGGGGCATAACACACGAAGCCAAAGCCACGCGTCAAAATTATCAGTCCCAACATTGTTGTAATACATTTGAAATAATTCATCGCTTTGTATGAGTGACTGTGGAGTAATCTTAGGGCGACCACACTTTAAATAAACAAGACTAAACCAGGCTGATAAAAATTGGACACAATAAGACCTCAGTTAGTGTCGCAACCCAAAAAAAGACTAATGGAAATGAATCTAAATTCAAAATAAATATCTCGCATAGTTAATTAATCAATCTTTTATCATATACTTTTTCAAATTCGTTGTTTGGAAAAGATTACATACGTTGTTTTGTTTTATGATGTACTTATAAAATATAATAATTCTTGACTTATTGAGATATTAATAACGACACGAGTAGGTCAAGTTCAAGGTAGGTCAACTTTGAAAAAATAAGTAAAAGTTGTAGCGCACACAAATATTCACTCTATTTTTACCGACTTATAAACAGGAGGTAATCAATACATCTATACTAATATTATAAAGCTGAAGAGTTTGTTTGTTTGTTTGTTTGAACGCGCTAATCTCAGAAACTGCTAGCCCGATTTGAAAAAATATTTTTACGTTGGATAGTCCATTTATCGAGGAAGGCTTTAGGCTATATAACATAAAGATACGACTCATAAGACCACAGCAGCAATGAAAAATGTTGCGAAAACGGGAGAAAGATATTCCTTTTGAAAGCTTTCGCTGCGTACGCTGCGGAAACCGCTTAATTTACACAAAAATTATGTATGACAGGATTGTTCAGCATTAAGAGTTCTATAATAAAGTCCGCGACAGCCTATGTCTATCTTTTATGGTTGACTTACTACAACCTTTTTTATGTTAATAAATTTGTAAAAAAATAATGCATTATTTTTATAGTTGTATTATACACACAGGTATTTATACTTATCAAAATAAATTGATTCATCATCACGAGCATTTCATTTAGAACAAAGTTGCCCTGTATATCATTTGATTTCAATAAATATCTTAGGAGCTATCACAGTTTTAACATAACTCCGCACCAAATAATGTTCGCAGCTTAAGTACAACGTGCGCTTGCGCTGATATATTATAAAGCTGAAGAGTTTGTTTGTTTGAAGGCGCTTATCTCAGGAACTGCTTGACCGTTTTGAAAAAATATTTCTGTGTCGGATAGCTTATTTATCGAGAAAGGCTTAAGGATATAAAACATCACGCTGCGACGGGAGGCGAGGGAGCAAACTCAAAACGTGCGGACGAAGTCGCGGGGGACCGCTAGTCTTGTATAAACGTATCTTTTAAATGACCGTAATGACGTCATTTGCATTTATTATGACGAATGGGATAAAATTTTAGTATGTTAATTTATTAACCTAATACATGTGCAAAGTTTCCTAAGTTTATGTACGTTTGTATATTTTCATGTTTATCTATGGATTTCTTGAAAACGAGAATCATAGTGATTCTTTTTTAGTCAAATCAGTAAGTTTCATCAAAATCCGTTTAGTAGGTTTTGAGATATGAGGAATGACTAAAAATCATGTTCCTTTTATTTATTATTAAACCGCAAGCCGTCAAGCTTTCTTACACAAACAATCTACACACATGTCACTTATTTTACTAATTATAATTAATTCATTGTTTCTACTAATAAATTAAAGACGAGTGCGTTTTTTTAAGCTTTTCATTAGGTTTTTTGAAGGCGGTTTAGTTTTAAGCTATTGCATAGTTTCTATCGCGGGCTTTGAGCGTGATGACCGAATCCGGAAATTCCTTAACGAAAATAACCTAACACCCCCCACTACGGAAGGCACAGGCGGTGATACTTTTTTGATTTTTTCATCTACCGATGAAAAGCAGAACTTTTAATGACTTTTTGAAATATCACGCTTGTCTCTTTAGTTCAAGTACCCGCCTTTAGGTGGCATTGGTTGTATAAATAAAATAAATAAATAATTATAATCGCATAAATTGATAAAAAATGCTATGCAATAGCTTAACCGCGGCAGTCTCCGAGTGCCATGCGGCTTTATTTACTTATTATTTGATGATTGTCTTGATTCCTTAATTGCTTTAAATGTAATATTTCTTTTACTAATATTGAATCTAATATTTTTAGATATTAAATTCTTGGCGGTTTCCTTTTCAAAGTCAAAAAGCTTTTGTTTGTTATGTTGAAAAGATGTGGTCACCCTATCTAAATAAGTATGAGCAACATTAAAGTCTGGACTCCACTGTACTTACGAATCTGGTCGTTTTAATTCTGCTTTCATTTCTATTTATTATGTAACACAAGCATTACATCAAAGCATCAAACATTACATCAAAGCTAGCCTCGACAACTCCTGCAGTCGTTAAGTTAGCAGTGATCGGAAGGTTAATATATGTGTGAATAGAAATAAAGAAAGGAAGGACATGAATTTATATGATCGAAATTAAGCAACATTCCTTACATTAAAAGTTTGAGGTTAAGGGTTTAAGACTAATTGACGAAAAGGAGGTAAGTACACTTAAGTCGAAAAAGAGTGGAACTCTTTGCCTGCATCAGTGTTCCCAAGGGAATAAAATGAGTTTACTTATAACACTAGGTTCATTTGTTTAAATAAATTATTGTAAAATATTTAGTGAGCATCCAATGAAACTTCGTTTGCGCTTGGTTTCTTTATCGCTAATAGTGTGACAAAGTTTAATCATAACTTCCTGGAAGTTTACTGTTTGTGGTTAATACGTCACTACGACCACTGGCCAATCAGCAAACTGCTTATATATTCGATATTGTTTTATTTACTTTATTTCAAGATTCTAAATGAAAAGAATACAATACACCATTAAAAAAGAAACATTTCTGCATCATAGATCAGTTGTCAATACTTAAGCTTTCCACTTTAAATAGTTTCGAAGAAAAGCGTACCTACTCAAGAGTAGCAGACCTGAATCGCGATGTTAAAGTTTTTGATCCTGGTTGCTTAAATACAAAACCCGTTATATAACTGTTGGTCTTCCTTTGGGTTCCTTCATCTGACTGACCCGTGGTGATGTCCCCTGGCCGCGATCTGTGTGTCCCGGGTGCCACTTGGTACGTGGCTTTGCCAATGACATTGTAACCCGGTTCGCCGGGCTCATCCTGACCATCTTGTGATAAGAATCTGTCTCTCCTAAGGGCAGTTTCGGGCGTCCGGGGCGTTCATAAGATGCGCCTGGGATGTGGACGGCTGCGGTGGTTGGCCAGGAGGCCTCCAGTGCCACCTGAGGTGCTGAGCGCCACAAGTGATACTGTTCGGTGGTTGGAGGAGCCCAAAGGAGGAACCCGCAGAATCCAAACTGCGACAACAAAAGTGGGTAACACTATAAAATACCTACTCCTCCTCAAAAACAAACCTTTTGTTTTTAGTTATTGTTTAAATAAATTTCTATTTTACCACTAAAACGCTTATCAAATGATTTTAACTGTATTTATACGTGACTCAAATATTAAATCAATCAAATAAATAGCTAAGGTTGATAACTTGAAAGATGAATATATTTGGTGAAACGATCACATCAACCATAATATAGTGACTTGACGACGCCACTGTTTTGCTTCATGAGCAGTTTCGGGGTTCGAAAAGTAAATCAGGAAGTCCATGCAAAGCAACCCATCGTTATTTCAATCATAACAATTTTACCTTCCCATTTCATCACACCGCATAGGCGATCCTCACGACCTCAACATAAATCTATACTAATATTATAAAGCTGAAGAGTTTGTTTGTTTGAACGCAATAATCTAAGAAACTACTAGACCGATTTAAAAAAAAATGCGTTGGAAAGCTTATTTCTCGGGAACTCTCGGGCTATAAATCAGCACGCTGCGACGGGAGGGGGGAAGCAAACTAGAAACTCGCGGTCAAAGTCGCGGGGGACCGCTAGTAACGTTTATTTCTTATCATCATTCTTATCAGTAACAAACAAACTCTTCATGTTTATGATATTAGTACAGATTCGATTACTAAATGAAATTTCATAATGCTGACTACAAATATCGATTTCGACACTAGTTATTTTCAATCTTTTTCCAAAGGAAAGGATAAAGGAACCTCTGGCTTATCATTTGCAACATTGTTGTTGTACGTATTAAATCATACATGACATTGTTGAGTGACTATGACGTTTCCGAGTCTTGTGTTATCTCAGGGCGATCGCACTTTACTGTCAAAAACGAGGACAACATAGCATAGAAGAAGAAAATGGTAAATAGACCAAAAATTCAATTTAAGGTAAAAATCCGGTAATAAAAAAAAATAGCTAGGCATACATAGAATGAATGTAACTTTACATGGTATTATTATTTCTGAAGCACTATACTATGAATGTACTTATAACTTTTTACTGAATGTCTCTATTTACCGATAGCAATAACACAGAAATAAGATAGGACTAGCATGCCCGCTTAGAAATAGAAATAAACAGAATTTTACAGTAACATATAAAAGTTACAATCTGGAAAACGTAAAAAGTACTCATACGCTTGGTTATTTTGACTTATTTGATAAAATAATATATTTATATACCTCTTGTTTTTTTTGAGTCTACAATATCAAGAGGTAGTGTCAACTTTCTTAACTAGACGCCGCAAATCAACTTAACTCCGGAGTCCCTGCTCTCCTCGAATTCGTAAAACTCCCTTATAAACAATAATATATCGGTGTTGTAAGTAAATAATATTAAATTTAACTGTTAAGTAACAGTTCCGATAAATTATAGCAGCTATAAATAGATAATACTACTTATTGATTAAAATACAATTAATGGATATTTTTCGAAGCGATTATAAAATTTTATACACCGAAGTTTTAAATACTTTTCAGCGTTCGTGCCTTACTTGTCCTTATTCCATTGTACTGCTTTAAAATGATGTCATATTTAGGAAATGAAAACGTTTTTTTAAAGACTATTGCAAAAATTCAGTGTTCAAAGGTGGACTGAATGCTAAAGGCATTCTCTGCCAATCAAACCTTTAGGTCACGCATTGGTGACTTTATGTATATTATTTATTTAAAGCAAAACAAACCAGTTCATATGGTCTGGTTACCCACCCTATCTAGACAAATATGAGTAATAATTAAGGCTGGAGTCCACTGCCACCAAGAATATGTAATTGAGTCGCTTTCTTCTTTCAATATGAGATTTTGCCAATAGACAAACTATTATTATATTAGTGAGAATGGGAAGGTTATTCAACGTTTAAATATGTTAAAAGAGACGGTTGTGCGTTTAATAACAATTTTAATACCCCTTGAAACACTCTACACGTTTATTTCGAATAAGAAATTAGTATAAGAATAAGTTCTTATTGTAACTAGTGAATGAACCATCGTTCTAAAAATGTCCAATCATCCATCTCGCAATGTACTTTCTTGCCTCTATAACTTTACTTGCTCCGACTGTATTTTTCTCTGTTCGGACCTATGGTTGACTGGTAGTGATTGCTTTTTGCACCAAATTTGCCATATCTACAATTTATGTTTAGTGCATGAAGTTTTTTTAGTAAATGAATAAATGATAAAATCGTTTCTTGCTTGGCTTTCTTATCGCTAATAGTGTGACAAAGCTTTATCATAACTACCTGGAAGTTTAATGTTTTTGGTTGATACGTCACTACAAGCCCTGGCCAATCAGGAAACTGCTATGATGCTTGGTATTATTTATTTACTTAAATTCAAGATTCTAAATGAAAAGAAAAAAGAAACCAATAAAAAAGAAACATTTCTGCATCATAGAGCAGTTGTCAACACTTCAGCTTTCCACTCTAAATAGTTTGGGAGAAAAGCGTTCTTAAAAGTTGTAGACCTGAATCGCGATGTTAAAGTTTTTGATCCTGGTTGCTTAAATACAAAACCTGATATATAACTGTTGGTCTTCCTTCGGGTGTTATGAATCATGCTGGTGGGCAAACTGCCAACTATTCAACGCCGAATGTTGGCGATACATGCAACTATTGGTCCCAAGCTGTCTAAGTTTTCAGAGCAGTGTAATTTTCTTATGTTTTAGAGTTGGTTACGAGGGTCAAACTGAAAGTTCTTAGAACTGGCCACTTATAAACAATATAATAAAAAAAATATTCTAAAATTTGAAAAAGGAACTCTTTGCCAATATTACTGAGTATATATTTCATTCATTTGTCATTTGTTTTACGATTTGGCGGCAAATTGAAAATTGTCTGTGTCACGTCAACATGAATTTAACACGAGAAAATTTTCGTGCAATGATTTTTTATGACTTTCGATGTCATTTAAGTCAACAAGAAAGTTATGATAGACTACGATTGGCCTTTCACGATGAAGCCCCATCTCGTGCGACTGATTTCAACTGGTTTAATGAGTTTAAACGTGGTCGCACTAATCTCACTGATGATGTACGTGAGGGACGGCCTTCTACGGCGACGACTGAAAATAACATCTGTGTTGTGCGGCGTATGAAAGAGACTGACAAAAGAGTGACCTATCAGCAGATTCGGACAAACTTAGGCATCGGTATGAGTCAAGTGCACAAAATCCTCCACGAACATTTAGCGGTCAGGAAGCTTTGCGCCCGGTGGATACCTCATAATTTGACTAAGGCTCAAAAACTCCATCGTGTGGATTGGTGCCGTAAAATGATTGAAAGATTTAACGGAGGTGACTCAAATGCTGTGTTCGACATACTAACAGGTGACGAAAGCTGGATTTACTGTTATGATCCTGAAACCAAAAGACAATCTGCTCAGTGGGTGTTTCCTTTCGAGGAGTTGCCAACCAAAGTGAAGAGAGATCGAAGTGCGGGAAAAAAATGGTGGCCTCGTTCTTTGGAAGGATAGGTCATTTCGCAACAATTGTGTTAGAGGATCAAAAAACAGTTTCTGCAGAATGGTACACTACCAATTGTTTGCCACTTGTCTTGGAAAAAGTTCGAGAGAAACGACCTCGCAGTAGGATCCTCCTTCACCACGACAACGCCTCGTCGCACACCGCCAAGCGAACGATCGACTATTTGGCGACATCAAACGTTGAATTACTGGGTCACCCGCCGTATAGCCCCGACCTCGCGCCCTGTGATTTTTATTTATTTCCAAAAATTAAAGAAAAACTTAAAGGAAAGCGGTTTATGAATGCTGAAGAAGCGGTGGCTGCGTATCGCGATGCCATTGAAGAGACCCCTAAGGACGAGTGGGCAAAGTGCTTTTCCCAGTGGTTCCATCGCATGCAGCGGTGTATTGACGTCAATGGACAATATTTTGAAAAGATATAATAAAACTAATAACTGGCTAATGTAATCAGTTTTTGATTTTCTAAGAACTTTCAGTTTGACCCTCGTATAACTAATGATGGTGAATTTTTCGATAACGAAGTAGAAAAACTTTAAGTAATGTCAGTGCAAATGGCGCGTCGCAGTTAGGATAAAATCACATCAAAGCACTTTTGGAGTATGTTGTATAACGTATTACGATGCGAAAATGCTTATTACGATCACACTACTATGTTTAAAATTAATTGCCGTCTTGACTGGCTCTTACAATTCGAATTTGCTGGAAAAAATATAATTAGTCAAAGTGCTACGGTAGGTAGATATATGTAACGTAAGACTACGCCTTTCCAAACATGAAAAATTATCTCTACATAGTGAATATTGCATACTTCAGAATAGTATTGTATGACATTATTGTCAATTTACAACGAAGGTATCTTGGTAAAGTCTACTGTGTCCATTTACTTGTAACTACATTAGCAACTTTGTTCAGTTCAGTATTCTGAAAATCTTGTTTTATGCTTCTTCAGCGTTGTCTTTTGTCGTAGTTGGGTTTTAGTTTTTTTAATTTTTATTATTTGTACTATTTTGATGTTAAAGTGTATTTGTGGCGCCTAATATCAACAAAAGTTAAATTTATGAACTAAAAACTAGGTAGTTGACATACGAGTACGACATCTCTTTTGACTTATGTATCGGTGACACGCTTTATAACTCATAACAAACAGAATATCAAGGCCCTTCTAATGGTACTGCAGTGCTCTTTTTCTGATAAGTAGTAAAGAAGCTATAAACAAAAAGATGTGAATTAATGAATTTAGTCGCAAGCAAATGCTAGTAATTTATATATATTCAAAATGTTTTGTCACATTAGATTTTTTGAAACTTCATATAGCCTGTAACCAGCGGACAATTAAGACGCTTCTAATGATATGTTAATTGTCGAATTCTGATAAGAAGTTTAGAAGTTACGAGGGAACAGATGGACATACATGCATACATACATAGCCAGTCAAAATCATAACCCTCCTTTTGCATTGCCGTAGTCGGGTAAAAAACGGAAATCTTATAGTTTCATTAAGTCTGTCTCTCTGTCTGTCTGTCCGTATGTCACAGCCACTTTATTCTAATGGAACTAAACCTAAAAAATAATTGACCTATGCGTGAAGAGTGTCTATGGATAGATCTTTTAAAATGACATCGAGGTTCCTAAAACCATTTTTTATAAAAGTCTAACATTTGCAAGATTGACGCTTCCAAAGTGGTACAATGGGCGTCCCTCCCATTTAACTTTTAAACTAAGCGAGGGTAAATTAAAAAAAGAACATGATGTAGGTAGATCTTGACAAAGACTATCAACAAAACTACAAAAAATAGTTTGAACAAGATGTAACTACAAGTTTTTGAGATAGAGCATATTTTCAATAACCGCAAACATAACTTTGTTATTCATGCAAATACTAAGAAAAACAAAGTTTAATTTGCCGTCAACAAAATATTGTGGTATTTTGGCTAAGTGGAAAGCAGATAAAGTTGGTACGTAACCTTAAGTGTGCGAGACTAATTCGCTTTTGGCCGGTTTTAATACTTGCAGTAACTACATGATGAATCATTTTAAACAAGCATTGTCTTGAACTTTATTGCACAAACAAAGATGGAATTAACCGTAAATGGCATTAGCTACTACTTATACCTTAGGGTTAAAAGGAATCAAATTGGCTATTAGTGTTTGCCCCCTTGCTCGCTTTAATATCGGGGATAAAACCAATGCGTAAAATATTAAAAAAATGACTAACATAATAATATAAATAAATAATAATAAATAAATATCCTTTGGACATTCCCACACATCCCACACGGAACAAAAAGTGAAAACCTGAAAAGAATGTAAATAAACTTAGGAAAAAATATATCTTATAAAGCATATAAACTTGCAATAATTACTTTCTATGCATATGCATGTTTAAGTTATTGCGTAAACAAGTGTTTTTCAAACGGTAAATTTGATTTAGTTTTAGGTAATTTACAATATTATGCGACATTTATTAATTTGATATTCTCGTAATTTCCGTTTTCAGTACAATAAAATCTCAAAACATTAGATAATCAAAATTAATACTCTACTTTTAAAAACCAATGAAACAATCCTACCAATAAAAATGTCTATAACTTTAATTTAATTAAAGATTTTTAACTTCACTATTATTTATTTATCTTCATTCTCACTTTTCTGAATATCTATAAAAGTTCATTTCACGAAAAAAAAATGTTATTACTGTTCCCGATACGCAGTTTGACGACCCGTCTGGTGTAGTGGTCGAGAAATCGCCTGCAACGCAGCGGTTGCGGGTTCGATCCCCGCACAATACAAACATTTGTGTGCATGAACATGTCTGTTTGTATTGGTCTGGGTGTTTCCTATGTATATCATGTATGTATTTACAAAAAAAAGTATTTAATTATTATATCCGCTGTCTGGCGTCATTGTCATTTTATATGTAATATTTTACATATAAAATGACAATCACTGGTTATTGGTATTGGTGTCCGACAAAAACAAACATAAAGTAATTAATTTGACGACCTCCGTGGTGTAGTGGCTAAGAACGCTTCGTTTCAAGGCGTCGCTGTTCCGAGGTCCCGGGTTCGATTCCCGGTCGGGTCAATCTAGTTATCAAAATGTTCTATATTGTCTCGGGTCTGAGTGTTGTGGTACCACCATTTTTTTCTGATTTCCATAACACAAGTGCATTAGCTACTAACTTTGGGATCAGAGCAATTTATGTAATTGGTGTCCAATACTTTCTTCAAAAAAATCAAATTGAAATGATTTTATAATATCTTCGTTATTGTTCATTGCCTAAAAAATCATAAATAAATAAAAATATGCCTTTTTAAATTGCTTCCTACAATTTTTAAATATGATAATGGTCACACTAACTTGTATCGGCAGAAATGACGTTGTATAATATAGACTACATTAGTTCCATTATTGCCATTCTTTGGATAAGTTGGTGGCACTATAGAGTATATTCCATTCTTCTTGCCACAAGGTGTCAAGATGAGTAGTACTTCGTGCTTTTTGCCCCTTTTCACACCGAACCATACTGTTACGTCATCTGACAGCCGGTCCAAAGTTGGTCACGTATTGGTTTACTCGTAAAAGTTTAAAGAAAAAAAATACAAAATTATTTTACAAAATAACATATTTACCATTATTTTTATTCAGAAAAAAATATATACCATTATTTTTTAACTGTAAGGTTTCGTTTCCAACACATTTTACATCAATTTGTTACAATAGTTACAAATAAATTAAAATAAATACAGTTTAGGGTATTGGGAGATCCCCTTTGAATGGGTCAAAAAAACGACTCACTCAAAGAATGCATACAATGTTTGAGTATTGGCCTTTTGTACTGAGCCACTGATTCCAGACGAGCACTCTATAAGATTTAATATATAGCTAGTTTATTTTGTGTCAATGATCGACTCTCTACTGGTTTTAATTCCGTATTAGATAAAAAGATAGATAACTCTTTATTGAACATTACATAAATTGATTTACAAATTCGTTTTAAGGAAATGTACAATTTAGGCGGCCTTATCTATAAGAGCCATCTCTTCCATCCTTTGGGTAAAGAAATTATGAGTTTTATAGGAAGGGGTATTTTTTTCATGGAAAATGAAGAGCTGAATAAGTGAAATAGAAATATATCTGTATAAAAAAATTATAATAAAAATAATATTAAAATAAATAGAAATAAATAATAATATAAGTAAATAATATACATGTTTATTAAATATAACAGATTAATATATTTACTCACAAAATAATAATCATGCATAATATAACACAAACCAATATGAAATGAAAGGTAATTAACTTAGACATAAGAGTAGATATAATAATTTTTAAGAAAGTAGATGTTCTTTAAGCAGATTTATAAGTAGTAGATGTTCGTAGTTCGTGAAAACAGCCCAAAAGTCCTTGTCCTTATGAAACCGTATGAAAAATAGGCAAGCCCGCGACAGATCATTATTTGAAACATGCATAAAGATGCAGCCTGCGCCCGGCGGATGTGCAAATAAACGCAATTAGGACGTGGCGCGCCGTGAGAAATGTCTTCAGACTCGCTGTAGACCCCAAGCTATAAGCTGAGGCGTTTAATTTAGAAGTAATAATTAATATTTGAGCTCTGGGGCTCTATTGAAAACGAATTAAAAATCCCGCGAACTATAGACGTTATAGCACTCACAAAATTCAGTTACCTTTTTTTCGAAACACTCCCGTGTATCATTATAATAATTTTCAATATAAAATCGGACATTAATCATTGAATATCACACGCCATCTTGAGAAACAAACCACGAAAGACCGACTATCTCGGCGCGTCTTAAAACGAGAAGAGAACGCCTTAGAGGAGTCGACCTTAAATGTGAAGGGAAAAGGCAAAGTAGAAGAAAAAGATTACTTTGTTGAACTGCCTACAATCATTTTGCTTAGCCCAAAGCTTTGTACAAATTTTTGTAATGCAATAAAGTATAAATAAATGAATAAAAACAGATAAAGGGCAAGAATTGTATTAATTATAAATATAGCACAACACAAGTTGACATTTAAAGTGAAATCTATAACTGCACCAAGAGTTCTGTACAAACATGATTTTTATAATATGATGCAGCTAAAATTATAATAAACAATATTCTTTATTGCACAAGTAAGGACATAAGAAACAATAACATTACAGAAAAATCATTTGTATAATATTGGCGGTCTTATCGCTGACAGCGACCTCTTCAAGGAGCGAGACAACCATTGGGTAGAAGACACAACGTTTAATAGTGAGGTAGAAAGCGATGTGCAAAAATGTAGCTAATATTATTTTTTATTTAAAATGTAAGGATTTCGCAATTTATATGCTTTTCTCTTCTTTGTTCTAAATTTAAAAAAAAATGTGTTCACGGTAAGTTTGATTTGCGGCATAAACTGCTGTTGCTGGCTGCATCTTTTGATTGCGTTTTTTTACAGGAGTCATGTTTTCACTGCTCTAAGCAACAGTATACCCGAGTATTTAAAATATATTACAGCATACCTCCACGCATTCCTGAGAAAAAAGTTCATGACAGACAGAGACGCTTTAGATGTTAGATGAACTAAAACCAAAAATAAAAATAAAACGTTATAATAATCATTTATTTTATTACTACTACTACTTTTAACTATTAAAATAATAAAAAAAAATCGCTCTAAAGTCGTATCTCAACTTATGATAAAAAACGAGACTTGATTCTTTCAATTTTTTATCAGTTATTGTGTTTTTGCTATTTTTATATAATATAAGTTCGAACAATTTATCAGCGGGCTGGAGCGCAGATCAACCAGCGTGCCGTATGAAACACACTGTTTCTTCACCAAAACAATACATATTTCTCGCCCCAAAAGGGTTCAAAAGATAAGAATATATCGCTCACACCTGCACCACAAACCGTGACCTAAAAATATTCGTCGTGTAGGTAGCAGCCAGCAAGTAAAATGGATTCGAGCAGCGGTTCCGTCGCCAGTTCATTCTTTTTACTCGTAATTTTCTAAGGACGCTAGTTTTTTCACCGCGTGTACACAGCATGAATTACTGAGTGTGGTGAAAATTGAAAATTACGGTTCTACAAGACGCGGGAGTGCTCAAAGTTGAGAGTCGAGATCTTTTTGAGTAATAGACGTTTTGAGAAAGTCGCGTACTTAGTTATACTCGGAATTTTGTAGTTTCTTGTGATTTTGTTCTGGATGTCTTTTTAGAGTTCACAGGTACATGATTGATTGTTTTGATGACTGTCTTGAAGCGGTTGTAGAGCAAAAAAACGGGATATTATTCCATTTACAATCTCGCTTTTGTAAATATAGTCCATTGAATAAAAAGTTCTAGAGTGCGTGAGTTAGAAACGTAAGATGTTTCTTCGGAAACATGTCAAGAGTCCCTAGGTAATAAACATACTAAAACCCCGGGACACTAGGAGGAGCCCCGGAGTGGGAGGAGTGGGGAAAGGGTCCATTTTTTAATTTTTTGCTTAAATCTCAAAAACGGTACATGTTAGAGAAAAACTTTCAAGGAAAAGTTGAAAGGCCATACAATTATCTACAAGTTGTGCCTAAATCATTTTTTTCTATTCGCAGCCGTTTTCGAGCTACATCCCATGAAAGGTGAAAAATTCGAACTCCTTAACTCTCCTAAAGGCTTCCATGGAGGAATGTGTTTTTTTTTACCAATTATAGACCTATTTAAGAGCAATCTATCAGTACCAGACGATAAATGTGATACCAGATAAATGTGATTGGTGTCCAATTTTTTTTAAATGTCATTGAATTAATTACTAGTCTAGACGCGAAATGGAAAAGAAAACTTTAATTTCAGGAGACGCAAAAGCCTTTTCCTTTTTATAAAATAAATAAATAAAGCCTTTGCGTTTTCCACATCTACGTATTATTTAATAAAAATGAAAATCAGAAAACCCACTTTATCGCATTAGCCTGAGTGGAAAAATTGAATTGAGTATTTGTGTTATTTCCTTTCAGACCGCGACGCGAAGCTGAGTGATCACCATTGTATTGTTCATCTTAACCAAAAACTTAGAGCACCAAATAAGTTTCGAACTGAAGCTCTTAATTTGTTATTTGAACCGCTTTTTCGAGACGTATTTTTAATTTATTAAGTAGAAGTATTACAAAAAAACTGGTTTGTTAAGTGCTCACTCGCAGGTCTGGCAATATTCCAAAGACACTGTACAGAATACCGAATAAGCTAAAAATTAACGACGGCTGGATTTATAACACAACACAGCCATTTCTAAAAGTCATTTTCTTATTATTTGTTTCCGGAATTTTAATTCAAAGTGCTCGGTTGACACACAATTTTATTAGCTGGTCAATTTTAAATATGGACTGCAAAAGCAGTATACTCATATTTTAACCAATACATTATAACCTTGACTTTGACTTGACTTGACTAAATTGGGCAAGAGTAAATAGAATATACCTTTTATGCAGAATTAGTTACAATACTGAATTATTCACTTCTTTTCCTTCTTTCACTCTTGTCAGTGAAGTAATCGACATTCTTTTCTCATGCGTGCTTTCATTTGAGTTCGGGTCGGACTGTGGGTCAAATTAAGCCTAATACCTTAGGCTAGTACTGCGGTGCCTATCTTATGCAGTAGACATATTAGACCCTTAACACACTGCGACTTTAAGCAGCGATGCAGCGCGATATAACGCGCGTAAGCATCGATGCATTCGCAAAATGCCAACCCTTACACACTGCTCTACTTTTAGCATCGATGCAGTCACGATGCTAACGCGCGTTTGTATCGAAACAGTCGCGATGCAGAAGCTGAAAATTTTCAAATTATGTTGTGTTTTCTGGCAACTGCATCGATGCTAAATTAATTCTGTTAATTGCGTGAGTCCCGATGCTAAAGCACGTTTTCAAAATGCGCTATTGCATCGATCCTAAAGTCGCATTGTGTAAGGGGCCTTAGGTTAGTTTTAACAAAAAAAAAACACTGTCCAGAAATCAACTGTTATTTTAAAAAAAAACATAATTATTAACTTAAAAAAATACTGAAAAATATTTACAAAGGCAACATTTAGAATAATCCCATCGACCCCCACTCATACAAATGCAGCAATGTTTTTTGTATCATCCATCATACCTATTGGTAATTACGTGACTCCAAAGTTTTCTTTTTCTTGTTTTCTGAATTAAAAAGTTCCGCTGGTAAGACATCCAGTAGTGTAATGGCCAAGTTTTTATTATTTTTCTTGATAAGTATGTTTTAAATTTAAATGCTCGTAGTCTTTTTTTTTATCAAACTTAACTTGTGATTAGGTGAGACATGACCACATGCAAATGAACGAGTAGGGTTCTTTCGGAGACTACTTTATACGCGCCGAGTCACTGGGCTTTTTACTCGGTACGCGTGTTCCAATATAAAATTTACCTAAGTTTCTAAGAGCCAAACTAGCTAAACACTTAAGATACAGAAATCAGAAATGGAGACGACATTTAAACAACCTCCTATTTTCAAATGACATGCTTGTGTAATTTTCGTTCGAAAGATAATCAACGAAAATCACGCGAAATGTAGGCGTGAGTGCTTACTAAATCAAGCTATCTTTTTAAATCTCTTCTGTTTCCAACTGATTTTCATTTCAAAATTAGACTTTAATCAATGAATATCACACGCCATTTCAACGCGAGTGATAAAAAATAGGGCTTCAGAACCGAAATTATCATTAATACAAAGTACGATATCTATATTTAAGCGAGTCAAATTCGTTATACCAGGGGTGGTGACGCCACTAACACTGCAGTGTTAGCCAGCCAGTCGACCAAAGAGATTTGTATCCATTATTCATGTTGATATTGGTCGAGCTAGTAATATTTTCATTCCTCAGTGAAGTACAATACTTGGATTTTTTTGCTGTTCTAGGCCATGTGAAAAGTGCTAAGTGCATGCAGCGCGTCAAGGAGGGAAAATAAACACCATTAATCTTCGATGCATTCCTTCGCTCTGCATTATCGAATTAGTCTTCTAGAGCTACAGCCAGTGTATGATATAAGCGGTGGCGGAATTACTTGACCACGTTACTTTTTTGGCTGCAAAAAAGTTGTATTGAGCATTGTTTACTTTCGTTTTGATTACCATAGCAAACTGATGGAATCAAACCATTTACATTTTAGCTCAAATTAAAGTTAAATTTTCTTACCACAAAACCAGACAATTGGTGTGTTATCTTGCGCATATTTATTTATTTATTTTTATCATAAAAATGGCTCTTAAATTAGCACCGAATCTCTGATGACAACCAAGAATTCTGAACGTTTCTGGCGCGCTACTATGTTCAAACTTGGCTTGTAGCATGGAATCGCTAAATACTATGTATTAATGATGAAATTCTTTGAACATCTTGCGAGGCAACTCATACTCATTTTCATAGGAGACAGGGTGGTTTAAGATCGCTACAGGGTATGCCTTATCGATCTTCTTATCGATCCTGCTGTCGATACCGGCCAGCCGTCGAGGACTCTCCATTACTCGATTACGAACAGCTGATTTAGGCGGCGATACACATTCTGAGATCTTGATAACAGGCGGTTAAAGTGGAGGTCGGTCTTGTTACGAGTAATTGTGGGTTGATTAATCAATTCATTTACGAAGAAACAAAGATCGTACAAAATTACTGCGGCCTAATTGTACGAATTTACTTTAAAGAAATAAAAACATTTTTTTTGTTCAGTGTGGCAGAATCATAAAGTTTCGACGTTTCTCGTAATAGGTGTATAAAAGTGTTATTGTTTTCGCAATAAAGAACCGTTTGTTGTCTTTGAATCTTGTCATCTTTTAACAATCATCACAATCGAATATCTACATAACTAAGTTCACTATATTTAGGCCCACTTGCGCATGATGATTTAACCCAGGATTACGCTACTCCTGGATTAAATCATCATTATGTCTCGGTCTGTTTATTTGACGATGACGTTAAAAGACTTCCACATCATGGAAAATTAGCAACAAAAAATCTTTCAAAAAGTTTTTCCGAAAGCATAAAACACTAATTAAATTAATTAGGTACAATGTCTTTTATTACTTTAATATATTCGTAGTATTTGCTTATCTTACTAATAAAACTCCAAAAAAGAAATGGTGCATCCACCCCATTTACAGAAACCTACGTTGTGTCGATACAAAAACAGCGATTCCGCCCCAAATGTGACCCTCAAAATTGCAAATGTCTGATTCGTCACGTCATACGAATTCGACGACCCTTTGTATAGGAAGTCAATGACGTGACATCACCCTCGCTGTAATTTCGATATTAATCACACAGTGCATAAATTGAGCGCTTGTTGCTGACCAAAACGGAATCACGAATATTTGATTTGATATTGCCGTTAATTAGGGGGTCAATTTGAGGTTCCATTTGATGGAGGGTCTTGAACAATGTCTTGATTTTTGTAAGTGCAGTGTACACTCGTTATGTAATTTTTATTAGTAAATACATTTTACGACTTTTGCAAAACTCTACGAGATTCACCACCACAGTCAACATAAAAGGTTGCTTAAGTGTTAGGTGAGTTGTGAAGCTGACTGTACTTGAAAGCGACCTCAAATAAATGAATAAAATAGAAAATCAAATAGCGTTACAGACAATAAACTAAAAGTATGCTTAAGATAGCATCGCGAATAAAAGGTTTCCCTCAAAATGATACTTTTATAAAATGTACGGACAACAGCACGTCAAGTTAAACACTGCGGTATCTTATTTAGGTGTACTAGGAGTTAGTTTGCAACAAAAGTTGGTAACCTGATGTGCTGGCCACTGTACTGTGAGAGCTAAACATATTTACTCAGAATTTAAATTATTAAACCTGTCATGACAATGACATGACAAATAAATATGACAATTATAGTTTATACTAGTAAAATTAAGTAAAACTACTATTGCATTGGAGTTCGTGAATATCACCTAAAAATTAACATTCATAAACTCTCTTTAAAATTAATTGTTTACTCCCAAAAATCACGAGGTGGGATTAACATTATTGCCTAGTGCAAAATATTTGCTAATAAGCCGGCAATATAATTCGGGCTTCAACAGGTTCCGAGTATGTTTATAAAATTGACGGCACGAAAGAGGTATTTGCTCATCGGATATTAAGGAGAGTTAGCAAAAAACATTGTATTCTTTTTAAATAATTATTTTTAATTTTAATTTTTATCACATACTCAAAAAACTCATCGTTGGTGAAATACTTTATATGTCTTTCTTAGATATCAGACTTTAGTTGTTTCTGTTTTTATTAAAATAAAATAAAATGGATTCCTAATTATTTTATTATTTGTAATGCCTAAATGAAGTCTTTTATGATTATATAACCAGTAATAATTAATAAAATAAATGAGAATCAAACTTTTAAACTACTTTATTAAACTTCATCTCAAACTTAAAATCGAAATACGTAAAAACTGAACTTGTTAAGGCAGGTCATAACATTTCTTGAGAAACTAAGACCGCTTAAAACTGTAGTCCAAACTACATAAACCGAGAGAAAATTATATCCATTTTTTTTTATATGTCATTCGTTTTAAATTGGCCAGCAAATTTCATTAGCCTTCCTTAAATAAAACTAAATCTTAATTTTAATTTAAAGGAGCTAATACGAGTAGTTTATTGACATCAAAATTTTCTATCAGTTTTCACCAAAAATAATAAATCACGAATAGAGATTTTGGCATATTAAGCTTGATACTGCCGTATGCTATGCACTTTAAAAAGGAGTGAATTTGCCCTTTTTTTATTACCTGGCTACATTTCTACTTTATTAATTTAAATAAAGTAATTTATTATAAGCAAAACCAATTAAAGATAAGCCTACGTTTTTTATCTTTAAATTAAAAGAGTGTAATAACTGGATTAACTGCTACAGCGGGATTACTCCATTAGTTAAGCTGAGTAATCTTCTGTTTGGGCTGAGAAACAGTTTCGCTTTAGGTTTTTTACTCTCAAAATAATATTTCGCAACTTAGGGCTAAATAGAATATTTCAATTGAGATCGTTTAAAATTGACTGCAGGATTTAAAAACTTAATATGGTTAATATTCGTTTATTATAAAAAATAAAGGTTTTTTTTTCGGTACACCAAGATTACGAAAGCGTCTTGGATGTGAAGATTTACAATTGGGTGGAGCTATTTTTGTTGATTCTAAGTGCTTATAAAAATATCCTTGTGGAGCCTTGATTAGTATTTGATTTATCCGGAATGACAATAGTAGATTGTTATATAAGGGGAGAAAGCGACCAATTTAGATAAAATTAGAAAGAGAGGAACTTGCAATGGCACGGAAGAAAACAGAGTACAAAAAACGCGGACGATAGGTATCAAATAATTTAAATCCATTATTTAAAATATCAATCGACTTTTTTCTCACAATCTCTCTCATTATGCCAACAAACTCGCTAATGGACTACTTCCCATTATGGCCACTTTTCATTTTGGCTTCTGATTAGGGTAACTTCTCACTTTGGCTACATCTCATTAGGGCTATTTCCCGAAAATCACATGTCAGCAGGTCAGCCGAAACTTAAATGGCTGTCAGTGTCATACACGTCCGGATACACAACACATCAACATCAAAATATATGTACAAAAAGTCTAAACGCAATCTTTTTCTCAATAAGAATAAATAACAAAATATGTGTTCAGCGAGAACTAATATGGATTTTTTTGCATTTATGTATGTTTATGTAAGTTCATTTAAGAAGTATTTGTGTAAGTATATGAAGTATGTAAGTTCATTCTTAATCATGTTAGTTTTTTTGTTCTTTTTCCACCATTCGGTGAGGTACGCCGCCTCAAAAACAGTTGAGGCGGCGTACCTCTCCGAATAGTTGACTAGTAGATAATACTTTGAAGCATTAAGTCCGCCATTTGTACTTCATTTTGTTTGAGCAATAAAGAATATATAAATAAATAAATAAAATACACAGAATTGGCAATTTGGAACGATAAGATATGTTTAGGATTATATTTAGACAGATTGCGGGCATAAAACTTAAAAATCTATATGGACGCATGTAGCCGCGGCCGGCTTGAGGGGTTAATATCGAACGGTAAAGATTGGCCACCGTCATGTTCCGCGCCGCCAACTCGCCGATACCGAGTTTCGATCAGAAACTGTCCGAACCCTATTGTAGCAATATTGTAATGGTCTAACTAAATTATCTATAAATATGACAGTCACTACTTAGCTTCATAAAGATGAAATAAGAAATCAAAAATTTGCGCACGGGCGGGACTCGAACCAGCAACTTCTTGACGCTCTTTCAATTGAATTATCGTGCAGTCGGTCCAACCCTGCGAAATCTTATGGATACGTCAGTACGCATGCCGTTTATCGCTACTCAGCTGTTAAGATAATGTAGGTGTATCAGTTGTCAATGTTACAGCACTATCAGGCAGGGCTTGCAGCCATATTTATGAATATTACTATTAATACTTACTTGAGTTTTTTTCCTCTTTATTTATTTACGAAGTATGTCAGTCCCATCATAACATAATCTTATTCGTCTCAACAACCAAACAAAAACTACGGAATAATAAAAATCAAGTGACTGGTAAATCACCGAAACCATGTCGCAGACATGTTTAGCAGTATTTAATTTATTTGAGTTCGTAAAAATACATGAACGGATAAAAATACCTTTACCAAACTATTTCTATTTTTCTTTTTTTTTCTTTGCGCCTTTTTGTAAGAATTCAAAAGCTTGTTCCAGTACTACGGTTAGACAGATGCACCACACAGGCGATAAGCTAAGACAATCATACTTCAATTATTTGGGTAACCTAAACAACAGCGCTGATTCTTTTGACTGTGATGTGACCTGATTATTTCTTGTTCTACTTTATGGGCATTAAATTTTTGGTGTATTCAAGCAAAAAATATGTTTCAAAACAAACAACTTTAAACATCAACATTTTACCTTTTTCCTTTCCTGTACAGATAACCGTAATAAAAACCTGTCCGTCTATTACATTTGAGTCCACTTTTCGCCATCACAAATCACAGCCCGAATATAATTCTACACATTATTGGAAGATGCCAGACCCTTAATAAATAAATCTAATCCACTCTCTGCTAAAAACGGACATCAATTTTCCCTTATCGACCTGCCCTGTTTATTATATAAAATGTTTGTACAGGACGTCTTTGTGTGGTAATTAAAAAAACACTTCGTATATTGGATGAACTTTTTGCAGGCTCCGCCAATGGAAAATATCGCAACAACCTGAGAGCTTGTCGATTTAATTTCGTATTCTCATTCATTGGCTGCTCGGTAAGCAACAAACAGAAGATTGTCTTTGTAGATTGATTGCGAATATTTTATCGGCCTATCTATTGCTGAATATTTGCATGAAAAAGTGCATCAGTGAAACAAGCCGGTTTTATCCCCGCTATTCAGATTCCTTACTAAATTATTCCATATTTATCCGACCACATGCAATTACAAATAACTCATGTATTATCATTTTTTAAAAGAATGACCACTTGACTCTCCTATTCGGTACTAACATAGGTGTAAAATTGACAGTAAATCAAAATAACTTATATTCCTGAGGGTTTATTAAAGATTACCCCATATATTTTGGGAGCCAAGTCACATATTATGACGCATTAATGAAATTGCATTGCATTACATTGCACAGTTGAAATATTATCACTTAAAATGATTTGAGTTTATATACTACTTTCAACAAAAACTCACTATGAACCATAAATAACAGTAATTTATACTAACATTTTTTTTAATAAACCTGTAGATACTTCAAGAAATACCTAGGTACTTTCCTTGCCATCAACTAAAAGCTCTATCTGCCATATTTCACCCTATATAGAAATGGTCGGTGAATATTTATCATCGTAAAGTTAACAGTTATGGTACAGCTGAGCACATAATTTTTATTTCCATCAATAACAGTCGGTCAAGTTTATGTCTTGGGGTAAATCTGATGGCAACGATTAATTACGTAGTACTGTTTTTACTTCTTGATTATTAGAGCAAGGAGATGGACTGTGTAATTTTATTTTAATGTATCTAATTTAATATTATCATCATCATCATTATCAACCAAAGGACGTATGATGCTAAACAAAGTCCTTCCCAAAAGTTTTCTACAGTAAGCAGCTGCAAGCGGTCTGCATCTAGTGTGATCCTACAATCCTTTCAAGGTCGTCAGTCAATCTTGTCTGACGCTTTAGGTGTTAGCGTTTTCAATTTGGAACTTTTCTGTCCAAACGGCCATCAATTCTTACTATGTGCCGTGCCCAAATCCGTCCGCTCATTTTTTTAAAATCTTTCTTTTATAATAACTTTCTCCTCATAATAACCAACACAACAAAAAAAAAAAAAGCGTATCACGCGTCAAGCCGCAATATTAATGTGAGGTTCATTGTTGTAGTTAGTATATTTATGTTCTCTCATTCGTGAATTATTTTAAGACTAGTAGTCCGAGGTCTTTGTAAGCCTCTGTTATCATTTGACATAATATATTCCTAAAATTATTCATTTCTTTGCATAGTGTTTCACGACTACCCGTGTCTGGCTATGTGATTGATTGGCGAGAGACGGCGCTAGCGACAAGATGTCCTATGATTGATATCGCCACTGACGGTAGATACACAAACGTCCATTTTGGTGATGAACAAATATGTATGCGTTATTGAAAAATAAGTAAACATAATTCTTGTACTCAACGAGATCGAATCATAAACGAGGAGATATGTAAAAGAACTAAAGTTACGGACATATTCCTACGAATCGATCGGACCCCTCGACCAGAAGCGTAGCGTGGGACGTCCACCGACAAGATGGACGGACGACCTTGTAAAGATCGCAGGATCAAATTGGATGCAGACCGGTCTCAATGCGATCAATGACCGGTCGCTGTGGAAAGCCGTGGGGAAGGCCTATGTTCAGCAGTTGACGTGCTTTGTCTGATAGTGATGATGACGGTGATGAAGAATGCTTGTTACGGGATGAATCGCTAGAAAAACAACAGACACAGTTAAATAGAAAATTATAATAACGAGAAATGCAACTGTAAAAGTTTGGGAAAGTAAGAAATAATATAATTAATTAATAGCAACAAACAGAAAAAAACAATCAAAAGAATGCATGTATATAGTTATGATGTCCAAAAAAAATAAGAATAGTATATTATTAATTCTTTAATTTTTATTTGTATCGACAACTTCTGTAAAAAAACAATAATTTCGAATGTGATTCCACCAATAAATTTAAATTGTGTAATTTTCTCTCTTTAGTGCCTACAGAGTATAATGGGGTCCTATGAGAAACACTGTGAATCTCCGACGAATATGACTAATAATCTAAACGTTTCTGTAACCCAAAGAAACATTCCATGCGAGGGACGGCGCAAATGTCATCTGAACCTCGTCTGTGTCATATTGTGAGCTGTGATTGATGAGGTGTGACGTCACGACGCGTAGGCGGAGTGCACATGATCGATACGACTTGCAGGTTGATTACGTATCAAGCGATAGTATTAAAATGCCACAGAATAAAAAAAACACATTAAGGCAGCAATTTCATTTTGCATGCACATTTTTCTAGGTGGTCAAACTTTGAACTCGGAAAATAAATTATCTCCTTTTATCATGAAGGTCTTATTCAAATGTCACTTCGGTATAAGGAGATTGTAGAGTACATCTAAGTGAAGACCAAATACTCACTGAGGGTCTAAAAGTTGGAATCTCGTCACAACACGGATTTCAATTCGTTTGCAGTGGAGTTCGACCGAACAGCTGTCGACCTTCATGAAAGCAGAGTTTTGGCCGAAGCCTGTCGTCGGTTTCGGGGACGGTTACCGGGCCAAATTGAGCAATACTACGCCGGAATAAATTGATTTATTTTTATATTCTTTGTATTTACGCTACAAATGTAAGTACATTTGTAGCCTAAATATATATAAATGAAATTAAAAAAAAACGAACAGTCACGCTGACAATAATTGCAAATTAAAGCGCTAATTCGATTTAAGAAGCCCAAGAACAAAAAAATACAGTGGTCTACCGCCTGGTTGACGGCGGGTGGCTGACGACTGCCGCGGCCGGTTCGGTTCGCTACCCGGTGCCGATCCCATCCGAGGCGTTGCTGTTCCCTTTACGTTATTTGCTTCCGTATGGTTGACGCCTAGTTGGTGCCGTTCCCGTGCCGGGTGGGTAGACTTGCTTCAACCTTAAGCCGTGGCCTGTACTTTAGCACTTTGAAGGTGTGCGTTTTCATAAGTTCAGTTTGCGTTGTTGGTGCGTGATAAAATTTAAGCCGTTTAACTGGAAATACGCAAATTAGACAACGCACAATACAATTTCAAATAAATGAATAAGAATATGCGGTTTATCTAAAAAATAGCGGTCCTTCACGACTGTGTTCGCACGTATTGAGTTTGCTCTCTCCCCTCCCTTCGCAGGTAATGTGTGATAACCTAAAGCCTTCCTCGATAAATAAGCTATCCAATACAAATAATATTGTTTCAAATCAACCTTTACTTCGCGAGATAAGCGCGTTCAAACAAAGAAAAAAAAACTCTTCAGCTTTATAATATTTCTACAGTTATTAATATGAATTTATTCTAAAAATAAAGGGATATTAACTGACTCGACCGCTTTCGTTTTGCAGTCGATAAATGGCATCATTTTGACACTATTTTGAAAGCTCCAATCAAATTAAGCGCTAACAATCATAATACGACGGCAAATAATCTGCACGATACTCTTTAGAGTAATTCCCCTATTTCATTCGCCACGTTCATTCCAATCGCATTACGACAGCTTGCAAGTTCAGTAATACGTCTGCGAGTTTGTTATACGACTTAATTAATAGTCATAGAAAAAGTCAATATGTCTTCAGAACTTGGCATCGATTTAAAGTCAAGAAACCGAAAGTAATGTGAATAAGAGCGAAAGGTCGAATACGTAGTAAGTCAAAAAGTCAAGTTTGTGGCAAGTCAAAAAGGTCAGGTTCGAGTATGACAGAGATATTTCGGTATTTCTACAGAGTCGCTTGCGTCTCTTGAAAGATGGTGAAACACAGTCTTTGTAATTAATAACTGTCTCTAGAGTAATTATCATTGTAAGAAAACTTCAGTATAATATTTAGCATACCAACCTATGCTACGCTACTTTCTCTATAGAAATATCTATACTTTCTCTAGAGTGAATAAATAATAAGAAAAATTTAGTACATTTGTGCTTAGTTAAAGTTAAAAATATGTATTTATTCACGAATCGTTCGTATAATATAGTTTATTTTCCAGACTATTCTAAAGATAGATACGCTATTGTAGGCAATTGCTTTTATAAATGAACAACAATTTGACATCACCCGATCGCGTCCTTGAGGTGTCCAAACCAAATTCCTCCTTACCAAAGATATCAGCGATGTATTCCACTTTCAGCACTCAGTTTTTCGGCACCCGCTGTTACAATCTGTGCTCTTTTACATTCGGCATAAGCGTATTTTTAATATATCTTTAAAAATCTGAAGAAACAAGAGAGTGACAGAAAGTATCGGCGTTTGCACCTAATAATCTAAAAGTACTTAAAGTACAAAAGTTTTGTTGCCACATGCCAAAAGTTTTGTTGCCACATGCAACATGTAACTTTTTGAGTATTAGTATAATTGTTATTATTTTTATGTTCTCTCTTTCATTTGTCAATAACTGTATGTAATACCAAATAGGCGCATTTTACCTAATAGACCTCTTTTTTTACCAGTCCATACGACGTAATTTAATGCAGTCTTCTACAAGTTGAATAAGATGTTAATGGTAGATTAATATTTTGGAACAAACGTCATGTTCTCTCTTAATAATATAAAAATGCTAGCTAGGAGTGCAAAAGTATATTAGAAACTATGACGACATTATTGCTGTTTTTTTTTATTAATCGTCTTAAAAAGTGATATGTCAAATCACTATAAACTACTTGACCGATCGTGCCGAAAGTAATATCAGGCAAGGGCCGAAAACGTAGTTGCCAAAAGTAGAACACATCATATCAGGATGCGGATGCCAGTGGGGTACACTGACAAATATCTGACCCAAGCAAAGGTCGCATATCGCAAACGATAGATCGTGGCTCATTGATTCGGGTATCCTGAGGAATTCGACCAATCTCTGTGTTTATTTTGGAGACAATTGAAATGTGGCCACTGTCTTACCGTATGTGAGTTATGGCGACTTGGAGGCATTGTTTTGCTTGACATAGTTTGAATTGAGCATCCCTTTTGAGGGTGAGTTATTTAAACAGAAACTCTGAGAAATGATATGAAGTTCAACTAACCGTTCTATATATTTTCTTAGAAAACCAGAAAGATAACAATTTATAGATGTGTGTTTGTGTAAAAAGTGAAAATGAAGAAGACTCAGGTCTATTTTTTGAAAGCACATTGTCAATATTCAGGTACTAGTTTCTGATAAAATAAATTCACTAACGATTTCCAAACCTACAATTTTGACAGGAGTAGTACGGTAGTAGAGTTATGTATTATTTATTACTAGCGGTCCCCCGCGACTTCGTCCGCGCTTTTTGAGTTTGCTCCCTCCCCTCCCGTCGCAGCGTCATGTTTTATATTCTAAAGCCTTTCTCGATAAATAAGCTATCCAACACAGAAATATTTTTTCAAATCGGTCCAGCAGTTCCTGGGATAAGCGCGTCCAAACAAACAAACTCTTCAAGCGCACGTTGTACTTAAGCTGCGAACATTATTTTGGTGCGGAGTTATGTTAAAACTGTGATAGCTCTTAAGATATTTATTGAAATCAAATGATATAAGGGCAACTTGGTTCTAAATGAAATGCTCGTGATGATGAATGTATTTATTTTGATAAGAATAAATACCTGTGTGTATAATACACCTCTAAAAATAATGCATTATTTTTTTACAAATTTATGAACATAAAAAAGGTTGTAGTAAGTCAACCATAAAAGATAGACATATGCTGTCGCGTACTTTATTAAAGAACTCTTAATGCTGAACAATCCTGTCATACATGATTTTTGTGTAACTTAAGCGGTTTCCGCAGCGTATGCAGCGGAAGCTCTCAAAAGGAATATCTTTCTCCCGTTTTCGCAACATTTTTCATTGCTGCTGTGGTCTTATGAGTCGTATCTTTATGTTATATAGCCTAAAGCCTTCCTCGATAAATGGACTATCCAACGCAAAAAAAAAAATCAAATCGGGCCATTAGTTTTTGAGATTAGCGCGTTCAAACAAACAAACAAACAAACTCTTTAGCTTTATAATATTAGTATAGATTTGTTAGTAAAGTAGTATGGTTAAGAATGTTTTTAAAACTTTATATTCATAAAGATGATATAAGAAACGCGCGCAATTTTATGTTTCTGGCTTCAAATCAGCAAATTTCTGGCTAACCGGGCCAAACGCTCTTCTAATTGAGCTACCTTGCCTTCGAACCAACAGAGTGAAATTTCTGGTCTCTTATAAATACCTACGTCATAACTCGTAACGTTTACATAATCTACCCCAACTGTTTTACAACAGCAGTGGGCCAAGTAGTTATTAAATACAAAATAAATTCGACTTGGAAATTGATAACGCTTCGTTTAAAATGTGAATGAATGATTTGTACTACACCTAGTAGTACAAACCTGCAACAGAAAAGTTACTTCCCTATTTTTACACTAAGTTGAGTTTTGGAACGTAAGAATATTTGCACTTACGCTAAGTATGTACAGTTTTTCAACATGCTAGTTAGCCTGCCCTGCCATTTAAATAATTTGAGAGCGCTCTATGTATCCATGTAATAAAATCTATAATCTATACTAATATTATAAAGCTGAAGAGTTTGTTTGTATGTTTGTTTGTTTGTTTGTTTGTTTCTTTGTTTGTTTGTTTGAACGCGCTAATCTCAAAAACTACTGGCCCGATTTGAAATTTTTTTTTTTACGTTGGATAGTCCATTTATTGAGGAAGGCTTTAGGCTATATAACATAAAGGTACGACTCATAAGACCGCAGCAGAAATGAAAAATGTTGCGAAAACGGGAGAAAGATATTCCTTTTGAGAGCTTCCGCTGCATACGCTGCGGAAACCGCTTAAGTTACACAAAAATCATGTATGACAGGATTGTTCAGGATTAAGAGTTCTATAATAAAGTCCGCGACAGCATATATCTATCTTTTATGGTTGACTTACTACAACCTTTTTTCTGTTAATAAATTTGTAAAAAAATAATGCATTATTTTAAGAGGTGTATTATACACACAGGTATTTATTTTTATCAAAATAAATACATTCATCATCACGAGCATTTCATTTAGAACCAAGTTGCCCTTTATATCATATGATTCCAATAAATAGCTTAGGAACTATCACAGTTTTAACATAACTCCGCACCAAAATAATGTTCGCAGCTTAAGTACAACGTGCGCTTGCGCTAATATATTATAAAGCTGAAGAGTTTGTTTGTTTGAATGTGCTTATCTCAGGAACTGCTGGACCGATTTGAAAAAATATTTCTGTGTTGGATAGCTTATTTATCGAGAAAGGCTTTAGGATACAAAACATGACGCTGCGACGGGAGGGGAGGGAGCAAATTCAAAACGCGCGGACGAATTCGCGGGGGACCGCTAGTAATATTATAAAGCTGAAGAGTTTGTTTGTTTGAACGCGCTAATCTCAGGAACGACTGGACCGATTTTAAAAATATATTTGTGTTGTATAGCTTAAAACATTACGCTGCAACAGGAGAGGAGGGAGAAAACTCAAAACACGCTGATGAATTCGCGGGGGCCTGCTATTCACGATGTAAATGTGTTTGCACATACGATAGACACTACTAGGTAGTAGGTACCAATTACCAGTTGACCTATACGCATTTATAGTCAGAACAGTTAAAAAGTAAAACTAGAAAATAATGTATTGCAAGTAAGTTCGTGAAATGAGCACTAAAGACGTAGCAGCTCGTTATCAAGCCGTGTCAGTTGCACACACGATTTAATCATCATAATCCAGTTCTCCCACAGAATATATCAGCGTAACGTGCACTTGTATGTGGCTGTGCTTACAAAGGCTGCGCAAAGGTCTTTAGTTAGCAACGGGGCCAGATAACGGCACTAAATTGGCGGTATTGCAGCAACAATAGCAGTTAATTTAATATTGTCCTATTTATTGCAGTTCGCGAGACTGCACTGGCTAGAGTAGGGTGGACTAGCTTTTGGGGTTCGGCTGGCAATATCATCACAGTACAGTAAAAGAGTAATTATCGGTAAATACTACAAAATCATAGGGTTAAGACCCCTTGCAAACTGCGACCCTTTAGCATCAATGCAGTCGCGTTTTCAAAATGCGTGACAGAATCGCGTTCCACGCAATAAACATATTTGATTTGGCATCGATGCAGTCGTGCGTTAACATCGATGCAAAAGCGCGACTGCATCGATGCAAACGCGCGTTAGTATAGATGCAGTCGCCATTATACAGTAGATAATTTGTCAAATTTCTATGACAACGTTCACTCTTTTGCTGTGCACGTGGTGAATGATGACGTTAAGAGCTTAGATCGTGTAGTGTTTCTGTATAAAAAAATATAGGTCTTGTCAAAAACCAATTTTTGGTTACAGTAACTCTGTGCGCTTTCACAGCGCTTTCCTTAAAGGTTTTGCGCGATAACAATAAAGTTGTTTTGAACTTTTAAGTGCACGGTCGATTTGTTTCTAATACTGAGAAATGTGTTGTAATAAAATTTCGATTCGAACAATCTGAAACCCTTAAAACGGTTCAATTTGTCAACTTGAAAATAACAAAAAATCAAGTTGATTTAAGTTTTATTTATGATGGTCATTCATTGATTTATACTTGTAAAATTTTATTCATAAGCACAAATCTCAATCGTATCTTAATCGTACACCACAGAGTTATTAGATAAATAATAATTATAATCGTATATATATTTTTTGATAGACTCAGAACAGTTATATTGATATTTGGTTCTGAAGTTTACGCAAATACTACTCACTGAAATAAAAAAACTTCGTACGTACGTCCTTTGGCAGATAATGATGATTAAATACTCTGCTTGTTAGTAACTTTTTAAAATCTGCCATAGTAATGCGAACAAACATTCCGGTTTCTATTGTGGGCACGTTTGTTACATTTGCATCTGTGTTTGAGACGTGCAGTATTATCGTGCATTTCCAGACGTGCACTTACATACGGTACGTGTATTTCCCGCTGATTGTAAATTATTATTTTGCATAAGCTGCGTTGGGGTAAAATTGTATTATGCGACTAGTTTGTATATTTATTAGGGAATAAATATGTTGAATATAAAGTTTAATCAAAAATTAGTTAGATCCCACAATGTTTAAATTCTACTATGATCAAGCTGTCTAGCATGGCTGTTTTTAAATTTTTGGTTACCTCCATTTTCACAAATTCTTTAATTAGCCTAGCCATAAGCAAGCTTATCAAAGTTCTTAATCAATATTATCGCAAGCTGCTTTTTTACACAAAAATGTTTTCATCGACCCATACGATATCTAAAACCGGGTATTAGGACATTTCACTCCTCAAAAGTTTTCGGACCGCGGTGTCTTCCGCCCAAGTGCTATTCCATAAATGTGTAATTCGCATCGCCAGTGATTTAGCAGTACAAATCTCCTGAATCGATCCATTTCTTCGACCACTACGGTGCGAATAAACAACACATAGGCGATGTGCCCTGCGGTCCGAAAATCTCGTGGTGCGGAATGCCCGAATACCCAAATAACGTGAAAATCCAAAATCACCAAGTTCTTTAATGACAATTTTCATATATAATGCGAATTTTCAAGGCTCACATTACGGTTAAACTACGGATTCAGAAACTCTGAAACTGAAACATTTTCAGCTCGGCTCTAACGAGTGATCGAAACTAGACGTAATGGAGTGAGCTGAGCTTAACTCACGAACCGCTCGGCGTCATTAAAGTTTTTAGGGGCCCGAAAGCAGAGATTAAAACCATGGTTTTGATTTAATACAACAAATAAGGGAAGGATAAATATATTCAATTAGGAAATTATTACGCATATTACTAAAACTTATAAAGTTAAACGATTCAAGAGAAAGGAGTTTGACAATCCGAAACGTAAACTTAAATAGGGAACGGAGTAAAAACGCGCGGACAAAGTTGCAAAGGAACGCTTGTTCTTATAATAAACACTATAAAATGATTTGTTTGCCTAGGCTATGACAAACTCACGGTTTGTCATATGTTGCTATTAAATCATGCTTACCAAGACTCTACGCAATCCTAGCACCAATCTCAACAAACTGTCACAAAACTGCCTCGGTGGCGCAGCGGTAAGAGGGTCGCACTTTAAAGCGACGGCTGCGCCAGAGATCCCGTGTTTGATCCCCGGGTTGGGCTAAAAAATAAAGCTGGGCTTTTCTGTTCAGAAATTGTTAGGGTAGCCCGGAGTTTGGAAGTTGGCGGTGTTTCAACCCCGTGCCTCGAAAAGCACGTGAAGCCGTCCTGCGCCTGATCTGTCTCCGGTCGTGTCAGATTGCTGTCCCTTGGGGCTATAAGAGTAAAAGGAATAGAGATTGCACCTGTATTTGAGCACACACTTGTGCACTATAATATGTCCCGCGCAGTCGGTTTGTCGTAGTGACTGGCTACCGTAGTCGAAATCGACTAAGGGGACTATAATCTCACCAAGTAGGCACCTCTACTACCCTACTTGTACAGCATCAATACCTAATCGTCGCGGTATTGCCAATACCGTGGAACTTTTGAGTGGATCGCGTTGCCTTATAAACTATTCATGAGTTAAAGGCAAGGCTTTTACCTAACTCAGTCGCTTTCGGATTGCTATAGTTAATGATGTCATCTAAGTATTGAAAGCTTTAAATTTCTTTTTGGGTTACTACCTTAGAAAGTACGTTAATAAGCCATTTGTTGATATTGCGCTTACCCTCACTGCAGCTATGTCAGACAGTACCGTCTTACCCGACAATGAAAGTGAAGTAAACATATTACCCAGTGCACCTGAGAACTATAATACGCGCTAATGACTAATAAGCGTCAGTTGGGATTGACTGCCGTGGTCAAACATGGTAAGGAAGAAGTTATTAAAATATTAAAATCGATAAAGTTAGCGCTAGCTTTTCTGTCAAATGAAAATACTTTTCGCAGACAAAAACGTACCCCTGTCACTCCCTGTCGCATTGAAATGGTTGATGACGCTTAGGCGTAGGCGTAGCGCTAGTAAGCGCTTACTAGCATTGGCAGCACTGACAATCTGCTTAATACTGTAAACGGTGTGTCAGCTATTTTACTTGCAAACACTTAAGGCGCGTATACTCTATCTGTTATACATACTGATTGCATTCAAATTTCGTTTGCTTAAAGTTACGTAAAAACCCTGCGGAACCCCGCTTCGAATCCGCGTCGTATCTAGGACACATGCTTTTTCATGTATTGATAAATAAATGAGCACTCCTAATGTTTGTTGAGTGGCTGCAAAGGTCAATCTCTGTTTTAGTAATCTTATTAGCCTCGTTATCTTGATTTCGGTGTCAGACCTTATTATATATTTATCTTATTTAAAAACTTTATTGCACAAATAAAAGTGTACAAAAGGTGGACTTAATGCTAATAGCATTCTTTCCCAGTCATACCTTTAGATCAGGCAGAGAGATTTTTATGGGTGCAGGAGAATATTGTAAATATATAGGTATATTAAAATTGCAACAAATATTAATGTGTAATATAATAATATTATATACATATCATTATATACATATAAGTTTGTAAACTAAATATGCAGTATAAAATAGATAGATAGATAACTCTTTATTGCACATTACATAAATTGATTTACGAATTCGTTTTAGGGAAATGTACAATTTAGGCGGTCTTATCGCTATAAGCGATCTCTTCCAGACATAAATAGTTTGTCATATACATAACTTTCAAAAGCATACATAACTAATAATATACATATGTACATATTTTACATATTTTGCAATCATTAAAACAGAAACTTTCGCAGTTTGTTTTTGAAACACAGTTTCGCCTCTGACCTCCTGATCTCCAGAGAGAGAGCGTATTCCACACGCACAGCCGCGTAGCCGTTACTGTGAACGACTTGGACTGATAGGAGAGGGGATGAGCCGGTATGCCTAGCCGGAGATCTTCGGAAGAACGGAGAGCACGATCATGAGATTGGCATAAAAATTATTAGAATACTTAACTCGAACCAACTTCTAGAAACATTTTATCACCAAAATTGTTCACAGCGTTAAAACTAGCTTGGTTTTCTATAAATCAGATAATTTATATATATTTTTTGGATTTGACCAAATAAGAAAAAATTGTTACTTTAGAATAAATCGCTAACCATCCTAGAGTAAATCAATTTTCCAATTTACCATCTACTAGTCTAGAATATCGCGTTTTTACGAGAGTAATTCTTTTACCTGCCGTGAATAAAATCTAACCCAAAGCTAAGTCATTATGTTAGAATTCTAAACTTTTGACAGCTTCATTCTTTCCCACGCTTTAATATGACAGAAATTTTATTTTACATCATACTGCTTTAATGCAGCATTGAGTACCGGATAATAAAACAGTTCAATCATTCGTTTTGATAGTTTTAGTTTTGTTACTCCAAGTACAATTTTAGGTTACAAAACGACTTTGAGTTACTCGAGTATGGAATCGAGAAATAAAATTATCCTTCACATAGTTACACGCATGAAAGTCGATGTTTAGTCGAATCCACCCTTAGCAACACATAATATTCGACTAATCCAAAAATATGATTGTCAATTATTTATTTATTTAAAACTTCATGCACAAAAAATATAATTATACATATGACGGACTAAATGCCAAAAGCATTCTCTACCATACGCCATATGTATTTTTGATGATACAAATAATTCACATTGAAAACTCCAACAACATAATTACTCATTACTTTAATTTAACGGCTCTTATTAGGATGTTATGTTAAGACAATGCTTCCCCAGCAAACCCATAGTTAAACACATCGTTAGCAACATGGGATTACGTGAAATCAAGTTCCGTCGTCTGGTATTTAATGAGAAGCTAATGAAGACCCTGCTTACACGGGGCCACTAGAATGGCTGGCGTCATTTGTGTGACCATAGCGGAATGGACATTAACTTTAATGCTAAATATTTAATTAGTACTAAAAACCTATCTAAGCTTATCTCAGGGGCATCTGTACTGAATAAGCAGTGTTAGAGGTTCATAATTTAATTTTTTGGTTACCTTAAGATTTACCTTGCACATTCTTTATCTCTTGTTTGGAAATATAATAATATTGTCTGTAAAATACGTCTCTATCATTTTATTTGTTTTGAAATAAAACTCATTGAAGGCTTTTTAAATGTTTGCGTACTTTTATCACCTTGCACGATTGACTCTAGCTTTAGATGATAAAGTGGTATGACATGAATGTATTCAAATTTATTTTTATTTATTTGCATTAATGAAAGAAGTGTACAGATGTTATTTAAGACGAAAAAGCTATACATTCACCCTGCCTTAATATTTGGGCGACTTGAGCAGCGTGGAGGTCGCACGACAGTTGCGCTACTGACAACTTCATACATAAATGGCAAAACCGGTACGCGGCAGCGCCGCTGTTTTTTAAGATTCCGTAGCCCAATGCCAAAAGCCAAAAAACGGAACTCTTATAAATACGTCAAGTCTGTCTGTCTGTCCGCCCGTGCCCTTAACGTGCTTTCCGAGGCTTGGGGGTGAAACACCGCCAACTTCCAAACTCCAGGCTGTCTTAAGAATTTCTAAATAGAAAAACCCAGGTACTCGTCTTTGGCCCGACCCGGGGATCGAACCCGGGACCTCTGGCGCAGCCGTCGCTTTAAAGTGCGACTCTCCTACCGCTGCGCCACCGAGGCAGTCAGTGATATTCATACAAATACTATGAAAAACAAAGTTATATTTGCTGTCAACAATATATTTTGGTATTTTGGCTAAGTGGAAGTAAGTGGATCTCTAATTCGGTTAAAGTTGGCACGCAACCCTTACCTATCTACCGCGCTGCTGTCGCTCTCATGTTAAGGCAAACTTAAACGGGCTACATTTTTAGTGGCCCCACGCATATTACCTGCATACAGTTATAATGACCGTAAAAGCATTCGCATGCCGCGTCACCAACGAACTAGAAAGTAACGATGTTATAACCGTTATCGTTATCCCAGATGACGGCCATAGACGAAGACGGGATTTCCGTTTAACGATGCATTCCAATATCAAAATTAAACTTGGTTATAAAAGCTTTGCTGATTGACTTGAAGAGGCGGTTGTAAAACGATTTCCGCCAATTACTTTGCTTAAGTTTGCTAGTTAGGTAGTTTTGCATCAAAACTCCCATTGAGCTTACATCGTAGATAAAGTCAGATTCTTATAGGTGCATAGCTTGCTTTAAATTGTGATCCCTGGTGCCTACAAGAATTTTACCACAAATATGTGCTAACTAGGAATTAATATACCCAACTATACTACCGCTACTTAAGATGGTAAATTAAAGCAATTGACATTTTCAATTCTTTACTTACAACTTTTATTTAAACTGTGAGTGAATCGCTAAATAATAAATAAATAAATAATAATAATAAATAAAAATTGGACACCAATCACACATTATATTGCTTTGATCCCAAAGTAAGTAGCTAATTGCACATGTGTTATGGAAATCAGACACAACGGCAACACCCAGACCCGAGACAATATAGAAAAAAAATATTTCTATATTGACCCGACCGGGAATCGAACCCGGGACCTCGGAGCGGCGACGCTTGAAACCAGCGTGCTTACTTATCGATACTTATAATCAAAGAAGTACAGTTTAAAAACATACAAAAACAACACACTTATTGTGGTGGTTGCACTTATTTACTGAAAGCATGTAAACTTAGTTTATATTTTTGAACAGGCAACTCTAGGTTTTATATCAAGTCATTAGGCTCCCTACGTTACCCACCAACCTTACCTTTGCTCCTAGGAAAACATAGATATATTATAGACTTACGCGTATTGTCCTACAAAAGTCTCCCAGCCAACAATGCCTAGACATTAGTTTCCCTTTTTACTTACAAAGAATCGCTATCATTTATGGTGGCAAAGATAAGTTTCTAAAAAGATTAAGTAAATACATAAACGATTCCGACAAATGGCACATAATATTTCTTGTTCCTCAACTAATGATAATATACCATAAGTACCTATTCATAATTCATTTTTATTAATAGAAAAAATACATATCGCTTACAAAACTGGGCTTTTCCGGGAGATGTACAAAGGCAGTCCCTTGTGAGCTAACCTAATTCAAAATTATTCTCTATCCGTGTTTCTTTGTTTATAAAACGAACAAGTCTAATCGAATCTTCTTTTTCTTTCCGTTTTAGTGTAAAATCAAAAGCGGGTGACCAGGGTAACATAAATCAGCTGAGTTAAACTGTCCCCGCGGGAGTACAACACAGTGTTGCTTTTGTACAAAATATCGATGTACGCACAACAGCACATTACATAGCATTACAGTTGGGATCCCTCTATTGATTGGATTACAATATTTGACTATGGAACTTTGCATGGTCAATAGTCAGGAGGCCAACATATCAAAAGTCCCAGCCCGTAGCCCTATAGCCGGGAGTAGGAGGAGGGTTTGAAGGTAATGTTTTAAGGTTTTTCGCATATATATGTCAACTTTGCCACCTAGTGACGTCACAAGACCTTCTACAAAATGAATACTTATAAGCCTATACTAAAATGGTCTAATCCCCTTCTTTAATTATGGTTATAAATATGTAAAGTTTTTAAAGTAACTTGGCCACAGGATGATGAGTATTGAAATAATTAAAGAGTTCTAATAATTGAATAATTTGTTCCAAAAATTCTTAAGGTACGCAAAAAAAAATAAGATGTTCATTTTATTGTAATGAAACTATTGTTAATTTTCGTTAAAGGAAACCGCGGGGGAAGCTTATGTTCAGCAGTGGACGTAGTTTGGCAAAAATGATGTGATGGTTATGAATAGTTTACCTATATAATACCCATACTAGTGGAAAAGATGGAAAAAGTAGGTATACGGGGTACCCCACTTGCACTTCTGACAGACTACCTAAGGAACCGATCACAAAGCGTGAAAATTGATAGTCACATAAGCGGGGATGTTTTAATTGAATACGGAGTACCTCAGGGTAGTGTACTAGGCCCAACACTATTCTTAATTTATATAAATGACCTCACCAACCTTGACCTAGAGGGCGGTCGTATATTCTCTTATGCGGACGACACAGCTTTAGTGTTCGAGGGCACTTCCTGGGACTCGGTGTTTGGTGTGACTGAAAAAGGCCTTTCTAAAGTTGCTAACTGGCTCAAATCTGCACTTCTTACCTTAAACATTGCCAAGACCAATTACATCTGTTTTGCTATAAATAAAAGAACTCAACCTACCTCTTCCCGTAACCTTAAGATCCATCACTGTGCCTACCCTTACGTCAGAGGATGTAGTTGTGACAAAATCGAATGTGTTAGCTCCACAAAATATCTCGGCATAGTTCTTGACCAACGTCTATCATGGCACTCCCATATTGAACAAGTAAATGGCAGGGTAAGGAAACTGGTGTGGGTTTTTAAAAAGCTAAGACACATCACATCGCAAAATCTCCTTCATTGTATTTATTTTGCTTTAGCTCAATCGGTTACTGTATACTGCATATCTGTATGGGGGGGCGCTACCAAAACAAAAATCCTAGAAGTGGAAAGGGCACAAAGGTGTCTTCTAAAAACGATGTTTTTTAAGCATTACAGATTTCCCACTGATGAACTGTACAAAAATTATAAAATCATGTCTGTAAGAAAACTTTACATTATAGCATCAGTAATGAAACTTCACAAAGCTTTACCTTTTGACCCAGCTGTGCTTAATGGCAGAAGACAGGACAGGATAGCTCCAATACCTGTCTGCAAAACCACGTTTGCAAGGCGTCAATTCCGCGCACAGTCTGCACTTCTTTATAATAAACTGCACAGACTATACAAAATCTATACCTTACCATACCACGCATGCAAAATTAGTTTGCTAAAAGGGCTCGCCACACTCGGTTACAAAGAAGTTGAAGATTTGTTATCAAAACCGTGTTTGTAGCTTACGGCGCTTGCAACACTACACTACACACACACACACACACACACACACACGCACACACACACACACACACACACACACACACACACACACACACACACACACACACACACACACACACACACACACACACATACATATTTTCATATAAATATAGCTATTTGTTTAAAATAAGATTGAAATTTTGTTTCTGCTGTATACTGTATACATGTTTTATTTTCATGTATTTTCTTAAAACGCGACACTCCCTTTGTTAAAGAGCGGGGTCTCCTGCCACAGGTACCACGCGTACTTACTAGGTAGGCTCCAGCCTTAGCACTGAAATTGTTTTGTAGAAAATGAAATAAACGTTTTTTATTTTTTATTTTTTATTTATTTATAATAAATAATAAATAAATACTGGACACCAATTCATACATTGCCAAAATAAGTAGCCAATGCACTTGTATTATGGAAATCAGACACAACGGTGGTACTACAACACCCAGATTCGAAACAATATAGAAAATTTTGATTTCTATATTGACCCGACCAGGAATCGAACCCGGGACCTCTAAGTGGGCGCCTTGAAACCAGCGTGCTTAGCCACTACACCACGGAGGTCGTCGATATACCTATATCTATCGCTTCTTTGACTATCGATAGTCACACAACACCGGTTGTTACAGCAAATAAAGTGTCGTTTTTTAAAACAATCGGAAGTATTCCTCCGGCGCCGAGATATATTGCACCTTGCAATATAGAGTTAACGGGTTAGGTGCTTAGATTTTTATTAGAACGCAACAAATCAAAGAAAGATAACACAAAGTAGATAGGAATTACGTATTCGTTTAATGTGAATTCCTAAATACATATGTAATAGCCAATTCAAAAATTTAGCATCACATTTATTACATTATGCAGACACAGTGATAGAATAAATGCTTGCAATTTTTAGTTTGTTTTCAACTGATTTCAATCTCAAAACGGATAATTTAGGTCGATATTTATAGGTGCCAAACTGATGGATCTGTCGGTAAAGACCAACCGATCGCTTAGCTTAGCACTTCTTTTTTCTGCTTATTATTTTTTATAGTAGGTAAACTCTTACCTGACTTCAATAATTCTACTTGAAACCAAAATTCATCACAAACATGCTGAAAAACATGTAAAGAAAGTTTATGACGAATAAAAATCACGATGTAAGTATAAGTTGTCTTATGTATAAATTGTTTACGCAAATTTTACTTTTATAATATTTTACAGCATTCATTACATGCTAATGAAAATGTGAGGTAAGTTTATTTAGACGTCTGAAGTATTATGTGGGCTGAGGCACCTTGAGATTTGTTGATTAATGTAGCCATTTGCCTGTGGTTTGAACAGGCTCTATAGTAAATAACTTCAGTAGGCCTGCTTTTACACAGGACGAGATTAGAAATGTTTAATAAGTAGTAAAACACTTTTATGGACTGAGAAAAAATTGCACAACATAAATTTTACAAATTCAATTAAAGGAAATGTAAAATTAACAAAGCTTTTGTGAATTTTTTTATGCTATTGGCCACGTCAGGTAGGTGAAAAATAGCCAGTTAAGGAATATGAGAAAAAACTAAATAACTTAGCTGGTATGTGATGAAGAAAAATATGACCTCTTGCAATTTCAAACTGTAAGATATCGTTACAAAAATTCCAGTAGGATATACCGAATTCATTTAACTACATTGTCTTGGTAGCAAAACGCGTAGGCCGTGAAATATCGCAGCATAATGTTGGTTTAGTCTGTATTATTACAGCGACGTAGCTTTCTGAAGAGGGACACGAGTTGGGTGAAGGATCTATAGATTACATAGAAATCTATGTATCTACTAAATTAAAATTTAAATAATCAAACACTAGAAGATAGGCATTTTAAAAGTTCAAGGGTTGGCCTGGTTAAAAGTTAACATGCCTGGAGGCGAGCTTCTTATGACTAATAATCACTTCGGAAATTAATGGGGTTAAAAAAAAGAAAAAAAACGCTTAAAATCGCAAAACGAGCGATAGAAAGGGCTATGCTGGGTGTTTTTATATGGGATCCAATCAGAAATGAGGAGATACGTAGAAGAACTAAGGTAACAAACATAGCTTTAAGAATCAGTAAGCTCAAGTAGCATTAGGCAGGTTACATAGCACGAAGAACTGATGGCCGTTGGGGCAGAAAAGTTCTAGATTGGAGATCCTTTGCCCAAAGACGCAGCGTAGTACGTCCACCGACAAGATAGATAGACGACCTTATAAATCAAACTGGATGTAGACCATAAAGATGAAATAAGAAACCAAAAATTTGCGTACGGGTGGAACTCGAACTAGCAACTTCTTGGCTAACTGGGCCAAACGCTCTACAAATTGAAACATTCTAAATGGTTGCTAATGATGATGATGATGACCAATAAGAAGCAGAAGCTGTGAAAGTCTTATTATTATTTTTATCTTTATTTAAACCTGACACTGTAAATTATATAATCGGCGAACTTAATGCCTTATGGCATTCTCAACTAGTCAACCGCTTGAGGATTGATATTATCACCCAAGCCCAATCTCGAGGAGAACACGTAATCGGTGTCTCTTGGATTTAAAATCCGCTTTTGACCATGCCTGGTGATCAGCCATATTTCAAAGGCTGAGGAACACCGACGACTGCCCTAGGAACCTCTATGAAATTCTCCTAAATAACGAAGAAGATTGGGAAATTCTTATCCAGTTCGCAGTAACAGGACAATAAACAGCAGTCGTGAAGCTTAAACTTCATGACTGCAGTTCAGTGTATCAGGCACAGCTTCTTGACATTGCACGTGCTTGTAAATATACAGAAAACCATCAGTTGCAACGCGTCATTATATTGTCCGACAGTATATCAGGGCTACCACAACTCCAAAATGCAAACTCTCATAATCGCTTCGCCGTTATGGTACAAAAGCATATGCTAAGTGCCCGTACTACTGGGCGGATCGTAGATTTTGCGTGTATCAAGGCCTACGTCGGACTTTTTGGTAATGAAGTCGCAGTCCGCAGCGAAGGCCGCGGCTAATATGCGTAAAGCCACGGACATTAAACAAATCCCAATTAGCTACTTAAATCTTCACAACAAGCAGCAATGCCAAGACGCTGCAGAAGATCTATATATGGACCAAAGAACCTGCGTCCACACTAGGAGTTTACTACCAACTTTTAAATATTTGACCGACTATCTTAGTATAGACCTGTCATTGCCATTACCCAACTCTTGACAAACAACGGGTACTATCTTGAGTACTTAAAATCTCTTTCACATCGTAGCTACGGACAAATGTCCAATGTGACGCTTCACCAGTCCAAACCTGGGATCATCTACTCACTTCATGTCCTCGTTTAACCTCTAAGCACCTTAATTACATCATTACCTGCAACAATCATAGCATTAATCCTTTTAATCTCTCTGAAATTACATTCAAAGAGTCTTCTTTTATATTATCATTCAACAACTCCTTAACCTATGTAGTCAATAATCTCAAACTATTTAATTACACATATTCGATTCGATTCGATAGTGCATTACTCAGCCAGGCCACAAGGGCTCAGATCCGGTAAAACCGGCAAACCGAGGTGCACGAGTTGGAGGCAGGAGGGACACGCTCTGGGATGGGAGAGGAAGGTCGGCAAGCCGCAGCCCTCCGACCAGAACCAAAGTAGCTATTCAGCCTAAATTGGTCTAGGAGTAGGGAAGACGGGTATCATCCATGGGGAGTGAGCGTTGATGCTGCGAGGGGTTGGGCTATCATGCCATGGTGGTCTTCTGTATCTGTTATTTGCTGCGCACCGACGTTAATCATTGTAGCTATCTTTGGCTTGTGGTTCGCTGCGCTCCGACATAGATCATTGAGGGTGTCTTCGGCTCAAGGCTCGCTGAGCTACGTAATTGATCATTGAATCTACCTTCGGCTTATGGCTCGCTGCGCTCCGACGTTGATGATTGTAGTTGTCTTCGGCTTATGACTCGTTGCGCTCCGACGTTGATGATTGTAGCTGTCTTCGGCTTATGACTCGATGCGCTTCGATGTTGATGATTGTAGCTGTCTTCGGCTTATGGCTCGATGCGCTCCGACGTTGATGATTGTAGCTGTCTTCGGCTTATGACTCGATGCACTCCGACGTTGATGATTGTAGTTGTCTTCGGCTTATGACTCGATGCGCTCCGACGTCGATGACTGTAGCTGTCTTCGGCTTATGACTCGATGCGCTCCGACGTTGATGATTGTAGCTGTCTTCGGCTTATGACTCGATGCGCTCCGACGTTAGTGAATGTAGCTGTCTTCGGTTTATGGCTCGCTGCGCTCAGACGTTGATCATTGTCGCTGATTCGCTTAAAGATCGCTGCGCTCTGACGCTGATGATTTAGCTGTCTTCAGCGTATGGCTCGCTGCGCTCCGACGTTGACCATTTTAGCTTCTAGTATTGAGCTTTTCTATCATAAGAGTCTGCTTCAGTTTTTTTTAATCCAAAAAAATGCGGTTTCTTTTTTTTAGTTGCCGGAAAATTTGCCTGACCATCACTGATCCGCATAAAAAGTCAACACACAGCACATATAGAAAGGAGAAAATCACAAGCACGAGTAGCGACACACATGGATACACGAACTCACGCACAGACATCATGAGGACACAATTTCGTTATTACACTGCACACACATGCATTTTACACTTTTTGGCGATTCTGCAGTTTTTATGGCTTTGCTTGCTATCTAAAGATATCTTTAACCTGAAAGAAAAATCAGATTAGTGCAATACATGCCAATCTTGATGGTGGTTTGCGTTGAGTAAGAGCAGGCGCTAAAAAGGTGCACGTCTGAAAGCTCTTAAGACAGGCAAATTTACTGGCCGTTTGTGCTTTGTTTTCTTTTAAATCAATATTATATTATAGAAATGATGAACAAATATGATTCAACAGTGAACATATTAACTTGAAAATCGATTTTCATATTCCGCCACTTAGAAAGTTTTTCAGGGCTTTAACAATTTACTCTTCTGGTCCTGTTGTTATTGTTTCGCATGTTGTTGGCTTTTTTGACAACGGTCGGATATTCTTTGTACAATATTATTTGTGCAAGAGATTGAGGGTGAATTTTTTACCTAACTACGAGGAAATTGTTATAAGGAGGTACTATTATTAGTTTAAAAAACTTAGATTATTTCGTTTTTTTAGTTCACAGTATTAGCACAGCTGTTTTGTTATTCCTTCGTTTACGCTACCGCCGGCGTCCTATCGACCCAGGGCGTCCGAATATATTATTTGCGGGAGCTAGATCTTTTAGTGCCAAGGTGTTATTGTAGTACCTATAAATTCGATTTAAACAATTTTGATTTTACACTGACACATTTCTTTTTGGATTTCTAATATGAGTATATGTTACTAATTGATTGTATTCTGTCGTTTCGATTTGGATATATTTTTAGATTCATGATGAATGATGGTTTTCGTCAACGATTTTGTGAGATTTATGTTCAGCAGGATCACATCAAACTGCCCGATGAGCCAAAGTCAAGAATGACAGCTTGTTGATTTGTGGGCTATCAAGGGCTATCACGTAGAACCATTCGTAGAACAGTCGGTTTTGCCTGCTATTTTAATTGTTCACCTGTGGCATGAGTTTACGACCTGGCTAGTTCGTTCAAAGTTTAATAGAGGTGTTGGATGAGTGCAGTAACAGTAGCCTCAAGTAACGTTTAATGATATCTTTCATAATCCTAAATTTATGTGATCGAGAATTTGTTCATTCAATGTCAATGATACTATAGTTTTGAAGCGGAGTTCATTATTAAGATGTCAGACGGTAAGGAGTTTGCAACATATTTATGGTGCCCCGCTGTGAGGGTCCAGTTAGGGGCTGCGCCTAAATTGTATTAGGACGCACGTGTGTATTTTTCTTAGACTTTGAAAGGCGATGCTGTGTAAGTGCAAGTTTTAGTGGTACCCCAGTGCTGTTTCGAAAGTTTCTTATAGCCAGTAGGATGTAATACAATACGCTAAGGTCCATTATTGTATGATTGACCGAAATGAGTTTCACCACACGTGTCACGTAAGTTATGGGGAGCATTCTTTTTTTTGTGGGCGACGCAAGCCGACCCGTTCGACCATTATTCCGTCTGTATAATTATTTAAGTTGCAAAATACTCGTGTGTACATAATTGAGTTTCAAATGGAAAGATCTCACCATGTTTGTATCAGTAGGTATATTGTAGCTTAGCTGAGTGTTGGGCTTCGCTCTAGTACAGTGTCCGTCGTCGCGGGTTTGCCGGTGGTTATCCTCTCTGCCTAGGAACCGAGGTAGACACGTTCCTTCTGCGGAGACGCTTAAGCCGCGTGACTCCGCTTTATATGTATGAACGATTTATCACCGCGAGTTACTCCTGTACATACTGTAGAGCTCCAGCATAGCAGAATCATCTTAGTCAGGCGTCGCTATGCCTCGGAAAAACGGTATCACGGTATAGGCTATTTGTCCAAGACACCCGTAGTTACCTTATTTGTAACAGTTTACTATTTTAAACAGAGTTGAACGCAATTCATACACATCTTTCACTTAGCTCTCCGGCAATTTCTTGCCCAAAGAAGTAATAAGCTAATTCACTACAACACATACACGTACAAGGAATCACTTCGAGACTTGGAATTGAATTTAAAATATACCGGTGATTTGATTACGACCACATGTTACGCACTATTGGTATTTAATCACACACTAATAAACGGAAATGAGATATTTTGTAAAGGGAAATTTACGCGCTATTTGTTTTCAATTTATCTTAATCGTGGCGATGTATTTAACACTGTTTATAAAATACTAATCACGGCGAAACCGCTTCAATATTTTGAGGGACGATTCGTTGTTAAGATGCCCTTGCGCGCGCGTCGGGCTCTAAGACAATAGATCTCTTTAGGGTCGGCCGGCCGCTTGCGGAACACGTGCGACACGACCACTCACAACAGCTGCCCAAAAGGATCTCCCTCAAACTATTCAATTACACATAATCAATAAAAGCCCCGAATTGAACACACCGTAGTGTGTGGAAGTAAATCGCTAACTTCGCGAGCACGATATTCCCGTAGTAAAACAATTGAAAAAAAAACGATTGGGGAATGCAGAGAGTTAAATCACTGGCGGGATATTGAAAAGTACTGAGAAGGACCACAAAATTGTTTTAAAATGCAGAAACATAAACTTACATAGAATACATATATTACGAGGGTCAAACTGAAAGTTCTTAGAAAATCAAAAACAGATTACATTAGCCAGTTATTAGTTTTATTATATCTTTTCAAAATATTGTCCATTGACGTCAATACACCGCTGCATGCGATGGAACCACTGGGAAAAGCACTTTGCCCACTCGTCCTTAGGGGTCTCTTCAATGGCATCGCGATACGCAGCCACCGCTTCTTCAGCATTCATAAACCGCTTTCCTTTAAGTTTTTCTTTAATTTTTGGAAATAAATAAAAATCACAAGGCGCGAGGTCGGGGCTATACGGCGGGTGACCCAGTAATTCAACGTTTGATGTCGCCAAATAGTCGATCGTTCGCTTGGCGGTGTGCGACGAGGCGTTGTCGTGGTGAAGGAGGATCCTACTGCGAGGTCGTTTCTCTCGAACTTTTTCCAAGACAAGTGGCAAACAATTGGTAGTGTACCATTCTGCAGAAACTGTTTTTTGATCCTCTAACATAATTGTTGCGAAATGACCTATCCTTCCAAAGAACGAGGCCACCATTTTTTTTCCCGCACTTCGATCTCTCTGCACTTTAGTTGGCAACTCCTCGAAAGGAAACACCCACTGAGCAGATTGTCTTTTGGTTTCAGGATCATAACAATAAATCCAGCTTTCGTCACCTGTTAGTATGTCGAACACAGCATTTGAGTCACCTCCGTTAAATCTTTCAATCATTTTACGGCACCAATCCACACGATGGAGTTTTTGAGCCTTAGTCAAATTATGAGGTATCCACCGGGCGCAAAGCTTCCTGACCGCTAAATGTTCGTGGAGGATTTTGTGCACTTGACTCATACCGATGCCTAAGCTTGTCCGAATCTGCTGATAGGTCACTCTTTTGTCAGTCTCTATCATACGCCGCACAACACAGATGTTATTTTCAGTCGTCGCCGTAGAAGGCCGTCCCTCACGTACATCATCAGTGAGATTAGTGCGACCACGTTTAAACTCATTAAACCAGTTGAAATCAGTCGCACGAGATGGGGCTTCATCGTGAAAGGCCAATCGTAGTCTATCATAACTTTCTTGTTGACTTAAATGACATCGAAAGTCATAAAAAATCATTGCACGAAAATTTTCTCGTGTTAAATTCATGTTGACGTGACACAGACAATTTTCAATTTGCCGCCAAATCGTAAAACAAATGAAAAATGAATGAAATACCTATATACTCAGTAATATTGGCAAAGAGTTCTATTTTCAAATTTTAGAATATTTTTTTTATTATATTGTTTATAAGTGGCCAGTTCTAAGAACTTTCAGTTTGACCCTCGTAAATAAAAAATAAATTACAGATAAGGAAAATAAATATACTGATGACATCTATTAAGATATTAACTTAAGTAATTAAATCTTAAGGCAGACTTGCACATATTTTTTGTCGATGTCGATAAACGAACAAGTTGGATTCAATTGAATGATGATAAAGGATGTCATTGAATTTACTGTGTTTATTATGTGTTGTTAATCAAAATACATTCAAGGAACTTCAGGTAGTATCAAAAGAGGCACAACGTTCCCTGAACACGTTCCAATGATAGGGATAATGTCCCTATCATTAACTCCACTGCTAATAACAATTGCCAACAGCTACTGATTATCCGTTTTCCATTAAACACAGCGTAGGAGGCGACTCGAATCCAATAGTACCAAAACATCACACCAACTTCCTTGAACAGGATTTTAACAAGGGTTTTACTCATTAGAATTATCCATTAGCCTATTTTGATTAAAAGCGATAGCCTTGCTGTTTGTAATGTGTCAATCACACTATACTCCAATAAGACAACTTCTACATGAACTAGTTAATGAATTTTCTCTTGACTCAAATCTACCTAAACCTAGAGTGTCAAAGACAGAGTTAGCAACGGAGCTCGTCCAAAAAATGCTTTTCATTTTAAATCAAGTATAAGACTTGAGAAGCTAAAAAAGCATGTTAAAGAAATAATTTTATTCTAATTGTAAAAAAATGTTTTGTTTATCCTCAGAAAAGTATTTTTAAAATACGAAAAACTATTTTCTTCATTAAATTACAACTGATAGTCATACTGATATGCGGTTATGGTGAAAGGTGACTACAGTTGTACCTATAACGTCTAGACCGGACACATTCTTTCGAAGTGGGTATGACTAGGAAGATAATATCTGGCACATCTTCTCAGAAAACATTTATTTTACGTATACTCTTATCATGTGAATAATTCACAGCCATCATTTGATAACACAATCCTGTCACAGGCTGCCAGTATAATGGACAGAAAAATGTGAGTCGCGAAGCCATGTCACATAATGACAAATGAGAGAGCGAAACAATCGAATCACATGAACCTACCACGAAACATGAAATTATCTCATTTCAAATTGAACTTTATTGTGTTGAAATTAATATCAAAATTTGTAGGGGTTGCTATGCTAAGACCCTAACATTTACTACTGCTTGCTATGCTAAGGGATGGGTTTACTCCGGAGAGTGCTAAATAAAACCGACCCGTATGAATGTTTGTAAGACACTGATTTATTGCTATGAAGTTATAAAGTCTGAAGTAAAATGCTACGTATACAAAAATGCTGCGATCGGGCCGCGACACATGTGTGTGTGCATATTACATTGAAATGTGCGAGATCAGCTCGTACATCTTGGCCCTCTAAGAATAAGATGATAAGAATAATCTAATATAAAATCAAGTTAATGATTGCTATGCTAAATGATATAAATTTGTTTTACATGATACAAGGTGATTAATAATGTTAAGATACTATGATAACTAATGCTAAAGTGCTATAATAAAGTATTGTCCGTTTCTTAAGCTAATCACTCGCGTGACTCTACACTTGGGACGTGAAATGACACCGAACGAGACACAATAGGCGTCATGGGGGATGTCCCTTTATCAACACTGACACAGCTCACTGACTTACGCAACAAGTTGAACTCATTGGGTACTGTAACGCTCACTAAGTCACTGACACTGCTGCCCACTGCGCTGCGCGGAGGCGGGAGCGGCGCGGCTGGGCCTGCTGCTGCGGGCGGCGAGCGCGACCGCATGCTTCGTCTGATCTTCAAATAAGCGAATGTGCTCGCCACAAATATGAGTATGGCTACGATGACATACGTTGTCGTGTAGTGATGTACATCGTGAATGCTGAAGTCTGAGTAAGATTGTCCTTTCAGGTCTTCAATTTGATCTTTCAACTGCTTCCACATATATGTTTGATTTTCTGGTATGATCAGATCGGCTTCAGTGATTGTAGTGTTGATGATATTATTTAAGATAGATAACTCTGGGACTTTGATATCGCTTTGAACCGCCATGTGATTCATGTAATTGTTGTGTGTATAGATTGATAGTTCATTGTCCTTTAAAATGCAACCTTGCTCTAGGGTCACAAGGCCGTTGCCTGATAACGATGAAATTGATACACCAGCTGTGCAGAAAATGCGGGCACTGCATTCTTGGCAACACGAGAAGATCCAATCGTTCCGTGCATGCAGTTTTATCCACCTGTTCGTACAACTTAATTGTTCGTGTTTACATGGTGTTGTTTTTATGTAACCATCGCTTATGTTTAAGTGACAAATTGATTGTTTGATCTTCATGTCGTAGATAGGCGAGTCTAACGAGCATAATATTTTATCTTCTGTAGCGTGAAGACATAGACGTAGATCTTCGTCTGATAAGAACATAGCTGTATCCTTTCTGAGGTTGAAAGCTATGTATGGATGACTAGGAACTATATAGTATGTTTGCTGATTTCTACTTTGAGGAATAGATATAACTCTGTCGAGCTCATAAACTTCTTTGCTTACTAGAGGAATCTTAATTTCTATGATAAGATAACTGCTAAATAACCTGGATGATACCTTTAAAATTTTATAAATATCGGCAAAGTTTGATTGTTCAACGGGCAATGTAAGATCACCCTGTAGTTGACTTGATATAGTTAGCATTTGATATTGTAATTGCTCGGGTGATAGTAAATGAGTATCTATGCGTCCATGTCGAATATTAGTGATAATATTAATTAAAGTTTCTTGTATTCGTCTAAGATTTGAGATAATTATGTTAGCTACTAAAGCAGATGACGTCACATAGATATCATTTTCTACCACTTGACGGACGTCATTGATCGCAACTGATAGATTACGAAGATGCTCCTTTACAAATTGAAATTGAGTGTTCATGATTTTTTCATTTCGCTGAATGATGTTATACTCGGCTTCTAGTATAATAGTTTGATTTCGTATTAATGTTTGCATATGATTTTCGTTATGGACAATTTTCTCTATATCTTTAGTGTACTGCTCCGCGAATCTCTCATCTAACACTCCGAATAACGCGTTGGCCCATTCACCAAGCCACGTTTCTGTCTGTTTAGGTTCTGATTTTGTAGAATCTTATTATAGTGCTGAATTTCGCTTAACTCGTGCTCTATTTGATTGGAAAGTGTTTGATATTGTTGTGGTAAACCCTTGCATGATACTTTTAAATGATTTACGTAGGATTCAATATCCGTAAGCCCTTGATAGTAAGTTGATATATTATAATAAACGACAAGCTTCCATTCGTCGCGTATGTGTTGTAAGTTCGATATTTTATCAAAGTACAAGCCCCTATTATCTGTAATTTGAGTTACCTTAAAGGGTTGCTGTACAGTTGGAGAAAATAGCATAGTAAAAAACAATAATGCTGCTAGTAGGAAGCTCTTGATACCTTTACTACGAACCTTTCTAGTCCGGCCTTGATTTAAGTGCTGCTGATCATCATGCTGATTCTGTTTCGATGTCATCTCGTGAACAGGTAGTACGACTAATTTGGTGATTGGACGTTTTATGATGTTATTTTGTGTTTTAATGGAAACCACTCGGACGTAACCACCTTGAGGTCGTGATAATAATGATCCACCTACGAGAAAATGACCTGGCGTCAGGTAATCATCCTCAGGGTTTTCGGTCAGAGGGAATAGAGGTCGTGAATTGAGGCAGGCCTCAATTTGTTGGATTAATGTAGTAAACTCTTCGTACGTGAGCCGCTGCTCCCCTAGAGTTCGTTTCAGGTGGTGCTTGAAACTTTTAACTGATGATTCCCACAGACCCCCTGCGGTAGGCCACGCTGGTGAGTTAAATGACCACTTTATATCCCATTCGGCTATGCTACTGAAGAACTCATGATTGATACTTGCTGTTATCTCTTTGTATTCTTTTTTCAGTAATCGGTTGGCACCTACAAAATTGATACCGTTGTCGCTGTACATGTGAGTAGGAGTACCTCGACGTGCACAAAAGCGACGAAATGCTGCTAAGAAAGCTGGCGTGCTCAGGTCAGAGACCAGCTCAAGGTGCACGGCCTTCGTAGATAGGCATACAAAAACTGCTATGTATCCCTTATGACACCTTACCCCTCTGCCCTTACTTGCTTTAAGATCGACGTGGCCTGTAAAGTCGACGCCAGTGTGGGTAAACGGGCGCGATGGAGTTACCCGAGGACAAGGTAAGTCTGCCATGATTTGCTGTCTCTTTTCAGTGCTATAGCGTCGGCATTTAACGCACATTCTGATTTGTCGTTTAACTGTATTCATGCCACTAAGAATCCAGTATTTTTCTCTTAAGTATGATAGTGTTAGTCTCGGACCACCATGAAGCGTGGCGATGTGTCCTTGACTGATTATGAGATCGGTCAATCGGCTATGATTTGATAGAATGATCGGGTGTTTAGCGGAGCTACTTAGATTTGAATTATTTAACCGTCCACCGACTCTCATTATTCCATGCTCATCTAAATACGGACAAAAGCTTGCTATTTTGCTATTAGGTCGAACTTGACCTTTGCTTTTTAAATCAAAAAGATCGTCTTCAAACTCATGAGCTTGGGTGTACTTGATAACAATGTTGTAAGCATTGTTGATTTCAGCTGATGATAAATGCTGACTATGCTGTGACGTTTTGTGTCGAACCCGCGCCACGAAACGTGATACCCATGCTATTGTTTTCACAACTCGAGTGATTGAATTATTATTTTGCAATAACTCGGCTATTAATGTGGGGAACTTGTCTTGATATAAAGTAGTGTTTACACTTACTTGCTTGGCCTCTATATTAGGGCTTTGATATGTTTTGTCACCAATATTTTTTGGGTCAAATGTAAGAAGCCACTTGGGCCCTTCCCACCACAAAGTATGCTCTAATAAACTTTTCACCGTGGAACCTCTGGTTGCTGCGTCAGCTGGATTCTCCTCTGAACGCACATGATTCCACTGTGTTGCTGGAATGACATCTCTGATTTCCTGAACCCTATTTGCTACAAATTGCTTCCAGCGCGTGATATCTCCATGGATCCACCCTAAGGTCACCATAGAGTCTGTCCACGCGTGGATACTAATATGCTCTTGAGGTAGTGATTGTACAACCTTTTTTATGAGTTGTGACAAAAGCTGTGCACCGCACAATTCAAGTCTTGGCAGTGTCACTTGCTTGTTTAATGGAGCCAACCTAGTTTTTGCAATCACTAAGGTGGATGTGCACTCCCCTTTATCATTGTTTGTAACAATGTAAACGGAACACGCGTACGCCTTTTCAGACGCATCGCAAAATCCGTGTATTTGAAATGCTATTTGTGCGCTACCCAAATATCTAGGTATGGAGAAATTTTCGATATTTTGAAGGTCGTCCCTGAGTTGAAGCCATTCGTCTTGTAATTGCTTTGATAATTTATCGTCCCATGCCATACCGGACGTCCATGCTTTTTGAAAAAGTAATTTTGCGTTGATCGTGAGAGGAGAGAGCCAACCTAATGGATCGAATATTTTAGAAATGTTTGATAAAAGTTGTCTTTTTGTGTGGCTACTCTCTGTATGCTCAATTGTGCTTTGAAATGAGAAATTATCAGTTGATGGATGCCATCTGAGCCCGAGGGTCTTACGGGACTCTGAGCACTTGAAATGAAACGGAGTATCGACTTGTTGAGATGGAAGGTTACAGACCAATTCCTGATCATTGGCTGACCACTTCCGCAAGTTCATCCCTGCTCCCTGTAACATTTGAATTAACTGACCTTGCAATTCCTTAATTTGCTCAATGCTTTGATGTCCACTTAGAAGGTCATCGGTGAAAAATGAGCTTTCTAGTGCTGCTGCTGCTAAAGGATACTTTGAAGCGTCGTCTTTAGCAAGTTGTCTCAAAGTTCTGATTGCTAAAAATGGGGCTGCTTTCGTCCCATACGTTACCGTAGTAAGATGATATTCACGGAGTGCCTCAGATGGTGAGTCACGCCATATGATTGATTGCAACGAGTGATCCGATTCCCTGACAAGTATTTGACGGAACATCTTTTCGATGTCCGCGGTGATAACGTACCTATGCTGTCTCCATCTTAAGATGAGATCTTGTAAATCGACTTGCAGGTTGGGACCGCATTCCATTGAGTCGTTCAGACTATGGCCTGTGGTCGTTTTTGATAATCCATTAAATACTACGCGTAACTTCGTAGTGCTAGAATCTAACTTGAGCACGCCGTGATGAGGTAGGAAGCAGTTAGGTTCACTTACGCTGCTTGCCTCACGCATGTGGTCAAGTTCTTGATATTCATGAATAAATTGCTTGTAACTGCTTGAAAACGTATTATTTTTGACCATTTTGCGCTCTAATTGCTTAAATTGTGCTATCGCCTTTGGCTTTGATGTACCTAAGTTTTCCTCAAAACCTTGCTTCATAGGAAGTGCTACTACATAACGACCGTTGTCTAGCCGGCTTGTAGTAGCCTGATAAAAGTCCTCACAATACTGTTCCTCTCTGGTCAAAGTGCTAGCGTTTTCATAGATGTCTTCTAATTCCCAGTACTTTCATATTTGTTGTATGTCGTTAATTACAACATGGCAATTAAAAGTTTTTACATTTCCAGAGAGAATCCAGCCTAGTTTGGTCTGCTGTGCTATTGGCGCCTGAGCGGGGCCTTTAATTAATCCACTCATAATGATATCTGAATAGATGCTCGCGTCTAAGAGAATGTCTATCGGCTTAGACACATTATAGTCAGGATCCGCTAAATCAATATGCTCTAAGTGCGGCCATGACTGCTTGCTAAACGAACTATTAGGTAAGTTGCTAACGACACGTGATATCACTAGTGCTTGTGTTGTAAAACTGTAATCATTATATATTGATTGGCATTCAATTGATACGACTCCCTTACTAGCTTTAGAACCATTCCCTATGCCGGAAACGGAAGCGTGATAACGTTGCCGCTGAAGTCCTAACATTTGTGCGGCGTTTTCTGATATTAGAGCTATCTGCGAGCCCTGATCTAGCAATGCTCTTAAAGTAATAAAGGTGCCATCGGATGCCTTTACCCTCAATGACAAGGTTGTTAATAAAACTTCCTCGTTGTCGGAAGCCACGTGATTTACGCTATGCTGTTGTTTTTCGCTATTTTTTGCTGATGGCATTGCAGGTGTTGAATTTGAGTTAGTTGATTTTGTCGCTGTGTGTGTGGTTTGCACAAAGGCATCGTGTAATATGGTATTATGGAAATCAGCACAATTTTTACAGCGTTTCTCGGAATAGCATTTGCCGGCATGCTTGTAAAGGCAGTTACGGCAAATATTATGTTTCACAACTGTCTTTAATTTCATATCTGCTGACATGCTGATAAAATTGTGACAGCGATATAATTCGTGATCGTGGGAACATAATGGACATTTTGTAGAATAGGTAGAAGCTGCTTTATAAAATCTAGAAAAAGGTTTTTCTTGACCTTGCTTGTAAATAGATGGTTTTGGATGATTTTGAGCTGATGAATTATTTTTGGAGGGTGTATAATCCTTTTCCCTTTTATGTATAGGTTCAAGGGCAATGAATTTAGCTTCCAAAAAATCCATAAACTCATCTAATGACGGTAAATCTCTAGGAGATTTACGCGCCTCTTTGTAGTCACTGTAGGTATCCATGTCTAGTTTTTTGGCCAAAAGGTGAACTAGTAATGGATCCCAGGTGCTAGTGTCCACTCCTAGATTATGGATTGCGTGGATACATTCCGTGCTAGTGTCGTATAATCTTTTTAATTCAAAAGATGATTGCTTATTGATATTAGGCTGATTAAGAAATATTTCGACTTGCTTAGTAAATAATAATTGCGGGTTATTATATCGGTGGACTAATATGTCCCATGCTGTGTCGTAATTATCTGCTGAAATAGTGAGATGCTGTATGAGACGCTCGGCCTCCCCCCTGACCCTACCCTTAAGGTGTTGCATTTTTTGACACTTTGATAAATGGTTGCTATGATGAATAGTTTCGACAAAAAGATCAGAAAAGGTTGGCCACTGCGTGTACTTTCCCGTAAAGATAGGTATTTCTAACATAGGTGTAGCTTGATGAATGTGAACAGATGACGATAATTTATGATTCAAAATTCGTTTTATGTGTTTAAAAGATGACTCATGAGTACTCAATTCAGTTTCGTAAGAAACATCAGTACCTTTCAGTATGTGATCAATCTGTAAATGCATGCTATCTATGATATTCCATCGCGCTTGTAAATTTCGTAGTTCATCCTCAATCTCCCACTTTTCACTGATAGCGCTCGTATTAATACTATGTATAAGCCTATTTAAAGCTCGAAAATTAGTTCTTTGCTGACTTAAAAGTTCGAGGACTTTTCCGTCATGCTGTATAGCTTTCTCTTCCTTTCCTTGAGAAAAAGAGCCTGCTATGTCTTCTGCTTTGTATGAAGTTAAAATGCCGCGCAATGCTTGATAAAAGTCTAATGCTTGTTGATATATATTTTCTGCGAAATATTGCTGAGATTTATCTTCAACGATTTCAAACTGTGTGTTATTGCTATCAAACTCTCCCCAGAGATTATCTATTGTTTCTAGGCGTAGTTTTATGTAGTCGACAGTTTTTCTATGAGATGGATCCTTTCTAAAGTTAGTTTGGATCTGCTGTAACTTGTCTAAGATTTCCTTTTGACGTGATATGAGCGCCTCCATCTTGTATATAGAGGACTGGACACAAGTGAAAAAGGAACAATCTTACTTGGATGATGCTGATACGTGCAGAATTGACTCCCACACCGGCTGTTCGCCTGCTGATGCTGACTGACGGTCTACCTTCCGACAGTGTTGGTGCTGCGTTGCTTGCGTCGCAACAATGCTGATGGTGGTGACTGCCTCGAGCCGTTTGTAGGCCCAAGATAGTGATGAAGAGTAAACTGCTGTATTCACTCAAACTTCACTCACGAAGTGTTGAACTGATGATACTATGGATGCTTGTTCATAATTGTCACGAGGTGTCCAACGGCACAACGATCACACGCGAAATATTGTTGAACCACCGCGTTTTTGATCACCGTCGGGTCCCGCAACCGGGTTGCTCGAAGGACCAAAGAAATGTAAGGGGATGCTATGCTAAGACCCTAACATTTACTACTGCTTGCTATGCTAAGGGATGGGTTTACTCCGGAGAGTGCTAAATAAAACCGACCCGTATGAATGTTTGTAAGACACTGATTTATTGCTATGAAGTTGTAAAGTCTGAAGTAAAATGCTACGTATACAAAAATGCTGCGATCGGGCCGCGACACATGTGTGTGTGCATATTACATTGAAATGTGCGAGATCAGCTCGTACAAAATTGGTTGGTAAAGACAAAGATACTGGCATTTTAGGGTAAGTTGATGAGCCGTTGAATGTGGAAAAAACAATTATGTCGCGACGCTCGGCGAGACACGCAACATTAATATAATAAAGAAATATGCAACTTATTTGAAAACAAATATGAACTCTTTCTTCGACTGTGAGTTGATGCTATATTTTTCAAGAAATCAAGCAACATTTAGTGGAATAGGCTCACGCTAGACCAAACGTCTAGGAACTCGTATTAACAACAAAGCTAATCAGGAAAAAAAAAACAAATTATTTCAACTCGTCAGATATCATTGTCTATTTCATACTCGTTTGCATCGTCCTTTACTGTCAGGTCATATTTCAGAAAATAATTGAGCTATTTATAAAACAAAATTACGTAAGTAGTTTGAGAACGAAGTATCAACATTATTTTATATTCAAAGCTAAAACAAGTATCAGTATATCCATTCAGCGCAGTAAATCGACGTGAGAAAATAGTTTTTAAATCAGCTCGTGAGTGTATGAATAATTCAACCGACGCAGCGCGATCCCTGCCGCTTCTACTTTAATTTTTAATCTATGACAACGTGCACTAAAAACAACGAGGTGATACTGAAATATGATACAGAAACGATACGAAAAGAATTAGCATCCACATGAAACGACCGAGAGATGTGCTTCAAAAGTTCGACGACCCGTCTGGTGTAGTGGTTGAGAAATCGCCTACTACGCAGCGGGTGCGGGTTCGATCCCCGCACAATACAAACATTTGTGTGCATGAACATGTCTGTTTGTATTGGTCTGGGTGTTTTCTATGTATATTATGTATGTATTTACAAACAAAAAGTATTTAAGTATTATATCCGTTGTCTGGCACCCATAACACAAGCTTTGAGTAGCTTACTTTGGGACTAGATGGCGATGTGTGGGAATGTCCAAAGGATATTTATTTATTTATTTATTTAAAAGTAATATTTTAATTTATTTTGTACGCCATTTATTATGCAGCAGCATACATCAAAAAAAGTTGAAAGAGAAAAAAAAATATAAGTTACCCCATTCTTTATCATGGACTCAATGATCCATAAAGATTTAAGTTTGCGTATTTTGCCACTATAACTAGCCCTTATGCTAGGAGCTTCATCGCGCTGGCACCAAGAGTATAGGCAAAAATAGAGATAATGTTATCAGTCTAAAGCATTGACTGTCGTAAATTATAATTTAGGTACTCTAACTTAAATATAATTCAAAATCACTTATTTGAAAATCCCCCAACCGTCATATTTAAAGTCTTGGCTACCTTACCATGCTACTTTTATATCATCGAAGTAAGACGGTTCTAAATTTCGAACCGACAGTACTTAAAGAAGGTAGTCAGAATTATTGAAGAGCTGATGATTCTCAAACTGGGTCATGAATACTTTACCATATACTGTCAATGTGATCAGAACCTAATTTCGAATCGATCGGACAGCTATAAGCTATAATAGAGCTGATAATATTTAAATGGCTGATCAGATTTTCATAAAACATTGCCAAGAGATAAAATTATGTATGACAAAATCGGTTTATCTGTTGGGCGCTACGATATCCAACACTGATACTCATATATTAAGACAGATATTTTAAACTTATCTCTCTATTCTTCGGGAGGTTAAAAAAACCGGCCAAGTGCGAGTCAGACTCGCGCACTGAGGGTTCCGTGCCATTTTTTACTGAATTAGGGAATCCACTTACTTCCACTTAGCTAAAATACCACAATATTTTGTTGACAGCTAATATAATTTTGTTTTTCATAGTGTTTGTATGAAAACAAAGTTATGTTTTCGGTTTCTGAAAATGTGTCGTAGAAAATGTGCTATATTTCAAAAACGCTTAGTTCAATCCCGTCCAATCCAATTTTCGTTGAAATTATTTGTTAAGATCTGCATTATATATTTTTTTCAAAATTTACACTCGCTTAGTTTAGAAGTAAGAGGGAGGGGGGGGGGGGGACGCTCATTTCACCACTTTGGAAGCGTCTATGTATCAAACGTTAGATTTAAACGAAAATGGTTTTAGAAACTTCTTTGTGATTTTAATAGATCTATCCATACGCACAGGTTTGACTAAAAAAAAATTATTGTAAGAATCGTAAAGGGTTAACAGAATACATCTTCCTACGAAATTTGAATAGTGTGATGCTTATATTTACATAATAAAGTGGCTGTGACATACGTGCGGAAAGACAGAGTTGACGAAACTATAAGCGTTCCGTTTTTTGCCACTCGGCTACGGAACCCAATAACGGTAGTGAAAAGTCAATTTCAAGTTTGAAGTTCAATAATATACTTAATAAACCAAACCTCAGGCTAAAATAAATTTATTCTCATAAGAATTAGGAACATTTACTTAAACGAGAACACAACAACTTTATAAAGTAGAATTGGTTTAAAACTTACATGAGCAAGTGATATTAGAACAATAAATACCAAACGTGTTACTGTGCAGCCTTCAGGAGATCCTTTTGGGCAGCTGTTGTGAGTGGTCGTGTCGCACGTGTTCCGCAAGCGGCCGGCCGACCCTAAAGAGATCTATTGTCTTAGAGCCCGACGCGCGCGCAAGGGCATCTTAACAACGAATCGTCCCTCAAAATATTGAAGCGGTTTCGCCGTGATTAGTATTTTATAAACAGTGTTAAATACATCGCCACGATTAAGATAAATTGAAAACAAATAGCGCGTAAATTTCCCTTTACAAAATATCTCATTTCCGTTTATTAGTGTGTGATTAAATACCAATAGTGCGTAACATGTGGTCGTAATCAAATCACCGGTATATTTTAAATTCAATTCCAAGTCTCGAAGTGATTCCTTGTACGTGTATGTGTTGTAGTGAATTAGCTTATTACTTCTTTGGGCAAGAAATTGCCGGAGAGCTAAGTGAAAGATGTGTATGAATTGCGTTCAACTCTGTTTAAAATAGTAAACTGTTACAAATAAGGTAACTACGGGTGTCTTGGACAAATGGCCTATACCGTGATACCGTTTTTCCGAGGCATAGCGACGCCTGACTAAGATGATTCTGCTATGCTGGAGCTCTACAGTATGTACAGGAGTAACTCGCGGTGATAAATCGTTCATACATATAAAGCGGAGTCACGCGGCTTAAGCGTCTCCGCAGAAGGAACGTGTCTACCTCGGTTCCTAGGCAGAGAGGATAACCACCGGCAAACCCGCGACGACGGACACTGTACTAGAGCGAAGCCCAACACTCAGCTAAGCTACAATATACCTACTGATACAAACATGGTGAGATCTTTCCATTTGAAACTCAATTATGTACACACGAGTATTTTGCAACTTAAATAATTATACAGACGGAATAATGGTCGAACGGGTCGGCTTGCGTCGCCCACAAAAAAAAGAATGCTCCCCATAACTTACGTGACACGTGTGGTGAAACTCATTTCGGTCAATCATACAATAATGGACCTTAGCGTATTGTATTACATCCTACTGGCTATAAGAAACTTTCGAAACAGCACTGGGGTACCACTAAAACTTGCACTTACACAGCATCGCCTTTCAAAGTCTAAGAAAAATACACACGTGCGTCCTAATACAATTTAGGCGCAGCCCCTAACTGGACCCTCACAGCGGGGCACCATAAATATGTTGCAAACTCCTTACCGTCTGACATCTTAATAATGAACTCCGCTTCAAAACTATAGTATCATTGACATTGAATGAACAAATTCTCGATCACATAAATTTAGGATTATGAAAGATATCATTAAACGTTACTTGAGGCTACTGTTACTGCACTCATCCAACACCTCTATTAAACTTTGAACGAACTAGCCAGGTCGTAAACTCATGCCACAGGTGAACAATTAAAATAGCAGGCAAAACCGACTGTTCTACGAATGGTTCTACGTGATAGCCCTTGATAGCCCACAAATCAACAAGCTGTCATTCTTGACTTTGGCTCATCGGGCAGTTTGATGTGATCCTGCTGAACATAAATCTCACAAAATCGTTGACGAAAACCATCATTCATCATGAATCTAAAAATATATCCAAATCGAAACGACAGAATACAATCAATTAGTAACATATACTCATATTAGAAATCCAAAAAGAAATGTGTCAGTGTAAAATCAAAATTGTTTAAATCGAATTTATAGGTACTACAATAACACCTTGGCACTAAAAGATCTAGCTCCCGCAAATAATATATTCGGACGCCCTGGGTCGATAGGACGCCGGCGGTAGCGTAAACGAAGGAATAACAAAACAGCTGTGCTAATACTGTGAACTAAAAAAACGAAATAATCTAAGTTTTTTAAACTAATAATAGTACCTCCTTATAACAATTTCCTCGTAGTTAGGTAAAAAATTCACCCTCAATCTCTTGCACAAATAATATTGTACAAAGAATATCCGACCGTTGTCAAAAAAGCCAACAACATGCGAAACAATAACAACAGGACCAGAAGAGTAAATTGTTAAAGCCCTGAAAAACTTTCTAAGTGGCGGAATATGAAAATCGATTTTCAAGTTAATATGTTCACTGTTGAATCATATTTGTTCATCATTTCTATAATATAATATTGATTTAAAAGAAAACAAAGCACAAACGGCCAGTAAATTTGCCTGTCTTAAGAGCTTTCAGACGTGCACCTTTTTAGCGCCTGCTCTTACTCAACGCAAACCACCATCAAGATTGGCATGTATTGCACTAATCTGATTTTTCTTTCAGGTTAAAGATATCTTTAGATAGCAAGCAAAGCCATAAAAACTGCAGAATCGCCAAAAAGTGTAAAATGCATGTGTGTGCAGTGTAATAACGAAATTGTGTCCTCATGATGTCTGTGCGTGAGTTCGTGTATCCATGTGTGTCGCTACTCGTGCTTGTGATTTTCTCCTTTCTATATGTGCTGTGTGTTGACTTTTTATGCGGATCAGTGATGGTCAGGCAAATTTTCCGGCAACTAAAAAAAAGAAACCGCATTTTTTTGGATTAAAAAAAACTGAAGCAGACTCTTATGATAGAAAAGCTCAATACTAGAAGCTAAAATGGTCAACGTCGGAGCGCAGCGAGCCATACGCTGAAGACAGCTAAATCATCAGCGTCAGAGCGCAGCGATCTTTAAGCGAATCAGCGACAATGATCAACGTCTGAGCGCAGCGAGCCATAAACCGAAGACAGCTACATTCACTAACGTCGGAGCGCATCGAGTCATAAGCCGAAGACAGCTACAATCATCAACGTCGGAGCGCATCGAGTCATAAGCCGAAGACAGCTACAGTCATCGACGTCGGAGCGCATCGAGTCATAAGCCGAAGACAACTACAATCATCAACGTCGGAGTGCATCGAGTCATAAGCCGAAGACAGCTACAATCATCAACGTCAGAGCGCATCGAGTCATAAGCCGAAGACAGCTACAATCATCAACGTCGGAGCGCATCGAGCCATAAGCCGAAGACAGCTACAATCATCAACATCGAAGCGCATCGAGTCATAAGCCGAAGACAGCTACAATCATCAACGTCGGAGCGCAACGAGTCATAAGCCGAAGACAACTACAATCATCAACGTCGGAGCGCAGCGAGCCATAAGCCGAAGGTAGATTCAATGATCAATTACGTAGCTCAGCGAGCCTTGAGCCGAAGACACCCTCAATGATCTATGTCGGAGCGCAGCGAACCACAAGCCAAAGATAGCTACAATGATTAACGTCGGTGCGCAGCAAATAACAGATACAGAAGACCACCATGGCATGATAGCCCAACCCCTCGCAGCATCAACGCTCACTCCCCATGGATGATACCCGTCTTCCCTACTCCTAGACCAATTTAGGCTGAATAGCTACTTTGGTTCTGGTCGGAGGGCTGCGGCTTGCCGACCTTCCTCTCCCATCCCAGAGCGTGTCCCTCCTGCCTCCAACTCGTGCACCTCGGTTTGCCGGTTTTACCGGATCTGAGCCCTTGTGGCCTGGCTGAGTAATGCACTATCGAATCGAATCGAACGTGTTACTGTGCAGCCTTCTAGTTATTAATGTTATTCTATGAAACAAAACATAAAGTGAATCTTGTTTCGTCTTGAATTAAAGACTATTAGTTGAAATATCGTTCCTCAAAACGCTGCATCAAACTCACTTTACAGTCTTTTAGGATCGATTGAACTATCCCGGTATCGTCTCTTTCAAGAAATCTCACACAAACACACTGGGAAGACCATTACTTACAGCTGAATCATATTCATCTACGGAATATTATTCGAACTAAATTAGTTTTAAGCTCGATAGCGGTGCAGTCCGGAATAATATTTTGAGTTATTACATTTCGAAATTATGTTTGCATATTTCAGAACGCATTCATGTAGCCTATTTGGTTTGCAAAGAGGTTTGAGAGTTTAATAGAGAATTTTGATGGCCTTTCGATGAAAATTTCATAATTTAGTTTTATTTTGATAAGGAACTAATAAATTTATTGTTTAATATTTAATTAATAAAATATTTTATTAATAATTAAATAATGTAATTGTATTATTTAGAAAATGAATCTCCCTATCAAAGTTTTAATGGTTGCGACGAAAATCTTACAATAATAATATATATGTAATGTTATAATATATTACATATTTATTACTATTAAAGTAATTAGAAAGTTAGTCCTCATTCTTTCAAAATTGTTGTAACAATGCTTTTTTTATCAGTTCATTTTCTCACGAAATGACTCATATATTATCAAAAATCTGGCGCTACTAACACGTTGAATTAGAGGAAGCTACAATTGTACAGATAAAATTTGTCAAAGAGACAAAGATGGAAATTTAATATATCAACCAATATTTTTATCTCCATTACATTACATTACATTTGTGTCCAATATTTTGAACGGGCATTCAGTTTAATTAATATTTCATAACAAAAACACGCGAGCACACAGAGTGTCATCGGTGTTGCCAGCCGATATTGACACAGTCGGCACTCACTGCGCCCACAATATTGATACATTCCAATACATGTAGCGTACCTACTTCAAACTGTTATTGGAGTACTAGATCCGATGCCGCTTATTTTGAAAACCGAACGCTCGGTACGAATATAAATGTTAAGATTAGTTCACACTTATGATGTGAGCAAAGTCAGCAAAAAAGTATCAGAAGAAAACAATGTAACGCTGTGCTTAAAAATAAAATTAAGGGAATTTTTCATACATCCATTCTTTTTGCAGCAATCACATCTTAATGTCAAAGTTTTTTTTGTATATATCGATCCAAATATGGCTTACGTTAAACACGCATAATGTCGTTTTGTGCTTAAAAACAATCACAGCTTTTGCAAACACTATCGACAAGATAAAAAAAGAAAAGAATAAACAGGTTTTTCCGTACTAAAATCTCTATATCTTTTCTGTGTTTATGTACGAAAGACATCATGTGCATAAGAGTTAAAAATAAGTAAGTGTAATTTACTTGTATACATCCACCATTTACAATTAAAACCCAAACGCCATTCAGTATTTTAAAATAGAATACATTTCGATATCAAACCAAACATTTTGATTACAAACCTATCATTTTTACATTTTAACAAAAGGCATATTGTGAGTCCTAGCTCCATTGTGGACTCTGCAATTGGCAGAAAATCTAGAGTCAAGAAAAAAAGCACATAAATAAAAAGGTCAACGACAATAAAATAGTAATACCAACTTTATTGCGTACAAGGCTTTACTAAACTATACCGAGTATTCTTTGTTCATTAAAAGAGCGGTCACAGGATGTATTTGCCGTCCGCGGCGAGCGAGGGAATTGTTATGACTCCATTATAATTGACTCACAAAATACTTTAGTACGTACTGCAGTCCGAGTGGTTTCAACTTTGTGCACCTGGCCTTATAGTTGTGTTAAATGTCCACATGAAAGTTGGATTACGAATATTCTTGCTGCATAATTAAATGCCAACTGTTCTATTCTATATGGTGGAATTTTGCAAGGAACACTTGTCATGCGGTTGCAAGATTTTGGCAATGTTAGCTGGTTAACTTTGATTTACCATGCGTAACGTTTGTTGTATACTGGCACTATGATTTAATAAGTCTTAACTGCATTTTTGGAATGGATAGGTAAATAAGTATATCATGCAACTAAGCCATGATTATGAGGAAGACAATTTTAATAAAAATACTTTGCGCCTTTCCTACAGTGAGACATGGTTTTATTTTCTCAAAAAAGAGCGCATTGATTACTTTTGCTTTTTGGCGCTTAATCGGTAACAATTTCGTATTTTTACTCATAAGACACCCAAGAGTTATTATTTGTTTAGTATCAATATCCGGAATCCATCTTGAGTCAAGCGAGTGTCTTTCTACATTAAGTCAGCGTTTCCGGTTCCTTTCCGATGGTGGCGCCCTCTGTAGTGTCGGTTTGGTACTTACTTACTGGGCGCTCGAGCACCGGGTTGACACTTGTCATTATAGCGTTGTTTTTCGCGCCGTTCACAAGTCAGTTCAGTTGCAAAAAACACTTTTCTTTAAATTTGTTAAATCTTGCGATTTGAATTTAAATAAATTAGTTGGTTCCTTTCCAAATAATTATTATAATATGGAGAACGGTACTCCTTCGCGATTAAGTCCTAGTAAAGTTAGTGAAGAAAATACGGAATCGCGGAAACGTGCCCGTTCTTCATCACCGAGTTCGGACAGCAGCGACTCATCCAGCGGTAGCAGCGAGCGCCCAAGGCGAGCAAAGGCAAGGAAAGTCGACCAAACCGTGAGTTATGCACATTTTGAATTCTTATCTCAACAAGTTGCCTTTTTGACGAATATCATTTCAAAAAATAGCGATGTTTTGAACCCTGATAAAGACCAATTACCTACCGTTGATTCAAACCAAGAGGTATTCCTACGTCGACCTTGCGAGCCAGAATCCAAAAACAGTCAACTAAACTTGTCTGAACCTAGTACTGTTGTTAAAGACCCGCTTTATACACGCGCCAAAGAAACTTACATTAAAAAATTAAGAGAATTACAACGATTTACAAGTGATGATTGGTATGCTGTTAGATTTGCTGATACTCAGAAAAAATATTTGGCTACCCCCGGTTTCGTAGAGTTAAACGTTAACGACTCCCTGAAACGGTTCGAAGCTGCTATGCTACGAGACGATCCTCGTTCGTACTTGCTGGAACGTTCCTTTGCCGGATTAACAAATGCTTTACTTTTACAAAAAGAAGAATTGCAAAAAACTTTACAAGCGTTAGTAGATTGGGCCAACGAATGTAAACAGACATTAACCCCTAATACATTATTCGATAAAATAGAGTCATTGTTTTCGAAAGAATCGCCTTACAGTAAAGTAACGGATGATATATTGCAAATAGTGTGTGGCAGACGTGCAGATTTTATTACTTCACGGCGGGATGCATTATTACGTCAAATACCAGAGGAATATCATAGGGATGTTTTGTATAAGATACCCCCCAACGAAGAAACGTTATTTAACGATGATTTAGTTCAAAACTACCTACAAAAAATAGGCGGGGCGGATAAATTGTTTACTTCACTGCAACCGACCGCTCGTTCACAAACAAAAGATAATTTCTATCAAAATCAGAAGCCATCGACTAGTAAACAAACTGATAACACCTTTTTTCGACGAAACACTTCTTCAAAAAGACATGCACCGCGAACGTCTAACCGAAAACGTCAGGATAAGCCGGAAAACAATAAACAGAAAGGAAAGAAACCGCGATCCCACACTACCTATAATAATAAGCGTCGCGAATGACTATCGAGTATTTCAAGGCGGCTGTCTAAAACGATTTCAAGCTGTCTGGAGCAACTTGGGTGCACCAAAACAAATATGCAAATTACTAAACGGGGCCCGTATACCCTTTATTCTAAAGCCACCATTAATATTCCCCAATCACGTTGCAATGCAGAATTACAGAACCAAAACTTCTGTCAATATGACTACCCAGATCCAAAACATGTTAGACTCGGAAATTCTCGAACCAGCGGAGCAAAGCCCCAGTTACCTTTCAAATTTTTTTCTGGTACCCAAGCCAGACGGCAGCTATCGCCCGATCTTCAACTTGAAACAGCTGAACAGTTTTGTTATAACAAAACCATTCCAACTATTCAGTCATTTTCGTGTACCAACTTTTTTACAAACCCAAGATTGGATGGCGAAATTAGACCTGAGCCAGGCGTACTTTCACATACCCATAGCACCACAACATCGCCGCTTTCTAAGGCTCAATTATCACCACGATCTGAATCGCCACCAACTGCTTCAGATGACGTGTTTGCCGTTCGGACTTGCATCGGCCCCGAGAACATTCGCTACCGTGACGAATTGGGTCGCCGAGCTATTAAGAAGTCGCGGCATCAGGTGTATAGTATATCTAGACGATTTCCTCCTAGCAAACCAATCGAGAGAAAAATTGCACGACGACATAGCAACAATGATAAACACCATGCAGTTACTAGGTTGGGAAATAAATTACGAGAAGTCTGTTCTGACTCCGACGCAATGCCTCGAGTTTCTCGGCATAACATGGGACACAAAACGCAACGCAATGTCCTTGTCGGAGTCGAAGTGCCTATCGCTACGCAAAGCACTTCAGGAGCAGCTCAAAGCAGGCAAGTGGTCCCTAAAACAGTATCAATCGCTAATGGGGAGACTCAACTTTGCCAACTTTGTAACCAAAAGGGGTCGCCTTCACTGTCGAACTCTACAGTACTTCAGTCGACAGTTGTCAAAGATCCATCCCTACCGTCGAGTGAAAATACCGCAACCAGTTCGTGCCGACATAGAATGGTGGTACAATTCGATTGGAGTAACCATGCCCATACACATGAACGAGATGACCCATCTGCTGACCACAAACGCATCCGACATCGGCTGGGGCGCTCAAATCAACGACCGATTCCTAACAGGTACATGGGCGAAGCCACAAATGTCATGGCACGCAAACAGGAAAGAAATGTTCGCAGTATACGCAGCAGTTGTACACGAACAAAACCAACTGCAAAACGCGCAAATTCTCCTGCAGACAGACAACCGAACAGTAGTGTCGTACATCAACAAAGAGGGCGGCACGAAATCGAAAAAGCTTCTCGAGCAGACTCGACAGCTTCTAGCGGTTTTAGACAAACTAAACGTGCATCTTCTTGCTCAATACTTTCCCGGAAGATTCAACGGCGAAGTGGACGCTCTATCACGCCAGAAAGCCGGCCCCGAGTGGCATCTCACTACAACAGCGACAGACAAAATATTTCAAATGTGGGGCGTACCAGAAGTAGATCTGTTTGCGTCGAAGGCGGCTCATGTCGTAACGAGATACGTCTCAATGGATGTACACGATCAGCAGGCACAAAGTCACAACGCGTTCTGTCACCAGTGGCATTACGACCTTGCATGGCTATTTCCACCTCCGAATTTGATTCCGAGAGTTCTCAGTCACCTGAACCAAGCCAGCGGAAATTATATATTAATCGCCCCGAAATGGAACAAAGTGTTTTGGCAAGTCGATGTTCAACGGCGAGCCCTACGACCGCCGTATCAAATTCCAGACCTAGCTCGAGTCCTAGTGGACACGCGAACGGGCTTGCACCCACCGGAGATTCAAGATCTACACTTGGAAGCGTGGTTGATTTCGGGTGGGATGAATTGCTAACAGAGTGGACTGACCAGGAACAAAAACTACTGATGTCGAGTTGGCGGCCCTCGACGATGAAAACTTACAAACCAGCATGGACAAGATGGAAAAAGTGGTGCGACTCGAATTCTATAGACTTTAAATACCCTAATGCGGATCAAGTTGCCCGTTACCTTGCATATTTACACTGTGACGTAGGTCTAGCTTATAAAACTATTTTAGTGCACAAATCCGTAATTGCGACATTTACTCATTTAAAATCTAACGTAGATTTGACCTCCAATTTCTTTATTAAACACATGTTAAAGGCTATATCAGTAGCACGTACTAAACCTATAAAGCCACCTATTTGGAATCCTAAGTTGTTATTGCAGTATTTGTGTGATTATAAACCAGATGAAAGTAGTCTTTATCAGGTCTCTAAACACACTGCTACCTTATTACTACTCACTTCAGGTCGAAGGGTTCACGATCTCACCCTGTTACGTATTTACAGGGAAAGTTTAATTGATGAACAAACTAGCATTGTAATGTGGCCAGCTTTTGGATCCAAGACTGATGATGCAAATCACCGTCAGTCAGGTTGGAGGATCAGGGAACATCCTAATAAAAATTTAAATGTAATTTTTTGGATAAGACAGTTATTGCAATTATCGTTAAATCGTAGGCAAAGCATCAATAACCTGTTTATAACAGCTCGAGGTGAGGCTAAACCCGCAACTAGAACGATAATCGGCGGCTGGGTAAAATCTCTTTTAAAAGATGCAAATATTGACGCTACTCCCGGCTCAGTACGGTCGGCAGTAGCTTCCCTAAATTGGATAGAAAATTTTCCTTTAGATAAAATTCTTGCTACTGGTAATTGGAAATCTGTACATACTTTCCGAAATTATTATCAAAAAGAAATAAGTAATCAAAATCCTAGTAAATTGGTATCAATTTCCTTGTCAAATTACTTTGATGCAGTGAATGATTAATAAGCTGGGTTATAATTATTGTGATTCATTTATTTAATTGTTTTTATTTACCTGTCGTGATTTTGGTAGTTAATATACTTGCATTAAAGAATTAAATTATAAATAAATAATGCATTTAACCTCAAACCTATCCTTACACATTATAGCGTCTATAACTTCGTTATTAGCACCAGGTGATAACAAACAAATCACTCAAGATGGATTCCGGATATTGATACTAAACAAATAATAGAGAGTTTTACCAACAAATAAAACTTACCTATTATTTTTTATTCAATATCCGGAATCCAGGTAAGGTCTACCTGGTGCATCATGAGTGCCATAATGACAAGTGTCAACCCGGTGCTCGAGCGCCCAGTAAGTAAGTACCAAACCGACACTACAGAGGGCGCCACCATCGGAAAGGAACCGGAAACGCTGACTTAAGGTAGAAAGACACTCGCTTGACTCAAGATGGATTCCGGATATTGAATAAAAAATAATAGGTAAGTTTTATTTGTTGGTAAAACTCTCTATTAATTTGTATTTAATGAATTATATTAAACCCAAAATTATTACTCGCGATTTTGCAGTACTTAGGCACGATTTTACCAACGTCAGATAAGAAATATTTGTCGAACATAATACTAAACGCCTCATATGAAAACGTCACCTAGCTGTCAGCAACCATTTATGTAAATGTCATTTTGAAATCGATTGTTTTATACTTATTCAGACTCAATTTTACCAACATTATATAAGGAAGATTCGTCGAATACAATAAAAAACTCCTTCTTCGAAAACGTCACCTAATTGTCAGCAATCATTTATGCAAATGTCATTTTAAAATCGGTCATTTTATACGTATTCAGTCGGCACTTAATCCGTGTTTGATACGTGTACGTACCTATTAGCTTTGGATGAAAAAAGAAACGTCTGTATTATCTTGTGGCAAAGTGACTTCTCTGATATTTTAATAGGTATATTAATGTTCCTTACCTAACTTTTATCATTACTTGCCGATCATATTTCAGCGCAAACTCTTAATCCTTAATTTTCGTTGAAAAATAAGAATAATTCATAAAGATGAAATAAGAAACCAAAAATTTGCGCACGGGCGGGACTTGAACCAGCAACCTTTTGGCAAACCGGGCCCGGTTTGCCAAAAGGTTGCTGGTTCAAGTCCCGCCCGTGCGCAAATTTTTGGTTTCTTATTTCATCTTTATGAATATAAAATATGACACTGTGAGTGTTAAAAAAATTCTAAAGCATAAGAATAATTTCTGTAAAATGTTCATTTTCTACGCTGCTATATGATTATTGGATACTAAAGCAAACTTGGTGTGGTGCCAACTATAAAATTCATAACCATTCTCACAAACGCGCTGATTTTTGCTTTATTTGTGCGTACATACATGGATTTAGTATCTGTTAATGTTAATTATTTCCATGAATTACTCATTCAGCAAAAAAAATCCGAAAACCTACAGCTTTGAGAATCTATCTATTAGTACACCACTTAGGTTTTTTTAAAGTCAGATGAGAACATAAAATTATTATCCCTTTCCGATAGGGGATAGTAATATTCGTCGAAAAAATACAATACGCGTAATTCGAAAACGTCACCTATTTGTCAGCAATCCTTTATGTAAATGTCATTTTGAAATCAGTTGTCTTATACTTAATCAGTTAGATAAGTCAGATCAGACGTTGGTAAGCCCTTATTAGCCAACTCAATTCCAAAGTCTGAAATAGAAGGGTTATACCTATTTTCATATATTTTTTTACACAACAGCGCCAAATAACCATACGTTGTTTGCATACAAATCCTCAGATAGGTAGTGTAGGTCATACTATGAGACACATGGAGATAAAATATCTCGGGACCCATTGAAAAAAAACTAAATGAAAGACGTTCGAAAGTTAACAAGTTTTTTTTGCTTTTAACTCTAGGTCCAAATTAAGCCCATTGCGCCTGAGATAGATACAACGATGGCGCGAGCTCACCCAGAAAAATCCTGTTCACTCTGAAATTAAGTAAAGAAGTATTCTTCTTTCGCTGTGCGCGTTTGTATAAGTAGGTTTGAAACTTATGTAAAATTAAACATTACACAGCGCCAACTAGTCTTGATATTATAAATTCCTCAACTCCAAAGCCTTTATCAAGTTACCAGCACTTTATTTGGTTTTAAAGTTTCCACTGAAATTCACCGCAAGTTTCTACAACGACTCTACCACGTTTGCTTAAATCCGTCTATCGTCTTCTTCCTCACTCTATTTTGTATTTTATCGTGAGCGAAAAAGGTAGCTGGTGCCAAAATACGTATTTTTTAAAGTGGGTAACAAAACACAATTGCTTCATAAAAAGGACATTAAAGCGGTCTATTTGCCAAAATGATGATGATAAGACTCTGTTTTGTGTGATAAAATAAATAAATATGCGCCAGACAACACACCAACTGTCTTTGGTTTCGAAGTAAGGAATTTTCTTCCTAGTGCTACGAAATGCGAATACCAGACAACGATTAATACGGGGTGTATACATTTAGTATTTATTTACATACAATCACCCGTAACTTAGGTCCAAATATTTTTGCTTATCCCATAAACATTTGCCCCTTGTTGGATTCGAACCCGCGACCACCGGCATAGTTGTCAGGAGCGCTAACCACTAAACAAAATGCGTCATCGTCGTCACTATAAAAGTATCAGCAATTGGTCGTATAAAAGTTTTTGTTCATTGTCATATTTCATACACTTCGCACATCCGAGCCTTACTGATAGCGCACTATATTTGCCTTGTCTTGTAAATGTGTGTCATCATCATCATCATTATCAGCCAAAGTACGTCCACTGCGGAACTAGGCCTCTCCCACGGTTTTCCACAGAGAATGATCGCAAGCGGTCTGCATCCAGTGTGATCTTCGGATCTTTACAAGCTTGTCTGTCAATCTTGTCTTTTTTCTTCTTGTGTTCAAAGGGTCTCCAATCTAGAACTTTTCTCCACAACAGCCATCAGTTTTTCGCACCATTTGGCCTGCTCTTACCATTTCCACTAGAGCTTACTAATTATATGGCCTTTATCCGTTACTTCTTCGATCTCGTTGTTAAATACCGAGTATATTCATCGCTATCGCTCGTTGTTTGATATTGAGCTTTTTTAAGAGGCCCATAGTTAGAGATCTCGTTCCGAATCCGTATGTCATCACTGGGTACACACACTGTTTAAAGAATCAGAATCAGAATCATTTATTTAAATATCCTTTGGACATTCCCACACATCGCCATCTAGTCCCAAAGTAAGCTACTCAAAGCTTGTGTTATGGGTGCCAGACAACGGATATAATACTTAAATGCTTTTTTGTTTGTAAATACATACATGATATACATAGGAAACACCCAGACCAATACAAACACACATGTTCATGCACACAAATGTTTGTATTGTGCGGGGATCGAACCCGCTCCCGCTGCGTAGTAGGCGATTTCTCGACCACTACACCAGACGGGTCGTCAATTTACCTTAATTGGGGTACACAGGATTATAAATACATTTTACGTTCAGCCCATTTAGCCAGTAACAAATAGCATACAAATATTTTAACAATTACACAGGAATTACAATTAAAGACAAACAATTAAAGACTTTCGTCTTCAGACACTGAAACGTGAGGTGAGAAGGCACTCCTGCGCAAGTTATTATTAACTGCAGCCCATTGCTACAGATGAGACTAAGCCCCCATTTCCGAGTGCCGCCGCCCATATTTTTACATTCCGCTCACCCGAGCCTCACTGATAGCGCACTATATTTGCTGCCTTGGAAATGTGTCGGTGGTGGGAAATAGAGAAAATCTCGCAACGGCTCACGTTTGTATTGAATCTTGCCGTTTTTTGACTTTGTAAATTGAAAAACCGGCCAAGTGCGATTCGGACTCGCGCACGAAGTTTTCTGTATCTGCTTTGAATGTAAGCATTGTTTTTGCCCTAATAATGTCCTGTAAAACATGATTAAGATTGCCTTAAGGATTTAATTCCTAATATCTGAAATTATGAGACAAAACCGTCTCTTATTTTTTTGATGGCGTTGACTCACAGTTTTGTTTTTTTAGAGCTGAAACAAACAATGATCCACATCAGTATTTGACGACAGTTTCAATTTTATATCTTAACGCGTTTTGGTGGTAAACATTTTTAAGCGAAAATTAACATTCAAATTATTTTGATTGAAGTTTATGGACTACATTACTACTCGTTTGTTTATTTATCATAGCCGTAGTCTCCCTTCTGATTTATCATTTAAGCTAGTACTGTGAGTTTTATCACGTATCCACCCACAACTGTTTTATATTTTAGAAGACATATGCCCCCACTATGGGTTTGGCGACAGAAAAGAAAAACATCTACAACTTACTCGTATGAGACGTGCCCCAAAAAAAATATTTCTCATTTTTATACCACTGTGGTGGGAAAATTTGAATACATACCCTTTCCCTTACCAAATAAAAAAACCTAGCACTTCAGTTTTAAATTCGAAGGTTTACAAAAAGTTCGGCAAGAGCGTAATTAAAAGTTAAATGGAAACATATTTTTACATCAAAGTAACTGTGTATTTATCTATGCAGTGTTTTTTTTAATTTTCCTCCATTAAATCATAACAAACTGAAGAACAAAAGAGTTCCATAAAATTATTTTCCTATTATCCCTAAAAATCTTCTGCAAACAAACAAACTCCTTAAGCTACTTTGAGATAATATTGATAAGTGAGTTTTCAAAGCTTTTGACTGAGAATCAGTAGCTCAAGCGGCAATGGGCAGTGTACATAGCGCGAAGAACTGATGGCCGTTGGGGCAGAATTGTTCTAGATTCGAGATCCAAAAGTTATAGATTGGAGACTCTTCGACCGAAAACGCGGCGTAGGACGTTCACCAATTACATGGACCAATGACCTTATTAAGATTGCAGGATCAAACTGAAAACAGACCGCTTGTGATCGGTCGCGGAGGAAGACCGTGGTGGTTCCCAGCAGTGCCAGTGCATTCCTTTGGTTAGTAATGTTGATGCTAGCATAAATAAACCTTAAAACCTATTGACACTAAAAAGCTATGAACTACAGCTTTAGAAGCCTCTATAGCCTCTGCTCATGCCTTCAATAACGGTAAATGTTAGTTACTTTTGCTGGGCTTTTTCTGCACTTAGCCGCTGGATAAGGCGTGACGGTAAACATAAACGAGCACTATTATCAGACGCAGAGTACGGTTCTGTCACTACGAGCAGTGATCGCTACACTGCGGGAACGCGTCTGGAGCAGGTAAATTAATAAAACCAAGAACCACGGTACTCCGTGATGAATAGCGTCATCTAACACAGTGAGGCCATTAAACTAGTCGAGATTCTGGTGTGACCAACCCAAATAATTTACAAATTAACTTGAGTTTCTTTGTCGTAATGTCAGTAGCTAGTCAACGCACCGTGTCATGCCATTGACGTGTCGTTGACTAGCAGTCATCGGTTTGAAGGCAGCCACAACCAATGTCAATTAATGCTCTTTGTCATAGAGAGCTCTGAGGGTTCTTCAGTATTAATTTTGTTTTTCAGGTGTAGGGGGTTGTAAACTAATACTTTGTATGGAATTTACAGTCGTAGAGAATTGTACGTAATGTCACTAAGTATAATAATAGTGCGATGGTATTTTAATTTTTCTTCTGCTTTTTTTGTGCAGGTTATTGTACCTCCACTATCGCTAACAGATTTTGTATGTAAGCTGTCTGTCAGCTTCAACAATATTTATTCAGAATCTTTTGCAAACAGTCTTTTTGAAACTTATTTATTCAATAAAACAAAAAGATAACAGCAAATAAAATCAGCAGGTGTTCTCGTTCCTTAAATATACAATATACCTGTTCCTTATAAAAACTATTTATAAAAAAAAACTTTTTAAGACGGCTTCTTCATGGATACTTAAGCTCTTACAAATCATTTTAGATATAATCAGATAAAATTGTCAATGAAATACCTGGCAGACAGCTTAAACCAGAACCTATTAAAAATACATTGTAATACCGACCGAAACACACTAAACATATTTAATTATTAAAGTTATTTTCCGCGCTCCTTTTCTGGCCGCACCGTCGCGCGTCGTCCCCAACAAGTCAGGTGAGGCGAGATACGTAGTTTCGGATAGCGCGCACAATGCGCGATCACGTCGCTGATACGGCGCGTGCGCGTTGTTTTAAGACTGCACTTATCTGCCCCTAAAACAAATTGTGCTATGGTTGTTCGTTAGATTGCGTGACTGTGAATGTAACAGTCTGTTTGACTATCGACAAATAAGCAATACTTAACCAAGGAATAATAGGCTTGTTTCCATTAAGAACAAATTACACTGTTAGTTGTTTAGAGTGATTAATTATGGTTTTGAGATATCTTTACAAGAATTAATTTATGATTTTAATAAGGATTTTTACTATTTTAAAAATGTGACGTTACGGCTTGTACGATGGCGCGCTTTTTTGTTGTCACGAAGACTTTTGAACTTACTCTGTGACGTCATAAATTTGGTAAAAATAATAATAAAACAAATTAATACAAGTATTATTTAAAAGTATAGAAACAAGGTATAAATAAACGCATATAACATACTAAAAGATTGATAAATAAATGTACGCGTATTTATTTAATACACAATCAAAAAATAGTTTGACATTGTAATTTTATGGCTATCAATGATATTGTAAATTTTAGAAGTAGATGACGCCTCGCGAACTAAAAGAGTACACAAATATGGCACCGTCTGATTAATAGATGTCAATTGATTGACATCTATCACATCAGACATCAGTTTCGGAACAGAGTCTTAATAGAGTAGCATTCTTAATATATTTTTTAAAGTATGTAGGTACATTACAATAGACTCGTTGGCCTAATTTAAAAATTGAGTTCACACTTTAGCTCGGTAGTATATTAATCATCAAAAATATTTTATTTTTAAACTATTTAACATTTAGAATATTGAATTATTATCGAATGATTGAATGCATCACGTGAATGCTTGAAATGTCATGGCATTCACGATCACGTGACGACATGTATATTTTGTTACAAATTAAATTTATGAAAATATTTACTGTCATTATTTAAAAAAAATATATATATTACTACACCAAATAGTTATCTGGCATCATGTAAACAGGATGATTCCTTCAAATAACATGCTTATAGTAAGCGTACATATTTTTTTCTACAATCGTGAGGATTATCCCTCACTGATGTGTCTGTGTCTATGCATCAACAGTCTTTTGTTATACTTTTGTTAATGCGAGCGCCGGTGACCTTTTGATCCGTGAGCGTTACTTTAAAGATATTGAAGGCGTACTTTATACGTATCCATCCATAGATATATGTGTTAGGGTCGTGCGGGCGGGATTCGAACCGACTGCTTATCTAAGTAGTCCGGAACGTAAACCACCACATAACGACGGTCGTTAAATTATTTAAAAAAAAAATAGTACCAAAATACTCCATGTATGGCACTGTCTTAGAATATCGACCATATTGATATTGGTCCAGGGATGGCTAAGAATCCAAACTCACAAATTTTTTTGAAAATACTTCAATCATTAATGATAGGAATCATTAAATTCAATTTACCTATTTAACAAAAATATGATATTCGGACTGTTTTTTATTCATTTAGTTAGTTGTTTCCGCAGCTTTAAGGGCGCACTGAGGCATTGAGACACTGACGCCATCAAAAACAGACTAAGTCAAAGTTAAGACCTCACTTTGACGGGAGGTGATGTTTGCTTGACTATCTTTTAGCCTCTCACCGGTGATCTAGTTCTCAATACAATATCATTGATGGCTATCCATTGCTTGTTACGTTTCAATTTGCCTTTATCTCTCTTGAGAACGACATTGTCATTTTTGCCGAGCCTAGACAAAAATCGGCCAAGAGCGAGTCGGATTCGCACACTAAGGGTTCCGTGCCAACTTTAACTGGATTAGTGATCCACTTACTTCCACGTAGCCTAAATACCACAGGATTTTGTTGACAGCAAATATAATTTTGTTTTTCATAGTGTCTGTCCAAAAAGTGTGATCCTAAATTTTCGTTGAAAGCGTTTGTTCTGATCTACATCATGTTTTTTTTTCGAAATTTACACTCGCTTAGTTTAGAAGTAAGAGGGGGTTGGACTCCCATTTTACCACTTTGAAAGCGTCTATCTATCAAACGTCAGACTTTAGAAGAAAATGTTTTTTGGAACCTCCATGTCATTTTAAAAGACCTAACCATAGATACGCATAGGTTTGACTAAAAAAATGAAATGAAACTATAAGAGTTTTATTTTAATTTTCTATTCGGCTACGGATTCCTAAAAAGCAAAAATGCTAAACCTTGACTTTGTTGAGCTTGCTTACAATGAATCGTCAGATTACATTCCCACTGTTTTATAACCGATAGATAATAATCTCGCGGTTTTTACAATGTATCGGTGACAGATATAAGACACTGAACCTACCTGACATTTTAAAAGATCTTACTACTTTTTTTAAAATAAAATCGCTTGCACACACAACAGAAAAAACTCGACCGTGCATTACGAGTAGGTACCAACTGAACGCAACTAATAGTTGATTTGAGAACACAGTACTGTAACTTGAGATCTGAGAAATACTTATTTAATTTTACTTCGCTATTAAACTGTTTTATATTTATTTTATAGCGCCTCATTACAGTTACAAAAGTTCCAAACGCGTTTCTATCTCTTTAAATTCTGTCCTCGTTATGAATTAATTAGGCAAACGTAAATTAAGTAAATTGTCACCCCTGGACAATTTTCTTAGACAAATCGTGTATAGGCTGTTTAAAGAAATATACGTAAATATAGGAAAAGTGAAGACTTAGTATGCAAAATAGACAGGTCAAAAAAAAATGTTATAAACCGTTTTGCAGAAAACTCGAACTATTTCAAAAGTTATGAGAAAATAAAGTTATTATTATTTTAATAGGTTACGTATACTCGTGTGTATGAATAGCTTGCCTGTCAATAATTATTAATAACATTTACCCCCAAATATGTGGACCAAAACCAAATATATCATAATCGAAACGAAAAATACAACAATGGGCTGTCACCCGTACTACTCACAGTGTACTTACAATTATGAAATCAAAATTAATATATTTTTCTAACAGCCTGTATAAGTGGACGTGACTACGGAGCTGTTACTTTATCGAGAATTACAAGCAAAACGTTTTATTGGGTTATTAATAAGTCAGATGCAAGATCAGCAAAAATATAATAAAAATATAATTTTGATTTTGTTTTCGTGTCCCAACTATCCAGCTGAAAGCAACGAATAATTCAGCAGATTTTATTATTTGTTGAATAAATATATGTTTCATTTTAGTAACAGTTTGAAAATCCCTAATGCATTGTTACTTTATATTTTATTGTCATTTTTAAATAACACGTCTACTGAAAATTTCATATTTATTCAATTTAATTTTTTGTTCCATTCAAGTCTAGAAAAATACTAAATGCTTTGTTATTTTATTTGTATTTATTTACTTTAAAAACATCGTGTTTGACATAAGTTTGCCTATTATGCTATGGAACAGTTAAAGAAGTAAGTATTAACTGACTTCATTTGTCATTTGTTAGAACTTGTAAACCTACTTTCTTTTACAGCAGGTACTAACTTTATCGAAAAAATCGAGGCCCATTATTTGTAAATATTGTAAATGTTCCCAAATACTCATCAAACAAACTCGACAAGAGTTTCACGTAAAGTTTCAACAATAAAACTGTTTATGAAATAATTTTATAAAACAATTTATCCAGAGTTGTAAACTTGGCCACCACTTGAGTACAACTCAACTAACTTGTTTGAATCCGTCATCGAACAAGCCCAAGAGATGTTTTCTATTGTTTATTGTAAAAACTTAAATTGGACATCGAGGTATTGTCTAAGTATCAAAACTCTTGGAATTTGAATCTATACTTATATATAAAGCTGAAGATTTTGTTTGCTTTATAATAGGAAGTAGTGGACCGATCTGAAAAAATATATTTTAAAGTTGGATAGCTTATTTATCTAGGAAGACTTAAGGCTAAAAAAATAACGCTGCGACAGGAGGGGAGCAAACTCAAAACACTGCACCGGTGCAAATGCGCGTAAGTATCGATGCAGTCGCCAAAATACATAATTTGTCAATTTCCAGCTTCTGCATCGCGACTGCATCAATGCTAACGCGCGTTAGGATCGCGACTGCATCGATGATAAAAGTAGCGCGGTGTGTACAGGTTGACAGTATGCGACTCCATCTATGCTGCATCGCCACTGCATCGATGCTAAAAGTCACAGTGTGTAAGAAGTCTAAATAATGAAGGTACTGGGCATTACTGAAACCACACACACAAGTGCCCGGCGACTTATGATGCTGTTGTACCTACCAACTTAAACACCCACTGACATGCAAACTTTATAAATTTTCATCTTTTATTATTACTGTGTGATTTAAATACTCTTTGTCTCATGTTCATTATATTCATTTCATTAAAAAGGGTTTATTAAACAACTTTGATAAATTGTTAAGAAAGAAAGTTAATAAGTATCGAACAACCTGTCTACATTAACTTGTTCGTTCAAAGTCAGTCACAGACTTTAAATTTATTCCATAAAAGATCAATGTCTCCTTTGTTTTAACCTTCACTGTTACGTCTCATTTTAGTCATTTCGTTATACTTTTTGTAATATCCAGAGCCTTACGTAATATGACAGGCAATAAGTGAACAGCAGAATTTTCTGCTATTAAATTAGCTGGAGGCGTTTTTCGTGTCGAAACATAGAGGTGTCGAAATAATAACCCACTTAAATTGCGTAAATAAATAACAATATGATTATTCTGTCAAATAACATAAAGTTGTTTAAAAAAATGATTGATTAGAGCTGTCAGGACGATATCTAAAGTAGTTAGAAAATATTGGACATTGCTCTGACCCCAAAGTAAGTAGCCAATGCACTTGTGTTATCATGGAAATCAGACACAACGATGGTACCACAACACCAACACCCGAGACAATATAGAAAATTATGATTTCTACATTGACCGACCGGGATATCAGAGACCCGGACCCGGTACCTCAGTTAATAGTAGATTGATTGTTATACAAGGGGAGAAAGTGACCCATTTCACTCGAGAAGTTCTTGGCGCTCGAACGGAGTGAGAGCGCTAATAATTCAAGAGTGAAATGGGTGCTTTCACCCGAGTTATACATACTATTTTTCATTTCGACTGTGAGGAAAAATAAATAAATTTATTTAGATATTATGTTGTTTGGCAAGAGATGAAACCTCAAGTTTTTACATCACCTATCAGATTGTTTACTGTCGTTATACATAAAACACAAGATTAGAAGTACAGTAAAGGCACGGAAGACAATAGAGTTCTACATAAAACGCGGACGATATCAAATATTTCAAATCATTGTTAAAAATATCGATCGATTTTTTTCGAAAAAAATAATCGTCAAAGACAAACAAAATGTGACAATTTAAAATGAAAAAAAGTGACACTATGTATGGCGGGAAACCGAAATATATTTGTAGATTTTAAATTGTAAAGAATTAGACCAATTGTACATTTTTCAAATCAGTGACCATAAAAGCGTGTTTATTAAACACGCTTTTATTGTTAAGCTAATCTTAAAAATATGAAAAGCTTGTTTATTTTAATAATATAATGTGACTCAATTACCGTTATCTCCATGTCTGATTGTAGCAATTAAAACTAAATTACTTTCCACCCTAGAGATGGAAAAGCTATTTTCCACCCGTCTATCTTCACATGAAAGTTCAATTTTCCGAACAGAAGAAATGAAAAAATATTTGAGAATCTTAACTTTACACATTTTATCTACTTAATATTGTTGTGAAAAAGTTAACCGTACGAATTCACTCACCGAATAACCAAATCGCCGTTCAATTGATGCAAGAATCGGCGCCCAGAGCGCAATCAATCCAACTTTTTCGTGTGGTAATTCGATTGAGAGTCTAACCGTTCCATCTCAAAAATAAAGCAAAATATCCACACGTTAACCGCACGGACGAAATGTAAATAGAAATCTTGATCCAGAGACATCAAAAACTATTTTTCATCAGAAAAGAAAATTATATCGGTGAACTTTTTTCGTATACGAACTGCATGATAATTGGCACCGAAATATTTTATTGACGTTAATGTACCATATAAAAACTATGGCTATTTTCAAGAGGCCTTTCTCAAGCCACCGTTAACAGCCTAAAACAACGTCAGCAGTCAATTAATATTCGATCTCGTACTAGGAGACAAGCTCCGGATATTTAGTACAGCTGCGAGGCAATAAATAGATCTTTACGAACTCCCCAAATCCCGCAGGTTACAATTGCTTAGCGGGACACCGATAAATAAGTAGGGTATAAAACGCTCCCAGGCTTTTGGGATCAGCGAGCGAAAATATGCGACGGAAGAAAATCGGGTTGGTTACCTAATTGCTCTTAAAGGGGCTTGCTGATAGTTGAAACTAAGTAGGTATTCTGTTTCCATTTTACTTTAAGTAGGTATTCTGATTCCGTAAAGCCGGACTCAACCGTATTTGCACGTCCTATTTTTTTTTGGTTAGATACCATTTGGAAATTGACACCTTCGGGGACAGCCTCTTTCAATTTAAGTCAATTAAATTTGCCCAGCAGACTATTATTATTAGATATTTTTTTCTTTTTATTCACTGTTTGTGAAAATAAGCTTTATTTAAATTTTCGATTATTTTTAACTTTGTAATTTTACGAATTTTGTGTATACCTGTATATTATTGGCGAACATCATGTCTATGTGATGGCGATGTATTAATAAGTATAACGTTTGTTATGTATCGCTGCTGGTGAACCTTAATCAATAAAAAAAATACCATAGACTAAAAATTGTTTCGTTTATGTTCACACAAAATTATTAATATTACTTAACTTCATTACATTTGTTAAAGACAGACATTCGGTTAAGACTGTTATGGAAATATAAAGATAATAATTTGGTTCTGAAGTTAACGCGAATACTACTCATTGAAATAAAATTCTTTGCGGAATTGTTTCACGCACATTTATTTAAACAATATGAATGTTTTATTTTTCAAATCTTTGTTTTTTGCCAATACATAGTTTTGAAAAATAAAACTAGAATCACTTATAATATTAATTGAAGTTCCTATCCATGCAGAAAGAGCTCACTGTATCTTCAGATATTGCAGTATGTGATGTTGCTTGGGTCTTCGAAAGAATAGGATCCTATGCTGGTTGAACTTGATTAATGATACAAATCACATATCAAGGAAGGTGGCAATGAAAACTGAAATAAAATATATTTATTCTTGACTCATAGGCAGAAATACTCAACCTTTTCTTCCTTGCACAAAAAAGTGCTAATAAATTGCACCTCCTTCTGCCCTTGAATGAGTCAAGTTTATATAATGATTGTATAATCAAGTTTAACTTGTTTATACTCATCCCTGAAGAAGTACGGTTTGCTGTTACCCTCATTTTCTTGTCACGCCAACTTGAACCTTGCTCAGTCGTATTAATAGTGAAAGATGGGGATGCTGGGTTTTCGGCTACTAAAATACTTCAACACATTTTGAACCCTGTTCAACTGTGATAAGAGTGAGAGATGTGAATACGAGGTATGCATTTCAATAAGTATGCTTTTGCGATTCAAAGCACGTGCACCGACGACATGAGAAGTAATAGCCCAAGGAAGGGGGTGACAAGAGTTGGTAAAATATATCGAGATGGTATCTATTGTCGATTAGTATCGATCAAAAGTCAAATAATAAAAAAAGCCGTGTGGCACTCGGAAAATGCCGCGGTAAAGCTATTGCATAGCATTTTTTATCAACTTAAGCAATTATAATTATTGATTTATTTTATTAAATCAACCAGGTACCTAAAAGCAGGTTACTGTACTAAAGAAACAAGCGTGATATTTAAAAAAGTCATTAACAGTTCTGCTATTCAGCGATAGATGCATAAATAAATAAATATTTGACAACATCACATACATTGTTCCGATCCCAAGCTAAGTAGCTAAAGCACTTGTGTTATCATATGGAAATCGGAAACAATAGTGGTGCCACGATGGTGGAATTGACGACCTCCGTGGTGTAGTAGCTAAGCACGCAGAGTTTTAAGGCGCAGTCGCTTTGAGGTCCCTTGTTCGATTCCCGGTCGGGTCAATATAGTTTTTTTTTCTATATTGTCTCGGGGCTGGGTGTTGTGGTATCACTGTTGTGTCTGATTTCCATAACTCAAGTGCATTAGCTACTTAGTACTTACTTTGGGGTCAGAGCTGGAATTGTGTAAAGCAATCGTATTCATTTGACAGTTCAAAACGTACGATTTGATCTGTCAAACCCTTTGTTCTTTGCCATTTGACAGACCATACCGTACGTTTTGAACTGTCAAATGAATACGATTGCTTTACACAATCGCACCCCTGATCGATGTATGTGAATGGTAAAGAAAAAAAAGATGGAAAAACAAAAAAGTATCACCACTGTGCAAGTCGGAGTGGGGAGTGTTAGGTTATTTTCGTTACGGAATTTCTGAACGGTCTCCACGCTCAAGGCCCGCGATAGAAGCTACGCAATAGCTTAATAAAAACTTGCGTGTGCTATACAACAACGCATTCAGTGTGCTGCTGGGGCTGCCACGGTGCTGCAATGCGTCGGGTATTTTCGTCGAAGCGCATACTGATGGTTTTCATGCTATCCTTCGGCCAAGAGCAGCCACAATGCTAAGCCGGGTCCGTGGGAGTTCCAATAGCATCCTGCGCATAATATCTGAGCATGCATATTGTCACTACATAAGTCAGAGGGTTCGGCTGCCTATTTTGTAAAGTGTATGCTGCTGGCTATATTATTATTTTTTAAATACAATTGGGTGGACTTATTATTTCCGAAATAAAAAGGTTTAATTGGAATAAGTAAGTGTCTTCTTAAGTTTGAGTTGTATGATGTAGTAACGGCATTTTAACTTATTATTTGACCATACCAAATGGATTTTATGGGACATAATTTGGCATGTTTGTATGCTAAATTTTGATGCACCCTGACAAATAACAACAAAAAAATATGGTACCTTTGTCACTCATCTAGTCAAGAATCTCGTTCTAGATTCAAACCATTATTGAAGCAATTTCTTCGCTTATCTTTTTAAAAAAAAATGCCCACCGACACTTGTCTCGGAGCTCCCAACGATAGAAATATTTTTATCGATATCGCCACGTTTATCGATATTAACGACTACAACTCCTTTCCAAGACGTCAGAGGTGCACAGTGGCTAATGACCGGGCGTCCTGCGCTCGGTTACGTGCGAATGATTGATTAGATGAAGCAGGTCCGATTACCCGTGGTGTGCAATGCAACCCTTGAACCCTTGTCAGTTGGAGAAATCAAGAGTTGTAGAAATGTGATTTTAATGAGTGGACTGCAATAAGTGATTGATAGCAAAACAGTGATGATCCCGTGTTTTTTTTGTTGCTCCGCAGTTGTGGCTCAAAAAACTCGTAATTTACTGAGATCATGCTGCTTAGTACAGGCATAATGCCTGCCTACATACACATACCTATCTGTTTTTAAACGATTTAAAAAAAAATAGGTTCTCACTTAGACTTGAATGTTTGTATGTAGGTACGAGTATGTATGTTTGTCCACGAATATCTCGCGTTTGGCTGGACCAATTTTGATACGGTTTGCACAAAAGTATTTTTTACACTGAGGAGAAGGTTTTAATAGTGTTAGACGGATAATAGATTATGACATTACTATGATAGACGACACTAGGACTTATGGACAGCACTAGACCTGTCAGATAGATTGTGTTTGACATTAGTTTGATTGTTGTGAGTTGTCCCGCGCAATTTTACGTACCTACTGCATTTTAGTAGGTAATGTATATTTAGTAACTTTGTTATGAAATAAGAATATTCTTCGACACACCTAGATATCTCTTTCATCTCAGAAGTGAAACGTGAACATCAAGCCCATTCGTGGATTTTCACAATACCACGTACCAGTTCACGTTGTAAGCTACCGGCAAGCAAATGTTTCTTACGAGACGTTAATTAACCTTATTGAATATCAGGAAATCAAAGAAAGATACTCCAATTCCAAAGTCAAATCACAAGGATATTATGAATACAGTCATCACATTCAACCCAGAACTTGTGTGTAGTCTTCAAGATCACATAAAACTCCAATGCACCTTAAGTCAAGCTTATCGCAATGTAAAGACAAATGAAATCTATCCTGTGTACTACTTGGGAAGTCATAAACATACACTTGTTAAGGAATTATGTGGACTGCAAGCATTTAAAAACATGCAAAATAAATCAGTAATTGAGTTGAATAGCAATATTTTACCTGATACCAAGATAAGTATACTGAGTTTTCCTCTAACATGACTATATACCATGTTTGAGGTGTAATACTTAGTAAATATTGAGTGTAAGATTATCATTTAAATCAAGCTCTTACATTATTCCAGCTAGGAATAAAGTGCTAAAGAGGTACCTACTGAGAGCAGGTCATCCTTAGCAGTTGAAAATTGCTATTATATATACTTGTGGCATTACACCAAAAGCATGATGCATTTACCTTGTTTATGGGGTTAAAGCATGGATGAATGAGTTTATTATTATATCACATAATGCCAGTGAAATAACATTATGAATCATTTAAATTAATGTGGAGTAACAGCAAATGTTAGCAATTTCTCTTATATCCATAATATTTTACTGTTAGTGTCACAAAGAAATGAGAATGCTTAAAATGGATTTTGGTAATTGTTAAAAATTCTTGAAAATGCTTATATTTTGTAATGCTACACTTAGAGGTATGCAGTGGAATGTCACACTGATTGGTTACACCAGACCATGGCCTATGTGTATAGTAAAAATGTGTAATAGTTTGCTTTTATGCAAACATTTTATTTCAGGATGATTTTGAATATTTTGTTACATAAAAGTTTCAGATGAAAGAAATTAAAGGATGATAACTTTCAATGTAATTAATCCTTGAGTAGAAGTATTTGGATGAGTCAGAATTGTTATATAATGTATAATTACTAATGTTACAATTATTTAAAAGTTCTGGTAGTTTGTTTCCCAATAATGTAATTATTGCATTTTATGTGTGCGAATGTGAAATTTATCTCCAATAAAGAATACAAATTCTTTAAAGATCCATTACTAATGTTTCATGATTGTTGAAGTTATGTTTAGTTCTGAAAACAAAGTGGCATGTTCTAACCCAACTTTATAAGTTTTAGCTGTGCATGAAAATGTTAATGCCAACTAACTGCCTTGTGAATTGCATCCCCAATGTGCATAGGAGACAAAATGGTGCAATTGAAAAATCTGGAGTGAATTATTGAATGACAATAATGTCAATGAGTAAATATGGAGGTAAAGAGTAAATAGCTGTGCTGGTGAGTTAATTCTTGCAAAATATTACTTTATTATTTCAGCATAACATAATTCATCCCAGTGATTTTATGGTTCACAAGTGGTCATATCAAGTTCAGAAAATAAATTTATATTTATATTTAATCGAATAAAATAAAGAAAAGAATCCATTGCACTTGGGTGATCAAGGTAAACAAATTAATTTTAGCATAAAGTACGGTGATGATGGTAATTTTTCAAAGTTAGTATTGTTGTACATCTGACCCTAATTCACTGTGAATTTGTTTAATTTGTTGCCGCTTGGGGCTCACTAGCCGCTCGGGGCTCCCAGGCCGCTCGGGGCTCACTCGCTGCTAGAGCTCTGTCGCCGCTCGGGGCTCACTGGCCGCTCGGGGCTCACTCGCTGCTAGAGCTCTGTCGCCGCTCGGGGCTCCCTGGCCGCTCGGGGCTCACTGGCCGCTCGGGGCTCCCAGGCGGCTCGGAGCTCACTCGCTGCTAGAATTCTGCCACCGCTCAGGGCTCCCAGACTAATCGGGGCTCCCAGGCCGCTCGGGGCTCACTCGCTGCTAGAGCTCTATCGCCGCTCAGGGCTCACTGGCCGCTCGGGGCTCACTCGCTGCTAGGGGCTCACTCGCTGCTAGAGCTCTGTCGCCGCTCGAGGCTCACTGGCCGCTCGGGGCTCACTGGACGCTCGGGGCTCCCAGGCGGCTCGGAGCTCACTCGCTGCTAGAGCTCTACCACCGCTCGGGGCTCCCAGGCCGCTCGGGGCTCACTCGCTGCTGGAGCTCTGACGCCGCTCGGGGCTCACTGGCCGCTCGGGGCTCACTCGCTGCTAGAGCTCTGTCGCCGCTCGGGGCTCACTGGCCACTCGGGGCTCACTGGCCGCTCGGGGCTCCCAGGCCGCTCGGGGCTCACTCACTGCTAGAGCTCTGTCACCGCTCGGGGCTCCCAGGCTAATCGGGGCTCCCAGGCCGCTCGGAGCTCACTCGCTGCTGGAGCTCTGTCGCCGCTCAGGGCTCACTGGCCGCTCGGGGCTCACTCGCTGCTAGAGCTCTATCGCTGCTCGGGGCTCACTGGCCGCACGGCGCTCACTCGCTGCTAGAGCTCTGTCGCCGCTCGGGGCTCACTGGCCGCTCGGGGCTCACTCGCTGCTAGGGGCTCACTCGCTGCTAGAGCTCTGTCGCCGCCCGGGGCTCACTGGCCACTCGGGGCTCACTGGCCGCTCGGGGCTCCCAGGCCGCTCGGGGCTCACTCGCTGCTAGAGCTCTGTCGCCGCTTGGGGCTCCCAGGCTAATCGGGGCTCCCAGGCCGCTCGGGGCTCACTCGCTGCTGGAGCTCTGTCGCCGCTTGGGGCTCACTGGCTGCTCGGGGGCTCACTCGCTGCTAGAGCTCTGTCGCCGCTCGGGGCTCACTCGCTACTAGAGCTCTATCGCCGCTCGGGACTCACTGGCCGCTCGGGGCTCACTCGCTACTAGGGGCTCACTCGCTGCTAGAGCTCTGTCGCCGCTCGGGGCTCACTCGCTACTAGAGCTCTATCGCCGCTCGGGACTCACTGGCCGCTCGGGGCTCACTGGCCGCTCGGGGCTCCCAGGCCGCTCGGGGCTCACTCGCTGCTAGAGCTCTGTCGCCGCTTGGGGCTCCCAGGCTAATCGGGGCTCCCAGGCCGCTCGGGGCTCACTCGCTGCTGGAGCTCTGTCGCCGCTTGGGGCTCACTGGCTGCTCGGGGGCTCACTCGCTGCTAGAGCTCTGTCGCCGCTCGGGGCTCACTCGCTACTAGAGCTCTATCGCCGCTCGGGACTCACTGGCCGCTCGGGGCTCACTCGCTACTAGGGGCTCACTCGCTGCTAGAGCTCTATCGCCGCTCGGGGTTCACTGGCCGCTCGGGGCTCACTCGCTGCTAGAGCTCTATCGCTGCTCGGGGCTCACTGGCCGCTCGGGTCTCACTCGCTGCTAGAGCTCTATCGCCGCACGGGGCTTACTGGCCGCTCGGGGCTCACTTGCCTCACGGGGCTCATTTGCCGCACGGGGCTCACTCGCCGCACGGGACTCTCTCGCCGCACGGGGCTCACTCGCCGCACGGGGCTCACTGGCTGCAAGGGGCTTACTGGCCGCTCGGGGCTCACTCGCTGCTAGAGCTCTATCGCCGCTCGGGGCTCACTGGCCGCTCGGGGCTCACTTGCCTCACGGGGCTCATTTACCGCACGGGGCTCACTCGCCGCACGGGGCTTACTCGCCGCACGGGGCTCACTCGCCGCACGGGGCTCACTCGCCGCACGGGGCTCACTAGCCGCTCGGGGCTCACTGGCCGCTCGGGGCTCACTCGCTGCTAGAGCTCTGTCCCCGCTCGGGGCTCACTGGCCGCTCGGGGCTCACTTGCTGCTCGAGCTCTGTCGCCACTCGGGGCTCACTTGCCTCACGGGGCTCATTTGCCGCACGGGGCTCACTCGCCGCACGGGGCTCACTGGCCGCACGGGGCTCACTCGCCGCACGGGGCTCACTCGCTGCTAGAGCTTTGACGCTTTTTGTTATGAAATAAGAATATTCTTCAACACACCTAGATTTCTATTTCAGTAGGTACAATTTAGTCTAATCAAGTAGGTACGTTGACTGGACTAAATGATGTCAACCGTAACGGACAACAGCAGTCTACGTACGCAAATCATGCAACGACTTAAAATGAGTTTTTTTCTTCTAGTAGCATTGTTTTTGAGGCGATTAAATTTTAATGAAAAAAAAAAAGGTCCTTTTCACAAGCTAACATCTCCAAACTACAAAATATGTTTTCCACATTCTATTGAATTCATCTAGACTTTTCCCATAGAAGTAAATCCCCTTTGTAGAGGGATAATTATTTTTGACTTTTCCCGACACAGTTGTTAGCTCTGAAACCTTAAAATAAACGTCATCTATGTTCACTGAGAGTCACAAGAAGATTTCAGGCATAATTTTACCACAGAAAATATAATAGTACTACGTACAGAAGGGTACGTTCTACGTACGTACACTGTGCTAAAAAATATAAAGTAAAATACACTTTCGCTGCAACGCAATAAAGTGTGAATACTGTGATTCACTTCGCACGAATTTCGTTCAAGGTTGTTTCATCTCCCGATTATGTGTGTCTCTTCCTAACGCGTTACGCTATCGCTGTATCGTGGCCTTAAATGTGTCAGGGTTGCGAGCGGCGCGTGGCACGTTACGAACATACGCGTAGGTACCTACTAGGTACACAACGCGCTACTCAAATAAAATAAATAGTCTAGAGGACCTAGCACATTTCTTGACTCTGTTCTATCGGAGAAAGTAATTGATAGTGACAGCGTTCGTTTAATATTCAAATAAGTGGTTACTCTGTCTAATTATTTGGTACAAAATTACTGAATTCGGAGAAATGAAAGTACAAACCAAACACACATATATGTACGGACAACAGCACGTCAAGGTAAACACTGCGGTATCTTATGCAGTTATTGCAAACTAGCCCTAATGTCAACTGCATAAGATACCACTGTTAACCTTAATTTGCTGTTGTTCGTACTTAACTACAAAAAGAGACTTTTATTTATGTGATTTATAAATTATTTACCTTATCTATCGTATCTCTATAAATGCTATGAAATTCGAGATTAATTTTATTGGAATACCTAAAAATTAAGGGTGATATTGTAAATCAAAAGAAAAATAATGAACTGAAATAATGAAATGATGGCTAACCCTTGCCCAAGGATTTGATGCTTAAAGCACTAAGTAAGAACCACCTTAAAATACTGTTGAAAAAGCATTATTTGTCGTTATGCCCATAGTTAAGGCTTATTCAGGCCATCTTGTTCTTACGATATTAGCTAACGTTAATACATTATAATTATATTTTTCATGTCTATCAAAATTTAGTTTATTAATTGTTAATTTAGTGCTTTAGAATGTTTTTAACACTCACAGTGTTATATTTTATATTCATAAAGATGAAATAAGAAACCAAAAATTTGCGCACGGGCGGGACTTGAACCAGCAACCTTTTGGCAAACCGGGCCAAACGCTCTTACCAATTGAGCTACCGTGCTGTCAGTCCGACCCGGCGAAATTTGTGGTTTCTTATGAAAACGTCAATTGCGTGACGCTTAGCGCCATCTAGCCGTCTGTTTATGAAACAGATGGCCCAAGCAGTTATTCTTTACAGAATAAATTCAACTTGGAAATTGATGTCGCTTCGCTATCTAATGCTTTAGAATGTTTTTAACACTCACAGTGTTATATTTTATATTCATAAAGATGAAATAAGAAACCAAAAATTTGCGCACGGGCGGGACTTGAACCAGCAACCTTTTGGCAAACCGGGCCAAACGCTCTTACCAATTGAGCTACCGTGCTGTCAGTCCGACCCGGCGAAATTTGTGGTTTCTTATGAAAACGTCAATTGCGTGACGCTTAGCGCCATCTAGCCGTCTGTTTATGAAACAGATGGCCCAAGCAGTTATTCTTTACAGAATAAATTCAACTTGGAAATTGATGTCGCTTCGCTATCTAATGCTTTAGATAGCGAAGTAAAAAATTTTTGGTTTCTTATTTCATCTTTATGAATATAAAATATAACACTGTGAGTGTTAAAAACATTCTAAAGCATTAGATAGCGAAGCGACATCAATTTCCAAGTTGAATTTATTCTGTAAAGAATAACTGCTTGGGCCATCTGTTTCATAAACAGACGGCTAGATGGCGATAAGCGTCACGCAATTGACGTTTTCATAAGAAACCACAAATTTCGCCGGGTCGGACTGACAGCACGGTAGCTCAATTGGTAAGAGCGTTTGGCCCGGTTTGCCAAAAGGTTGCTGGTTCAAGTCCCGCCCGTGCGCAAATTTTTGGTTTCTTATTTCATCTTTATGAATATAAAATATAACACTGTGAGTGTTAAAAACATTCTAAAGCATTAGATAGCGAAGCGACATCAATTTCCAAGTTGAATTTATTCTGTAAAGAATAACTGCTTGGGCCATCTGTTTCATAAACAGACGGCTAGATGGCGCTAAGCGTAACGCAATTGACGTTTTCATAAGAAACCACAAATTTCGCCGGGTCGGACTGACAGCACGGTAGCTCAATTGGTAAGAGCGTTTGGCCCGGTTTGCCAAAAGGTTGCTGGTTCAAGTCCCGCCCGTGCGCAAATTTTTGGTTTCTTATTTCATCTTTATGAATATAAAATATAACACTGTGAGTGTTAAAAACATTCTAAAACATTAGATAGCGAAGCGACATCAATTTCCAAGTTGAATTTATTCTGTAAAGAATAACTGCTTGGGCCATCTGTTTCATAAACAGACGGCTAGATGGCGCTAAGCGTCACGCAATTGACGTTTTCATAAGAAACCACAAATTTCGCCGGGTCGGACTGACAGCACGATAGCTCAATTGGTAAGAGCGTTTGGCCCGGTTTGCCAAAAGGTTGCTGGTTCAAGTCCCGCCCGTGCGCAAATTTTTGGTTTCTTATTTCATCTTTATGGTAATTTAGTATTATAGTATAGTCATAAAGATAAACATAAGAAAAACCCACGAGAACTGCTGCCGACAAACTTTTTTACAGTTTGGCTGAAAGTTGTTTTGTTTATTTAGTCTTAAGATATTGATTAAATAAATAAAAAAAAAAAAAGGTCTTGTACTCAGGGCTTGGAAACCGGTATTTTTTCTGAATCGGTTTAACGAAAATATAGGTGGAACTTTTTGAAAAAGATTATGTTCCTTTGAACCGGTTTGGAAAAATATGGGTATTTTTCATTAACCGGTTCAACTTTTCGTTCAGGCAGGACAACCACCTCAACTTCGATAAGATCTGCGAGCAGTGAGCGCATTTACGTTTGTTTTTATTCAATAAAACGTATTTTGTTTATATATCCTATCAGATACGTACTGTGGTAATTGTTCGACATATTTTTGTAAATGTTAATTATATTTTAAAAACAATATAATGGCAAAAGGAATAATTCTGAAGAATCTGATAATTATTCTAACCTGTTTCGAAGTACATTCGGTCAAAAAACAAGTCGCGTTGCGATCGTCGCAAGCGTCTAGGAATTAACCGGTTTATTTAGGTTCACAGTATCATTCTTATTTCGTTCCGCTCCGGAACGGAATTTTACGATAAAACCGGTTTAACCGTTATAATCTTGAACCGGTTTTAAGCCCTGCTTGGACTATTAGATTTTAGACTACGTAAAATCCTAACACAAAATTTCTTAAGTACTTTGGTAAGTAGGTACTTATAAATAGGTATTATGCTAAATTTAAAGTAAGTTTATTGGCTTGTTTCTGTTTATTTTAAGTTAGATTGACGTAAGGAACAAACCTATTTCTTTGAACAAGAAATCTATACTAATATTATAAAGCTGAAGAGTTTGTTTGTTTGTTTGTTTGTTTGAACGCGCTAATCTCAAAAACTAGGTACTGGCCCGATTTCAAAAAATTTTTTTACGTTGGATAGTCCATTTATTGAGGAAGGCTTTAGGCTATGTAACATAAAGATACGACTCATAAGACCACAGCAGAAATGAAAAATGTTGCGAAAACGGGAGAAAGATATTCCTTTTGAGAGCTTCCGCTCCGCTTCCGAAACCGCTTAAGTTACACAAAAATCATGTATGACAGGATTGTTCAACATTAAGAGTTCTATAATAAAGTCCGCGACAGCATATGTCTATCTTTTATGGTTGACTTACTACAACCTTTTTTATGTTCATAAATTTGTAAAAAAATAATGCATTATTTGAAGAGGTGTATTATACACACAGGTATTTATTCTTATCAAAGTAAATACATTCATCATCACGAGCATTTCATTTAGAACCAAGTTGCCCTTTATATCATTTGATTTCAATAAATATCTTAGGAGCTATCACAGTTTTAACATAACTCCGCACCGCTTGCGCTTGCGCTAATATATTATAAAGCTGAAGAGTTTGTTTGTTTGAATGCGCTTATCTCAGGAACTGCTGGACCGATTAGAAAAAATATTTCTGTGTTGGATAGCTTATTTATCTAGAAAGGCTTTAGGATATAAAACATGAAGCTGCGACGGGAAAGGAGGGAGCAAACTCAAAACGCGCGGACGAAGACGCGGGAGACCGCTAGTATTGAATATGTACCTACAAAATTTGTTTTGATAAATAATGACATACTTAGGAACACATATCTCAAATTATTATTAGTTATTTCGTTGTAACGAAGTCAGTCACAGGCTGAGATTATAAACACAGTCACACGCGTGTGGCGCGGTCCGAGAGCGGCAGCCCCGCGCTCATTTATGCTCGGCGTACCGAGTCGCTCGAACGTACCTACCTAAACTTCGGAGTGACACCCCTCTGATTTTACGCCTTCATGGCCGTGAGTTGTTGGACTAAGTTGTCTTCCACGTGACATAGATGGCGCTAAGTAAGTAAAGCTTGATGGTGAAAGATTCACATAGATGGCAGGAGTGGACCTTCACTATACTTCGTATATTCGTCGAATAAAACCATAAAATTATTATCCCTTTGGAATAGAACGACAAAAGCGAGATGTCACTAGCAGCAAACTGTGTGATAAAAAGAGATGGGTAGCAGAACCATTTTTGTCAGATGTCAAACAGTTGACCGCCCTGCAGAAGCTTGCTGAAAATTACGTGCATTTGATTTTTTATATTTAAAAGTGAAATTGTGTATATTTTGGAGAAATAATGCGTCTGAAACATGGTGACTTGATCGGTGATTGATTGTTATGCATTACATCGGCATAACCCCAACAAATAATCATTTAACAGGTAGATTAGTCCAAATCGAAGCCTCTTAATATACGACTTATATTTACCAATACGCTTCAAATTTAAAGTACACAGTTTGATTATTCTATTCTACAAACGTTAATTTACATAAAAAATAAAGACAGAATAACACAGGGAATGTATAGCGACGAATATTTTGTAAATGAAATAACATTAAGTTTTACACTAGAGCTGCATGTTCAATATTTTGTGTCGACTGTTTATCATGCAGTAAACTACTATATTTAACTTAGGAACATTGTTATAAATCACCTGATCGACAGGTTATCTCATTTAAAGCTACAAATGTTACTTACTTAAGTTAGTTACTGACATCTTAAATCGGTTTCGTTTGACAGCTTTTACTTGTCCTTCTATTCCGATAGGAATATTAATTTTATGAATAAAACACAATTCGCCTAATTTGAAAAATGACACCTGTCTGTCAGTAATCATTTAGTTTTATGCTTATTAGGGCCGATTTTTAATGGTCAGATAAAACTTATCAGACTGATAATTTATAAAGCGACAGATTTAAAATGTATGATCGCTGACAATTAGGTGACGTTCTCAAATTAGCCATATTGTATTTTGTTCTACGAATATTTCTTATTAGACTATTAAAAAATCAGCCCTTAGACGAATAAGTCTTATCTGACGTTGGTAAAATCGGATCTTACTCGTTCATATACATTTAGTGGAGTTTTGCGCGGGAAACGAAAAGGGAAGGACGGACCTTATTTCTTCATTTTAGTTATTGGTTTTTTTCGGGTCAATTATTGTGATTGTGCGGTGGAATTGTCATGATAATGTGTGCTTTTGAAGAAAACAATGCAATCAAAGTGAGGAATTAAGTGAAGTGATCAGATCGCGCCGTCTTACCCGGATCGCTGTTCCTGCGCTAAGCTTCCATGTTGAGCATTGAAATGTGAACCACCTCGCATTTTAATGGTTCTGCGTGGTCTAGTTAATGTATTTTACTAGCGACATTGCCGTCCAAGACTACTACGGGCACTGCCTTATCATCAGATTCTAGTGTCCCTTAAAATACATAGAGGGCGCTAAATCGACATAATTTGAAATAAGTACATTCAGACTAACAAGTCAGATATAAACATGTTTTATCAAATAAAGGTTTAATATAATAACGCGTGTTGCCTTCATGGGCATCTACACACTATCACAGCTCTTATACGGTTAGGCATAGAGTTTATCAACCGTTCTATGAAATTTTGAGGGATCATCTCCCATTCCTCTTCTATGGCAGTTTTCAACTCCTGCATCATCTGGGCAACTGGCTGGCGAGCCCTAACACGTCTTTTTAGCTCGTCCTACATGTGCTCAATGGGGTTCATGTCTGGGCTTCTGACTGGCCAGTCCATAACTGTGATGTTCACATCCCGAAGATATTCCCTGACGATGCCGGCCGCATGGGCTCTTGCATTATCATGCATAAAAAGGAAATTTGGGCCCACATAGTCCGCGTATGGTATCACGTGAGGTTCTAAGCACTCACGAATGTACCTTTCAGCATTTAATGTTGGCAGCCGTGGTCCTGTAACAACCTCAAGTTGAGTTTTGCCGCTCGCGGATATACCGCCCCAGACAGTCCACGAGCCACCGCCATAAGCAACCCTCTCTTCTAAGCAGCATTGTGCGAAACGCTCTCCCTTACGTCGGTAGACCTTCTTCCTTCCATCATTGCCATGTAACACAATTTTAGACTCATCAGAAAGAAAAGAGTCAGAAAAGAGTACACGGCTCCAATCTTGCTGTGTCCAATTTAAATGACTGCGTGTGAAATGAAGGCGCGCTGTTAGGTGGGCTCGCGTTAGTTTGAGCCCATTAGTTGGCTTGTGTGGTACCATATCGCGTTCTTTTAACCTTCTCCGAACAGTTCGAGCGCTTACAGATACTCCGTGGAAGTCGCAAAGTTGGTTTAGTATCTCAATGGAGGTAAGGTGACGATTTCTCAAGCTGGTCGTCACGATGAATCGATCCTGCCTTTCAGTTGTGACCCGAGATCGTGGCCTTCCTTGGCGACGAACAAAGCCGCCAGTCTCTAGGTACCTCCGATAAACATTTCGGACCGCAGATCGACTTAAATAAGGTTGAGCACTCACGTTTCTTTGTCTGTGACCGGCCTGAATAAGTGCCACAGCTTGGGCGGCGACTTCAGGTGAAGTATCCATAGATTATTGATAGAACCTCACCTTAATGTTAAGAATGAGTAATGTTTGTTGCAAAACCAAAGATATCAATCACTTTTTCAAGAATTAAATCCAAGTAAAACAATAAAACCAAGTTTTCTTAGTATTCGATTGTTTGATATCAACAGGCTCCAAATTGTCTTTTTTTTCTTTAAATTCTGTGTTCGAAATTCAAAAAAAGACTATGGAATTTAATTGTGAACGTGCCAGGTTCAAAACTGCATAAAAACTTTTTGCTCGACCTAATATAAAATTTTAGCTAGGGCCAAACGAAACCTGTAAGTGGGGCCAAAAAGCCCGCTTCGTAGCCAAGGGGGGACAAGCTAAATTGCCCGTCCTTGCGCGTCCTGTGGTTTATTCGTCCAAGTCTAAGGCATCTGCTACTTTACCAGTTACCACCAAGTGGGTGAGGCAAGCGATGCTATGCTTAGTATTCTACGCTCCTGGATAAGCATGGCCATTGTAATGTTAGAATTATGATTTATACTTTAATTTGTTTGAAAATTAAAACTAGCTGTAAAGGTTCAGCCCAAGCCGTGAAAAAAATTAAAAAAAAAATTGTCACGGTGGACTTCTTGAAAAGGCGCATACTCTTACTAATCTGTGAAAAGGCGCGTAGAGCAAGAGTTTGTGGTTGTGAGATAAAAATTGTAACTTGAGAATAAAATGTTATAACTGTGTAAAGGTATCTGTTATTCAGATAAGGAGATGTTGTCTACTTGCTGTTATAATGGATTCTATACATTACATGGATTTACAAAGGTAATTATGAGTTTTCATTCTACCTGCCTCTGCCACACTAGTACACTCTCGTCAAAGCTACTGGAATTACTACATTTCAGAAGTGATATAACCGTCATCCTAGAACGCAGTTTCATCGTATACAAACAATTTGATAGTAGTCATGATTTGGATATGTTTTACTTATCTGGTTTGTTGTAATTTTAGTTCTTTTTCAATGTTCTCATTATGGCGCCAAAACGGACGTCTTTTGTTTGGTGAACGAAACAAAAACGAAGCGCATTCCAGCGAGTTAGCTTTTCTTCATTGTTTTTTGTGTATTCGGCCAGAACTACAGGCCATTACATATTAATAGCCAGAGAAATTGCAGTTTCATTATTATGACATTGGAATTTAATTGGACACTTGCAGTGTTATTTGGTACCAAGCAAAATTATGCATTGAGTACAAAGCCGTTGATAATATACTAACTACTTCTTTCCTATGTATGATTTCATTTTCATTTCAATAATAATAAGCACAACTAGCAGCCAGTTGGTAGAACTATGTGGTGAAAATGTAAATTTTCACCACATAATTTGTAAAAATTATCTAGACTTGATTCAGCTCATTTGGATTCAATTGAATCTTTGGATTTAACTTATGAGTAGCAATGCACTGGACTTGAGTTTTGTCTGGTAAAATAAAATCACAAATTTAATATTATTTATACATATTTTACAGTTAAGGCTCTTTTAACTTTACTAGCTAAATAATAACTAACTTTTAATATTCATTTGAGAATAAGAACTAATGACTGGGTGATGAGTTTCAGACACAATGAGGAGTCAATGCGCATCATTATGATAATTGCCCTGGGTGGCTGATGACCAGACAACACAGATGATGATTGGCAACGGGAAGTAAAAATGTGGCGCAATTCAGTCCAGTCCGTTGAGTGAAGTAGATATTGCTATGAAAGAAAACAAATGATATGTTAAAGAAGTCATAAAAGTATAGTAGTCATTAAAGATGTCACAGTAAGGAAGGAGATCATACATTGCAATTGCTGATATCATAATGCCTAGGGTTCACGAATATGGCAGCTTCGTATTGGACATTACTAGTTGATGATGATAAGAATTTGTTGTATTCTTGTAAAACTGATAATATGATGACAACTATTACAATGAAAAATAAATTATTATTATTGAAAATAATCTTTTGGTGACCAAATGAAATTCACTGATATGAAGAAACATAATGATTTTTATGTTTATCATTATCATCATTCATATATTATATATATATATATATATAATATCTTGTTTATCACAGAGGGTCATGAAAGTAAATTAGATTTATTTTGCAGTGTTTAAATGGCATGTAAATAATTAAAATTAAACACTTAAACATTTAATGTCAAAACTTATAGAGTTACAAGAGGACTAAATGGCAAATAAAAGAAACCATAGTAAATTATTAATTCATTAAAATTGATGTTATATATGGTAATGGCTCAAGAACTGTCAATTCAGCCAGCAGCAGAAAGCAGCATTTCTGGCTAGATTTAAGTGGATTACTTTGGGGTAAATTATCATAGCAGTTCCAGTGATCTGCACATTCTTTTTTTTTTACTTGCCTATCTTAGTTCATGTTTGCTTGACATGTAAAGCTATAATGGCATGTCAGTAACAATATTCTAATAAATGACTGTGATTCATGACTTGCCTCGGTACATAAAAACCCTTATATATTATGTGTATTTTGTGCAATGCAAGATTTATTCATTTGTAGCATGTAGATACTTTTTGAACAGACTATATTGCAGAATAGCCTAATCATATTATTTAAGAGCTTAACTTTTATAAAGAGCTAGGATTAATTTCTACAAGGCATAGTAGCCATATTTATATTTTGTTTTTACATTTCAGTTGACTAAAACCAAAATGCTAAGAACCCTTAAGTTTTTGTCTCATAGTATGTCAAAATTTTACAAATATGTTTTAATCTTAAAAGGCCACGCATGTTGTATTAACTGTTTTACTGTAATGTAAAGATAATTTAATGTTATTATGTGTCCTGATAGTATTATCTAGGATATGATGTCAGCGAATAAGAGATCTACATATGTGAAATGAACTCTGGATGATTAGTGTAAATCTGTAAAGCAGGTCAGAGAGCTTGTTCTTAAATTTAGGCAAGGTATCGTGGAAAATGTCTAGATCCTTAGTGCAAATCGTTATATTGAGAGCAACATCTGGGCCCTTATTTTTGAATCATTCGCGTCAAGATGGCGTGTGATATTCATTGTTTAATGCCCCATTTTCTAATGAAAATTAGTATAATAACACGTGGAAGGGATTTGAAAAAAGATAAATGAATTTTGTGATTACCAACGCTAATATTTTGCGTGATTTTCATTGTTTTTTTAATTTGTTTTTAAACGACTTTCACACGCCTATTCAAGCGAGTGATTCAAAATAGTAAATAGAGCTCCTGACGAGAGACGCATGACGGCCTAGGTTGGTTCGAGTACGAGGTAAAGCAAAAGTATTTTTATAGAGGGAGACGGGCTGGGACTGTTAGTTTGGTGTGCGTTACTGGGGCGGCATGTCGACTCGAATCGAGATGAGAATATATAGAAAATTTAGAGCCCTATATCCCATAAATGTGCCCCAAAAATCAAATCAGTGCCCATTAAGGTCTCCGAGTTATTTTAGAAAATAAGATGCCGCTGGAGTAACGTCTGAAAACGTTACTGCAGCGGCATGCATTTTACCTATTGGCCCTAGCCAAATTTAAAGAAGCCTGAAGGGTAGCTTATATATGTGCCCTCTCTTGGCCGAGTAGCGGCATTTGTGCCCTTTGTGGATTTGATGTAATTGCAAATGCCGCTGGAGTAACGTTTGGCGGATTTCCATATCTGCGGAACGGCTTGACGAACAGATATGATTTTTTGTCAGCTAGTTTGTTGTTATTTGTGCCTTAAGTGCCCCAGAATTTTTTCAAAAAAAATGCATGGTTCATAAATAGGACGCGTTTCTCTGAAAATCGACAATAGCCTCTAGTTCTTAAACTACATAAAACGGTGTGCTGTAATTGCAGTGCCCTATGCCTTTTAGGCATATGGATAGTCTGACCAAATTTCAAAACCCTAAGTCTAATATTCGTCGAAAAAAATGTTTTTTTCTGTGAAAGTGGTTTTGCTTATTTCAGACCTAAAAAAAGAGCATTGTGAACAAGATAATAACAAAACATGATTTGCCCATAAATAGAGCCCATATTCAAATAAAGGCACACAGAATTTCAGCTTTCTAAACCTTATAATAACCCTGAAATATATAAAACAATGTAACGAGAATTATTTAAAAACTATCCGACCAAATGCGAAAGGTAGTTAAAAAGCGGCTATTCAGTACTTCAAGTCAGCATTCTCAAATTGGTAGCCTTGTCATTTTCGATAACAGGTACAGTCACGGAAACAAGTTTTGGTGTGAAATTGTTAAAGTAGGTAACTCATCATATACAAATTACCTATTCCCACACTGTGTTGCAAACGTGTTCTAGCCGTGGGTCGTGGCCCATTATTTACAACGACATAAGCACATTAAAGACTCGTGCACTCACACACAACAACACAAAAATCATTGAACTATTCATACATTAATTAATCATCATGCCTGATTCCGTCCGTCTTGATGTAATGTAGCGTTGTTATAAACAAGCCGGCTGCCCGGTATAACAAAGAGTGAACAAATAGTTACTTTTACTTGCCTATGTATGCGCACACAAATATTACTATTGCATTTACTAATAAGGTTCAGATCGCATTGTTTCGACTGTTATGCAGTCTACTAGAGTAGGCACGCCTCTTACACGCTTGCACACCAACAGCAACAGGAACTGCCGCACATTTAAATACAGACCGTATTGCTGCGCTATAAGAATTATATATTTTTTTCTTACGACGACGATTCGTTACAAACGTTTTGTTTCTCATAAAGTAATTTTATGGGAATCAGTTCTAAAATACCCATCTATTTTTATAATAAAGTTTAGGAAAGTCATAAAAACTTTTAAATTGTAACTCATAACACAATTAAATAACCCGTTTATAAGTAATATGTATTTATTAAGTTTATTTATACTTACTACCTATCAGCCTACTGTTTTTTTTTATTTTATTTGTTACAATTATAATATTCTTATTATTTTATTTATGAAATATATATTTTTTGATTTTATTTTGTAATACAGGGTGACTTTGTTATCACTACCGAAATTTTGTGTGAAGACTCCACTGATGAATATGAACAACTTTTACTATGGGGGCAATAGTGAAATCGAGAAAAAAAAATTCCAATGAAAAAAAAAAGTATGGGACAGCTGATTTTTTTTTCTCGATTTTACTATTGCCCCCATAGTAAAAGTTGTTCATATTCATCAGTGGAGTCTTTACACAAAATTTGGGTACTGATAACAAAGTCACCCTGTATATACTCTCGGTCATGACGATGGAAACCCTTACTGAGTGCAGTCTAACAGTAAGAAATTGAATATTAACTGATTATAGCAAAAAAATTAAAATTATCAAAACAGCTTTTCCGCACCATTGTACAGACATAAAAGAAATCTATTAGACAAATTGAGGAGGTAAGGTGAATGTTTCCAACGTCCGCTTTTTAACTACCTTTCGCATTTGGTCGGATAGTTTTTAAATAATTCTCGTAACATTGTTTTATATATTTCAGGGTTATTATAAGGTTTAGAAAGCTGAAATTCTGTGTGCCTTTATTTGAATATGGGCTCTATTTATGGGCAAATCATGTTTTGTTATTATCTTGTTCACAATGCTCTTTTTTTAGGTCTGAAATAAGCAAAACCACTTTCACAGAAAAAAACATTTATTTCGACGAATATTAGACTTAGGGTTTTGAAATTTGGTCAGACCATCCATATGCCTAAAAGGCATAGGGCACTGCAATTACAGCACACCGTTTTATGTAGTTTAAGAACTAGAGGCTATTGTCGATTTTCAGAGAAACGCGTCCTATTTATAAACTATGCATTTTTTTTGAAAAAAATCTGGGGCACTTAAGGCACAAATAACAACAAACTAGCTGACAAAAAATCATATCTGTTCGTCAAGCCGTTCCGCAGATATGGAAATCCGCCAAACGTTACTCCAGCGGCATTTGCAATTACATCAAATCCACAAAGGGCACAAATGCCGCTACTCGGCCAAGAGAGGGCACATATATAAGCTACCCTTCAGGCTTCTTTAAATTTGGCTAGGGCCAATAGGTAAAATGCATGCCGCTGCAGTAACGTTTTCAGACGTTACTCCAGCGGCATCTTATTTTCTAAAATAACTCGGAGACCTTAATGGGCACTGATTTGATTTTTGGGGCACATTTATGGGATATAGGGCTCTAAATTTTCTATATATTCTCATCTCGATTCGAGTCGACATGCCGCCCCAGTAACGCACACGTTAGTTTGGTACGTTTAACGAGATCTGACGACAGACGACTGTGCTCGACGATTTAATTAATCAATTTAAACTTTATTGCACTATCATCATCATCATCATTATCAGCCAAAGGACGTCCACTGCTGAACATAGGCCTCCCCCATGCATTATTGCACTATAAGTATTAAAATTGGCGGGCTAAGGGCCATTCTCTCTTCTCTTAAGGCATTCTCTACCAGTCAACCACTTGGGAATGCAGAGTACAACCAATTTTTATCTTAATATGTACTTTTAAAGTGGTAGGTATAGGCTAGTGCCTAGTCAGCGTAACAAACAGATATCGATTCTGTGTCTGACAGTCACATTTTACAAGTGTCATTAACATTTTAGACAAAAAAGATTTGAGTCAAGTTTCGCTATTTCCTGTTTTACTTTTTTTGTTGGTATTTTGTGTACCTATCTGATTATTAGGGAGACAGTGATAAAAAAATAAATGCTTTAGAGATATGAAATTAATAATGGTTGTACAATACTTTTCGTAAAAAAAAGAGAGAGACTGCCATGTCCTCTACCTCCATGGTCGAGTGGCGCTGGTTTCAAGCGTCGCTATCTCGTGAGATTCCGGGTTCGATTCCCGGTCGGGTCAATGTAGAAAACGATATTTTCTATATTGTCTCGGGTCTGGGTGTTGTGGTACCATCGTTGTTTCCGAATTCCATAACACAAGTGCTTTAGCTACTTAGCTTGGGATCGGAGCAATGTATGTCATGTTGTCAAGTATTTATTTATTTATGTCGACATCAAAATATAAACGATGTCCGCCTGCTTGTATGAATACTTTTGTTCTCATCAAATTTTTACATTAATTGAACTAGTATGTTGGGACGAGATTTGTCTATAATTGTTTAATTGTCTATCGTATCGTTAAAGCTTCAGTTAAAGATCAGGATCTTAACACGTTTATCAAAAACGCTAATACGTCTTTGTTCGTTGCATTCCCTAATTTTTGTGTTTATTTTATTGCATCAGTGTAATGGTTAGGTACCTACAGTTCCGTATGTAAAAAAAAACTATGAATACCTTTTATATAGTTTTGTATAGTGTTATGCTCATAAAACGTAGGTAGGTAAGTTTTATGTTTTTATTCTTTAGTAACTACCTACGAATGTTAAAATGATTTGAATTAAGCTTGATACCATTGTTGATATCTAAGGTTGTTTGAATCTTTCTTTTGAGAAAAGTTTGACAGTTTTCCACTGCTAAAGCAGTTTTCCCTATTAATAAGTTTGATTTTGCATTTATTGTAGGGACAACAGCACGTCAAGGTAAACACTGCGGTATCTTATGTAGTTGTAATAAGGGCTAGTTTGCAACAAAAGTGGATAACCTGATGTGCTGTCGACTGTACATTAATAATTGTAAATCAGTGTTGAATAAGGATAACGAGTTAGTACATTAAGCATAACATAAGTCATAGAAGTTGGTAGATACATCAAGTTCCGGAGAATAGTCTAGAGAGGGGTGTTATTATTTTATGCATATCGTTTCATCAGGTAAATATTTGCTTTGTTTGAGAATAAAAGATTTGATTATAGTAATATGTATTTTGAATTACTTAAATATTTGATTCTAAATGTCAGTTTTTAATTTCAGATTAACCAGCTTGAGAAAGTCTGTTTACCCTGTTGGACAAATGTAGGATATAGAAGTGTGAGAGGACATGCCTCAGTCGACCCGAGTAGACAAAAAGAGGTTGTGCTAGAAGAAGCTTCCACATCTAATCAAAACTTGGATGCTTCTATGTCTTCACCGAGAACTTCCATGGAGTCAACAATACCAATACCACCTCCATTACCAACATTTCAATCAAATGTTATTACTGGAGCATGTCTGCGCCAGCGTTATTTTAAGATGATGTTTTTTATAAATATGAAGATGATGAATAAATCATATAATTATAAGAGTTTCTTTCCTAACTTGTAATATAATCTAGATACAGCAAGTATTGCAACAAAACTATCAATTATGTTAACCATAGATTATATGATTGAAGACAAAACTACATATTTCCACACTTTCATTTTGAGTGATTTTATTTCTTAGACTAGGTACTTACAGTTGGAACAATTTTTTCATGTTTATGTGCATTCTTTCATTAATACCTATCTTATTTGCCTCGTCGTACCTCATTTAGTACCTAGTACCACTTTACCTCAAAACTGAACTTTGTTTTTAATAATCAAACAATAAGTTTTTTTATGTTCAATTTACTATATTACATTACTCCTTTCACACCAATTTTGGTAGTTGTACAAATTTATTTGTTGCGCAACGAAGCTCCATAGTAAAATGGGCAATCTCCTTTGTGGAAATTTGTGACTTAAGTAAACGGTTTCATTATTTGATTGCATTGGTTTAGAATTTTGATTATGTTAGAGCTGAAAGGTATAATAGACTTGAGTAACCTATAGATACCTATGAATTTCAATTTAATACCTTTATAAGTGTTCATGAGGCAAGAGATAGTAAGTTAAAAATATTTTTATATAAAATAAAATGAAAAACGCGGTACGGAACCCCTTAAAACAGGATAAATTAACTCATGTATTTTAATTGACCGGCTTATATTTATCTGTTACCTCATCGTAAGTCATAGTATAATTTGAAAATGACTACAAGATATACTAACTAAATACTAAGACTAACATGTAATATTATTTTAAAAGCCGTTTCCATCACATCATTTTGTAATAGTCTAATAGCATTTTGTAACATACCTAAGTACTTATGTATTTTTCAACACTTGCTCAAAACGACGTTTTTATTCCACCGATTTTTGGCTCATAATACTTAATAGATATTAAACACGCGTGCTTTTTCAGTATATTATTGCACTAATGCTTTTTTTAGTTTATTTACCTGACCAATTTACATATGTACCCTAGTACCAAGTCGTAAGTAAGAAGAAGAAGCGATATAATTTAGTCGGGTTATACAATACTTTTATTTTAGCAACAGTATTTATAAGACAGACAGTATTTATGCGAAAAATAACAGTATCTAAGTGTATATTTATTTCATTAATAGGTAAATCCAGATTTATTATTAAAAAAAAGCTCAAATTCATTCAACATTTTCTGTGATTTGTGTTTTAAACTCGAATTATTACATTGTTGGCTTGGCCATCTATTTGGCGCTTAAGCCTTGCGCGCGCATTGGTATCGCGGCAAGAAAAAAAAACAACGCGCCATTTTTCGTAAATAATAGTCGGCTGTGACGAAGTTTGGATAAATTATGAAGTTTAATATAAGTGAAAATGTCTACTTCAACAAGTGAAGAAAATGAAGAAAACTTATTATTAACTCCGCCGGACATACGTAACGAGTCGAAAAACGCGTGCGAAAGTCTTTGCCACAAAAATCGAGTGAAATGTATTTTTACTAACTGTTTTAATAATTAAAAACTTAGTAAATGAAGAGTCTTGTTTTTTTCCTCACAAGAGTGTTGAAAAACGTCGTATGAAACACGTGTGCCTGTGACCATAATATACGCGGCTTTCTTATGGTGGCGCACTCGCTTTCGCTCGTGTGCACACAATATCGCCTTGTATACGTAATGGTAAATTGTATAGTAATGGTCAACTTAGCACACTTGTATCATAATGTACTATTTATTATAGAAGTTTAGCTTACTTTATTAACACGATCTCGATTTAATAACTATACCTTGGTAATTACCCAACAATGTCGATGTTCGTTAAAATTAATATTCTTGTGCTGATCCATACATTGTTTAAAGCTCCCAGGGTTCAGAGACTAATGAACTCGTAATCGACTCGTGAACTTAACTTTCATAAGTTTACTTGATTAAGCGAAAATTATGTTATGTAACTTTATATGACTAAATAAACTTATATATATATATATATATATATATATATATATATATATATATATATATTATAAGATATATATTATATATATATATATATATTATATAAGAATTTTATATGGCACATAAACTAATAATATATATATATATATATATATATATATATATATATATTAGTTTATGTGCCATATAAAATTCTTGAATGCTCTTTTAACATAAACAGTTAATGAAGCAAGTAATAGGGTCTTGACTCGCATAAATGTTAAGAAGTCGTGTTGATTGTTTATCTAAAGTAAAATAAGCTCAAATTGTCTTTACCACACCTTTCTATGATAACTATGACGTAGACTAACAAGATATTCAGGTTGGTCTTATTATAAACAAACCAAAATGTACTTCCCAGTCGTTGAAAAAAGCTAAACCTACCGCCCCATGTCGGACAATGACACAAAACACATCAAGTCGGCAGGTTTTTTTCAGCATAATGTGACACATCTAGTTAAGTTACCACTTACATAAAAAGTCCATAATTTAACGCATTACACTCTGTGGGAAAAACACATAAAACACCCGGCCCCATGCTTCCCCTCTAACAATTAAACCCCATAACATTGAAACGTCAAAACTTTTATATTGATACCGCGGTAACATAGAACTAAAACATTGTTTTTCATACCTTCCCCTTTTGCTCCGCAGCTTACATAAATATGATTTATCCGTGTAATACGTAGTGGAGTTACCAAATTTCGGGATGTTTGGTGACAATTCTTTCGAATATCGATAAGATTCGCTGAATGTAAGTTTTAGTTGTACCAGCACATTGTACCCAGCTTTGTTATTTATAGGTAAGTGTTTGTTGTATGTACGAGTATACATAAAGCTAAGTTATTGTATCTGTTACCAAATTTCAAGAATTGATATACGACTGATAGGTACTTAAATTATTGATAGTAAAATTTGTGATTCTATAAGAGCTTTTATGGAATGCAATAATATTAGATGAGCTCTCCAAACGTAACTATTATACATACCTACAGAATATTACGATGAAATGTCATGGAAAGAAGGTTTGACAGATTTGGTCGATTATATGGAAACGTGCATGTAGAAAAAAATGGGCATGTTTTGCTAACACACAAAGTGTTGCTAAGGAGTTTTAATTTTATCGACATTTCCTTAGTAAGGCACATCACTTAGTCAAGTTTCCTTAGCTCAATGTGCGGAGCATTTACATACATTTTCCTATGATATACGGCAGTATGTTTCTTAGTCGTCGTAATTGATGCATTTTTTTGTATATTCAGCTAGAAAATCTAAGGTATAAAAATATCATTTTGTTTATATTGATAAAAAAAGCATGTTGTTTTATTCAGTACAGTGCATTTTATAGTTCAAAATCTTTGTCGTATTAATTTCTTTGCTTGCGGAATGTAAAAGCGACAATAATTTACAAAATAGCTGCGTCCTTTTAAACATTTAAGGCACCATCCCACGGTATCGTTTCATTGATACAAAATGCAATAATGTGCTATCGAAAAAGAATAAAAAGGCGTGTAATACGTTTCCTCTCACGTCATAAATCGGTGAACAGGCGCAGAGAGCCTTAATAACTCCTTGATAATGATAAAGGGGCACAGTTCCCTCGCTTATGCGTTGAAAGTTAAATTTACTACCCCATAATATATTCATGGCTTGCGGAATAATTTAGTAATTCTTTATACGGGAAATTCAATAACTTTTTAAAAAGCGGATAATATGTGGTAGCAGGGTATTTTATGCGTTAATATTGATAATGAATCCGTGAAAATGTAAGCAACAGCAGTTGCAATTGTGTGTTTGACGTAATCTAATCTAAATCTAAAAATAAAAAAAATAAAAATGAAATTTATTATACAAACCAATGGGTGCATTTGTAAGATTACAGATATAATTAGCTATCATAAACATATTTATCAAGCATTTACGGTACATACTCTTAGGTTTCTAAAGTCCTTAGGGCTGTTAGGATTTTAGGTGCAGGAAAGTTAACTTACATTATGATATGTTTATACCTTTAACATAAAATATTCCGGTGAGACTAAAAAAAAAAAGATTTTGACCACTGTATCCTGCCAGTGTGCGAAAATGGTTACTTGGGTGACTAAGGAATGGAAAAACGACCCTGACAATAAACTCAGCCGAAAGCCTACGCATTGCTCAAAGGGCAATGGAAAAAGCTATGTAGGGCATAATTCTACTCGACCGAATAAACGACGAACGGAATCGTCAAATGACAAAGGTCAGGGATGTCCTCATACTACTGCCAAGCAGAAATGGACAAAGGGAGGAAATATAGCCAGAACGAATAGAGATCACTTGAGTTGTTATGGAACGGTGACCATGGGCAAACACGCGCGGAAGAGACCGCCCACCACTGCGGTTCCAGCGTCATGTAAACCGTAACTAGATGAAGGTAGGTCGGGAGAGCTAAGGATTGATATGAATGTAGAATTTAGAATGTTTTTGGCACTCTCAGTGTTATTTTGCAAGATGTAATATGTATTTATAGAAAAGGTAATGCAGCCCAAGGCTGCGTTTCTATCAGAGATGTGCGATCGAAATGTGAAGTACGAGGTTGTCTAGCTGTGCTGTGAAAATCCACAAAAGCTGTGCGATTGCATTTCTAGTACATATGCCTCGCACAAATCGCTGGCTTATTTTGTATGCGCAAAAATCTAGCTCTGCTGAGCCTTTTCCATCAGAGCTGTGCTGACCAAGGCGAGGTAAATGAAGCGGTTCTATTGGTTCTATTCAATTACATCTCTCGCTACGCATCCTCGCACATCTCTGGTAGAAAAGCAGCCTTATAATCATGTTTTAGGACTCCTTCATACATAGAAGATTAAAAAAAATGCGCAGGGGCGGGATTTGAACCTGCAACCTCTGGTAAACCTGACAAATGCTCTTTCCAATAAAACTACCAAAGCTGCCAGAGGCTGCAGGTTTGAATCCCACCCATGCGCAATTTTTAGTTTCTTATTTTATCTATTATGTATGAAGGAGGCGTAAAACGAATGACTTTAAGGCTGCTTTACCTTAATAAAATCATCCCTCTACACCCTAGTTATGTTCTCCGTTAATACCTAAGATGTTTTTAAAATTACAGCTACGTCGTACACGCTCTAAAATGACCACACGAAAGGCAGGTAATTGACCGTAGTGCATTCAGTCGGGCACACTATCACTTTACGGCTACACGTCCCGATAGCGCCTTAAACTATTTCTCGTTTTCTGAAAAAAACCTTTCCTGTGTGTTTAGTAGTTGTACCAATTACATTGCAACTGTTGGAGACCAAAAAAACGTGTAATTTCATTCACAAGTATAGTTTTATTTATTCAAAAGTATTAAAACATAAAACACATATTAAGTCTTTACCATAATTCGGCAATAGCTGACATTCGGCTAAAGAGTGAGACGTCCGGCGCTCGCGCCAATGAGCGCGTAGTAGCAATCAGTACGTAACGAGTGTTGTATATTTATCTCTTTCTATCATCTGGCATTCCCCATTATTTGTCTCTATTAGCACTAAGTGTCATAATACACAACTACACGTTCGTATAAAGTAATCCTTGTGCCACTTTAAAAAGCTTTAATGTTTGTGTATAACTTGTCTATTCTTTTGAATGTCATTGGTTAATATTATATTTTCTTAGTTCATTATTGACCCAAGTGCTCACCACAATATGTACCTGAAAAATAGGCGCCTTATTTACTAAACGAGTGACATATCTCCGACAGGCCAGCACAATGCTGTTGCTTCATATCCTTCACAGCCAAAACGCTGCGGATTGTGCGCATATTTCCCTAGAGAAATAGAATTATTAGCACAACTGCCAACATGACTGTGGTTATGCACGGTGCAACGCGGTAGCAAGGGAGTACTTTGTTTCGCCTAGCTTTGCCGGAGGTGTTTTCATTCTTATCGAATATATGGATAAGTTTTTGTATTTATTATGTTCAAACAGTACGTTTTTATACTCTTCTATTTAAAGTATGTAATGTGGTCAGTATAATTAAAAAGACGTACTCTACTCGGTGTCCGAGTGGTTGAGGCTTGCGCCGGAAAAGTGTAAGACGCAGGTTCAATGCCTTGCCTGACACGGTTGCTTTTTACAAGTGCAGTTTGATGAAGTTGAAGTTGTAATACTGTATGAATTACATCATAATGTACCATGCCTTTTATGTTTTCGTTTATTAAAATTGTAAGTACGACTATTCTCTATGATAATAGCTATGTCAATTCCTTTATAATACTCGTAGTAGGTATTCAAATTAAGAAAAGTGATGATTAAAGTGAAAAATTTTTTTTATGAACATAGCGACTTTCAAGTCAGATTAATTTCTTGAAAGAAAAACGATAAAGTTGTAGCTGTTATTATTTTGAATAAAAAACCGGCTCGTGCACTGAGGGTTCCGTGCCAACTTTAACTGAATAAGGGGTTCTATGAATATGTATGAAGGGAAAAAAGTTATGTTTGCGGTTGTTGAAAATTTACTATGTCTCAAAACCACTAATTCGATCTCGTTGAAATCTATTTGTGTGTTTTTTTTTTCAAAATTAACACTCGCTTAGTTCAAAAGTTAGAGGGGGGGGGGGGGGGGGCATTTTACCACTTTGGAGGCGTCTATCTCTCCAACGTTACTTTTTGTTGAGATAGTGGTTTTAGAAACCTCAATGTCATTTTAAAATACCTATCCTTAGACACTTTTTTTGGTTTTTGAAGATGGTTAACGGGATACATCATTAAGTTGCAACTGTGTGATGCTAATAGTTTCTGAATAAAGTGGCTGTGACATACAGACGGACAGACAGACATACTTGATGAATCCTAAAAACCAAAGGGTACATAGAAAATCTTAACTTTGATCAAGATTTATATCCTAAAACGCCTCTTTAGGCCTACGCAATAGCCAAATAGAATTCGCAGTCATAGCACAGGTTTTGGTAACAACACTTTACATAATTTTATTTCAGTGCATAACTGCCCCTATGGTTAATCTCTCCAGAGCAAACTACGTATTTGTTATTCTGTAACATAAGTTGTAAGGTTGAGTTAGTTCTCTTGGGACAAAGCAATCTTGGCGTAAAGGAATTCTAAACTTCCACAGGAGGTACAGGATCGTATTTTACAACTACTTGTTATAAGAAGGTGATAATAAAATCTAAGACATCTTATATTGTAAGATCAAGGACACAGGATGTACCTATTTTGTTTTTAATAAGCCATGTTTATAGTAGGATTATGACGACTTTGATTTCAATATCCTGGTTGCAAGCTTCTACACAGTTTTGTATGTCGAGCAAACAAGGGGCGTTCAAAAACGCTGAGTCAAAATTCGTGTTAACGTGTATATGTTAAAAGAAATTAACAATATCTGATCTCATACAGGTAATATCTGAGGAATTGTATTACCCGTAATAGTAATTCCTAAAATTACCCGGAAATGTGGGATGTAAATCAATAAGACATATTTCCTAGTACATTGAAGCATTTCCTTTTCCATAAAGCTACAGTTACATAACTAAAAATGATAATTTCATGCAGCAGAAAATAAGAAATTTGAATTTATCGAGGCGAAATGTCAAACATTTTTTGTGATTTAAACTTCAAGTACTGTATTGCTCATTTAGCGCATCTACCTTACGGAGTATCCACACCGCCCGGCGGCTTAGCCGGCGGCATGCATAAATTAATTGGTGGAATGGAAAAATCTGGCGCGGCATTGTCAGCAGCCGCTGCAGCATTCGCCAGTGCATGCCGCCGGACTGTATCGATACACCATTATGCTTCAATGTCATATTCAGTCAAAATAAACAAAAACGTATGATGAAAAGACGCAAAAAAATTCAAATAAGTTTGCCTCTTTGTCATTTTATAATGTGTCTCTCTCTGAGACGAAGCTTAAAACATTAAGGGCGACCCAGTTCCCATAAAAACTCAACACTCAACAAATATGACTCAAAATCCTCTACAACGGATCCAATTAATTAGCTCCTAGCAAGCCTCCTTCTTACCACGCGAACCTAACACAAAGCAAGCTGGTGAATCAGCTTTACCGGATGTCGGGTAGGGTTCGCAGCGTGACTTACGAGCCCCATCCGGTAGCCATATTTGCTTTACTCGCACGCCACATCCGGTGGGGGTTACCCCTAATCGGTTTCCAGTTTTTCGTGTTTATACTAGCCCATTATTTAATGCTGCCGGAACAATCGATTATTCGGTAATCTATTCGATGTGAGTAACAAGATTTTTAGGAGTTAAGCTGTTTTTTTTTTTTTTTTTTTGTATCACTTTAAGGATCATCATCATCATCATGGCAACCGGTTGCTAGTACTCTGCATCCAGTGTGATCTTAATAAAGCATCTGCTTATCTTATCGGTGGATATTGTCAATGGAGCGTTACTGGAATATCGTGCGAGTAAGTCTTCAAGTAATAATCGCAAAATTAATATACGTTTGAATCCCGGTTTATGTTAAAAAATAAATTAATAATTAAGAGTATTTTCCACCCATTCTATAAAACGAAAACCCAAAACGATTATTTCACGGAATAGAAAAATGTTTGAGCTTGCTATCAAGTTATAAGTTTTTTGATGACGATTGACTAAATATAGATTATTCACAACTATTTACTCATTCGAAATATGTACCTTCTACTTATCATTTTAATCACAAGGTTTTAATACATGACAATATTTAATTTAGGATGTTAATGCTTTTCATATTAAACTTTGAAAAAGACAAGACGAAATTGTATAGAATGGATTAACACGCATTGAAATAATTAATTGCACTGAATGAAATAAACGCTATTTGGCAACAATCTTATGCAAAACAACCCATTTAATTCGGACTAACAAATATTCAAATAGTCACATCATTATTTATTTACAGCTGCATTAATTGGATCATGAAATTTTAATGAAGTACACATCGGAATCTAATTAGCAAAATGTGATACGAATAACTTCATTCACTGTATTAACGTCACAGTCCAAAAAGTAACAGTGAACTGAGTTGTCAAAAAAAAACTATGTGTAATAAATAGTAACTACAATTACCCAAATTTATTTGGTCCAAAAGTGAGCAGTCAAAGAACTTGTGTTATAAAAATTAGAATAAACAACTATATACCTCAAAAGAACCTAGTTATATGTAGGTAGTTGAAAAATATCAAAGGATTTTGTTTCAGCTTTATATCGCTTATTCACAAAACGCATTTAAAAAGCATTTTTATCATATAAAAATGAAACAACGTTTTGAAGTGATAAAAGCCCGGTTAATAACTAACGTTATAAAAATTAAGAAATCGTTCAGAACTTTAGCTATTACTGCATAACAATAATGTTCCCACGTTTTTGCAGCACCTCAAATATGTTTTGTATATTACGCTCAGAGGGCTTTGGTGCCATAATTCGCAAAATAGCAGCTTCCTGCTTGTGCAGATTGCGGGGTATCAGTAGTAGTATTAGTATTTAAAATACAATTGCCCTGAAATAGGACTGCCCCATTTTAGGACTGATCGCAAAGATATGTCAAACCTGGAATGAGATGAAATGTAATCAAATAAATCACTTAATATTATTAATTCTACCTCGGAATTATTTATCAATCGTAATTTGTATATCTATAATTTTTTTTCCTTTTAAATTTTGGACACCAGTAAAATACATTGCTTTGATTCCAAAGTAAGTAGCCAATGCACTTGTGTTAGGAAATCAGACACAGCGGTGGTACCAGGACAAAAAATATGATTTACATATTGACCCAACCGGAAATCGAATCCGAAACCTCGGAGTGGCGACGCCTTGAAGCTCAGCGTGCTTAGCCACTACACCTCGAGTTTTTTTTTGTTATTTAATATTGATGTGAATTCCCGAAATAAAGCTTAACTAATTAATTAATTAAGTAGCTACTTAAACTTTTAAGCTTTAGCCATAAGAGACTCACTAAACAGCTATGTGTGCCTGTTTGCCATTGAATAAACTTTGACTGTGTCTACCAAATGAAAACATATATATGGTAACGATTAGCGTGAATATAATCAATAATACATCGCCCAACAGAAGTGTTCATTAATAGAGGTAATTCACATTATTATTAATTAACGTGATAGCTTTCCAATGCCTAGTAATTTTGGAGGTATTTGTTATTAGCCTCTTCTCTGTATAAAAAAAAACGGACAATAAAAATGTATAATAATGCGCATAGGAATTAGGTCTAATCACAATAACCCAAGTAAATTAGTATAATGCATATATTCGCTATATCGTAGAGATGTTTGATTGACTGTATCACGATCATTCTTAATGGTATGAAAAGCATTTGTGTCATAAAATGGTTTGATGTTTAACTTTCGCTTTGTCTCTTAAAGCATTTTCCCAAGCATTCCTTTCAATGAGGCGTTATAAATTTGCATATATGGCCGTAACCCCACCTCGTCATTGAGTGACATGAAAGTATCTAAAAAGGCCGTAAAAACCGTTTTAACGTTGAAAATTTTCATATTTCGCCCGCCGTGTAATGTTCGATACATTTTTGTTGGTAATTTCCATTTGTATTCCGTGCATTACTCGAGCGATAAGTAATTATGTGTTGATGAACGGATATTTGATGGACAAGATTAATATTTTTATAAAGTAGACAAGTTTCCGTTTTAAATTGACACAGAGCAAGTCGTCATACAGGAAATCTTAAATTTCTTTTGCGGTTCTTTGTAATATATGTATATTTCATAATTACTTCAAAATGTATTCATTAAGTAAAACAGGAAAAACAACCCAAACAATCAAAAAAGTGCATATAGTAAACAGGTAACAATCCAAAACTAAAAATTTCAAAATATCGGGGGTTTTTTAAACTTGTAAATTTGAGTTATGTTTCATGGTTACCCAACCATGTTATTAAATTGTAATTGAAGTAGCACGGTACCGAATTGCGAATCGATAGGACACATAGAAGGAAGTCAGCTCTCCTCATCAATTTATTAAAGAGCCTCTTAACTACCGATCGGGGTCATGGATACCTTACCATATACTGTCAATGTCATCGGTATCAAACTTTGAATCAACCGGTAACTTAAGTCAGCTAGGATAAAAAGTAAGGACGAAATAGTTTTCATCAGCTGTTTGTCATCAGAAATTGAATCGTAAATCAAGATAGGTATCTAATGTTCGTTTTTAATAACTATTTTTTACCAAACTATTATTTATTTCTGTTCATTCACTTGATAACTTGACTTTGATTTAACACGCACAATTATTCAAATGTCTATACTATTAATTGCTTTCAATACGAATCAAGAGTGAAACTTTTAAAAATTTATATTCAGATTTTGATATCAAGCTCCAGTTGACACATTTGCAAACTCGAATGGAGTCACATCGGTGTAGTCCAGTATGCATATTTGAATAGAAAACAAAACAAAGAACGTCATAACAGTTGAGAAAACATACCAAGTCAGAGGCGAGCCAAAAATTTACAAAAGATTTATTCGAAAACTTCAGAGGAAGCTGCAGCTGACTATGATTTACATTGTCTTGGGCTTTGATTGTTGATATGATACAGGGGTTTTAACTTTCTGATGAACTGACAGGGTAAGATTAAAGAAAAGGTTAAAAACTGCATTAAAATAAGTTTTTTTACATGTGAACTAAATTGTAGTTCCAGTAGAAGAGTAAAATGACAAAGAAATCCTAGCAGAAGGGGTTTGTCAATAGATTGTAGTTATATTTCATTGAAATGGTATACGTATTAAAGTACTTACTTAAAATGATTAGATTTATAAAATTGTGTCCCCATTGAATAACTCATCGCAAATATCGGACTTATTATTGGAAAATCAGCAAGAGATCTGTCCAAGAAACGTAGAACCTGACAACAGAGGAGCAAAATCTACAAACTTCTCAAGTTAAAACCATGTAATAAATTCGCCCCTAAAAGCTTAGTGATAGGTATCAAACTCAACGCAAATTTGGCTCCGGATAATTCACAATAAATCCTCAGATTACCGAAATATCTACTCGAATATTGCATGGAGGAAAATTGACTCTATTTTTATCACGATTCGGTCTGAATTTCATGTAGAAAGCATTCGTATTGATGTATCCAGGCCGCGTAGTCTCAACAAGGGTTCTGTCTCCGCTTTGAGAATTTGCTGAGTTTGAAAAAAAAACTGATATTATTTCTATGGGTCTTTTGGACACCTATTCGTAGGTAATTTGTTAATATTGGACTGCGGTTTGCTTTTGCTAGCATTTCGAGTGCTCTCTGTTACGGTTTTGGGGATATAGATACAATTATATTTTGCAATTACTTTGTTTCGTTGCTTGTTTCACGTTTTGGATTTCATGTGTTATGTTTACAATTGCATTTGAATTCACGAATGGTTTTGAATTTAAAAGGTCCTCAAATATAGTTTCACATATTTGTGTATTTAGTTTAGTATTACAAATTTTGGAAAATTCTGTGCATATATAATAATATTTGCACGGAATTTTCCATGCCGTCGCAATATTGTAATAGTTGTAACAACAATTTAAAACTGATTGGTATTTTCAAGTCCTTTATAAAATTGCAATCGTAAAGTTTATTTAAATAAGTATCTTATTATTATAATTTTTCACAATATATTTTAAAAGAGATGTTGAGGTCTTTCTTTTAAGTTAATAAAATTATAAAAGGTTATTTTTTAACAGATTTTTTTATCTATGTAATGATATTCTTGATCTTCACGCATCAGAGGATTTATCTTAAATATCAATTACCTACCTTCAGTCATCTTTACCAAACGAGTGAGATGCGCAGATCCTCTATCTACGCATTTTGCTAGTATTCCCTTAAAGCTCCCATAATATTTTATTGTTATGTCCGTAATAACACCTCGGCGTATGATCTCCGAAAATATTAAAAAGGGAAACTCTTCCGAAACTCAAATCAATAACTGTTTGTTCAAATATAAATTGATTGGGCGTGTGTAAATCATAATTTATTTCTGTCATATTTTAAGTGTTCTATGATAATGTTTTAAAAATGTGTTTAAAATATATTATTCTAAACCAAATAATAACAGAGTAATTGTGTGATTTAAACAAAATTATGAATTAGGCCGTAATTTACGCAAAATATATCTAGCTAAGTGGTAGACACGTAAAAAAAAACCAATTTATTTCGACGTTGAAACAATGTTTCTGCTACAATACAACATTGAATTATCGCCAAAAATAAATAAGGTTTTTAAAGCGACGACTTTATTTCGTCGTGTAATAAATCATTTTAAACACTTAAAAATTTCCGCGCTTTTGCTGTGTTACGATTTTTGAAATACTGTCCGGCGAGTACAATGCAGTGGTCAAATTAACTTACATTTCGTATTGTTTTATTATTTTGTTACTTTTGGTCATACATTTAATATAAATAAATATTGCACAATTTAATATTCATTGTGTAATAAGAAAATTCTAGATGATAAAGTGACATAGCTCTACGTACGTTAATATCGTCAGTACAATGTGTTTATTTATAAATTCAAATTTAAAGCACGATGTGATGTGAAAGAGATAGTAAACTGATAATTTACAAGTATGATAAGTACGCAATGTAGTAGACTGATTATTAGTAATTCAAGTGTGTAGTGGAGAGCAGTGATTGGTTAATAAGTGAATTTTCGTTTACCCTGGAGCGTAACAGAATATCACTCTCTATCGTTTTTTTTTCTTTCTGTAAAAATATAGGAATGTGGTTAATAAGAATTGTGCATGTATGCTGATGCTCTCGACTAAGCACAGATTTTTCGTTAGTTTTGTGAGCGTATAACGTATCTGTTCTTTTGAAATCATTGCTTGTCTCTTGTTTCTTTTTATTGATTTGTTATTTTTAGTAGTTTTTGAATTGTTTTTGTTTGGTTATTAAGATAATCAAGAGTGGGTAACTATGGGACTGACATATTATGTAAAAGTCCCTAAATTAATAAATATAAAAATAAACCTGCTGTCTGACCGTGTCAGGCACGAGAAACAACACTTTTCGCTCTACTTTGCCCACTGAAGGGTTGACAGCGTTCTATCTCACCGTTATATGGTTATATGGAGCGAGAGCGAGAGCGAGCAAGAAAGTATTTTGACAGTTTCGGGCGGTGTCGGAATCGTCTTGTTGGCAAGGTGTTATAGTTTTCATTAAAAATAATATTTTTTTGGTATGCTACGATGTAGTGGAAAAACACTTTTAGGGGTTGAAATATGTCCTACTAAAGGTTGCCGATACGGTTTGTACTGGATACCTGGATATTTGAAGAACTGCTTTATTACACTTCTACATCAAGATACAAGTAAAGTCCGTTTTACTTTGCTAGTCGATAATGTGAATAAACTTTTCGTTACTCTTAAAATAATATCAATGAATAAAATTCATTTACTATTTGACTAAAAATATACCAGTGCTAAACGATGATTTACCTATGTAGTCGGTGATTTTTGTGTTTATTTTATTTTAAAATAAATTATTTCGATGAAAAGGAACGGCAAGATTGTTTACAATATAAGAGAAGCAAAATGGAACAGACTTTATCTCTATACACAAACATATATACATAATCTTAGTTTGTCATGAGTTGAGTTTGTGGTGCCAGCCCTGATACATATCCTAAAAATAGTTACCAGACAACACGACTATCAGATCTCAAAAGCTACCCAATTACGTAACACATTTTAATATCTCGTGTAAAACGTGAAACGGTTCATTGGGGTTGTTTACTCCGTTCCCTCGCCCGCGTTCGGCTGCGCCATTTACAGCCTTTATAGTCCAGGGGCTAGGTATTCAGTTTGATTATTAGCTTATGGTCGATATAAGATAAGATAAGAGTTTTTCGACTATAAGTATAAAACAATCGATTTCAAATCAAATTTACATAAATGATTGCTGACAAATTAAAAGGTGATGTTTTCAAATTAGGCGATTTGTTTTATATCCGAGCCGAGTTAAGTTGTTATGTGTATCGCAACCATAGTGATCGCTTACTTCGGAGCTTTTTAAATAATGTCGAAATGAAAGTTTGAAATAAAAAGCTACCTTAGATTATTAGGTGTATCATGGCTTGATTATTTTCAATCAGAAATATATTAGAATGTATTCAGCAGGCAGCATTTTGTGAAGAATATGAAAAAGTTGCTGATGTTCTAGTAAATAAGTACAATCAAACAAACACTAGCCCCTGGTCTAGTGAGGCTGTCGCAATCTAGATATTTCCCACTTGGACTATTTACTCTTTTTTTTTATTCAACATCATTTACAGTCTTATCTGATTCGGTATGAAATATTCCGTAAGGGCCTAGTTTTTGTCGAAATACAGTTGTTTGTGAAGCCGTTTATGACAACCGGGACAAATAAGATTTTCTTAATGTTCAGCGTCCACATTACTTTTGCCGAGAAATTTTATACGAAAAACATTTCTGGTGTCGGGTCGAAGAGTATTATTCGGTCTAAAAACTCTTAAGCGAGTGTGTCACCTATGCTTATTTGATACCCATTTTATACCTTGAAGTCTTTTTGATGTTTGCGTACTGTGATACTTTGACTGCCACTGAAACCAATGCCTTATTGGTTTCTAGTACATACCTGAAACAAATAAAATACAAATAATTAGTCTGAATGAATGAAATATATGGATGATGAATTACTAAATGTTTTTATTGTGTTTTGAAAGAAATAACTCGGTGTGTTGAAGAATATTCTTATTTCATAACAAAGTTACTATTTAAACAATAATCAATGCAGTCAATAAAATTGCGCGGGACAATTCCACAACAATCCAACTAATGTCAAACACAATCTCTCTGACAGGTCTAGTGCTGTCCATGAGTCCTAGTGTTGTCTATCATAGTAATGCCATAATCGATTATCCGTCTAACAGTATAGAAATAAAGTTATACAACGTTCTAACATTCATCACCATACATTATTAATCTGACAAACGATAGATGACATTTAAATCTGCAAGAGATAGTTTTCTAACGGCCGTTCCCTATATCCATTCTAACTGTAGTTTTGCCCTACTAGAGTTAGAAATGTTTATCTACCTTTAGATTTTTTGTTTCTATAAACCTTCTGGCAGTAGGGTAAACTATCTCTGGATGCATCTTATCGATGGGAGGACGGATAGCTTACTGGGGATAGGCATTTGTATGAAATTGACATTTATTGAGTTCCTATAATGTTTTTCATCTGACTGTCAGTCAGTTTGACTATCTCTAGTAACCCCAGAATTCAATCCTAGGATTTTGGAGGATAACGCTCTTGTACACCCCGGCAAATTACTAGTTTTAAATGTTTCATTGATTTATTTATGTAAAAGCCCTGCTGCTCACAAGGTTAAGATGGAAACTTTCTCCCTAGTGGCGAAGATGTTCCTTTACCCAAAGAAACTGACCCTAGCCATAACCCCGCCTAACAAAAGATGCTTAGATATAATAAGGATGATGTGGTAGGACAGCTGCATTCAGGTCATCCAGGGCAGCAGCGTTAAGACGGTAGGTAGGTGGTGGGACCCGCTACCAGTCTGACAGACTGCCCAAACTGATCTTAGGAACGGATAAAGGTGTCTGCTGCAGTGGAGGGAAATGAGAACAACAAGGACGGATAATATCTGATTTATTGGTAGTAAATTAGTTTATTTAAAATATTAACATATACATTAATAGGTGGGCCGCCAGTGTGAGTTCCGACGGTCCTGGATTCTGCTATGTAGGTCACTGACATGTTCGTAGTTGAAGAATGTAAGGTGCTACCTCGTACAATTTATGAAAAACATATAAGTTTCGGGTGGCGAACAATATTGAATCCAAGTTCAAGCAGTCAACTTTTTCTCTGGGAACAGCTGAGTGACTGGGAAGGTACCTGATGCTTTGCATAGCATTTGATGAGCCTGAAATAATTCCACCAGCATCATCATCTATTCCTTGTCAAGGGAAGGTGGACTTTTTGCTGTGGCTGAAAGAAGTAAATAAAACAAATCAGTATAACATGAAAACAACTGGTATTTAAGCAAAGGATATTACCAAAACTCTATAGAAACTTTGCACACTTTGCGGCAGCATGCGTCTTTACAAAATGTTTGGATAAAATATATAATTATTTGAAAGAATACACACAACAAAGTTTTTGATAATTAATCAGGTTTACAAGGAATTCAATGGCAGATTAGGCATTTTGAGGTTATGTTTTGTGATTGCAGAGTTAATACACCTCACCTACATTCATTTTGATACATTCAGAAGGTAATTGTTATATTTTACTAAAGTAATTCAATACTCAATTACTTAGTTACCCTTAAAATACCAGTACAATTATAATTCAAACAAGATTTTTAAAATATAAACTACAAAGACGCAATCTGGACCCGGCTTTGGTCAATATCCTTCAAAAACCGTAAAAGATTTGTTTGTGAAAATACAATTGATACTCACTGCACTTATTTTATGGAAATAAAGTCCTCCTTGAATACATTATTTACCAGCTGGACACATTCTTTTTTCTAAGCAATCGGACTGATAGCATTGTGAAGCGTTTGCGAAAATAAACTGGAACGATTACTTTCTAATTCTATTTCTTTTCAATCGGTCGTTTTTACGATAAAAAGTATTAATTTTCAATCAATTGACGTAGTTAGGATGTCAATCAATCAACTGTCAGAGCTCAAAAAAGTTCCGGTTGACGTAAAGTCTATGCATGCTTCACATAATATTTTTACCCAAAATAGAACATATATATAATTAGGTACATAGCAATAAAAATAAATATTATTTTAAACGTATTATATAAATATTATCCTTGGTGTATCATAATGACGACAAATATCGTGAAAACATTGACGCGACGTAATTGAGTGTTTTGTTAAACTGCGTAATTCGAAACGTAAGGGAGGGCTTGGATAATGTGGCCTATCTTCTGCTAACTGGAGTTAAGCAACGCCTATCTGTAATATAGAAACTGTTTATTTAAGGCCGATAGCTGGTGACAACAGTTCGAGGATAGCTATCTATCTTTGATCTTAGTTTGCATATAGGGAACGGCCGTAAATGTTCCAGTATTAACATCTCGTTGTTATTTACGATGGTCAGTTATTGCTGAAAACCCAGTATTTTTTTAAGATTTTACATAGGTTTAAAACATACGGCAGCAAATTAGACAATCTTCTTTAATGAAAAGTAGTACTAGTCGGAAAATTAAGTACTATAATAGGATTCCTTGTTTATGATTATGCAAAAACGCAATGAAAAACTACAAAACTGACGTAGATTCAGAGTAAAAAAACACACCTACTGAGATTATGTCAGTATCTAGGTTAATAAATCTTTGAGTTCTCTAGAGAAATGAGTAAAAGGCCAAGATTTTCCCACAATATGAAACAGTTGATGAAAAAAAGTACTTTTACAGACAACTGCTATAAAACCCATCTGTTGGGAATGATAATTCATCATTTTCAGAATGTAATTTTATCATTTTCATCCAGTTAAATTTATTTGGCAGTTGAATAAATATTTGAACAATTTGATTTTATGCTCCAAATAGCCAAAATCCATGTTTGAATCTTTTCAATCAATTTTGAATCCCACGGGAAAATACACTGAAGCTACGCAATAACTAACAAAACAATACTAGTGATGGATGAAATTCCATCTGTTCTGTAATTTTGTTGTAAACGTTATTCATGAGCTATTAAACATAATTTACACTAACTAGTTACCTGATAAGCTTAAAGTAGGACTTATTTCCAAAAAAGGAAAACTCGAAAATATGAAACAGATAATAAATGGATGGATGTTTTGTATTTGAGTATTTATGGGAGACGATTTGATATAATTATTGCCTTGAATCGTAATACAAAAAAAGAACATTCCTCATTACGAGACAATGTCAATTGGTGTGTTGTCTGTTGCATATTTACATGTCAAAGCTGCGCACGTTGAAGCAAGGCTATGGTTTCATTACTGGGTGTTGTACAATAGGCCGCGAGAGGGGTTTGTCTATGATAAGATGTGTGCTACTAGAAATGTTTTTAAATCAAAATTAAAGTGGTGCCAAAATAATGAGCAACAGATAAAAATGGACATCTTAGGCGCGGAACACGTAAATAAAAATTTCTCAAGTTTCTGGAAGCACACAAAAAGGTTGAATCCAAGGCCAAGTGCTCCAGTGAGTGTAGAGGGTTTAACGGAGCCCTCTGAAATAGCTGAAATGTTTAAGAATCATTTTAGGGTCAAACCGGCTGAAGGGTTTACACAGACAGAGTGTGATACTGGTTGCTGTCCTGAGAACAAGTCAGTTGTGATTGGGGCAAAGGACATCAGATCAATTTTGAGAGAAATGACCAGAGGTAAATCACCTGGACATGATCACTTGAGTGTGGAGCACCTCCTCTACGCTGGTGTGCATCTGCCGCGTGTTCTGGCCTTGTTCTTCTCCCTTTGCCTTAGTCATGGCTACCTACCAGACAATATGTTGAAGACTGTAGTTGTGCCAATTGTAAAAAATAAAACCTGTAGTGCTAGTGACAAGTCCAATTACAGACCAATTTCTTTGGCGACCATTGTGGCTAAGGTTCTGGATAGGCTGCTTCAGCAACAGCTGGACACGAGCGTGAAGCTTCACGATGCCCAGTTCGGTTTCAGACCTGGGCTCTCCACTGAAGCTGCTGTACTATGCCTGAAGCAGATTGTTCAGTATTATACTGCAAGGGAAACGCCTGTCTATGCAGTGTTTCTGGACTTGTCAAAAGCTTTTGATCTGGTACAATACGAGGTCCTATGGAAAAAGCTTGCAGATGACACTGAACTGCCTCATGTCTATAGGTCAATTCTGAAGCACTGGTACTCGAGACAGCAGAACTTTGTGAAATGGGGTGGAGAGTTTTCTGGCATGTACAGGTTGGAAAGTGGGGTGAGACAGGGTGGAATTACGTCCCCAACGCTTTTCAACCTTTATATGAACAAACTGATCGTTGAGCTCAGCAGTGCCGGTGTTGGCTGCTCTGTGGACGGCACCTTCGTCAACAACATAAGCTACGCAGACGATATGGTGCTGCTGTGCCCATCGATCAGTGCTCTCAAAAGGCTAATTAACATCTGTGAGCGATATGCGGTGGCTCACGGTCTCAGGTACAACACTGTTAAGAGTGAACTGCTAGTTTTTAAAGCTAAAAACAAGTCCTACAAAATTCCAGCTGTCAGGCTCAACGGCACTCCTCTGAAGCAAGTACACAGTTTTAAATACCTGGGACACTGGGTTACCGAGTCGCTCAAAGATGACCTGGACTTGGAGCGAGAGCGCAGGGCATTGTGCGTTAGGGCGAACATGCTTGCTCGCAGGTTTTCACGTTGTACTAGGCAGGTTAAAATTACACTTTTTAAAGCCTATTGTAACTCTCTGTACACGTGCAGCCTGTGGACAAGCTATACCCTTACAGCGTACAGAGCCCTGCGCACTCAATACAATAATGCATTCAGGATGCTGATGGGGCTGCGACGTTATTGTAGTGCTTCGAGGATGCTGGCGGAAGCAGGTGTTGATAGTTTTGCGGCTATTTTGCGAAACCGCATAGCGTCCTTGATCCACAGGGTGCGTGGCAGCTCCAACAGTCTCCTGCAGAGTGTCGCGGCGAGGCTGGACGTGGACAGTGCCATCATGCAGCACTGGACACGCTACCACCTAACCAAAGACACTAGGGTAAATTACTTTAATTTTTAATTAATAAATAATAATAGAATTCCAATGTACTAACATAGTTTATAAGATGAAATTGTTACTAACACTCTTTATGGGCAATGCCTGAAATAAATATTTTTTATTTTATTTTTTTATTTGTATTTATTTTATATTTATATTAATTTATAATATATATGTTGGGTTAGTTTGCAGGCAGACAACCGTTACCCGCTAGTATTATAATTAATCATTTCACCCAAAACTTTGCGTTCTAAGCGTTGCAAGCGCAAAAGCCAAAGCTCTGTGTTCGTGCATAGCAAATAAGCTCTGATTTATCTGAACTGTGCAGGCACCTTTACCTAACGTAACACAGAGAGGGTGATTCCACAACTTGCCCCAAAATCTCGGCCCCTTTAGGACTAGCTAAATTTACAGTTACAGGTTAGTATAACCAAGCTTGACGACGCGTTTGGTGTATTGGTTAGCGCTCCTGACTATTACACCGGTCGTCACAGGTTCAAATCCCACAATCATTCTGCTTAGCCCAAGGTATGACTGGTAGATATGCTATATAGCGTTAAGTTCACCTTTAATAAAATGTTTGGTAGTAAAATAAAATATTAATAAAAAGAGAAAATGTTTCTGTAACGAGCATGAACATTTGTACCTAAGTCATATTTATATGTATTTACATATTTTTGGGAGACACTCCCAGCATAATCGTTGTCTGTTATTCTTATACAAGGAAGAAAAATCCTTTCTTCGAGACCACGACGATTGGTGTGTTGTCAGGTGTATTTATTGATAGCCAAGTGACATCACTCAAAAACCCTCGGATAGAAAAGTGGTTTTACAAACTCTAAAAACTAACGTAGCTAAGGACACCTAATAACAAGGAAGCAATCGTAAGTTTATTCTAAATTCGGATATTTTACTCTTTACTATGATACAGTTATGATTGTAGAAATGTAATTGTACGAAGTCAAGTTTACATCATCTAATTTAAGAGCTAAACTCTTGTTGGTGGATTTTTTATTCAATTCTTTACGCTTTTTTGCCATTTTCTTGACCTCTTAATACGATGCAACATTCCATTTCTGCTTTATTTGATGCAAAGAGCTTATTCTTGGTCTTCCTCTCTTCCTTTTTCCTTCTATTCTTCTCTCTATTATCGTTCAGATGAAACTGTCGTGAGGTATCAAGTGTCCCAACATTCTCCCTCTTCTACTATCAATTGTTTCTATTAGTTTCTTCTTTTCCTTTATTATGTTTAAAACTTCCTCATTCGATTTTTTCTCCGTCCAGCTGATTCTCTCAATACTCTTCCAGCACCACATCTCAAACGATTCCAGTCTCTTCCTTTCTTTCTTGGTCTAGGTCCACGTTTCACACCCATAAGGTAAGTTATATAATGCTGAAATGAAATATAATAAAATACACTATCAAACAAATTATGTCAATTTGCCCCAAATTACTTTCTGCATAACCAAGCGGTTACTAGTAGAGAACGTGTGCTACTTACAGTGTAACAAAGTTTAAATAATGAGCTACTTTTAGGATAAGTTGAGAATCACCCGAATTCTTAAAGGGGATTAAGCAACTGGGACGAAACGAGAACGCGCGATTAATGTTAAGTAAGTTAGAGAGTACTGCTTCGTTGCCATGCCGACTACCTGGAAAAGTTCTGAACATCCTGATAATTCTTATAAAATATCTGGTTTCAAAAACCTGTTTTTACGAATGTTTAAAAAAACACAATTGCCGTTAGTTTCTTATCCTGAGTTATTTTATTAAACATTACTGCTCAAAGACATCACCTTGAATAGTGCACAAATTTAAATAAAATGTTAAATAATTAATTCATTTCTCAAGAAAAATTCTGATACACATGCTTATGGTTTGATTTATTATGTATGTCTAAAAAAACAAGAATTAATCAAAACAATGAAAAACTGGGCAAAAGTATTAAAGTGACCAATCGCAGTTGTAGTAAAGTTGGCAACGGAGCGTATGCTCTGCCCCGCGTATTATGAATGAAGTTGAGCTGGCAACGTCGGAAAAATAACACTGAAAACAAATAATGACGAACTTTAAAATAAAACGTTTTTTCTTTTCCAATATACTTTAGTTCAAATAAATTATTTCCAAAAACATAACTTACACTTTGTACATTCATTGGTTTCATTTTCCAAAAAAAAAAAGAATAGTAATAACAAACTTGTAATCATTGCGTTCACTAATGACAATCACATTGTTGATATTTCGTATACAAACAAATTAATCATCGTCCCCGCAATTAATGTAACAAATAACTCTCGCTTAAAACAGAAAGCTTCCTACTTTTAATTTCCGGCAAAAACACGATAAAAGTAAAAAGAACCGTAACAAATACTAGTAATAAAAGTGATGGACCGCTATATTACATCTCCGAGTTAATGGATAGCTGTGCTTTATCAGCCACTTCAAAATTCCCAATCAGTTGTTTCTGCCCGTAAATAAGGAAGAAATATTCACTTTAATAAAAACATATAATGAGTATGTACTGGAATAGTACAAGGTAATTTATAGTATTAGATGGCATGTCAAATTAAATATTCTAAGTAGGAATGAATTACGCTTTGGTTCCTTGAAAATAGCTTCCAATTATGGATCTTTTGGAGATTAAGTCTTTGATTGTAGCAAGGTTTTTTCACTGAATTTCAATGGGTTGCTATGAATATCGATTCGCGAAGATGACTTTTTCATTTAATCCTACAAGCGTATGTGAACGAGACACAATAGATATTCCATTGTTATGCGATCTCATGCGACCGCTCGGGTGTTGAGGTATTAAATATGCGCCAGACAACACACCAATTGTCGTGGTTTCGAAGTAAGGAATTTTCATCCTTGTGTTATGAATACCAGACAACGATCATGACGGGGGCGTTTCTCATAAATACTTAAATTCATAATAAATATCCATGACCTAGGTACAAATGTACGTGCTCATCACACAAACATTTGCCCCTTGCGGGATTGGAACCCGGCAACGGCGGCGTAATGGTCAGGAGTGCTAATTAATAAACCAAACGCGTCGTCGCATTAAAAGTAAAAATAGGCCACCAACCTAAGTTAAGAGTTTCGGACGTGTATACTGTTTTCTTTGGCATGTGGCTATAATAACGGAGTCGTACGGACGAACAAACAGTCGCATTATCACGGCTTGTTTTTAATTGTTTGGGTAAGTGTTTTTAAATTAGACACATTAGGTGAAATTACACTTTCATGGCCTGCGTAGGGTTAGGTCGTAATTGCTACGCACATATACAGTACGGTCTGCGTTATATATAAAAGATAATAATTTTGTAGAATCTGGTACAATCAGAATGACTTTAAGGGGTTCGTTAAAATATTATGAACCCATTAGTTTTGTAAATTAAATAGATGACACATAAATAAATAGGTGTTACTAATCAACGTTAAACCTTTTTTATACGTTTTTGATTTTTCTCCTGTCTACTTAAGTAATGAAAAAATATTTTCGCGATTTTCGCATTGTGACCTATTTGGTACAACCTCGCGCACACTGCTGCCACTACTGTCGCGTTTATACGAGCTCGTCCTCCAAATTCAATCTCATTACGCCACATGGGCTGCGATGGATTTTCATACAATTTTTGGCCCCTGAGCTGAGATGTGTCACTTTAAGTCAATATTATGTGACGTGTTATCGAACGATTCTGAGCAACTGTAGCGAAATCAAACTTAACTAATTGTCCTTCCAAAGGACTTCTTATCTCAAATTTTTCCTCAAAACAAATAATTTGCTAGACTATATCTACTTCTAAAATACATTATATTCGGACATTTCGGACATATTTCATAGCAAGAGCGCCTTTGTTTCGATGTACAAAACAAAGCAATATACACTTGCTGTCAAGTCAAGCTTTAGGTGTATCCGACCTCTAATAACATTTTAATAATAAACTCGTGTGCCTCTCAGCAAAGAGAGAAAAGTCTTTGTGGGATGGTATAAGTTTTAGGCGTTTTGCGTTTTTTTGTTTATTTTGAGAGCATTAGAGGTTTGAATGGATTGACACACGTGCTCAGACACAAGCGGCTTTTGATGACAGCTTTACCAAATGGCAGGTCGACGGTGCGTAATTGTAAAAAAATGACAATTTTAACTTATCCCTTCACCTGGTAGAAGTGTTTTTCACTAATTATAAAATAAAATATCAATTTATGAATATATATTTTAGAGCATCAATGACTGATGAATAAATGAAATGAATGATGACGATTTTTTTCATTTCAAAGTTTCCATAATAAATAATTGACTACCCCAACCACCACCACTAGCACTACCTTTAAACTTAAATTTTGCAAATAAAATTAACTTTTACAAAAAGAAATTAAATCCGGCTTCCAAAATAACATTTTGTAATGATTCTACGGTACGGTACGGTGGAACTTGTATAACAGATGGCGCTAGCTGTCCGTAAAAAGTATATTTATATTACGTATATTTTCGGTGCGAATCAAGCCATTAAAAAAATAATTACCGAATTCGAATTAATTCTGAGGTTTATTCATTTGATTACAAACGTGATGTTGCCTGAATACAGTTCGGTGTGTGAGTTTTTACGGATCACGAGGTAAGTTGCACTATTTTTCAAACAGACGTTGTGTCCTTGGACTTTCAATTAGAAACCGATTTCTAAAGGTGGAATATCTTGTCTACAGCTTAAAGACACACCCTTTATGGTAGGGCTGAGATGAAATACTGCCAAGGAATTAGGTCAACATCAAATCAAGTGTAAATTAAAGAGAAATTGTCAGCCAGCTGAATGTATGAGCAGCTCCTTCTCATCACACCGGTCATGGTCATCCCCAGGATGCTATATTAATTCTTGCAACCATCTGATTATCGTAAAAACTTCTTAGATAGATGGTGTAACGATTGTCTTTGCCACATTATTTTAAGAAATAAACGATTCATTTCAAGTAACAAGAACCCTGAGCATTACAATTTACTTTAAAGACTTAAATAAACTCTTGAAAAGACTCCAGTTTTAACCAACCATTTTTGAGTCGGTGCCACCCAGTGCCATCATATTATTCATCGCAAGCATCAGGGCACCGACTCCAAAAAGAAATGGTTTGCCTAACTAAAATGGAGTCCTTTCAAGAGTTAATGAAGACTTTTTATGTTATTTTGTTTTTGAAACCGGTTTTTACTTTTTTGTAAAACTAAACATCAAACACTAACAATAAGCATATCTACATTCAAAGGACCAAAGAGTTTAGACTGCTTCTGTTAGACCACACAATGAGTGGAAAAAAGGCAAAAGGGAAGATTTACGCGGATTCCCGCGGCTACAAATCAAGTGAACCTGTCTGGATTTGTAAAAAAAAATGTTACAGCTGAATGCAGCTTTTTGCGGCTCACAATCACAATTGTTGTGTAAATTGTTAAATTAGAATAATAGTAACATTAATTTATTTTCATACAATTGTGCTTAAGACATAAAAGCTTAAACATTAGCCAATTATTAAATCTTCAAAGTATTAAAAAAAACATTTTTATTTTAAATTATAGCGTACCCGATGATAAAGTATTAGTTAAAGTACCAGTTAAAGTTTTTAGAAAAAATACTACAAAATTTAGCAATACCCTTGTTTTCATCCATAAACGTTGTCCTATTCAGTTTAGAATACCTACTCACCACTATTTCCTGTTATTTAAATTATTACCAGTTATATAAATTATTACCAGTTATTTAAATTCTAGCTTCCTATTATATACTCCTTATTCCTTATTTTTCCAACGACAATTGAAGAATATCGTCGAATAAAATACAATTCGCCTAATTTGAAAACGTAACCTATTTGTCAGCAATCATTTGTGTAAATATCATTTTAAAATCGGTTGTTTTATATTTATTCAGTCTGATAAGACTTACCTGGCCTTGGAAAAATCGACCCTAATTTGAAAACGTCACCTATTAATTTAATAATCATTTTCAAATCGTATTATACTTATCAGGACCGATTTTGCCAACGTCAGATAAGACTTATCCGATGAATTAAGTATAAAACGACCCATTTTAAAATGATATTTACATAAATGATTGCCGGCAAATGGGCGACGTTTTCAAATTAGGCGTATTGTATTTTATTCAATGAACATTTATTTAATGACTTCAAGCGAAGAATTCCGTATCTCGTATCAGAGGTTTCCGGGCGCCGTACTCAATACTCATTTGGGCCACTTCTCCGATGGCTGATAACAGGGATCAGGGATTATCTCTAGCCGAGACTAATCCATTAACTCGGCCAGCTAAGTTTTACTTGAATAGAAGTATTAAGAAAAGTGTTTTGAGGTGTGAAACTAAAGTATTACTTGATTTTCGTTTTTATTCTGTACCATTCGTTTGTTGTGTGCAATGAATATTTATGTTGTAGGTAAATTTTTAAAGACGTGATATTATATTTTTACTTGTGGCATTATAATGACACTGATTACCGTCTATTGTCTGCATTACTTACAATTCAATAGGCTAGTTTTATTGCCGTTACAATTTCACTAGACTTATGCATGAAAATACTGACTAGAATAGTCAAATAAATATCTCATGGAAACACGTAATATATGTAATAAACAGATATTAAACAAGCACGCTCTAAATGTTACGCCATTTTTTTTGCAAATGGCGACTGATTAACTTGATTGACTTATTAATAAATATTGCGACATAGTGAAATTACAGTACCAGTGAAAAGAACCCGTGAAATTATATGAACCAGCCGTCATTGACAATAAGTGTAAATTTAATTTCACTATTAAAATTGTAATATCACCTGTTTGACAAAATCTCATCAGCGACATTTATATCAATCTATCCCAAGTGTTGAAAAACATGAAGAGATAATAAAATGTCAGAAAAGTTGATTCGACTGTAACCAAACGCCATTAAGAAATATATTTATTGAGTTGAACAGAATTGGTAATAAGCTTGATAGTGCGTATTACGCATTGTTATAAAACAGATTATTAAATAATGAACAGTGCCGATTTTGTACTAGTTTTTAGTGTAATATTTTTTCTCATGTAGATTTGAAGATTTCAAACTATGATATATACTTCAACAAGAAGGTTGTAAAATCTTTTGATCTTTATACAGTTATTTCATCATGGGTAGTATTTCTTAAACTTATGAAAGTAAGCAGATTAATACCGAACATTCTTAATAACGCAATCGTTGTTGTAAAAGAAGTGTATCAAACACGAAGCACTTCCAAACTAGATATGGCCCTTATCGTCATAGAACAAAACAACAGAAAGCAGTTTACCACTAATGAAATTAAACTTCTTTTTCTTTCCTCCTTGTAAAAAAAAAGTTTTTAAATTAAATAAACTAAAGTGTTCTTCTTCAGTCATTGTTTGTTCACAAATGTTTACGTTTAATTTTATTATTATTTTTGTACATGATTGGAACCTTTGAGAGAGCTTTCAAAATAGAAAACACTTATTACATTTACTTCAGGTTCTGAAGACGAAAGTTTTCAACGAGTGAGTTTCCAGTGATGACATGGAAATCCGAAACATCGTCTTATAAAGAAACTCAAAACCACACAACGAGTGATGGAGAGGGCTATGCTCAGTTTTTCTTTACGAAATCGAATCGGAAATGAGTAGTTACTTATACAAACTAAAGGAACGGCTGTCCATTCTCATTCTCAACCAGTGAGTGATACCAGTGATGACATGCGAAAGCAAAACATCGGCCTTATTGAGAAGCTCAAAATCACAGAACGAGCGATGGAGAAGGCTATGCTCGGTGTTTCTCTACGAAATCGAATCAGAAATGATCAGTGATGTATAAGAACTGAGACAACGGATGTCTGTTCTCGTCCTCAGGGCTATGTAGCCCTGAGAATCAGTAAGGTCAAGTGGCAATGAACAGGGGACAAAACGCGAAGAACTAATAGCCGTTGGGGCAGATAAGTTCTACAGTGAAGACCCTTTGACGAAGCATAGACCAATAAATAGTAGATTTTATTCATTTATTTATCTCTAGATATCCCAGTTGAGTTGCTCTCTAAAATGCAACTTCAAGTTTAGGAAAAAATATTCAGCACCCCAACGACACCGTAAGAAATTTTCCTCCATTTCTTACAAAGTTTTTTCATGTCCAACACCTTTTCTAAGTTAAAGAAAACTTCAACCAGAAACTTTGCAGGGCTCACGATATTTCACTTGGTACGTCAAATAATTTTCTTGGTGACTCCTAAAAAGACGTCCGGTAAAAACAAGGCGAAAATTCACTTTTATAGCTTTAAAATTCTACTAAAGTGACTAGAATTTTCTGTAGATACTACTTTAAAAGTTTTACACGGGTGCATTTTTGCAACTTTTATCAGCGCGCTCGAGTATTGCCGAATTATGTGTCGTATTTAATTGTGTACGAGTATTACTTAATAATTCAAAAGATACAGGGATGAATACACATTCGTTAATTTTGAATCAGTCAGTAACTGTTAAAAACTGTTTTTTTACTCTACTATAATATTACCGTGTTAGAATAGAGGAAAGCAAAGGTGATCAAAAAAATAAATTGTAGTTATTTGACGCGGTGAACATCAGATAGCACTTTTTATAAATTTCTACTCTAGTGATTTTACGCTAAAATATGATTCTCTGGATTCTTCAATTCTTTTTTTATGTACTTGGCTGCCCTCAGCCCATTCCACATTTCCTCTTTCCCCCAGTTCTTTTTGTTTGAATATAAAGCACGCTGGTTTATCCCTTGTTATAAATCCATGGAACCTATTTAACTGTCACGGGATAATGGACGAATTTTTCAATTCGATGTTTTCCTACCCGGCATGGTTTACAATTCTTTCGACTGCCCAACTTTTTTTATCGAGATTTCTTCGGCAAAGTCAAGTAGTCCTTTATCTTTGGGATTTTGATTATTTTGGGATGAGTATTTTTTTATTTTTGTCTAAGGGTGAGGTCTTTGACTTGCAAACGTAAATGGAATTAAAAATTTTAGGTGGCTATGTTGTGAAGGCAATATTTATTTTTGGTTGGGTTATAGGATGCCTACGTCCGTCATTTTATTGCAACAATAGAATAGTATAAGCGAAGCCCACAAGCAGGATAAAAATAGAAGTCTGAAGGGCTCTTTAATCGGACTAAAGGATCTAATGGATATTTTTTTCCTTTGCCAAAGCAAAACATCATTTACCTTGAAATTTACAGGCTTCTTTGATTATCATTGTAACATCAGAGAAACTTGTCGTTTCGTATCCAAGGACCACAATGACCAGGGCAGTTTGCGTAGTTCGTATACGAAAAAAGTTCACCGATCTATTTTATTTGTCGAGGAAAAAACTGTATTTGAATTCTCAGGATCACGATTTCGATGCATTTCAATTTTGTTTGTTCGATAGTTTTTTACAAAAATATATTTTAATTGATTTTTTAGGTAAACGTTTAAAGTCGCAATCGAAAAATCACACGAAAAAAGTTCGATTGCCGCGAGAATCGCCGCCCAGTTATCAGCCAATAATAATTATACTTTGTGATTAATATTTTTTATTTTTAATTATAATAAATGTAATAAGACAAATTTAACCCATAATATCTTATGAGTTTATTTAAGTTTGAAAATACATTGAAGCGCTTCATTATGATGTGAAATCAGACCCTTTAAACAGTCGATTATTTGATTTTCACATGTTAAGTGTACTCGATTCGGTTACATCAATGCGTTTCGTTCATTAAAGCTATCCATAGTGGCACAAATATTCTATCGTCTGTTCAATATCATCGTAGAAAGCCTTACAGAGTATGTTCTAGAGAAGCCCCGTTAGTTAATTGCTTGCATATGGGTTCTGTTATTGAACTGAGATTGTTTACTGTTATAAGTTAATACATGTTAATTCATTCATTTTGTGTTCAATGACTGTAAAAATTGATAAATATTTACAACTTTTCGCCAAGGCCTTTAATTCATAAAACTAAAAATACGCAAATAAAAACATTTGTATTTAATTTTAAGGTAATGTTGTTTTTAACAGTTGCTTATTCGTGCTAAACTATGGTGTCATGTTAGTATTTGAAACAAAATTTCAAATGCTCCATACCAACGAATCAGTTACCGTGATAGTAACGAATGTATATTGCTTCATAGCAAAACATTGTAATGGTAAGTATTTTTCTTCTATCTTAATCTTTTTGAAGACATATTTTTCTTATTTTATTCTTATGGAAACGCTACAAGTTATTAGCAATGGTGCTCAAATTCTCTATCCATACTTAATACATATTACACCCGAAAATTAATCCAAAACCGAGCATGCGCCCTTAAATATTTAAATCGGAACGCTCGGTCGAACCAAATTTTATTCATAGCGTTCGACTGGGGTGTATGTACGAACGAAATTTTCGTTGTTACCATAAATTAACGATATGGTATCGCGCCTTATAGAGTCGTGATCATTATGGCTTCTGGCATTATTTAAATTATGAAAACGTGAATTCGAACTTAAAGTAAGGTTCTTTTATGTTGGAGATAAAAACTTTAATAATAACTTGTTATTAAAAGGTAATTTTAATGTTGGCGCAAACGAGTAGAACTAAGCGAGCAAAAAACTCTTAGCTAAAACATACCTGGCTGAACTAAAAAACTATCATCCCGATATCACTTTTCGATTTCAATGAATTTGAGGACAAAGATACTAATACACATACACTAATAAGATTAGGTATATGTGTTTCGGAGCTGTACTAGATTAGATCATCATGCTCAAATAATATCCCATTCTAATATTATGACAAACACACATGTCGAATTAAATATGTATTTTTAATTAAGTGACGTGATATACACACCAATCAAATGACACAATAATAATAATAAATGCGTTTTTATATAAAAACTAGTGGACTCAGCATATTTTCTTTCGCAACCCGTCCGGACCCCGTAATTTAAAAAAAAACTTACTTCAGACGGTGACGAATCTGATAAAGTAAAAAACGGGCCAGCCACTATTTTTTTTTCTTGCAAAAAAAAACTTCTCCTGGCAATCACAAACACAACAAATAAATAATTAATGAAATCGGAACAGCCGTTCAAGTGTAATAAGCACGGGAAATATGGATAATTTTTCTATTTAGAGGAATGAGATAGCAAAGTATCTTCTATGTTAATTGTGTCTATTTGATCATTACTATACCAGTCATGTAAAAATAATGATCGCACAAACGAAAATTTTCATATAAAGTTTTGCACCCTTATTCGCCTTTTTTGACATAAAAAGAGTACCTTAAACGTTTGGTGCGACTTGAAGAGAAGTGGCGGCATCGCCCTTGCCGGAGTCAACTGTATCAATGACAAACATAGATCGACCCTAAAAACCATAATGTATATAATCTTTACGTACTAATATACTAATACGACGAAGCTGTAGAGTTTGTTTGTTTGTTTGAACGTGCTAACCTCAGGAACAACTAGATCGATCTAAAAATTATTTGTGTTGATAGCTTATGTATCGAGGAAGGCTTAAACTATAAAATATCACGCTACGGCGAGAGGGTATGAAGCAAACTCACAACAACGGGGATGTAGTCACGTAGACCGCTAGTAATAAATGTAACTTAAAAAAGAGAGATAGATTGATTTATTTTTTAATCTAACACGCTACGTGGCTGTCATAACGGTCTCATGTAAACCGAAAGATATGCTAGATAAACCGTCGTTACAGATGCAGGCATTATATAGAGTTGAAAAAATCAAGGAGACAATGCAGTACTGATGATGTCTCTGCCGCTGTAGCACAATGTGTTACGAGTAGCAGCTTTCAAATGCCACTTACCGCATGAAAATACGGCAACTAAAACACTAACAAAACTTTTCAGAAACGCTGTAATCGATGTTAACTTTCAGATTGTTGACATGAAATATCATTGAGCTTGATTTTGATTAAGACGTACGTATTCTGTGCTTACATTCGTTCACCGTACCAACCAATCCCCTAGAGATATTCGCGGAAATGTCGTCGGGAACATGTTTTGATGTAAAAATTGGATGGATGGGAAAATATCTATCGTTTCTTATAAACGCGCAAAGGTCACAAAAATGCCTGGGCTTACAGATAATGCAATATCAATGAATTTTTCTGTACAATACGAAAACGTTAACGTATCGAAAAGCGATTCTACTCAAATAATATTGAAATTATGTGAAATAAGTGGTTTCGACGACTTCCATGATTTAGCGGCTAAGCACTCTGAATTTAAAGGCGTCGCCGCTCCGAGGTCCCGGGTTCGATCCTGGACGGGTCAATAAAGAAATCAAAATTTTCTATATTTCCTCGGGTCTAGGTGTTGTGGTGCCACCGTTGTGTCTGATTTCAATAGCACAAGTGCATTAGCTACTTTCTTTGGTATCTGAGCAATGTATGTGATTGGTGTACAATATTCATATTTTTATATTATATTAAATATATATATATGTAACTTACACTATTGTAGCTTCTCCAGAATGAGTTATATGAGCTTACCTGAAACAGAAAGGATTAATATTAAAAGGTTAATCATCAAAAAGAAGGTTTTTTGACAAATAAAATAAAGATAATATAAATATTTATTGCTCATCATAAAATATGCATTACTTAGCAACATCATTAAGAAATATTCTACATCTACACCAAAAAAAACCTGCGACTAGTGTATATAAAATTCACTGAAAAAATAAAGTATATTCTCATCATTTCACCAATTGAATAGTGTACCTGATTAATTACTATGAAACAAGAAACTTATCCGAGGCAACTCGGCTCTGATTTCTAAAAGCTTTCAATATAATTAATCGGATTAAGGTGGTAGGAAGAAGATCATGTCAAAGACACCATTCTTTCTTAATACGAGGATTAGGTACAGTGGTCAGCACATCAGGTTACCCACATTTGTTCCAAACTAGCCCTTATTACAACTGCATAAGATACCGCAGTGTTTACCTTGACGAGCTGTGCATAACATAATTGATATATTCCCTTAGAAATGATGAGTTCCGTTACTTCTACCAGCAGACAACCTCAAATAATGCAAATGATGGAGACTTTATGACGACGACGCGTTTGGCGTAGAGGTTAGCGCTCCTGACTACTACGCCGGCTGTAATTCATGTTTGTGTGATAAGCAATAACATTTGTACCTAAGTCATTGATATTTATAGGTATTTAACTATTTATGGGAGATGTCCCCGTCATTTCATTATCTTCAATAAACAGAAGGAAGAAAATTCCCTATCACGTAACCGACAATTAGTGTGTTGTCTGGCGCCTACTCATTTATATTTATATTATATACTTTTTTGCACTATTAATGGTACAATTAGCGGACTTAATGCCTTATGGCATTCTCTACATGGGAAAGGCAGAGAGTAAAATCAGTGGCGGAATATTTAAATGTACTAAGAGGGACTAAAAAATGTTTTAAAATGCAGTAACATACATACAAAAATTACATAGATAAAATAAATATATAAATAAATAAGCATGGGATTAATGAACGTATATATAATACATATATTAAATGAAAAATAAATTACAGACAGTTTGACAAAGCTTTAACAAACCTATTAATGTAGTTTAGAAACGTTTGTAACTTTATCACTCACAGTAGAATATTTCATAACATAAATTAACGTAACGAGTCCCAATCATTCTAGAATTCCAATTACGGGCTGAATTCATTCCTAGAATCGTCAAGCCAATATGAGCCTCCACCGTAATCAATTAAAATACCCTTACGATTTGTTCTGCCGGATCCAATTCTTGTAATTGGTGGGACCAATTCAATAAAAAGGTCCAACCGCATGTTGGGTTTATGTCCATCATTGGTCCTTGCAGTTAGTGCTCAGAGAATGAAAAAGCGGTCGGAGCGATCGTACAGACAATTACATGAGTACATTTACGATAAAAAAGCTCTTATGTGCTAGTGTTAGAGTGGTTTTTGGCGTGAATGTAGCAGTTTATTGTGGTTGAATAACGTTTTGGAAACTGGATGTCTCCCATCTGAAATTCAGATGGTGTTTTTTTTTTTGTAAGACGGTCAGTTTTGGGCTATAGCCAACGTTTCCGTGGGTTTGTTTTCAGTTAATTTGTGAATTGGGATTTATTGGTTTTCACTTGGCTTTTGATCCGGTTTTGGGTGAGGAATTGTATCACGAGTTTAAGTTGCGCGTTGCGTAGGCTGTTCCCACAAGTTAAAGACATGTAAATTGGCTTACATTAGCATAGAAATAGAATAAACAGAAGTTTAAAAGGCTTATTTGATAATAATAATGTACATATATATATATATATATATCATCAATATACAAATGATTTATAGGTTTAGAATGTCTTATTTAATGGTCACACTGTTATTTGCCCATTTGTGCACAATTTTTTACTTTAATACAGTATTGATTTTTTTATTCTATAAACAAGTAATCGCAACAGCTTGATTAGAAATGGATAATATTATATAATACTTATCACTAAAATTAATAGGGACTTCAACAACCTAATTATGAAATATTACCTGTTAATCAGAACCTTTTCTTGTAAGACAACTCAGAAGCTGTAACTTTTACCTTTTTTTTTACTCAAAAACACAAGTTTATACACGTGCCTCCTTCAACTGAGTTTATTAGACTGTATCACCTCAGTCACGCACAGACACAACGACCCAACCGAAATTCCTCATAAAGTTATTCCTAACTTTTGTTGCCAATAAATTGTCTTGACATAAAAAAGAAGATAAGTACATGAGTGAAACATTTTCATTATTAAATTAACCCTTGTTTGGCAAACACATTGATAACGTTTGATTGTTTAATTTGAAAGTGATAATTGAATCAATGATTCTTCTTACACGATACAAGCGATATAGCGCGAAAAACTGTTGGTCGTTGGGGCAGGAAAGTTCTAGATTGGAGCCTTTGACCAAAAACGCTGCGTAGGTCATCCACCGACAAGATTGACAGACGACCTTTTAAAGATTGCAGGATTAAACTGGATACAGACCGCTTGTGATCGGTCGCTATGGAAAACAGTAAGGGAGGTCTATGTTCAGCAGTGGACGTCTTTGGCTGATAATGATGCTGATGATGATGATACAAGCTCACAACGAATACCACCGGTGTTTAAACGTTGATCTATCTACAGGTTTCTAAGCATTAAAATCAATTTTAATTCGAGACCGTCACACAATTTGTAAAAGTAATGTTTAAAAAAACATTACCTAGCCGAAAATTGGCAGAGTCAAAGCATACAATTCACCTTACTTTGTTAAGTAAGTGCCGCTGTCCTTATCGCGTACCTACGAGTGATATTACAGGTTAAAGCACATTCATTAGCTCCTAATGGGAACAGCCACCAACCACGTGTCAACCAGGCGTCCCATATAAGGAAGTACGTTATGTAAAGGGAACAGCAACGCCTCGGCATGGAATCGGCACTGGATAGCGAGCTCGGATCGTTCGAATTTTGATTCGATCGTTGGATCATATGACAGCCCGTTTGACAGTGTGGGTGGATATTGGAAAGGTCGAGAGTAGGTCCCAAGCAATGTCCCAAGTTAATCTCGATCCGAGGAGGTGACGTTACGAAGTAGATAAATGTGCGTAGAAGAACGGAGTTTCATACAAAGAAAACTGAAGGCGTCGAGTTGATACCGTGTTGTTTCTATAACGGCTGGATAGATAGATGTTATATAATAACCTTAAGTATATGTGTTGAAACAAGTGACAGTAGCATTATTTTATTTTGGATGCTAGCTTATTAAGCCAATATTGGAAAACTCTACAATTATTTATATTTCTAGCATGTTTAGTCTTAGGTATGGTACATCAAGCACTAAGAATTTTAACCGAGAAGTCAATTTCGTTTGCCAAGAAAATATTAGTGTTATCGTGCAGATAAAAAAATCTTCAAAACATTCTCAAAATACTGTTATTCCCTTATTTTCATTTCTTACAGCTCCACCAGCTGTGACTTCAATATTGAAAACATCTTAAGATGTTATTACGTTGTCTGCCTTATACAATTTAAGATCAATACTGGATTTTGTTATAATTCCTATTAGATAACAGTTTTATGTTGTTTAAATATTCGCATTTTTACTCACGAATACTGACTTCAAATCTGAAAACTTAGTTGTTATAAAATAGGATTTTAAAAAAGTACGACCATTCAAGGAGGTGGTAGGTAGGTAATCAAAAATAGAATACAGGAAAAATATAAAAATTATAGTAATAAAAAAAGTTTTTTATTTATTTTTCCTGTATCGACTCTTACTTAACCCCTAGATTTTCGCTTGTACTGTTTTACTCCCTGTTTTGAATTTGAGGGATCCGTGTACATTTTGTCTGTTAAATATGGTTTTGCTTTTGTTATACATGATGTAAAAATAAAATACGAGTTAAATTTCAAGGGCGTGATTAAGAGTCGATTCGAGAATGAAGAAAATAAAAATATTTCTTATTGATATCGATTCCTTAAAGATGTTTTTTTTTCCTGTATTCCAAACTCGATTGACAACCCAAACTAACAATCTTCCTTGAATTTGGCTCGTTCTTTTTTACACTCTGTATTTTTTATCGATAAACTTACTTTTATACATTAAAGTGTGTTTTTTTAGGTAGTAAAACATTTTATTAACACCTTTTAAAAAATGTTGGGGTTTATGATAGAAGATAGTTCTAATTTCAATTGTTTGAACCAATTCACACTGAGGTTGGGTTCGACCAAACCTAGGCTTACACAGTGTAACTGACTATACGAAAGATAATTTAGTTCCTCAACTTTATACTCAAAAATCTAAAAGTCGTTTTCGGCGTAATTTTATAATAGGAATTATATTCGCGTACAAATGATTGAACTGTATTATTATCCAGCAAATTAATGTTGCACCGTAGCTGTATGATGTGATAGTAAAAAACCTGATAACTAAACAATGTCGTTTTATATTGTGGGAAAGTATCGATCTGACAGAAGCGATATTCTAAAACGGTAAATAATAAAATAAAAATTGATTTACTTTCGGATAACTATTAATTTTTTCTAAGATTAATATTTATTCTCGTTTGGTCGAAACCACTCTAAATAGTGTAAGCTCTATTTTCTTATGATATTTAAATATTTTGTAAATAACTAAACAGATGAGTAACAAACCATGTTGAACACATAATTCATTAAATTAGTGGTTTAGTATTGAAAGTAGGCAAAAGTTGTTGCGAAGCCTGTTTCCAGAACTTTTAGCCATCCAACTCGAAACTCGAACGAAACTGGGTTGTAATTAAATTTAAATTACCTATTTACCCAAATGTGTCTTTAAAGTTGTTTGCGGCTCATAAAAACACAATGTACCACAGTGGACCATCTACGCGTTTAAAAATGAAATAAATGATTGCACAGGACTTAAATATATTTTTGAAGAATATTTAATCAGTATTTTGTTTGACAGGTAAATAGTTGCTTTTTTACTCTAACTAATTTAACTTTCATATGAAAATAGCCGGGAGAAAAATAGCTTTTCCATCCCTAGGTGGCAAGTGATTTAGTTTTAATTGCTACTATCAGACATGGAGTTAAAGATAATTTAGTCACATCATATTATTAAAATAAAAATATTTTCCATTTTTTTGCTTAGTTAAACATAAAAAACGTGTTTATTTTGATCGTTGATTTAAAAATGTACAATTGGTATAATTTTAAACAATAGATAATCTACAATTAATATATTCGGTTGCCCGTAGTGATACTTTTTGTTTCAAAAGTTGTTGTCTCATTTTTTCTTTTTGACACTTTTTTTTGGTTAGTCGATTATTGCACTAATTAGTATGCTTACTCTCACTCTTACTTACTAACAACAAAATCCCGTAGAGGGGTCTACGGGATATTGTTGTTCGTCTAAAAAACTTTTTACTCACTCCAACCTTTGGCTGTTACCCGAAGCAATATCTTATGAGATAAAATTTAATCTGAAATTTGATATAACCCATTTTCGTAACAAGGTAAAGGTTGCGTTCTTCTGCTATTATTATTGTATGTAGGAAAAATTAAATCGACATTAACAAGGATTCGAAATATTAATATATACATCTAAATAAAAAATAGTATTTTTATCTCGAGTTAAAGCACCCATTTCACTCTCAAATTATTGGCGCTTTCACTCCGTTCAAGCGGCAGAAACATCTCAAGTAAAATGGGTCAGTTTCTCCCCTTGTGTAACAATGTACTCTTATTGTTGTTTTAAGTAGGTATGCATTTCATTGAATTTCAAACCTATACTTGATAATTTAAATAACACCAAACCTTATTTACCCTCTAAACATTTATACGTTGAAGTGAAATTCCTATGCAAAATATCTTTGTTTTGTCGCGATCATATCCCAATATCGCCACCCCACCCCATTTAAGGGCTTTTGGCTCAGAAATTAAGCAAGGAAGCTCTATTTTAGATTTAAACAAACACATTTGTATGCATGACTGGTGCGATCTCCGTTCGGAGGGTCTTATACGAAACTCGAATGTTTCTCATTACAAACGTTGATGACAATATTTTAATAGTTCGAAAACACCGCTAATTTAAGAGCAATTAGCGGCGTCTACGAATCTGTAAAGAAATTCTTTATGATATATCCGTCAATTTGTTATTATGATGTTGTGTCTTTTCTATTCTCGGGACCATGGGGTCCCGGACTTTTGGAAGGCGTACATGGGGCCGAAGGCAACACGCATGGGCCCTCAAGACAACCTTAAAATCTAAAAGCTGTGTAACACAAACCAACGATTAAACCTGTATGCATAATACAAGTGCACTCAATGACAATCCTCGGTTTGTGTAGGGCTATTGCAAGATATGGACACAAAGATACTAATATTATGATTATTATGTTGCGTCTTTTCCATTCTCGGGGCCGGGTCCCGGACCTTTGAAGGTGTACATGAGGCCGAAGCCTACACGCAGAGGCCCCTTAAAACGTTATCTAAAAGCTGTATTATTATGAACCCATAGTTTCCCACTGCAGCGCAAAGATCTCCCTACCCTCTACCACTCTCCACGATTTTGGGCAACTGCCTTCCAGTCCCTGTTAAATGAGTCAAGATCATCACGCCATCTTTTTCTGGGTCTACCGCGTGGCCGTCGTTCATATTAGAGGATCCACTTGGTACCTGATTTTGGCCCAGACATCATCCGATATTCAGCTTACGTGACCAACCCAGTCCCACTTTAGCTGAGCAGCTTTTTTGAAGATTTCAGTGATAAGCGTCTTAGATTTTACGTTTTAGGCATCGTGGTGATTTAACTTGCAATCTACCATTTTACTTGCAATTATTGCAACTTCCACACTTTTTTTTGCAATATGCAATTGAAAGCAATCGTGCTTTCAACTTGAAAGCAATCGTGCTTTCAATTTACATAATACTTAACTCAGCAGCGCCTTCACATATTTATTTGGGCGAAAATTTACGCTTGCGATGACGCACGTTTTAGAATTATTAGGCATAAACTGTTTATGAGGTAGCGTTAAATTCATTGAGTAAAAATAGCTGATAGCAGGAATTGAGCATGGTAACCAGTAAAAAGTTTCAAAGATAGATTTATTTAAAAAAAAAGGTTTTTCTTCCCAGATATATTTTCTTTTGTTTGCTTGCCGCACTGTGAAGAAATAGACTTAGTTACCAAAGATCAACTAGTTCTTATATGTCAAGAAGGATATCTAACTACAAAGCCAATGACAGTACCGAATGATTTAATTCTATTCAACTTTTAGTAAACAAGGTGTTAGTTTTGCAGCGCTGAAAAGATTCATGCATGGACGGAAATATATAGGTTGATCCTGGTGTCGTTACAGATTAAAAGTATCTTCTTGCATTCAAATCAGGTTTATAGAAATCAAACCGATAGTAAATCATAAATATCACTGCTTACACAAATGCCTGGTTAAGCCTTCGATATAACAATTAACTCTATCAAGTCGGAGTAAACGTCAACCGTATTTTCTCGTAATACCTGGGCATTTCCACTTCGTATTAAAATCTATGCGCTTCATTCAAGGTCCATAAACTTTAACAATCTGCAGACCCGAAGACCTAATAGTTCCCATAAAGTGCGACAGTGAAGATGTCAGAGGCCCTACTCTCAAATACTTATACTGTCTTGAGAGTTGTGTTATGTTAACATTTTATCTGAGAGACTGATAACAAGTTATTTCTTTGTTATCGACTTCAAAAAAAGTGCATATATATTCTATTAACGTTCACATTGCTTTACATTGCATAAAGCGATTCACAGTGCCCGTGATCCGCGCTTTACTGTTTTCGCTCACATTTAACATCATTAAAGCATTCTTGTAATTATATACAAGCATAAAGTACTCTTGAAGCTCTTTTAAGTGATACCAAACACGATATATTTATTTTAATTTTATATTTACATTGAACTTTTTGTCCGCTAGAGGGCGCAATACTAATTTTGGTGACAAGCTTTATAGCTCATAACCAACAGAATATCAAGGCCCTTCTAATGGTACTGCAGTAGTCTTATTCTGATAAGTAGTAAAGAAGCTATGAACGAAAAGATGTGAATTATATGCAATGAGCCCATGAATACAGGTAAAGTCACAAGCAAATGCTATAACATATATTCAAAATGAACAAGTAAAGCGCTTTCAAACGATACCAAGTACGGCATATTTATCGTAACTTTATTTATTTACTTTGTATGTTTTGTCCGCTAGAGGGCGCCACATTAAATTTTGTGAGCGCACAATTACGACGCTTCTAATGATTTGTAGTTCGTTGTGTAGTTTAGAAGTTACGAGGGAACAGATGAACATACACACATACATACATACATAGCCTGTCAAAATCATAACCCTCCTTTTGCTTTGCCGTAGTCGGTTAAAAAGAGTTTATCAATTCAATGTGTGTGTATGTGATATTGTTGATCGAGAAAGCTTTCAAACACGTGTAAAAATTTAGCAAGTGCTGTTTATACATTTGTATTTTCGTCCACGGATATTTTAAAAACATGAAGTCATAGTGATATTATTCTGTTTATTTTTATTAGGTGATTTAAACTAGAGTATAGTTTAAGATATAAATCAGTGTAGTAGTTTTTGAGATATGGAAAAATAAATAAAAATCAGAAAAAAAGTAGAAAAAATAATAATAAACCCCCTTTAACAAACTGAATAATAACCTAAAGATAACACATTTGCCCTCTATTTTAAAGAAACAAATCCATTTAGAGTCGGTGCAAGATGTCAACTTACACTAACAGTCTACACTCATCTTGCACCGACTCTTAATGAATTTGATTCTCCTAAGAGAGGGCATATGCGTTATTTTAAGCTTTTATTCTTTTTTTTGCACTTGAGTTAGGATGGGTGACCATTCTGGCCATATAAATTACGTATATCCCAAGCATATCCGGGCTTCGGCAGACATGTTAAGCCGTTGGTCCCGGCTTATATCGGTTGATAAGCCTAGTCAGACGCCCTATGTGCGGCTTGATAACATCTTAAAGCTAGGTTGGTCGCTTGCCTTGGAAAAAAAAAAACCTCCTTCAAACTGCACTCAGACTCAGCCCGCGTGGTAGGGTGTGGCTCATTCCTGCTCGTATTTGATGTGAGGCGTTTACCTCTACTAACTTAACTCTACTTAAACCTACCTGCTAACGAAAAGCTATCGCTATATTGATTGCAATACCAAAGTAAAAGACATGTTGCACCAAAGAAAGCAATGCAAAAGCAAAATAATTGCCAATTCGCAGTTGTGTTTTTTTTTATGCGTAATATTTTAAGATTTGCACTTGTAAGCCCAGCGAAGTAATTGAAGATACTTTTTTGCTAAAACTTTTTCGTTTTGTTGTATGTTGTTAAAGTACTTATCACTGCACTATTTTTGTTGACGATTGTTTTATTTATTTATATGGTATGGCATTACTCTTGTCTCTAAATTATACCAGACGAGGCATAGACAGGGACGAAGATGACGCTAGCTCACCCAGAAAAAGCCTCTGCCGGTTCACTCTTTTTTTGAAAATGACAGGGTTGTAGACTGTTGGAAACACAGATGCGGGTAGAGAGTTCCATTCTTTTGCTGTGCGCCTTATAAAAGTTGATGAGAAAGGCAGTTGAGTCAGTGGAATATTTTAATATTTGTCAACATCACATACATTGCTCCGATCCCAAGCTAAAGTATCTAAAACACTTGTCTTATGGAAATCGGAAACAACGATGGTACCACAACACCCTGACCCGAGACAATATAGAAAGGATCGTTTTCTACATTGACCCGACCAGGTATCGAACCCGGAACCTCACGAGATGGCGACGCTTGAAACCAGCGTGCTAGCCATTTGACCACAGAGGTCGTCAAATATCGACGATTTATGGGTAGTAATTATCCGCAGTGCATGCGTATTTTAAAGAAAAAGTACCTTAATCAAATATCAGAATGGATATTTCAATTACTATTGGTAGGCAATTTTACTTTGAATAACTCACAATCGAAAATATTAAAATAAACGATCTTACTATCGATCACGCAACCTCACAAGCTCATACTATGATGCAGATGGTTAGAAATATATTTACAATACTAATTTTGTCTTCTGGAGTAAGAGCTTAGATTATCAATTTGAAGAGCAGCAGTGGTAGTAACTGGCGTTTCTTTACGACTGCATGAATTGCGAGTGCTTTTAGTGGCCGAGCGTTTGTTCGTCTAGATAATAACAATTATGTTATGGGAGAACGGTTTTTATAATAATGAGAAATAAATACTAGTATTGCATATATTTTCAATGAAATGTATGTACTTAAATACTAAGAAATTACTTAAAGAAATCACACGACAATTACATTTCCTAAATTGAATTAATATCTTAAAAATTGAAATGACAAAAAAATAAAATTTGTGAGGTTTAAACTTTAGCTGACATTATGCTTTTGTAACTTTAGTTAAAAGAGTTAAGACAAAGATTCTCAGAAAACCTTCTTTGAGAAAATAGGAGCGTTCAAGCATTTCACGCAAAAAATAATAAAGACTTTCTAATCAGCTCAGCTCACGATTAACGACACGTTATAAAAACTTTATATATTATAATATAACTTTATAATTTAGGTTTCGCTAATTTACCCTATGGTTAAAGGTCGAAACCCGTTAATCAACCCGTCACGGTGACAGCACCATATCAACTCGAGGCGTTCAGTATTATTTGTAAGAAACTCTATACTTCAACGCATTTCTATCAACTTCGTAACGTCACCACCTCGGATCGAGACCAACTCGGGACCCACTCTCGACCAGCGGCGCATGCGTTGTAACGCGCTTACGGCGCGTCGCCCGCTGGTTGACGACTATCCGTCTCTGTCAAACGGGTTGTCATTCACAAGAACAACTGTCATAAGTTGTAGCAAACACGACCCGAGGGGAGGCGTTCGCTATCCGGTGCCGATCCCATCCGAGGCGTTGCTTCCATTTACGAAACGTGCTTCCGTATGGTTGACGCCTGATCGGTGCTGTTCCCGTGCCGGGTAGATTTGCTTCAAACTTAATTCACCACGAAAGCTTTAGAAAACTATATAAATAATTAAATTCGTCCCACACTTTAATGCGAATCACTGTGTTCTTATTCTGAACTCTTAATAAATTTAAAGTATTATTAAATCAGTTTCTTTCTACGAGTTAGTAAAAAATTACAACATTTTGGTACGCTGAGCTTAGTTCCTAGAAAAGCTATTGGAACCGTGTGATTCACTCACACGGTTTCAATAAGTTTTCTGGGACTCATAGGTATCGGTTAAGTATTTGATTCGCACCTATCCGAGTTTGTTTTGGTCTTCTCAGTTAGTAGTGATATTGGATTTCTTAGATGTTTTGTGTTTCGATTAATTCACCAATTCAATGACGAGTGCTTAAAAAAACAATTTAAAATATCAATTCTGAATTCAAAAGACAACTCATGTTTCAACGCTTGATTCTTCACTTTTTCTTAACATTGCCAAAATATGAGCACAATGTTAACAAATGACAGTCTGGGTGTTTAAGAAAGGAGCTCGCTTAAAAAGAAACAATCGAGAAAGAAAAAGGGGCACGCCCAGTGCTGTGTAACTTCAAAGTGATTCTTCGACTTTGATGTGCTCGAGATAAAATTTCATATGCAAAATAAAATTAGAGGGTGGGAGTCGGGAACGCAACGCTTAGCTTACCGTGTCGCGTGTAATAAACGTGCCAAAAGAGATGGCACTGGGGATAGGGTTGTGTCGTTGGGTTTAAGGTTGTACTTATTTTAAGTTGAATGTCTCTTTCTTTACCTTAAGCACGGTCTATTTAAAATTTTGATCCGTCAAATGAAGTCATGCTGTTTATTCTGTTAACTAAATCGCTCGTATCGTTAGCTACATTTATATATTTTTATCGATTTCTTTATTTCAATACTAATTTATAGCTTTGAGTGGATTTAGTTAACTAATGGGGTTGCCCATGTTTATGATGATGATGATCTGTAAATTTGATTGTACTTTGTTTTGTTTCCTAAGCTAAAAAGACACAAAACTTAAGGAGTTTTGCTAGCAATTAGGTCCATTATTTATAAAATAGACTAGATTTTCGATTTTTATACGTATTTTTTTCTTTAATCTCGATTTTCTTATAACGACGCCTAATGGTATTGATGACGTTGCTAGCAATCACAGCGAAGTTCATTTCGACCTTAGACTCGTCCCGCCTCGACCCCGTTTCATAGTTATTAAGACAAATCCATTAAAGTACAAATCATGAAAATTAGTCCACCCGCTTTCGAGTTCTAAGTGGTGTTACTAACATGACACATGCCAGCCCTAGCAGGGGCCTACCACTGCCTCGGAACTCGGCAAAATTCGGTCAAGAGTTCGCGTCAAAGTGAAAACTTGATGAGTAACGCCCACTTGCGGCCGCACACGGAATGAGTAACTAACTTTAGTGACAGAAGCTGTTGTGTAAGCACTTAACAAGACAATGAGCTGAGTATATTAGGTTTGAAGTTTATATTATTTTGCCTAATCAACTAACTACCTTTTGTAGTGTCTACGCGCATCACTAGACCCAAACGCCGACCCTATAAAAGCCGTCGCTGGCTCCTGCGCCCTCTTCCCCTTTGGACACCACGAGCATCGCACGCGGGCGCTCTTTATTGTCGGTCGCGAATTATGTATTGATTTTATTTCTTTAAATTTATAATATCAATAGCGAACCAAAGATAACGGAGTTTGAAGCTGTTTTATTCATCGACATGTAGTTTACTGTATTAATTATTTTTAGTACTAACCAAACAAACATAAAATGCTAATAATGTTTGCCCTAAGCAAATATTACTAACACGCTAAGTTTCCCTTTCTTTCACTTCATTACATTTGGAACATATTATTGTTTCCACATATTTAAAATAACGGTCTTATTCTATATAGCGGTCCCGCGACTTCGTCCGCGCGCTTTGAGTTTGCTCCCTCCCCTCCCGTTTTAGCGTTATGTTTTATAGCCCAAAGTCTTCCTCGATAAACAAGCAATCGAACACAAAAATATTTTTTCAAATCGGTTTATCAATTTTTGAGATTAGCGCGTTCAAACAAACAAACAGACTCTGCAGCTTTATAATATTAAATAAAGATTTAAGATACTTTATTTCTGAAAACCTGTGTATAACTTAATTTGTGACCCTTGAATAAATAAAAATAACATTACGAAGTAAAATTCTTGGTAAAACTAAACATTTAATTTTTGTACTTTTGTTACATCAGCTTTTAAAGGACTCGACAATGTATATACTTAATATTTTATTGAAGCATATTACATGCGAACGGACATAGTCCTGAGAATCAGTAAGCTAAAGTGGCAATGGGCAGGGCACATAGCGCGAAGAACAGCTGATAGCCGTTGGGGCAAAAAATTCTAGTTTGGAGACCGTTCGCCCAATGACGCGGCGTAGTACGTCCACCGACAAGATGGACTGCCGACCTTGTAAAGATCGCAGGATCAATCTGGAAACCGACCGCTTGTATTCAGTTGCTGTGGTAAACTGTGGGGCCTATGTTGAGCAGTGGATGTGCTTTTTCTGGTAATGATGATGATGATAATGATGATATCAAAAGTATGAAGTTCTACCAACTCCAATTCTGCATTCTTTAACAATATATTTTTCCCAAAGAGCTGAAAATCACCATGTTTTTATTAAAAATAATAATACTATTCTCTCGAAAAAAAAATCTGTTCATTGGTTCAATACTTGATAAAAATGACAGCAGTAGATAAACCTTCGTTATTCCATACATAAAGGTCTATATATTCAAAAATATCAAACGGTAAGGTAAAATATCTTACATTCCTTTTTACTGACAGATTTATGAGGTAAAAGAGATAGGGGTAGTCATGGGACAAACTCTTGTATCGATAATTAGGAATTATTCAACGTGCAATTAACTTAAAAATCAACACTTTCGCATGCGGCAGCGATAAAGACGACACCGACAAAGATGCAACAATTTTCGAGTAGCGAGTTTCGCATACCACATGTGAATGCGTTGATGTACTAATGGCGTTTGTCAGTAGATCAAAAGTTATGCATTGAAAACGGTGTGATTGTTTAGAATACAAGCTATGTACTCGGCGCATAGTTAAAAAAATGATTAGGTACTATAGATGTGTCGATGCCGGGTAAATTTTCGTGCCATAGAAAGGAATACTTAAACAACGCAGCTAAAACAGACGGTAAATTTGGCAACGTTAATGACGATTGCAAAATTTATCATCTTTGTATTAAAGTATCAACAATAAATATTCACATTTCAATTAAATAATAAAAGAAGTTTCCTTATTATCCCGTATTGCTTTATTGAAACTTAAGCAATGTTGCTTTCATTCTTACACGGGAATGTTGCCAGCAACATTCCCGCACACATTCCCGACGTGCGGCACATCTACATTTAGTACACACTAGTGACCTCCTGCTGGATAAATTTAACAAAGAACTTTGAATAGTGTGCAAGGGTATGATGTGTCAGAGTCTGTCGATAAAACAAACATCGTCTCACTCCCAACACTTCCTCAAAGTAACTGTGTATTTATTAACTTTTTATATGGGCGCACGTTTTACAAGCTTTCAAGGTTCGACTAGTGATGATGAATGACCTTTCTAGACGCAAAAAATATCGGTGGATTGAGTGCTATATTATTTACTTGATATAAGTTAATTTCTGACTTTTTCTCATCATTGAAGAAAAAATATCTGTCTGTTTTTAGAATCTAAAGAAGGTATTGTCTTTTGTTTGTGAATTGTTTAAATTGCAAATTGAACATGAATTTCAATTTGAATTGCAAATTGAACATGAATTTCAATTTGATATCTAATCTACTTTATATTTTTAAAAAATAACTATTTATAACCGCAAAGCTAAAAGTTTTCGCCACTGTAAAATAAAAATGAAGTTAGAGTGTGCAATACGTACGTCTTGTCGTCGATAAGTTTCATTATTAAACAAGAAAGCAAAGTCTTATGTGTTATTATAAGTTGTTTTATATAAAATTCCATATACGGAACTGTATTGAGAGTCTTATTTATTCTTTAACAGGTTTTTACCTTTACACAAGAGTTTAAAACACACTAGATAACAGCAGACGTTGCAACACTGTTAATACTAAAGTTTTTCTATTAGTTTCCATCTCAGGCTCAGCCAGCTATACCCAAACTGCGGCTCGCGGGTCCATCGAACCTGACCTAGAAATCTTGGTATGAAGACAAAATAGGGATCTATGTTACCTTTCAATCAAAAGGGGAAGGAAGGTTTTCGTGTTGCGGCTTGGAGTGTTACTCCTCAATCGTCTCTGTGGTTCTTATGAAAAAAAGATTGAGTAACTGAGGAACACTGCTGTAAACTCTTAAGCGCTAT